>OX392530.1:50109708-50734708 GCA_947623455.1 Mimachlamys varia
CTGTGACTCTGTAACCGGTAACTGTCCGGGCGCATGTGCGAAAGGATGGAATGGATATCTCTGCAATATAGGTAATGTGACAATTATGTACATTCTAATGATTTTGATCCGACAAAAGAGATAAATGCAAAAATCATCAAATACATTATCTTCATCAATTAAAATTATGCGTATAATCCCTCAACAGAGATTTTCAGAAACAGCATATTATATGTTAATTTGTGAAATAGCTGCCTTGTGATGTTTGTAGAGCTGTAAGGCATTGTAGGAGTTAGGAATATCGGAATATGAAAAAGACGAAACTGCCATGTCATTTGTCACTCTTCTTGTATAAAGATATTTAGTAATGTATAGATAATGCTGGTTAATGAAGTGTTTTTATTGGTTTATTCGAGGGATATGTCATGAACTTCACCGTCTTGATCTGAAAACATCATTCGAAGATATGATACGATTTTATATTTATTATTTTAAAGAATAATCATATATATATAGGTGATTAGGAGGGGTGTTCCAAAAATAATGTCACTTGCATCGGTGCTCATATAGCGGAAGTGCTTTTGTTCATTTTAATTTGCTCTGCCCTTCAAAATACTCTCCGCCAGCCAGAACACACCTTTTTAGCCGGTCAATCCATTTTTAGAAGCATTTTTCATACTCTTCGATGGGTACACCCATCAGACACTGATAAACAGCAGATCAAAGGGCATTTCTCGAATTGTATCTCCTTCCAGATAAATGATATTTAAGTTTTGGACAGAGAAAATAGTCGCAGGGGGCCAAGTCTGGCGAATACGGAGGGTGCGGATGGACGGTAACCTTCTCTGACTCCAAAAAGTCAGTCACAATACGTGCCTTGTGAGCAGGTGCATTATCATGCAAAATTCGGACATACTTAAGTCCTGTTTTGGGGCGGCGACTTTTGTAGTAGTTCTTCAACTTTCTCAGAACAACGTTTTTGTAGAACTTGCCTGTGACCGTTCTGCCTTTTGGCACCGGGATTTGAATAGCTGGACCCTTATTAGTGAGAAAAATAGCATACAAAACCTTCTTTACCGTTCGTATTCGTTTCGCAATACTTGGGCGTCTGGCATTTTTAGTGGCCCATATTCGGTTGGCAACCTTCCGCTTTGGTTCAAAATAATACACCCAGGTCTCATCACCAGTGACTATATTATCAAAAGCCTTTTTACTATATTTTGGGTACATTTTGAGAAGTTTTTTGCCATTGTTACACGCGTCTTCTTTTGCTCATCCGTTAACAAATGGGGTATCCATCTTATATTTATCTTTCTAACTTTTAGGTGTTTCTTCAAAATTGCATGAACTCTTGCTAACGACAAGTTTGTCATTCGAGCCAATTGTCTTACGTGTGGACGAGCTATTTACCTGTGTCACGAGCCAGTGATCACTCAATCGACACGAGGTGGTTTTGTGCATAAATTACAAGATTTCCGCGAAATAAAGCACAGATGACATTATTTATGGAACACCCCTCGTAAATAAATGCTTTTCGTCTTTTTGATAATTTTCTAAAGCTATGTCTGATAACATAATAAATGGTTGGATAACTAATACAATTTGGATGTTGATGATTGTGACTTCTCAGGCTCATGTTAAAATGGTTAGAACGGAATACAATAACACAAATACACTCTATATTAATGTCTGTATGCATTACAGGGCAAAACATGTAATAAATGTCGTAGAATTTTATTTTTCAGCAACAGTGACAACTACAACAACACCAGCGGCAACAACAACAACAACACCAGCGGCAACAACAACAACAGCAGCAGCAACAACAACACAACCAACAACAACACCAGCGGCAACAACAACAACGCCAGCGGCAACAACACCACCAACAACAACAACAACAACACCAGCGGCAACAACAACAACAACACCAGCGGCAATAACAACAACTTCAGTTTTAACATCGCAAACAACAATTAAAACAACAACCCCAACTACGACACCTCCAACAACAAAAACAACAAAATATACATCAACGACAGCCACAACAACAGAAGTTATAAAAGCGTCAACAGAATCAACCAACATGGCCTCACTACCAACAACTAACGCAATCAACAGTAACACCACAGTAGTGACAACAGCCACGGCTACTCCACAAGCTGACGTTAGCACGGTAAGCACCATCTCATCTGCAACCTCGGGAAAAACGGACCAGATGTCAGGCGGGACCTCCACAGTGCCGAAAGGAAACACCGGGAGTTCTCTTTTTGTTTCTGAGGACGAAATTACTATGGAATCTACTAGTACGTTTGATAAAAGCAGGGTGATTTTGTCAACCTTATTTCCGTCAACATTTTCACCAGTCACCTCTGGCAACACTGAAGTAGATTCTAAAAACGATGCAATAATGACGCAATCAACAAACTCCATATCAGATGTCCAATCTACTGTTAGTAACAAGGTGAATGTTTCACAGTCTACAACAGGAGATATTTCGACTGTCATTAACATTGATGACGGTACTGAAGAAACTGCTACCTCCTATGGTGGCGTATCAGAAGATTTCAGCTCTACACAAATACAAAACGTAACCTTAACCCCAACAGTCAACACATCAGATGATGATAATTTAGATACAACTCTTATGTTTTCCTCGCCAGCAGGAGAAATTTCCTCCCCCACAACAACCACGGACTCCGATTGGTCCGGAGACGGTACCGACGAATCATTGTACAATTCTTCAGTGACAACGCAAAACGTGGATAGTGTAACATCCAAAATGCCCTCACCTGAGGTAGCTACAGTGAATGTAGAGTCATTCACTGTACCTGACGTTAGCAGCACAGCAAATTTTTCGGATGACGTCACAACATCTTCACAAACCGTTCGAAAAGTGGAACTAACAAATCCTATTGGTGAAGAGAGGCCCGGCACGGAGTGTAAAGGGTTCTTCTGCTCCAAGAACTACCCCCTCGCCCTAATCGGAGTGATCGTAACTCTCTTCTTGTTATCCACCCTCTTCATTACAATCTACATATATAAGTATGTACACGTCTCACCGTATGCGCCATAGCTTACATATACTCTGTTATATATAACGTTTTTATATCCGTCTTTATTGCCTTATTGAAATATAAATAAGCACTTGAGCAGTTGCAACTTTATTGATATACTGACAATGAAACATTGCATAATTTGCTCAATACATAATTATAACAAAATATTTAAATATTATAAAACAAATGCTGTGTATGTTAATTAAAGAAAACACTGGAATATAAAACTATCCTTAAAAGTTATTACAATTGGGTCATATAATTTGATAAACTGCTGTTGCATTCAAATTTTCACTAAAAAAGTATAAAACTTTTTAATATCAGACGGAGAGCCCACCAGAAGAGAAACCATGACAATGAAAAAGGTGACAGCTTCAGAGGCTTTAACGGGCTGCCTCTCCCTGACATTACAGCGGCAGCAAAGGCATGTGGAAGCAATGGAGACATCACCACTACCAAAGTGGACGGTGAGATATAGTAATATAGTACGATTTCTATGTCCGATCGTGAACTTCGATTTCTTGATAGTAACAACCCTGCTTCTCCAACCTATGGTTTTTACATGTCGCAGTTGATTCGTTATTTTAGGGTTTGCTCTGAGTATCAGGATTTTCGTGATCGATGTCGACTGCTGACAAACAAACTAACAACACAGAGATTCGAGAGATGCGCGTTGATCAGAACAATGGGCAAGTTTTATGGTTGCCATCTTTGTTTCATTGAGAAATATTCTATATCTTATTGTGATTTGAAGATGAACTTTTTTAGTTAGCTCATTAATGTGCTTACTTATTGTGCTTGACAACGATGACTTTCTCATTTCGAGGTCTTGTTGTTTTCTTGATGTTTGTGAAAAAGATTTACATGGCGGGTTTCGTGGATGAAGCAGAAGACGCTTACTCTTCCGGACACCTGGTCTTATTCTCTTGTACTTTTACGAGGGTCTCCATGTATATCTTTCTTTTTTTCGTAGTTTGCCCCTTGTTTAGTCGATTTTGAGTTAGGATTATGGTTTTGTTGACGCATGATATAAAATTGGACGTGTTTGAATATGCTCATTAGAATGCCTGCTTGTTGTGATTGAGAATCATGCCTCAGTTCTCACTTTGAGGCCATGCCATTTACTTGAATCTGACCTAGATTTACATAGCGTTGTCGTCGATGAAGCAAAAGTCGCGTACTCTTCCGGAACACCAGGTCTTATTTTCTTATACTATTTCAAGGGTCTCCGTGTTAATCTTTTCTTTGTTCATATTTTGCCACTGGTTTAATTGATTTTGAGTTATGAATATGGTTTTGTTTACGCTTGGGTATTCTTCGAATTTTCCCAATTAATTCCTTATTCAAATGAATCAAACACACATTTTATTGTTTTAGTGTTAGTGTAACAGGTCAGTAAAACATAATTAGTTTATAATAGCCAAAATTCTACCGAATATGATATAATTGTGCAATCCTTATTTTCAATATATGGTACACTTTTAACTTAATGATGATAAAATAACTCTATAATAGACGAAATCCTACATACATATGATGTGTACAAATGCCCGAGATACCGCCTATATTAATCTGATCATCTGTAGCTGAAGTCCACTATTTCATCGACAAAGCAGTTTACTTTATTTATAGTGTTAAGCCTGGTGGAATCTCAGATTACCGGAGAGGCAGTGTTATACATACAAGTATATACAAGTATATAGAAGGCACACATTGGCATTCCTCCTATCACTGTTATGTTTAACTTTTTACAATGATCATTATTATTGTATATACATGTCACTCGCCTAAAGGCTCTTGATATTTAAAATTATTGAATTCGTTTAATTAATTCCATATTTTATCCACACTCGTGTAATATACTCTATTTGTTGTACAGGATCTAACTGTTATTGTATTTACAGACACACTGGACAAGGCTGATTGTGATGTAACTACCTCGCTATTAACTGCCTGTAATCTGTCTTCCTTCTCACCGAGCCAGGCCAAAAGTACACCGGTCGCGGATATTCAGGATCACATAACAATGATGAAAGATCGGGCAATATTCAGCAAAGACTTTATGGTCAGTTTTTGTCAATTTGGTTTTGTATATTTTAATATTTTGGCAGCCTCTTTTGATTTAACTGTGGACAGGAAATTCATTAGTCGTAATGCTGTTTTTCAACCATAGAACACACATTAAGACCTTTAAAGCATTTAAAATAATAATCATTAACACGTAAATCATCCGCATACCTGTCATTTGAGAATAACAAGCTGCAGCTAAAATGTAAAAACTTCAAAAAAAGCAACTTAATCAGATATCCAAAGGGTTATGGCTTGAAAGGGAAAAGGGTATGAAGAAGATTTGAGAAAGTCTATTTACGATTTTTTTTATTATTTCATTGATTTCTGATATACATTAAAGACTATACTGAGGTAGAAACGTTGGTCTACATTACAATCAAATACTTCTTTATTGATGGCTGTGTGAGAAATGAACCTATACCGTTTGCTTTATGCCTTTTTAGAGTCTGCCAGGTGCCGATATAAGTCCATGTAGTATAGGAACTAGCAAGGAAAACTCGGACAAGAACAGATATGTCAACATCACGACATGTAAGCACTTCTGCATGCGTATAATAGTTTTCATATATATTATATGGCTTTTCAGTATTTTTTCAATGTTTTCTTATAACCTCGCATAAATGCACGGGGTAACATCAACAAACGGTATACCATACAATTTTCGGGATGCTTTTGGGGTGTATACACCCTTTCGATAATTAAACAATTGGCGATTTGTTCATATACTTGTTTTACTTTTGTATGCTGTCCGACTGAAACACAAAACCCGTGAAGATAAACACTCTCTAAAATACTACATCATACGTTTTATTATTACAGTTGATCACTCCAGAGTAATATTGGCGGCCAGTGACGAGGAGGACGACGATGACTATATCAACGCCAGCTACATTGATGTAAGGAAGGCAAAGCCAGCAGAATTAAGGGTCTTTATGATTGTCTAAGAAAGTGTTAACGTTATAGAGTGATTAGGCGTGATTAGGAGAAATAATTCAAAATTATAGAAAATGTACAAATAGGACATTCAAAAACGTTGATGATGAGATATTGAAATACTCTTTCATTTGTTTTCAATTCCATAGCAAGTAGATTGAACAAAGCAACGTAACAATACGATTATAAGATAAGAGACAATATCAGCTAAGGCTTGAAAATATTCTAACAAAACTCAAAATATAAATCTGCTGTACCTGTTTCTATCATTTCTAGTGTGGCTACGATGTTGTGTAGCTATAATGATACTCAGTGATACCCCATGAAATACTTAAATATAAACATGCTAAAACACGTCGTTATCGGTTAGGTATTTGAAAAATTCACTCATATCACTTATCAAAATACAAATGGTAAAAAAATACAATATACTTGATTTATTTTTCCCTGCAGAATTTTGAGCAACCAAAGGCTTACATAGCCACCCAAGGTAAGTGATACAGTTTAAATATATCATTTATTCAAACCTTTTCTTCAGATAATATGTAAGCCTTGTTGTAACGATGGAGATATTGTCCAACTTTAAAGTTTATTTAACAAATAATGAATGTTAAAATCAAAACACAGTACATACTTAAAGAATACCATAGCTCGTCTATTGCCTGGGTAATGTTACAACAATCACGATTCAATTTCACTATTCAGTTAACTATAAAACATTCGAATTGTTAAAAGATTTTATAGAACACAATCAAATAGTATGACCGTTTAATGCGAAACGGTCATAATCCATGTCAACTTTCACTACTATTAAATTTGTTTCACTTTACATTGCCTTTAAGGCCCCTCGTTGCTCAATTAAGTGCTTATCACAGTTGTATCATTGTCTAACCAGTGTTGAAGAGGATGACCTCAGCCAGCTGTTAATAGGACGTAAAATCAATCAACCAACCACACCAATATATAATGCTTAACAAATATATTCCTAATTTATCAATGATCTCAGTTGAAAAATCTTGTTGAACTCACCCAATCACAAAGACCAATAAATCAGTTGGTTTAGCGTAACAGATGGGTTAATGTTATAATCATTTTAGGACCACTGAAACACACCGTTGACGATTTCTGGAGAATGATTTGGAAGGAGCGTTCGGAGAAGATTGTCATGTTGACAGAACTACAGGAAAATGAAAAGGTATGAATAGTCTGTCAAGATCGCATAGTGGATGTATTTTATCATTATGAAAATATTTGAACTGCATTTTTCGTTCTGTTTCGTTTGATAAAAATGCAGTAGAGAAAACATGTTTTTTTTCAAGTTGTCGTAATTAATGTTCTACAGTATATCCGTTTATTAGTTTTTCTCTTACTCTCTTTACTCTCAATTTTATTGGTTGCAGATAAAGTGTGTGCAGTACTGGCCAGAGGAAAACAAGAAAGTCTGTGTTGATAGCCTCAGTATAACTATGGAGAACGAATACCACTTCCCTATCTACAAGCTTCGGACTTTCTGCATAACTGACAGTCAGGTATAGGTTATGAAATGTTTGCGTCAACTTTGGCACCTGCAAATATTATAACAAGATGCCCGGTCGCTCACTACTCATTAATCAAAAAACGTCAAAATTTATACATACAATGTACATACAGTAAATAACTGGAATCTACTTACTTCGTGTACACAACAATTAACAATCTGTTGATTTAACTACTACTCTGCATATATATAACAATATATTTTTTTCTGAACTTTACGTCTGAATGTATAATCTGTAATTTACCTCAATAGGAGACTACATTTAAAAGTAATAAAGCATGCCAAATACTAAGGCTGAGTATTGCAAGCGAATTTCATGTTGCAATATACTGTTGTAATTTAGCAAATGTTGTAATGCGTAACGATTTATACGTTTTGAACTACATACACCGTAGAAATTATTCAAAGTTAGCATCAGGGCAGAAATGAAAAAAGGGAAAATATTTTATGCAGTTAACGAAGGTTTCGACCGAGCATGCTGTAATTAGATGAATTGATAGTAGAATTGTCGTGCATTTTGAAACATATTGCGACTTCAAAATCGTAGTGCAATTCATACTGCTTGACGAATATTGCAGTTTATATTTGTGCTGCAATAGTATTACCAACCCCTAGCAAAATTCATGAGGACAGTTCATATATTGATATAAGAATTTCATACATTGGTCGATTTTTATTCTTTTACCATTAGGATAATTTTGATGCATTGATTTTCCTATAGTTTTGTTCTAACGTTAAAATATTTCGTTATGGAAATGCTAGCATTTGTACCTACATATCACCTTGTGCATCCCGTTCATCAGTCTCAGGAGTCTCGCAAAGTGACACAGTTCCAGTTCACGGCTTGGCCGGACCATGGTGTCCCGGAAGCCTTTCCGCTGATTCTATTCCATGACCGTGTTACCAGTCAATCCTTGGACATGACGGGCCCTTTGGTTGTACACTGCAGGTAAGAAAGGCTTTCAGGAGTAGAGAAATAGATTACAACTGACACTATAGCACGTGTTTTCATGGCTTTATAGGTGAAGACAAAAACTAGTCAAAATGCCTTAACATAAGCGGAGAGTCGTTAACAAATAATGAAAGCGATGAAAATAGACGATAAATCATCGCTTTTTTTATTACTGGGATTCAATTTAGATACCTATTACTAGAGTTGGTTTCATAAGCAAATTTTTACAAGGTATCGAAAAACTTGTGATTCTGCATTACACCAATTACTAGTTTTAACTGGCGCTTTTGTAGGGATTTCGTGCTATCATAAAAAAATAATTCCGTACTCTATATCAATCATATTTTTTTGTCAGTTTTCCTTTTGTTGTCCCCTTGGGTCGACCTACGTACGCCATTAAAAATATTCTTTGTCAAATATTAAAGTGCTGTGATCATTAATCTAAAATATAACTCTATTAATTGTGATAACACCACGGATATGTATGTAATGTGATAATTACGATTTGAACATGTGATATATCTGGACCACATATTGATTTATGATTAGTATTTTATATATGTAAAATGTTAGTATTGTGAGTTTCATGTTGGGGACCACAGTGGAAATAAGTCTTTGAATTTTCTATGTGATCCTGGAAAAGCATGTATTGTATTGTACTGGACTTAAATGTATTGATGCAATGTCTATAGTATTTTGAAACTACACAAGCAATGTAGTTTCCGAGATAGTTTCGCTGTATTATATAGGTCGCTCTTTAGTGTAAACAGTTTAGAAAATTGTCTTATTTGTTGTAAATTTGAAGATATATAATTCCCACACAAAAACAAACATATATCATATTATTCGTAGTGCTGGAGTTGGACGTACTGGAACCTTCATCGCCTTCGATGCTTTGAGTGAACAGGGACGTAAGACGGGTCACGTGACTATCCATCTGTTTGTGGAGTATATGAGGAGATGTCGACCTCGTATGGTGCAGACGTTGGTTAGTGTACATTTGTTAAAACTTTCAAACCGACATGTTTGGGGCAAAGCTTAAAAACTATTGAAGATACAAAATAGTCATAAATTTCCAAAAAAAAAAAAACCTTTGTGTAATTGTAAGTTCGTTATCATTTATATCGGCTATTGTCGATATATTTTTGTCTAATTCCAGGACCATTACATGTTTGGGGCAAAGTTTAATGAGCCTGTAATTGTAAGTTCGTTATCATTGATATCTACTATTGTCGATATATTTTTGTCTGCTTCCAGGACCATTACATGTTTGGGGCAAAGTTTAATGAGCCTGTAATTGTAGGTTCGTTATCATTTATGTCTACTATTGTCGATATATTTTTGTCTGCTTCCAGGACCAGTACATGTTTGGGGCAAAGTTTAATGAGCCTGTAATTGTAGGTTCGTTATCATTTATGTCTACTATTGTTGATATCTTTTTGTCTATCTCCAGGACCAGTACATGTTTCTCCACAATGTTCTGATGGAAATGTTCATCTGTCCGGAATCATTGGTCGAAGCTGAAAACTTACGCGAAAAATGGAAAATCAACAGCAATGGAGTCCACAAACCAACGGGGGAATACAAGGTCATTATCCTCTCGTGGTAATAGCATTGTGACGTTGTGCTCGGCAGTATAAACTAAAGCATGACACCACAACATGGGCAGTTTGGGAGAGAGATCAGTATGAAAATAAATCTGTAGATATCGGATTATATTCATTTTAGATAATACATAGTAAACATTTACAATAAAATGTTCAAACGATTTCAAATATTTAAACAGTGTTACTAAGACTCATATGAGTCGAAAATAAATAGCTAGTGTAAAGGTAGAATTACATCAAATAGCATTCACCTTTCTCGTCATTTATTTCATAAAAATGTACTAGTATATGATTTTAACTGTAATACCTATATCAGCCAAACTTTAATATTTGTAAAACTAAGATAAAAAAAGGATTGTCGTAATCCAACCTTTCACCTGTTTTTTGCAGAGACTTCACGAACTTCGTGTACGGTATGGAGGTGATTCGTACTCGGCGGCACACCAGGAACACAACTCCCGCAGGAACGGAACGACAGTGTTACCAGGTGGGATATTCTCGATGAATAGTGAATTTCCTTTATTGCCATTAATATTCATAAGAAATTCATATATGATAAAATATCATTTTGTCCGACACCTTTATAAAATTCAAGTGAAATTATTTTTCCAGTGGATGACTACAGAGTGAAGCTGGACGAGGGTGAAGAGGATTATATCAATGCAGTAACTATGCCGGTATGTACTTGCGTTTCAGCCTTCTTGACACATGCATTTATCAGGACCGATACCTGTTTTGTACTTGATTCGGGTGTTACATCTCACATGATTATTTATAAAACCTCATTCTATATCTCGTGTATGAGCCCCTGTAGGTCGGGGATTGAGAAAAAAACACACTTGCTCGTACCCACTACACGTATAGTAAGAGGCGACAAATGTGAGACACACTGTAGAAGTGAGGAGGTACGGAATACGAGATTTGTGCCCTTTACTTTGGGACACAAAAAAGACCAAAAAAGATCTGCTGCACCCATTGTAACTTTTATCTTCTTCTACTTTTAACAACCTTTTATTTCATAGCGCCTTACTCGGCATAACCTCACTCTTGGCTTTGACATTGTTTTGGGACTAAAATCAAGATATATGATAGGCCTATAAAAAAAAATCAAAAATATAAATACCATTACCATATAAATAATGAAATTTGTGGCATTAAAAATCGAAAACTGCCATTTCACGAATCCTTGCGGTGGGCTCCCACATTATAGCGACGACGTTGCCAGCAAGCCTGCTGCCTGTCTCTTTTGCACCTATATCCTCAAGAGATTCCGGGTGTGGAGATTTCACATTATATAGGAAACTTATACAATGTATATAATATAAGATGTTCTAAATAGAAAATTAGATTATTTAATTTCTAAATAGGTAATCTTTTATATATTATAAAGAGGTCTTACATAATATATCTCATGTATCATATACGATATCTTACATAATTTTATAAAACTTTGGATTGGCATTTTTCCTTTAATGGATTGTAATTTGACAAGTTAAAAAGAAAGTTACTTCAAACTAGAACGCCATAACCTAGATATTGCCCTGTGAATCCTGATGATGACATCTCTCTCGGTCACGTTTAAGTTTGAGAATGCATGCATCTAGGGAGACAGGTCAGAAAGGAATATGATCTTTATTCAATCAAGACTTAGCAAATAAGTATTTTTTGCCTGGCAAATGATACATGCAGTGTAATGAGTATCGCAATACTACGTCTATAATGTATTCAGTAAAATACCTCTTCTCTGTTGATGCAGAGTCTGGGGATTAGACCTGACTACATTGTTGCAGAAATACCATTGTCTTCTACAACAGAACATTTCTGGCAGATGGTGTATGAACAGAAATGCAACGTTATAGTCTGTCTTGATCACCCTCTAGACGAAACGGTAAGTTATCAGAAACATAATGCAAATACATGTACATGAACATCCTACTTTATCCGATATTTCTCAAACATGTGTAACATATCTGTGACATTAGGGGACAGTCAAAAATTAAAAATAAATATATTATTACATTAAATATCATGTCGCAGTTTTGTTACTTCAATCTAAAATATTGTATTTCAAGAGGAAATATCGGTACAATTACTAGAATTGGGATGTCTACTTTCTGATAAATAATGGAAACAACCTTACAAACATAAAACAAAAGTCAATAAATCTTGTTTGTGAAACAGAAATTGAAACATAGTTTGGCACTGGTTTATCTGATGTAGGGTGCGTCTGTTCTCCCTGGGGCGGACCAGGAGAAGACGTATGGGGCTTTCTCTGTGAGACATGAAGACGCTGTGTTAGGACCACACGACATAGAGAGGGAGACCTACATCGTGACACGTGATGTAATTAAACTGATTTCCAAGTTCAAATCACAATGCAATATATCTTGCATATTTTTTTCTGTTTACAAAATGCATGCAACATAAAGTTCAATTTTAATATTTTGAAGGATGTATGTTTAGATTGGAGCATATTGTGGTTCCAGTTTCACTTTTCAAAAAAGAGCTTCACAAAACTGTATGTTGGGGTTTCTGCAATGGTCAAAGAGAATGTGATTATAAATTAGTTGATTGGGACCTTTACCTAATACAGAACACATACATTGTGGAGGCATTCTTTAATAAAATAGTTATAATCTTTACAGTAAGGTTGAGTCTACTCTCTCCTTATATTTTAATTATATATGTCTACCCCTTTATTAATGTTGATGACCCTAATTTTTTCCCCTATGAGGTGATAATCATAATTATAAACAGTGTAAAACATTCAGCGTGGTTAAGATACGGACCATATGGAGTCGGCTGAGATAACTGGTCGGTGGAATTTCATGGCCCAACTGAGCTACGGTTTTATCTAAACAAGGTTAAGGGTAGATAACTGTACAAAGTGCTGATCTGTTGAGATGGCTCACTATAATACATGGTTTTCATTTGTTTGGTGAATTTAGAACGAGGAAAAAGAAGTAGCAGTGTTTTACTTGTCAGCATGGAATACGGAAGACCAACTTCCTCCGACCTGTGCTAGCATCATTTCTCTACATCAGGAGACGCAAAAATGGCAAGAGAACAGAGGTCAAGGTCGAATCGCGGTCATATGTAGGTCAGTGTCAAGTTATGTATAGACAAACTTAGAACAAAACAAACCAATGTCAAATATTATTGATATTCGTTCGTGTTGGTGCTAATGCTGTGATACTCTCTTTTATCTATCTTGTGAAAGTTATGCTTGATACTTATTAAGGTCAATGTCAAGGTCACATTGAAATAATTCTTAAATCAAATATGCATTTGCTCGTTTGACCAATGATATCTCACCAGAAACACATTTAAAAACTCCAACACCTTGATTCGAAAATATCTCATTCATTTATAGTCTTTCGATAAGGCCTATACATGGTGTTTAGTCCCCGAGGTTTGCTGGAGCCTCCATAGCCACAGTTAATCCCATTTGAGTAGTGGCACGGTACATAATAATACACCCTAGTTTAATTTCACTTCTAAATTCATAAATAAAACAGGTTTTACGCACCTAACTCTTCTGCTTCTACATTAGTTTAGAAATTTTGGATTTCCACCTTTTGGCCCCTAGCATCAATGAAGAGTCCTAGGAGGACGAAACAGCTGTATGGTGCAGTTTAATGCACTTTTTCGGCATACTGTATCTATTACTATTTAAAAGGTGCAGCACGTGTGTGTGTGTTATGTCATCTTTTATTAACCTAAGCAAAAATATCCAACGCGGACGAAGTCTCGGGTTGATATAATTTTTTTTCTATAAAACCATTTATTCATAGAAATCAAAAGTCCATAGTTTTGTTATCAAATGATATTTTTGTTTTCAGTAGATGGAATGAAATTCGCTTAAACTGTTTTGAAAGAATCTGAAGAAAACACAATATATATTTACATATATGCCTGACTGATTTCATAACAACCTATGTCTGTCTAGATGAACAAAGAACTTGATGTTCAAATTATGTATGAAAATTTTATATGAAAATGAAATGAAAGAGCTTACCATTACGTCATTTTCGGCATATTTCTTTTTATCAGGAATCATGTGACACATTAAAGCCAACCGTGAACTGTGAAAAAAAATATAATTTTATGATAAAATCTTTATTTTTGATATACTTCACTATCAGAGATGGAGCTGAACGATGCGGGTTGTACTGCGCTGTGAGTAACATGATGGAATGCATCGACTGGTATAATCGTGTAGACGTCTTCCGTACAGTTCGCCATCTACAAATCCGTAGACCTGAAGTCATACAGAGCCAGGTAAATACGTCACAGTCACAGACCTGAAGTCATACAGAGCCAGGTAAATATGTCACAGTCACAGACCTCAGGTAATACAGAGACAGGTAGGTACGTCACAGTCACAGACCTCAGGTAATACAGAGACAGGTAGGTACGTCACAGTCACAGACCTGGGGTCATACAGAGTCAGGTAAATACGTCACAGTCACAGACCTCGGGTCATACAGAGACAGGTAAATACGTCACAGTCACAGACCTCAGGTAATACAGAGACAGGTAGGTACGTCAGTCACAGACCTGGGGTCATACAGAGTCAGGTAAATACGTCACAGTCACAGACCTCGGGTCATACAGAGACAGGTAGGTACGTCACAGTCACAGACCTGGGGTCCTACAGAGTCAGGTAAATACGTCACAGTCACAGACCTCAGGTAATACAGAGACAGGTAGGTACATCACAGTCACAGACCTGAAGTCATACAGAGCCAGGTAAATACGTCACAGTCACAGACCTCAGGTAATACAGAGACAGGTAGGTACGTCACAGTCACATACCTCAGGTAATACAGAGACAGGTAGGTACGTCACAGTCACAGACCTGGGGTCATACAGAGACAGTTAAATACGTCACAGTCACAGACCTCAGGTCATACAGAGACAGGTAGGTACGTCTCAGTCACAGACCTGGGGTCATACAGAGCCAGGTAAATACGTCACAGTCACAGACCTCAGGTAATACAGAGACAGGTAGGTACGTCTCAGTCACAGACCTGGGGTCATACAGAGACAGGTAGGTACGTCACAGGTACAGACCTGAAGTAATACAGAGCCAGGTAAATACGTCACAGTCACAGACCTGAGGTCATACAGAGCCAGGTAAATACGTCACAGTCACAGACCTCGGGTCATACAGAGACAGGTAGGTACGTCACAGTCACAGACCTCGGGTCATACAGAGACAGGTAAGTACGTCACAGTCACAGACCTAGGGTCATACAGAGTCAGGTAAATATGTCACAGGTACAGACCTCGGGTCATACAGAGACAGGTAGGTACATTACAGTCACAGACCTGAAGTCATACAGAGTCAGGTAAATATGTCACAGGTACAGACCTCGGGTCATACAGAGCCAGGTAGGTACGTCACAGTCACAGACCTGGGGTCATACAGAGTCAGGTAAATATGTCACAGGTACAGACCTGAAGTAATACAGAGCCAGGTAAATACGTCACAATCATAGACCTTAGGTCATACAGAGACAGGTAGGTACGTCACAGTCACAGACCTGGGGTCATACAGAGTCAGGTAAATATGTCACAGGTACCGACCTGAAGTAATACAGAGCCAGGTAAATACGTCACAGTCACAGACCTGAGGTCATACAGAGCCAGGTAAATACGTCAGAGTCACAGACCTGGGGTCATACAGAGCCAGGTAAATACGTCACAGTCACAGACCTTGGGTCACACAGAGTCAGGTAAATATGTCACAGGTACCGACCTGAAGTAATACAGAGCCAGGTAAATACGTCACAGTCACAGACCTGAGGTCATACAGAGCCAGGTAAATACGTCACAGTCACAGACCTGGGGTCATACAGAGCCAGGTAAATACGTCACAGTCACAGACCTGAAGTAATACAGAGCCAGTTAAATACGTCACAGTCACAGACCTGGGGTCATACAGAGCCAGGTAAATACGTCAGGCATACGCCTAGGGTCATACAGAGCCAGGAAAATACGTCACAGTCACGGACCTGAAGTCATACAGAGCCAGGTAAATACGTCACAGTCACAGACCTGGGGTCATACAGAGCCAGGTGAGTATTTTACAGCCATAGACCTGGGGTCATACAGAGCCAGGTAAGTACTTACAGCCATAGACATGAGGTCATACAGAGCCAGGTAAGTACATCACAGTCACAGACCTGGGGTCATACAGAGCCAGGTGAGTATTTTACAGCCATAGACCTGAAGTCATACTGAGCGAGGTAAATACGTCACAGTCCTGTGGTCATACTGAGCCATGTAATCGTGAACATTGAAGCAATAGAACTGAGAAGAGAGACAGGTTTAAGTACGTCTATTTACATATAGCATACCTAAGTAAACAAGTGTAATCGACGGTTCTTGAACTGATATACTTTATAAACATTTCTGAGAACACAGGGAGATATTTCATTGTCGTTGAGTGAGGTATTAACCGATAAACCATCCCGACATGTCCATGGACCTCCTAGCTATTGTATATTTTCTCCTCTCACCCACAGGGGCTAGGCACGGACCTATGTCACTATGAATTAAATGATTGTAAGATTTGTTTTTACCTCTCTCGAATATAGCCTCTCCCACTACTATATATCTGTCACAGTCACAGACAGGGGTTATGCACGGACCTGTGCAGTTCATTCACATATAGTTAATTCCATTACTTATTGCAGATTTATTTTACTGTATCCTTTATATATCCGTGGTTTTGTTCGTTCCAGGTGCAGTATTCCTATTGTTTTGACGTGGCGGTGGCCTATACGGATACCTCTGATGGAACCTGTATAAAACTTCCCGACGACACCATTGTCGTGTCTCCAACTACGTCAGTATGACGTCATCAGTGATAAAATCACGTACCAGACAATTGCAATATTTCAAGTGCAACATATATCTGAAATAAATATGTACAATTTGGTATGTGTAATCGCCGCAAAGAGTATCGGACCAACCATTTAAATCGAGCTTTTCTTAATTTGTCGACAAGAGTCAATGATGTGTATTTGCAATATGACTATATATAGGTTTCAACTACAACTTATTTATGTTGTTGGGTTGTTTTTGTTTTTGTTAATCGAGAGACATTCTTTCTGCCGGTTATGATTTCTCATTCTCGAGGATTTCGAAGTTACACCGTAAACTGTATATATTTAACACCAAGAAATGGGCAGTGCTATTGAAACAAATATGTTTATATTCAGAGACATCAAAAAGGAAGAAAGCGTTCTTACTTGTAATGTGTAATATGAACATAACTGAAGCAAGTAATTTTAACAGTTGCACACAGTTATTTGCCCTTTTAATATTAAATGTATTAAAGTATGTTGAAAGCTTTTTTGTACTTATTCTGCTTCGAAACTGTAACCGTTTCGCACATCATCGATACCACTGCAGTTACACTCAAGTTCGTTCTGCATCCATGGGACAGGTCAAAGTAACGTTAAAGGCGAGAAGCTATTTACTAGTAATTGGTCTTGGTTTCGGTTTTAAAAACCCAACTAATCGCTTGGTTGGTGCCGGTCAATTGAAGATTACAACGGAAAAATATCAGACTTTAAGCCTGTCTAATTTTACCGTCACGTGACCGCGAAATTATTTTAATGCACATAAAACCAACAAGCTGGTTCACACAGTCCGATATATTCCAGAGGAAATCGAAGAGAGCGTGTGTACGCATATAAATTAGAGAATACCGAAGCGTTAACAAAATCATAATCCGAACTCAAAATCTATTAAACCAGGGGCAAAATATGAACAATGAAACGATTTGTATGAAGACCCTTGCAAAAGTACAAGAGAATAAGACCAGATGTTCCGGAAAAGTAAGCTATTTTGTTTCATCGAAGACACCCGCCATGCAAATATTTCTCACATCCAAGTTAACATCAAGTTCTCAAAATGAGAACCGAGTATCATTGTCAATCTCAACAAATAAACACACCAATCCTTGTGTTGTTAGTTTGTTTGTCAGCAGTCGACATCGATCACTAAAATCACGGTATTTAAAGCAAGCCCTAGAATATTGAATCAATTGCGACATTAAGCATATTCCCTGGATATCGAGGATGATTTTCCACCCTCTACGCTACCATACCCCATACTACTGAAAGAACGTCTTCGATCTCTCGTAATGAGAGCCTTCCATTCCAAAAATAAAAATAAAAATAAAATAAAATAACGATACAGATATATGATAGTAAGCATTTTTTTAACATACTTCGTGAAAAACGCAGCAAAAGCTAGGAATGAAATACATGTATATTGAAAAAGATATGGTTCGAATGATTAAAGTCCTGGTTGACAATATTTCTGTTTAGTTTGGAGGAAAGTTTTTCCAGCAGATTGTTGGCATTCCCATGGGAACAAAACTGTGCCCCACTCTTAGCCGACTTGTTTGTGTTCCGGATTCGGTCACGGTGTTGATATATATACCTAAACTATGACCAACATGGTCAACACTACTAAGCTATACGATAAATGTGACGATTTCAATTTTCCTATCATAAACTTTCTATTTCGTGATAGTAACATCCCTGATTTTCCAACCTATTGTGTTTTATATGTCGCACTTAATTCGTTATTCTATGGCTTGCTCTAAATATTGAGATTTTCTTGACAGATGTCGACTGCTGACAAACAAACAATACAGTGGTTCGAGAGATGCAGGTTGATCATACTATTAGCAAGTTATATGGTCGCCATATTTGTCTCATTGAGAAATATCTTGTACCTTTGCGCGATATGAAGATGGACGTTTTTAGTATGCTCATTAGAGTGAGAATGATGACTCGGTTCCCAATTTAAGGACTTGGTGTGTACTTGGAAGTGACGAAGATTTACATGGCGGGTATCGTCGATGTCGCTTACTCTTCTGGAACACTTGGTCTTATTCTCTTGCACTTTTACAATGGTCTCCATGTTAATCTTTCCTTCGTTCATATTTTGCCACTAGTTTAATAGATTTCGAGTTCAGATTATGATTTTGTTGACGCTTTAATATTCTCTGATTTTGTTTTCATGCATTTCATTCCTAGTACGCATTGGTAATTGCGAAATTCTTCACCTCCTATTTGCCAACGCCAAAGTACTTTTAAGAAATTATACAGAAGTTTTTTTTTCATTTGCAGATCAATAATAACAATGATTTTCACTCATTTCGGCCCACCGACAAGTCATGTTTTGGTCGTTTCAACGTTATTTTTTGTTAGAAGTCGAACACTGTTCTCTCATGCTTTGCTAGAAATAAGGAAAATTGGAACCATTTAGTGCAGTACATTGCTTGTTTGGAAAATTTGTTTATCACGTGACCATGCCTTTCAATTACCGTTGTTTTCAGACTTAAAAACATGATTGTTCTCTATGGCCTTGAAAGGTCCATGTCAGTCATTTTAACAAACTTGGTAGCACTTCATGCAAGTATGCTACACGCCAACTATCAGTTGTTCTCAGAGCTTTTCGGTTATTGGAGTTTTTAACACATTTGACCCCGTGATCTTGAAAGACGATCAAGGCAACTCATTTGAACAAATTTTATAGTCCTTCGTCCCAGCTTACTACAGGGCAAGGAGTATCCCAGTCCCCTTTCAATTATTGAAAGGTTTGTTCAAGATTGAAAGCTACTGAACCCCTGTGACCTTGAATATAGGTCAAGGCCATTCATGTAAGGAAACTTTGTAGCAATCTATCTCGGGTACCTACAGGCCAAATATCAGTACCTATGCCTTATGGTTATTGACCTTGAAAGTAAGTAAAAGGTCATTCATATGACAGAGTAAACTTCGTAGCAATCAACACTAGGTACCTACTGGCCACATACCCTGAACCTTTCAGTTAGCAGAGAAGATTGTTAAAGGTTCACATAATAGGCAAATATCATTTCACGGAGTATTTTCGTTATTTTGATTTTGATTTTTTTTATAAATTTGAACCCCGTGACCTTGAACATAGGTCGTCATTCATATGAGGAAACTATGTAGCACTCAACCCTAGGTACCTACTGGCCAAATAGCGAGATGATTAAACTCCATCCCAGGTGTCTACTAGCCAAATATCAGCATTCCTATCTAGAGAAGAAAGGCAATTTCTACTTTGAAGGTGCAATTTTTTCTACCGACATAATCAAATGTCATAGAGATGTCAATTATTTCTGATCTCGACATTTTTTTTTACATACGTGCGATACCATATTTATGACATTGCTGTATAAAATGAGTGAACAGTCAGCTATGGGATAAAATATCTATAACCCATGTACTAAAAAAACACTACATTCCCCCAGATTCACTTTTTACTCTGGCTTCATCCTCATCACCAAATGTCTGATCTCGGGGAAAACAAGTTAGCTTGTTACCCCGCCACAAGTGCAATAACACACCCTCTCAATGTTATAATCCAACTTAATTTCTATATAACTGTTCTATTATTCAAAACAAATCAAGGAAAAACATATTTGTATCACATTTTTTTTATTTTTGTTTCCAGTCCGCCTTAAAGCACATATTCTGGGAACTCAAATGTAACGTCCTTCCCAGTCAGTTTCTTGTATACAGCCGTGAAAGTATCCATCTGCAAGAAACAAGAAAATTCAGTCCTTAATAATTTCTCACATTTTAAAGAAAAATCTTGATATTACAACACAACATACTGGGTTTTTTTTTTACATGAAAAGGATCAGAATAGCGTAAATTTTCCAGACACGGTAATGTTCCTGGTAAAATATTCTCTCATCATACCCTTTTCATATCATGTTCAGACATAATTATAGAGGTGAAGTTAAAACATTGTTATTTGAACAATTACTAGAATAATTTACATATCAAAAGTATCATTACTAACTCATACATCTTGATATCAAAAATATTTTGTCTGCATATTTGATCATAATGGTATAAAAAATTGAGATTTATTTCTTTTACTATGTGTACACATTATATGTCACGTAAACTATCAAGATCTTTCAGAGTTGAAATGCAACATGAAATGTTCAAATAAGCATGAACCGATAAAGTGTACTTGACACTCTATCATTAGAAGACCTTATCCAACCCACAATATGGCTGTTGTGTATGACAAGGAATTGCATTGGTTATCCCCTAGACAAAATGACAATAAGCACAATACCCAATTTCACTAAGCAACATTCCACTCTCCAAAGAGGTACGTCCTTGACAAGTTATACTTAACATGGAAAGGTTCAGAATAGCGTAAATTGTCCAGACACGTTTGTTGTTCCTGGTTTAATATAGCTCTCATCATATCCTTTTCTTAAAACGTCCTATTCAGTGATTTTATAACCCAGTTTTAAATATTTTTTTTGAATCCTGAAATCTACTTCCCTAATCTATGTATAAAGACTATGAACAAAGAATCCCATCTACCTATGTGGTGCATGTTGTTTGTACACATCCAGAAGAAACCTTTACCTGCATAAATTTGAAGTTTAGGGTCTGGTTGTGAGGGGGGTCAGTGAAATGTACACTCTTGAATAAGCAAGTCAATCAAATGGTTTTTAGTATTTGTGTGCGACCAACATATGCAGTGATAAATCTATGTGCGCGTCCTGCGTCTATGACGCATAAAAATCGGAAAGGACGTGTACGCACATATTCTAATCACGGGCGTCCTAGGGACGCATACTAAATAGAAGATATGCCTAATTTGTTGCACAACCTCATATCAAACTGGTTATTAAATAAATCTGACCAAAATCGAAAAAGATGTTTTTCCGTGTCGTCAATAAAACTTCCATCATATGTGTCCGGAACACCTCTCGCTTTTCTTCCTATTGAGAAAATAGGAAAAGCGGAAGAGTTCCGGATGCAGTCATAATGGGAATTTTTCTGTTCTAATTATAGCGAAAAACGAAAGCGACGCGCTGATTGGATATTAATTTCTGTAACCAGCCAATCGCGCATTACTTCAGTGCACTGGTCTCGAATGTAAACAAAATGCCTCCCAAAAAAGTTGCACGACTGGGTAAGGGCCAGCAAACGCTGTTTTCTCTCATAGAAAAGCATCCTGCTGATAATGTTGAGAGAGAAAAGGTAATGGATGAAGAGAGGGAGGGGGCGAAACAAGAACAGCCACAGAAACGCGAGTGTTCAACAAGAACTGGCTATCTCTGTTCTCATGGTTAGTGCACGACAAAAGCAATTTCATGTACTGTAAATACTCCAACAATGTTAGAGGTTTAACCAGAGGCCCCTTATGTTATAGGAGTAGTACTGTAAAATGTGTACAGAAAACGGGAAAACAAACGGCATGACAAAGGATGCTCAATGTACAAATTTTCGGAAATCAACACTGGATCGTCATGTCACACACCCTGACTCGGACCATCAAGACAAGATTACAACTTTGAGGCAACAATGCAGCATTGGAAGGAGGGCAAAGAGAGGCGGTTATACAAGTTGAAGGCCTTAAAGTAGACTAGTGAAATGCCAAGTACATATTCATGTACTTGTTACTGAATATCAAGAAAATAAATAATACTTGTTGTTATTTTAGTTTGTACTGTCTTTTATAATGAGTGTATGGTGTAACCAGGATGTTTTAGGCTGGGAAGGGATGAGGTGTAGAAGCCATACAGTATTATTTTTTGTGATGATATAATTAAAAAAAAAGAACATTTCTGACAATGTCAAAAGTATGAATTGTTACTTGAAATATGCTCAGAATGCAGGATTTTGCATCTACATTCTCAAATTTTTCTGGGGGAGACCCCCCATACCCCCCTAGAGGGAGGGGGCAGTAATCAGGACGGACAGATGGATGGAACCCATTTGCATCCTCTGCCAACATTTTTTGGAGGGAGCAGGGATAATAATCTAAACATGTGTAACATGCAAATTCTGACATTTCTTTTTGTGGTTCAATAAGACACTTAATAAACCATGGATGTTTATACACAATAAACATCTAATGTTATATAGTATAAGGTTTCAGCATGGACAAAATGACAAACAGTAATAAACGACCATAAATCAAGTCAGGTACAACATCTGACTACAGCAAGCAAGTTACATTCCACTAAGTGAAAAGTCAGGGTTTTCCCCAGACGCACAAAAACTTGCAATTTGACTACTAAAATTGTCAAAGGACTACCAAAATTGGTGAAGTTTTACTATATATTTTTTGTGATGGGAGTCCTTGGAGTCCTAAATTTATTAAATTTGAGGGTCCTAGAGACCCCAACAAGTTATACCAAAAAGATGAATGGAGTACAAACACAGTATGAAATACTGTTAAGAACTTGAAAAGGTTCAGAATAGCGTAAAATATCCAGACATATTTGTTATTCCTGGTTAAATCAAACTCTCATCATATCCTTTTCATAATGTGTCTATTTAGAGACTTTGTCATCTAATAATTTGGAATATACATATTTCCTAAGGGAAGATTTCACCTAACCAGTACTTTAATTAACTCTCAATGGATGATTATGTTACCCAACTAAGGTTTTTTAACAAAGCTCTGAGACACAAAAAATTGCATCTTCATTTGCATTCACTCCACTTTTAACACAAGTGAACTTTTTCATCCTGCCCACCTTGTGCTCAATGTTTGTTTGCTGAGTTTTGTCGAGGTGGACTTTAATCAGCCTGGATCCGTCCAACTTGATGCGGATTCTCTTGCCAACAATTTCTGCAGGGAAGGTTAGATCGTCCAGGATACTGTCATGTACTGCGGTAAGAGTACGACTGTAGAAAAAATATCAGTACATTAGTGGATATTTAATGCCAAATATTGAACAAATATATTTTAGGGTATACATAAACATTCAGAACCAGGGAAAAAAATACATAATATGCATGTCTCAAATACAAGAATGCCTGAAAAGTGGTGTAAATTTGTCCTCAAACTTGCAGCTTCCTGAATTACACACTTATTTTCCTTTATTGGGGATATTGAATATCATTAATTTTGAATATGTAATAGTCTCAAACACACATCTTTACAAAGCTTATTGCTGAAGTGAAGTCAACGTATTCCGACTTTTTAGAAAGTAAATTTTAATTTGCATCCATAAAAGAACAACATTTCAATATCAAATTACAAAAGTGCATGCTTTTTTCTATAACCTAACAGTACACATGTATGGTTACAATCAAAATCATATTATAAACAAATACCAATAACATGGACAGTTATTTCAATTCAATCGGATATCAATATCACTGGGAAAAGTGTAACTAACGCATATTCTCAAAATTTATGATTTTAACCCCAAAATACCAGAACCTGTGAATAAATTTCACAAGTTAATTGGATTTTGATGTTCAGTATGATAGTAAGAGTAATGAGAACAAATTTTAATTCAGTCATGTATTGAACAATTACACTGTGAAAAGTAGACTGTTGATGCGACCACCGGAAAAGTAATACCTACAACTTTATCGCTTTGATCGCCAATCATCAAAGGCAAGACAAAAATCATCTCAGATCTTCGCAACAACATAATCTAATACTTTAGTCCTATAAAGATTAAAACGATGACTAATTAATTTCAATGGATACCCCCCACCCCGACATGCTCAACGTCTTACTTACGATCTAGGGCGCTTCTGTTTGTTCTTCCTTCTGGTTTTCCTTGTTGGCTTAGGTAGAATTCTCCTCTGTAAAATGCACATCAACAAGTTATTCACTTATTTCAGGGATACAGCACTCATGAGTGAGTATTTTCTAAACATTTTCGAGTGTAAATTATATTAAATTAATACAAAAAAAAAATCAATTTATTTTAACAATGAAACCTTGGGACAGAGAAGGACGAGTTGTGTATGGGACATTCAGACTAATATTTCAGAAATACCTATGGGCCATTTGTTCTTTGTCTATGCAAGATTTCAATTTTTTTTTATGGGCCATTGAGAAATTTTTATGCGCAAACCCATGGCCCCCATCATTCCTTACCCACGCAGACAGACATTTCTTTTCTGGTTTTTTTTTTACTATTTTTTGTAACTGGAATACACAGAAACATGTATCAAATATTAAAATTAAACTAGGATCAAAATGGATAAAAATTATCAACAAATTTCAATCCTGTCAGCTGATCATACCTGTGCAATAAATACAACATGCTTTCCGCTGAATTTTTTTTCGAGCTCCCTCACCAAACGAGTTTGGATTTTCTGGTATTGTCTCAGCTGTGGAACTGGTACAAAGATGATGATAGCTTTCTTACCAGCCACATCAATTTCCTACAAAACAATACAAATGGTAGGATTTATAAGGACGGAAAACTTCTTCATTTTGCAAAAAACTTTTCGTAACCAATTGTGAATATGAACATTTTTGGTTTCAAGAATGTGTTATATCTAAAATCAGAGCAAAAAGCTCAGTTCATAATTCTTTCAAGAGTAAGGTCGAGTGTCTTCTGTCAATCAAATATAAACTTTATTTGAATGGAGTAGTTGGTATGTCTAATAAAATTAATTTAACTATACTTAAACATACTAACTCATATATATATAAGAAACACTAAAAGATTCTCAATATATAAATAGTTTATAATATGGCAGTTCTAAACAATATAATTTACTTAATTAATAAACTTGTGAGAATGTGGTCTTGAATTGATTTAAAAAAAAACCAACATACTGCTTCTTTCCTACTAACAACTAATTACAATATTCTGTTCATGTATATATATATATATATATAAGGATACCGGTTATTTGTTTGGAAAAGACTAATATAGGCTTAGCCTGTTGTCTAATCCATTTATTGATCCAGATGTTTACTAATTCTTTTGTTTTTCTTGTTAATTTGTTTAATGTATCAATAATAAAAGATTTTGAAATTCAAATAAGCTTCATTTATTTTACAACAATTATGAAACAAGTTATACAACTTATATTAATCACTCTTGTTGGCCCGAATATTAGCGCGCGAGGGGTCTTATTGTAGTCAATTAGATTAGAAAAGTCATCATTCACCTCCAAGCTTTGAATATGGTACCAGAGATCAATGATCTTATTTTTTTTTTACATGAAAACCCTACTTATTAAACTTTGCATAACATAAAAACATTCAGATATATTCAGAACCTAGTTTTCAAACTCTTTCCCCAACCCCTCCCTAATTTATTATCTTTCCAATTATATGACTTCTAATTGAAGTCAAATGAAAAATACCTACACCTAAACTGAATCACCTTCATTCATGATATCATTCCTATGCTCAAGCACAAATTCTGTGCTCCCCCATCAAAATCAAATGAGCATTCAAGTCGGAAATAATTCCAACTTACAAGGTTATTGTACATTTGATAGTGAAAGCACAACAGTTAATTATACTCATGTCCAATGTGTGATAGTGCTGTGGATGTAAAATAAATTTTTTTCTCACCTTAGCTCCTGAAATGTACAGTTCACGAAGCTGGGCCTTCAGGTCACTGTTCATCTCAAGCTCAAGCAGGGCCTATAAAAAATCAGAAAATTCAATACTTAATCAACAAAGGGATTACTTAAAAAACAAGCCTTTACCTCAGTTTACATTGTCCTATATTTGAAACTTAGAAGAGACGCTCGAGAAAAAATATGTAGCTCTTGAAGTTCAAACATTTAGCAGATTCTGACTATTGAAGAGAAAGTAGAATGGGGGTTTCTCGGAAATGGAAATTACTTCGTTTTACTGTTTTTCTTCGAATGTAAGTAAAATATTGAAGGAAATTGGGCCAAGATTGAATCATGGACCCAAAATCAAGCCGTACCACAAAAAAGAACGGTATTTCAATTTCATACTGTGGTGCAACACATTTCTAATGACACATTGCAATATACCGGTATATTGTGACAGCACTACATCTAATCTTGATTGAATAGACACTTGGATCAACCCAAATGGTTTTTCAACCATGAGATAAACAATTATGAATTTATTTATCCTTGGGATAATGTCAGCATATATTTACGATCTAAATATAGGCATAATGCCTGTTTCCCGTATTATCATCATTATTATAATAGATGCAATTTTGAGCCAAAACAGTATCCAGAACCTGAACCTCTTATTCTTGAAAGGGAGTGTCAAAATTCTTTGTGCCCCAGGTTATTTTGTGCTAGGCTGCTTTAGGGCAAATTTCCAGTTGTGTATGGCTACATGCAGTATCATTTTAAGTTATAAGTCTCCCTTAGTTTTTTCCCTGTCACTAGACTTTGAGATTCATACATGATCAACGAGATCAGACAGTGTCTGCCTATATATCTGAAATAATTCCAACAACACAATTATTGAAATTATGGACCAACAACCTTGGGAAGTTTAGATTTCAAATGAAATTGGCTGTGGTACAAATGTGATTTATGAAGAAATTGTTGCAGGTTGTAGAATTTAAAATTAAGCATACAAGTCATCCATCGTTGAAAGCCAGGCTTTGGTCTTGAGGAGATGCACATTAACTTGTCAATTTTCTTTTCTTGTTGCGTACCATTCAAGATATATTATCTGTGGAAAATGTTACAACATGGGCCAGGATTCATACCTTGGGGTCTACGAAATACCAGATCACTGTCCCACTGTTATGGTACACGTGGGACAGTGAAAATTCCCGTGCATGTCAAGATATTGCTGCAGTACTAGAAAAACATAGATTATTTGATGAGCAAATTTACCTGGGAGACCGACTGCTCGAAGTCATCGGGCTTCTCGCCTTGAGGCTTAATTATTTTAGCGCTCGCCGAGTACATCTGCAATGTAAAAAAGATGAATGCAGTAGAAAACGTACTTGTCCTTTAAAAACTTAAGACTTGGTCTTCATTCAACAACATCGAAACAACTTTTTTAGACTTCGATCATTTCCTACCACAGAATTGAATTATACAAAGCAAGAACGTGATTCTCTTTTGCAACTGATAATTCAAAGCTGTACTAGTACTGTAACATGCAGCTTTTGATACCATAAATATCGGAATAACCCCCCCAAGCTTACAGCCATTAAAACACTTTTACTCGAGAGTTTTCTGTGAATTTCATGACATTTCGTCAATGTTGTACAAGTGAGCGTAATACGTATTCATTGTGTGGCTAATTAACAAATTAATGTTGACAGCATGTTGCTTTCTGATAAGAACTTCGCCATCGCCGTGTTATGATTCCTTGTATGTAACGCAGTGATGTCAATACACAGCGATGTCACGTTATCAATCCTCAATAATCAACAAAACTAAGGCGCATCAGTGCGTAATAAATACGTATACAAATGTAAAAGTACTTGACGAACGACATATATTTCTTTAATGTATGATATCGCTATTTCTGTGATGAAGTTCGGGCTTTGAAAGTCATGTGTATGGTGTGCGAACCTTGGCAATGGCGGCGACGGAAGAAGAGGATATAACCGGAAGTTGCACATAGTGATCATGACCTCCGCTAGGTGGCACACCACGAGCCTTAAATCGAAACTAGAAACTATGCAGTAAACACGTTTGTCCATATGAGCATTTTGTTCCGTTTGAATATCATGCCATACTATGCAGTTCGCAGGGGACGGAAGCCCGGCATATACAAAACTTGGTAAACCAATTTGTTAATTACAATGCAAATAAACTTGCACTTGTTTGCAGTCAATGACAACTAACCTAACGTTACTGTACTCATTTTCTTCCAGAGCAGGCTTTCCAAAACTGTATGTTAAAACCATATAAGGATTGGAGGTCGCTTAGCCCTACAAACATATACTGGACACAGCCCTAAATATGCATAGGTTGGAAACAAAAGGCACATGTGAGAATTTATATTACACAGATCGAGATATTTTGTCAGTAGCTACATCTACATGTACATGTAAAGTGTAGGTAAACATACAAGGACCGGGTGCTATAAAGTGCCCATAATCAAATCACCTTGACCCTTTTTTAAGGTCACAGGGGTCAAATATTTAAGACCTTTAAGTATCTTATTCTGAATAACCATAGGCAGATATACTGATACTTGGCTAGCTGCGATAACGTAGCTCTTCACGATGAGACAATTTTTATATTGCGTCTTTACAGAGCCATAGGAGGCCAGGTATTAAAATTAGAACTAATACTTGGCCAACAGAGAATTCTAGTTGTTTCGGTTCTTGTAAAGTTGTTTTGGTACTTACAAAGTTGTTTTGATAATTACGATAGTCAGTTTCGTTATTTCAAAAACACCTTTCAGAAGCAAGTTCTGTAGTCTACATCAACATTCTGTGTACTAGTGCACACCCTTAATTATCTGTGCAAGCGAAGTAAAACTAGGTGTTGAGTCAATATAAGTGCTTATGAAGTTTTTAGCTCGCCTGCCCAAAAGGTTAGTGAGTTTATGCTATGACACACCATCTGTCCATCATCTGTTCCAATAAATAATCCCTAATTTACAGTTATGAACCACATTATAGCACATTTTGACCATTTAGCCATAAACATGCTTGGGAGAATTAAGGGGATAACATTTCATATAAATTGTTGGACTGCCCATCCTGAGGCCAGCGGGATGGGGCCTAAAACAGGAAATGTAAATTTTTCAAACTCTTCTTCAGTATGAATTGGAGGATATTGTACAAACCTGATCTGACCGATCCATGGTTGAAGGGATCAAATTTTGTATGAATGGTAGGACTGACCTCCGAGGCCAGAGGGATATATAGTAAATTTTTTTTTATGCCTTCTCCTTCTGAAGGAATACTGTATTTGCCGTATTTACATGTAGCTTTCAAGGTGCCTAAAACATTGGTTCCAAAAGGTATGCTTAAATAGGATATCAAACTTAAGATTTGGTAAAATAATGTCATTTTTATAAAGTCAAATACCCCCTGGTAAGTACAATGTTTTGCGACCAGAATGGGAAGTGCTCGTGCTGTACAACATTATTGTCATCAATTTCGAATAATTTGTACAAATACCCTGGTATAACCAATGTTTGCTTTGCTTTTTTTCCTTGTAAAAATGTACACAGTAAGGTTTACCATATGGTAATGATTATATAGAACAATTTATAACAATAAGCATGGGCGTTTATATAATGTCAATACCTTTGCAAAAGGGGGGCTTATAGAGACAAGGGCACTAATTATGGAGAATATGGTAACAAAAAGCTTTTAAGTGAAACATATTTGGGTGAAGGGGTTTCAATTTTGTACAAAAGGAAATTCTTTAAAATCCTCTTGTCTTCCAAAGGAATGACAGGATATTGTCCAAATTTTCCATGATTGTTTATAGAGCTGGATACCACAAAATCAAAAGTACCACGGTATACCACAGTATTTAGACAAATACTGCGGTATGTACCACGGTATACTACATTGATTGAATGTTTGAGCTAGCTAAATGTCTCTGGCTGTTTTTGTTCTGAAGCCAATGAACAAGAGGCCTGTCATAAGTTTCTTGTTGTGTTATCCTCTAATATTGTTTTAGAGAAGCTATGTCAGCAAACTTATAGGGAATTATAATTAAACCATATTGGAATTCCAATGGATCTAATATTTTAATGTACAACGATACGCACCATCACAACTTTATACCATGGTATACCGGTAAAACCGCCCAGCCCAAATTGTTTAGAAACATTGAACAACTGTTGCCAGAGGAGCGATACAGGCCCTTTTGGCCTCTTGTTTAATTTGTTGAACCAACAATTGAAATAGTTATAGTTGGAGCCTGGAATATACAGGGTATAGATTTTGTTTGTACAACGTGAGATATTTGTTGGTTTGGTATATGACCTATACACTTTTAGCAGTAACTAGTTTGAAAAACAATATCATCGATAAGGAAATATATTGTACATGAAATATTGCGTATGATAAATGTATTTTTATAACTGTTTATGTATCAGAATATTTTGTATTTTGCTTGCAGGGATGAATGTAAAGCACAAGTCAATGGATTTCCAAAGGCCAGATATAAAAAGTTCAGCACTAACGAGGAGGCCACTAATTTTGTTAATGATACAGATGCTGATTCCAGAAATACCTCATCTGCAGCTTCCAGTCATGGGAGACAGCCCATGAAGAAAGTGTCCTTATCCTGTAACAGTGAAGGATGTGGTAAGTGTGCAAAAATTACTTGACTTTATAATAACACAGACATGATTCTTTTTTTAGCTAATTAGCTGAATTTAGCGATTTTCATCTTTAAACTAAGAAATATCAAAGTCATATATTGACTTGAAATATACAAATAATATATCTGTTTTGGTGGTTCCCATTCTTTCCCAAAAAATTCAGCTATTTTTTTGCTTTGGTGCAAAATCATGCCTGAACAACAAGAGTTACTTCCCATTTGGGGTAAGTATGAAAAACGTAAAAAAATAGTTTGTTTCCATGTGTAGGTAATAAAATAGATAAAATAAATAAAATCAAGACAACCTACTTTCTAACGCTTTCACCCTCTTCGGGGCTCTCTTCGAAAGCCTTAGAAAGTCAGTCTTCTTGTTTTTTTTATTTTATCTATATATGTATTTATATATCATCTCCATTTTGATGTCATTATTTTGCATGGAAACCAGCATTAATATGCAGGAAACTGTAGGATAAAAACACTGATCCCTGGGAAAGTAATGATGTCACAATTTTGGTATTCCCATACATTCCTACTCAAATAGGAGGCAACTCTTGCAGATTTATTGTGTGAGTTCTGATTTATTTCATTTGACTTTGATCTACATATAATGATATAGTTCAGTTTATCACAGTTTGTTAGTAAATAAAATGAAGAGATCGATGTACCAGGTATGTGAAAACATTGGAAGATGCAAGTGACATCTACATTTGTATCTATGAGACGAAAACAATAAAGGAACATGAAATTCTTGTTCTTCGACAAGAGTGCTTATTTTATGTCGTAGCCTATATATTTGTCGAGGATGGGGTGTAAGGGAAATAACTCTTTGCACTAGTTGGCCCACCCTGCAGGTTTTTGTTTTTTTGTGTTGTCTGAAAAGATGAAATCACTTTGTCGGCGGCGTCCATTGCGCTGTCCAAAGAAAGGTTTCCATGTGATTACTTATGTTCCCATAGGCCTATCAAACTCAAACTTCATATAGTGCATTATGTTTGTCAAAAAACTTTCATAAGTACTGCAGTTACTGCAGTGGCCCTCGAATGAAAACATTCTATTAGATATGTCTGGTATTCTGGCCTGACTTTTGCTAAGATGTTGCCCAAACAACCATTTTTAAGTGATGAGCGGCTTCTGATGTCTCTCTAGCGTAATTCTAGTTCTGTTTCTGTTTGATTAAGGGGATGGTTCAGTGGTGTATACAGATGGTTGTTGCTATAACAACGGTCAGTTTGGAGCTAAGGCTGGTATAGGAGTTTACTGGGGACCAAACGACCCTAGGTAAGGAACTTATTGGCCAGTGGTCAAAATACATAAAATAGTAAGTATAAAGAGATCTGAACATATTACCACAGAAACAATAATCAGTTAATCACATTGTTTAACATGTACAGTAAAAAAAAAATGTTTTTGAATTTCTTAATTTCACCTTTTCTGCAATGCATGATGTCACGTCATTGTTGAGTCATAGAGATGTAGAAATTTCTTACAGGCCTCTGTTACCATGAAAACCTCTATCTTCAACACACAGAAATGAGAGAAAGAGATCTTCATAACATCCTTGTGACTACTTTCATATGTGGAATAGCTCTATTTAATATTTACTCAAACAGGTTATGAGACACCAGTAATTACATTGTATATGAATATATGTTGTGTCATTTAGTCTTTTGCTTGTATTTTCATTTCTGTGTTATAAATCCAAATTAATTAACACTCGTTGAAATGTTAATCATTGCCCATAGTTTTGCCATCAGACAACATTGTAAAATATTTTTTCAGGAATGTTAGTGAGCCTCTACCAGGAAGGCCGACAAACAATAGAGCCGAAATACATGTAAGTACATACTGTATCAGATCATCATTATATCTATACATTTACTTCAGGTTGGTAAATAGTCTAGTCACCCTATGTTTAACCCCAAAGAAATTGCAACAGAAACGATTTATGCTGGAAACATTGCATTATGTCATCATATACTACATATACAAAATCGACAAAAATCGACACGGAGGAAATATGAAAAAATCCTATGTGAAATTTGTTGTTTTACGATGTAACGTTGTTGGCGCCTATGGGCCGCCGTAGATATAATACACAGTAAAGAACGACAACTACGTAAGACCGATGATGTAAACAAATGCAGACGACAGTAGTCATCGTAGTCATTGTGACGACGGTAAGTTAAAACAATACTCATTAATGATTTTCTGTGAATCAGAAATGATTATAAAAGCAAATTGTAAAATGTGAATGCCCCTTTTGGCGTTAGTCCGATAAATTTAACAAATAAGCCACCGTGTTACATTACGGCATCCTAGTCGACGATTCTAAGCAAAAATGTGGTTTATTTCACCTGTTTTGACAAAACCTGAATGTAGAATGATTTATATGAAGCTATAAGATCATATTGTATGAAGATTACATCAGGAAACCGTTTCTAGAATCTAAAAATTGAGGAATTAGTAACCCGAGGCTTCGCTGAAATGTAAATGTATGGAAGCCCTTAGATGACAATATTGCAAATATTTGTAATATTGCGTAATGGATTTGCAATTTATTTCTTCGGTCTGATTTCACTATTTTCTTTCTTTATATGCGTTTTTTTTATCCTTTTCAAACACTTTTGTTTGTATTTGTTTATACTTTTTATTGATTTAATCTTTCATTTTCAATTTATGGCATTTTCTATGTTAAACGGACACCCGGAAATAACCTGAGAGACTGGTAAGTTATATCAATATTCTACATGTATTTTCGTATCAATAATAATATGAACATGAATAATTTTGTTTTAACATTTCTGGTTTATTTAGTTATGCATGTATTTTATTTGTATTTTGATTTTATTTTACAATGTTTCATTAAATAATAATTAATTTCAAGAATTTTTGATTTTTTCCATAAATAGGGATTTTCTAGTCTGTAAGTTCGATATTTGTTAAAAAAAAAATCACTCTTTTTTTTTTTGTTCATTGCAGATAGTAATGGATGCCTGCATCTTTTGCTCAAAACCATTTGACGATAGCGAACCAATCTCTCAACTTCGACTGAAAGGGAGTGAAAGTATCAATCAAGTGAGCAGGCAGAGAGGCGACGGCATCGTAACATCTCCAGGTGAAAGAGTTCATCAAGGTTGCCGGCGTGATTACGTCAATCCAAGAAGCGTAAGACAAGTAACTGAGACAGACTGTTTGACCCCAAAAAGAACTCGTTCGACTGCTCCTGATTTCATTTTAAAAGAAAATTGCATTTTCTGTGGAAACTCTGCCAAGTTGAAATTAAAGAAGAGAGGTCATGATGTGTTTCCTGTCAGAACTACAGAATTCAAGGACAAATTGGAGGCAGTTTGTAAGGCGAGACATGATACATGGTCAGATGAAGTTCTGAGAAGGCTCCACGTAGCTCCTTCTGATCTACATGCCGCAGATGCTTTGTATCATCAACAGTGCAGCGTTAACTTCAGGACCGGAAAGAATCTGCCACTTTGCCACGCCCAAGATAATATACCTAAGAAAAATACCCCGGGTCGACCAAAGAAAACGACTTCTGAAGAAGCATTTTTGAAGATAGTTGGACTTATTGAGGAAAGGCGGGATGAACAAATCACTATCAGTCACTTAGTTGCAGAAATGGAAAAGATTTGTGGAAATGAGGCATACAGTTCTGTTCACATGAAAACGAGGATCAAAGACCATTTTGGAAGTTCCATTGTCATAACTGAACTTGAAGGAAAAGCCAATGTTGTCACACTCTCCAACAATGCATCAACGATTCTGCAGGACTTCTACAAACGACTTAAGGCTGAGAATGCAAATGAAGAAAAAAGGCAAGTTATCCTGACTGCTGTGAAATTGATAAGAGCAGACATTAAGGCAATGGATTCTTGCTTCAAAGACTTATATCCATCATCTGAGTATATCTCCTCTCGCCAGCAAAACAATGATTATTTACCAGATTCACTACAGCTGTTTTTGAAGGAAATGTTTAGCCCTACTGAATCTACAATCAAGATATGCTCTATTGGACAGTCTATTGTACAGGCATGTAGACCTAAGTCGCTGATAGCCCCATTCCAAATTGGTCTAGGTGTGCAAATGCACCATCATTTTGGATCGAAATTTCTCGTCGACACTCTTAATACTCTTGGATTTTGCTCATCATACAAGGAAATTCAGAAGTATGAACTGAACGCTGCGGCAGCCCATGGTAGAAACAGCACAGCGATTGATGTGGGATCTTTCATTCAATACGTTGCCGACAACGTCGACCACAACGTAAGAACTCTAGATGGCCATGGAACTTTCCATGGAATGGGTATGATTGCCGCGGTCACTCCTGAAGTTCGTAGACTAAAACCAGTACCACGCGGAAGTCCAACTGTCCAAGAAGTAGCTGACTTGGCAAGGGTCAATATCAAATACTACAGAGATAATGACAACCGTCTATCAGAACTGAAGTTTGAAATTCTTCAGGACAAAACGAACAACGACGAGACATGGAAAATAGATTTGCTGTCGCGATCATCTTGGCCATCACTGTTTCAAAAGCCTAGTTGGCCAGCGATAATGCACAAGGTCTTAGACGCTGCCTATCCTGGTAAGTCGTCTATAGTATTCCTCCCCATGATCGATCTCAATCCAAGCGATATGACATGTGTTTTTTCGACTCTGCATTTTGTCTGCAACGAGGCAACACGAAACGGATTTACACCCATGCTAACATTTGACCAACCGCTCTATTGGAAGGCGATCACTATCATACAGAATGAACATGTGGACAGTCCGCTGAAGAAAATGGTGCTGAAGTTAGGAGGATTTCATACCGAAATGAGCTTTGTCGGAAGCATTGGTCAAATAATGACAGGATCTGGACTTTCTGAGTTATTGGAAACCGTGTATGCACCAACAGCTGTGTCACACATGATGACAGGAAAGGCTATTGCAAGGGCAGTTCGAGGACATTTCCTTGTAGATACGGCACTGACTGCCGTTATCTTGCACGAGTTGTATGACATACCAATACCAGAATCAACAGATGAACAGGAAGTCGTAGATAGTCTATCAGATGAAACCATTCAGAATGATGTCCGTGAATCAGCCAAACTGTTGGATTCATTGCTGGATGGAAAGTCGTCGATTGAAAAGGTGTTTGAAAGTAAAGAGTTAGATAACATCCAATCAAATATTGACAAGTTCAGGCTCTCGCACAAGAATTCCAGAACATCTTGTTTGTGGTTTCAATATATGGATATGGTGAACATCCTCCGTAGATTCATCAAGGCCGAGAGAACTGGTAATTGGCAACTACATTTACAGGTCATGCAGGAAATGCTGCCTTTTCTCGCCGCAGCAGGACATAACTTTTACGTAAAGTCAGTTCGGATTTACCTACAACAAATGAAACGACTTGAGGAAGAAAATTCGTCTCTTTTTGAGTTTTTGCAATCCGGATACAATGTTGTCAGAAGAAGTGATGCTTACTGGGCTGGGATTTCCTCAGACTTGGCAATAGAACAAGCGCTCATGCGAAGCATTAAAACAACTGGCGGAATGACACGAGGAAGAGGCATGACTGAAACCCAGAGAGCTCAGTGGATTCTATCAATGCCAGACTGTTCTGAAATGAATATTGCAATGCAAGATTTCTTGGACGTTGTTTACAGCACAAGCATCCAGCACAAAGAGAACAGCTCCTCCCGTAGGCGTAGAGATACGAAAGATAGGGTTGCACTAGCAACCCAGATCATCAGTCGAAATCCATTTTTGGGGGAAACATCTCTCAGGAATATTGAGACAGGGGTCACAGCCGACAGTAAAGTCAACGTAGACAAGGCAAGAGAAGTGGGCATGGCTGTATTGAAATCAATGGACGGCAAATCTGTCGGTGACTTCTCTTTCAAGCGGAACCAACGAGCTGTAACCCTTGGCGAAAAGTCATCAATAAGAGTCAACGAAGACGTCATAACTGTTGATCCCCAGCTGCTTTTCCAGCGCTTTATTGCTGCTGCTAACAACATCTGCGACGACCAAAAAGAACTTTTCTCTTATGAACTTTGTAGAAACCCTAGTTCATTATTTGAACCATCCGGTTTCATGAGAGCGGCGCAGAAATCATTGCTCCTCGATGCCATATGGAATCTCGGCGACTGTAGCGCATCTGATACAGTTGAAGGAGAATTTCGTTACATCCTTGACGGCGGATCCCTTCTTCATCGTGTACACTGGCCAAGTAATGCAACATTTGGTTACATTTGTCAGAGATACGTTGACTACATTCGACGATTGGGCACAGATTCCGTCGTTGTTTTCGATGGCTACATTTCCGGTCCAGATACAAAGGATGCTATTCATCTGCGACGTACACGTGGAATAGTCGGGACAAAAGTATGTTTTGACGAAAACACTCCATTCCGTTCCAAAAAGGATACATTCTTGGCAAACAGTCAAAATAAGCAGAACTTCATCAACCTGTTAAGCGAGAAGATCATGGAATGTGGAATAGAAACAAAACATGACACTGCTGATGCCGACGTCTTAATTGCGCAAACAGCAATAACATCTGCGATTTCAAAGCCTTCAATTCTGATCAGAGAAGATACAGATCTCTTAGTTTTGCTGTTACATTATGTTGCCGTCTCTGATCATCAACTCATTTTCAAATCTGACCATTCTGCTACTGCAAAATACAAAGTATGGGACGTGAAGAAAACAAAAACCGTTCTTGGAAATGCTATGTGTCAGATACTGCCGGTCATTCATGCAATCAGTGGTTGTGATACTACTTCGAGATTATTCGGCGTAGGAAAGGCGGCAACTCTGAAGAAATTTCTCGAAAGTGACGCCATGAGGGCGGAAGCAAGTCAGTTTCTCTCTCAGTGTTCCAAAGATCAAGTGTTAGCATCAGGGGAGAAGCTCATATGTGCATTGTACAACAGCTCACCAAATGGAAATCTGGATGAATTAAGGTATAGAAAATTTTATAACCGTGTATTAACCAATAAAACGTTCCTACAGATTCATACTATACCACCAACATCTGCCGCTGCATCGTTTCATAGTTTGAGAACGTATCATCAGGTACAAACATGGACATCAGAGGCAAACCTGGATCCTGTAGACTGGGGATGGATGCTATTGGAGGACAGACTTTTGCCAATCAAAACAAACAAAGCTGCAGCACCCGAGTGCCTATTACGGATAATCCGTTGTCAATGCAAAACAAATTGTGACACTAAACGATGTACATGCAGGAAACATGGTATGGAGTGCTCAACAGTTTGGAGAATGTAAGGGTACCAGTTGTTCCAACTCGTCCCAACCACTGACTGATGAGGTGGATGACAGTATTATAACTGATACTTCACAGGATTTATAAAAACAAACGCGATAGACTCAACGGCTTGTTTGACTCCAAGTTAGGTTTCAAGTATGCATATGCTTTGTACAGTATTACGTACATTGTACCCACAGTACATTAAGTCAACTCGTCCATTGTCAAATACATCTTGTAGTACTGTCTAGACTAAATAATTTGTCAAGAAAACAATTTAATTGTCTAATTTTCATTCTTAATTTACTGTGTTGTGCAGTCAAACATAAAGACCAAATGCTTACCTGATGTTTTATCGTGTCCATGATTCTAACATCTCAATTTGGACAAAACGCCCATGGATGCCTTGCAGATGACTGGTCATATAGGACAACTCGACCCTAAATATCATCATTCACACATGATATTCATAAAAATATCACGTTTTCATAGCATTTTTTCTGTTTTACTTGCTTCAAAAACGCTTATTTTCATTGTATTAAAAATTTTGTCATTTACGTAGATTGTGCCATTTTCATTGTTTTTGGGTATCAGATGTTCAAGTTCAAGACCCAAAAAATATAATTTCCCCTCATCTGGTCACTGTCGATTTTTGATATGTCATTCTTGTGTTTTAGTAGTCTTTAAAAACGTGTGATTTGTTTCTGTTGCAATTACTTTGAGGTTTTGCCATTTTTAGCGTAGGGTGACTAGACTAATATAGATTGGTGACCCACGTTAAAGTCACAGGGGTCAAATGTACTAAATTTTAAGTATTCGCTCAGTATTCGCTCAGTTGACATCGTTGTAAGCTTCATTTAGCTTGTAGAGATGTATCAATGTTGTTATTTCACTAAATAATGGTGTACACCGACGCGTACTATTTGACTTCCGGTTGCTTTAAATCGCACTATGTACGGTTAATGAGTTATTTCCTTAATTGTGACAACTTGTTATTACAAGTTAACGTATGTATATACACATTGTTGATCAATATTTAAAATGATGTCTCAGTTCGTCTATTAACACAATCCATTTTTAGCTCACCTGGTCCGAAGGACCGAGGTGAGCTTATGCCATACCGTGGCGTCCGTCGTCCGTCCGTCGTCCGTCCGTCCGTCGTCCGTCAACAATTTCTTTAAACGACTTCTCCTCCATAACTACTGATAGGAAATCAACCTAATTTGGCAGGAAGCATCCTTGGGTGCCCAGGATTCAAAATTGTACTAATGATGGGACTGACCCCCTAGGGGGCTGAGGGGCAGGGCCAAAAAGGGTTATTTAGCTATATTGGTTTAAGCGACTTCTTCTCCATAACCACTGATTGGAAATCAGCCTTATTTGGCAGAAAGTATCCCTAGGTGCTTAGGATTCAAAATTGTACTCATGGTAGGACTGAACCCCTAGGGGGCTGAGGGGTGGGGCCATAAACAATTATTTACCTATATTGATATAAGCGACTTCTTCTTCATAACCACTGATTGGAAATCAGCCTTATTTGGCAGGAAGCATGCTTAGGTGCCCAGGATTCAAAATTGTACTAATGGTGGGACTGACCCCCTAGGGGGCTGAGGGTCGGGGCCAAAAAGCGTTATTTAGCTATATTGGTTTAATCGACTTCTTCTCCATAACCACTGATTGATAATCAGCCTTATTTGGCAGGAAGCATGCTTAGGTGCCCAGGATTCAAAATTGTACTAATGGTGGGACTGTCCCCCTAGGGGGTTGAGGGGCGGGGCCAAAAAGGGTTATTAAGCTATATTGGTTTAATTGACTTCTTCTCCATAACCATTGATTGCAAAACAGCCTTATTTGGCAGGAAGCATCCCTAGCTGTTCAGGATTCAAAATGGTACTCATGGTGGGACTGACCCCCAAGGGAGCTGAGGGGCGGGGCCGAAAAGAATTATTTAGCTATATTGATATTAGCGACTTCTTCTTCATAACCACTGATTGGAAATCAGCCTTATTTGGCAGAAAGTATCCCTAGGTGCTCAGGATTCAAAATTGTACGCATGGTGGAACTGACCCCCTAGGGGGCTGAGGGGTGGGGGCCATAAAAAAGTATTTAGCTATATTGATATTAGCGACTTTTTCTTCATAACCACTGATTGGTAATCAACCTTATTTGGCAGGAAGCATGCTAAGGTGCCCAGGTTTCAAAATTGTACTCATGGTGGGACTGATCCCCTAGGGGGCTGAGGGGCGGGGCCAAAAAGGGTTATTTAGCTATATTGGTTTAATCGACTTCTTCTCCATAACCATTGATTGGAAATCAGCCTTATTTGGCAGGAAGCATCCCTAGCTGCTCAACATTCAAAATTGTACTAATGGTGGGACTGACCCCCTAGGGGGCTGAGGGGGAGCCAAAAAGAAAGTATTTTATCATGATTACTTAGATACCAATGTATCCAGGTGAGCGATACAGGCCCTCTGGGCCTCTTGTTAAAAGAAGAAACATCCTTTCCTCCTTAGGCTGGTTGAACAGCAGCTTGATAGACAGGCAGGAAACGACTTTATATATAATTAAGGTATATTTGTGAGACACAGGGATTCAGTTCTTTCCTGTTTGAAACACTATTCCTTAAGAACTCAGGAAGTCGTTGATTTTTTGTTTTGTTTAGTTTAGTTGAATGTTGGCCTGAATTTAGCTGGATGGTGGTTCCAGTGTTTGTTGATCCTTGATTTGAAGGTGTTTATTGACGGAGCACTTATTACTTCTTCTGGTAGAGAGTTCCATGTGTTAATTACTCTATTGCTGAAGTAGTTTCCAGTTTTGTGAAGTCTGAATGGTCTTTTATATAGTTTTCTGGAGTGCCCCCTGGTTGTGGTTTGACCTGTTTCCTGGAATAGCAAGCCAGTTTCCAAAATATCCAAGTTGTTGAGGATTTTGTATGTTTGTATGATGTCCGCCCGCTCTCGTCGATATTCGAGTGTTGGTAAGCCTAGTTTCTTGAGCCTGTCATGATAGGAGAGATTTTTTAAACTAGGTATTCTCTTTGTTGCTCGTCTTTGGATGTTTTCTATGATGATTTTGTCTTTGATTAAGGCTGGCGATGTTACTGGTGTTGCATATTCAACAGTTGGACGGATTAGAGTTTTGTAGAGTGCCAGGAACATGCTAGGGCTCATGTATGAGAATGTCCTGAACATTACTCCAATAATCTTGCTTGCCTTAGAGCTGGCTGCATTTGCATGAATGGAGAACTGGAGGTTGCGGTCAATGTTCACTCCCAGGTCCTTTTCAGAATCAACTTTTTGTATCGGTGTTGTGATGTCATCTTGTTTAATTGTGTATGTCCTGTTTCCTTGAGTCTGGCCTATCTCCAGGTACTTGCATTTTGCTGTGTTAAGCTGCATTAGCCATGTTTGAGTCCAATCGCACATACGGTTGATGTTGTTTTGTAGGTCTAGTCTATCGACTTCTGTTTTTATCTTTTTATACATCTTTGTGTCATCGGCAAACAGTTTGATGGTACAGTTTAGCAAGTCTGGCATGTCATTGACATAGATTAGAAAGAGAGTTGGCCCTAAAACACTCCCTTGGGGTATTACACTTGTGACTGGTATGGATTCTGATGTGTCACCGTTTATTGAAACTCTCTGTACCGTGTTGTTTAGAAAAGCTTTGATTCATCCCAGTATTTTACCGCTTATCCCATACTGATCTAATTTGTGTATAAGAAATTTGTGGGACACTTTGTCGAATGCCTTGCTGAAATCTAAGTATATGACATCCACATTTTCACCCGAGTCTTGACAGCTAAACCAGTTTTCCATACACTCGAGTAATTTAGTGACGCATGATTTACCTGTTCTGAATCCATCGTCTTAAAAATAACAGAAAGTGTCAGCACAACTTAAAGACTCTTGAGTAGTGATATTAGGCCTTTAGTAAGCTAACATGAGGGGCTACCATTTTTGTTGAGATGAATTACCATGACACAATTTCATGGTCAAGTGGTCACGTGTGAAATGTTAGAATCTTTCAATGTATTATTTTGATCTCATGCATAGATATTTTGCATGCATCTGTATTTTATTTCACTATTTAATAAGATTAAAAGTGGACATTAAAAGCAGGTAAGCGATTCAGGCAAATTGGGCCTCTTGTTCTGTGTTGGCAATTTTTTATGTTAATGTTTATAGTCTTGTAAGTGGTTATACTGAGAAAAACAATTCAGGTATCGTTCAATAACAAAAGGCAGCGTTATATTAAGTACATGAGGTGATGGTAAGAAAAAAGATCAAAGCCTGATTACCAGATTCCTATCAGAGTTATAAATATCAGCCATGGTGTAGCAAATAGTCCTTCATAAAGAGGTATAATTTGGATATCTGAATCAATTAAAAACTGTTTTGCATAATGTTGATTTGTTTCAGGCGGCCTGCCGAGCAATAGAGCAGGCAAAGGCACAAGGCATGCAAACTATTACTGTTAAAACTGACAGTCAGTTCCTCATCAATGGTATGTGTGTCTCCTCAGGGTGTTCATATTAGATTGTACTGCAAGTCAAATTGTTTGAATGAGTTGTTTTATTGTCTTAAAATGCTATAATGCAAGCACATTCAAAATAATCCTAAAATTGGAGCCCTATCATAAATCTTATCTGATTTTGTCTATTAATTACTGATTTTTGGGTTAATGTGTAATTATACCGTACTTGTAAGAAAATCAATTGTTAACAATTGATGCAAAATTGTATATACACATAATGTATTTATTCTGCTGTATATGGTTATGTCCCTTTGGTTTTGTTAAACAGTTAGCTATAATCCATTTCAGCTGCGACAAAATGGATGTCGGGATGGCAGAGAAATGACTGGGTTAAGAGTTCAGATGGCAAGCCTGTTAAAAACAAAGAGGATTTTTTTCACTTGAATCAAGTTTCTGAGGGGATCACTGTTGAATGGGTAAGATTTGGATCACACTGGATTGGTAAAAAATATTCCTGCTTCAAACAGCATCTCCAAAAAATCCCCAAGATAAATTACAATAAGCGTGTTTGGCAATTTTAACATTTTTAAAGGATTTCATCCCAAAGTCATTCAAAAGTTGTTTGTGATAGAAATAATTGTGTATTTTCATTTCATATTTAGTTAAAGGGACATACCATGAAAAAACATTTCAGTTAATAAATGCACATGTTGTGTACTACCAGTTGTGTTTCCCTCACAGTTAAAATCTGTTGGAAATGTCTAGCTTTATCGCTTATATTGTTCAGGAAAGCCCTGATAAAAATAGCAATGGTCACATCACAAGACAGTTAACACAGGTCGTTCTACAGATTTGCAAAGGAACCCCAAATAAAGGGCCATTGGCAAACTTCTTACTGCATTTTGAAAATGCCAATCCATAAGATTCAAAGTATGTCGGTGTAGAACCTTATTGGGCCAAAAGGGGTCTAATTCACCAAAAATGTCAACCATCTTCTTCAACCAACTCTGATAATTTTGAACCTCTGGCTTCACCCATTTTCCTCTTGGGATGGTAAAGTTTACTGTAGTTTATTTAGAAAAATAACACTTTTGAATATTGTTTGCTTGTTTTCAGAGGGTTTCTAAAATTTGATTATAAGTATCATCATGTAATTGCAGTGTCAGGTCCATTGGGCCTCTTGTTATATTGAATACCATTTCAACAGTAGAGCATTGGTTAATTCATATGACACACGTTTCATTACAGGTTCATGTTCGGGGACATATGGGTGATATAGGGAACGAGGCAGCGGACAGTCTTGCTAATGAAGGGGCTTGTAAACCACTTCCTTGATATAAGTCCACCTGTAGATCACAGCCCCATACTCTGGACCACATCAGCTGTGATGTTGGTAGTAACCGTGATCAATACGTTGGTGCGTACTCCGCAAATCTTCATGTCTGTATTCTCTACCAAGGAGAGTACTCAGATTGGCTGGTGATGTTCCTCTACATCAGACTAGCATGGTCGCATCTGAAGGAAGGACTTCTATAAAGACAGTACTGGGTTGTAGTTGTGTGGACAGTCTCTGTTGTTGGTGTTTAAGTTTCGTGTGTGGGTGTTTGGATGCTGAGATTGCTCATGTGTATGCATTTTACACACTTACGTGTAGGTTTAGGGACACTCATATGTAGACACTTGTTTGTATGCTCCTGGGTATATGCAGGTGTTTGGACACTCATTTGTAAGTGCTGGGATGTTCATGTTTATGTGTTTGGACACTCATTTGTAAGTGCTGGGATGTTCATGTGTATGTGTTTGGACACTCATTTGTAAGTGTTGGGATGTTCATGTGTATGTGTTTGGACACTCATTTGTAAGTGCTGGGATGCTCATGTTTATGTGTTTGGACACTCATTTGTAAGGCTGGGATGCTCATGTGTAGGTGTTTGAATGCTTACTTGTAGATGTTTGGATGATCATGTTATTTATTAGTTGTGTAAAATAATCTTTTTCTAAATCATGCCTTCCAACCTGAAGAAATTGATAACAAACTCAGGTGTCATGTAGATGTATAGATGCTCATCGGTACTGTTTGTTTATTTATAAAGTCACCATCTTAAGTCATGCAACTTGGGTACAAGATTGTTAAACCATATTATTTTGTTATATAAAATAGATCAGACAAGAGACATTATATTCGTCTTTGTCCACATCAAAATGCATTCATTAATTTCCAGTTTTCCTGATGGAAAATTTCTCCAAATTTTGAATTACTTATAATTTATTCACTGTTGTTTTTTTATTTGATAACAACCTAAGTGAATAAATGTTATATACTCAATTTTCTAATGTGGTTAATGAATTGTTTTTGAAAATAAATTTTTTGTTCCCAACAATCACTTTCTGATGTCGCATAACTATTCAGTGATATGTTACTAAAATGTTCAGAAATCCAACTTTTATGTTAGTTAATGAGATCAGTACATAACGACGAATGATTTCTAGCTAAGAGAAGTTCGGTTCTCTAAGACAGGCAATATGTTATACATAAATTGTATGTGAGGAGCAGAAACTTACATTGCATATTGTTCATGGCATAGAAAGTGGCTGTGACTTCATATTAACATTACCTGTGCCTAGTTGTTCAAAAGACAATTGTAGCGTAATCAGTGATTAGTGCAATTTCGTTTTACTTTAAAATGAAATCATTGAATTAGTTACAATTATCTAGCTATTAAATATTTAGTAGAGTCTGTTCACATGTAAAAGTGTGGGATTGTACCTCAAGACAAAGCTGATTCCTGTGACATGTGTTTTAAGGTCATGTTTGTTCGCTGTAAGTTTGTTGAGATCCATCCAAGGAATCTATCAGCTTAAGATCATGACTCCTGGCTTTTTGGTTCAACAGAAGAAGTTGATGAAGCGTTTCTGTAGCCCCTTCCCCTCAACTATCATGTGTGGCAGGGAACAAATAAGCTAATCAAACAAAACAACAGCTGTATTGAAGATGAAAGCTTGTTTATTGGGTTGTATGATCACAGATAAAACAAACAATTTATAACATTTATTTATAACAATACAACAATTTGTAGATTTGAATTTCTTTCCATATTCATGATATCAAAATATTCATGGCATACACATGCAATACTAGGGCTCGTATTACACATGATCAACATCACAAAGTAACTTTGGGATTCAGTACAATAACTTTAAAATGATCAGTTTTATCGGTGGACTTTTAAGATAATTAACATCTAGTTTAATCAATTTGCAAACCTATTTGGCAAGCTCTCTGTCATCATTTCTGATTTCTTAACTTCTTGGATATTTTCACGTAAAATTACAAAGTTTTAACTTACATCGTTTATCTAACAATAAACCCATGCCTGCTAATAAGCCCACCAATATGTATTACATGTCAGTAGCAAATGCTGTTTTATTGTTTTGTCACTTAGGAGTGGGAGATTATTTACCCAATGAGCTTACCACAGGATTAATATTGTAAGTGTATATATATATAACAATATTAACTTTAAACACATCCTCGATATCCAAAGTTATATAGTGCTCACTTCCCCTTTTCCACACCTGGTATATTTCATAGAAAACACAGCAATTGGATTGGTCTCTGATGAAGAATAATCTTTTCTTAAATTAAAACTCAATATTCTTTTTCTAGCCTTATTAGTTTAATACTAACCTTAGTTAGAAGGTATGATAGAAACAGTCAACCTTAGTTGTAGAATCTTACATCAAGGAGGCAATCATCTAGAACAATAACGGTGTACTAGCCTTGCAAGATTTGTTGTAGACTTTATATGTATACAACAAAGTATAAACAAACAAAAATTTCCGAGACTGTATTTTTCTGGCAAGATAAAACATACTGGTAAAAAGTTGAGCATTTTTAGGAATTCTAATAGCTAAAAATAAAACGTGGTAAAATCAGCGAGATAAAACAGCCAACGAGAGTTTAAGGAAGTCCGAACCATCAGTGACATAATACAGCCAGTGACAGTATGGGACCATCAGTGAGATAAAACAGCCAACGAGAGTAAGGAAGTCCGAACATTGAGATAAAACAGCCAGTGACAGTTTGGGACCATCAGTGAGATATTGTTATACACTGGGAGAAGGTTACTCTAACTAAATAAACTGTAAATATTTGGATTTTCATCAAAGTATCTACCCATTCCAGGTGTTCTTAACATGTAATTCACTCAATATATACTGGGACATATCTATGTTCAGTATATTGTGATCTTAATTATCTAGTACTTATATAACAACAACATATATTACACTCAGTCTATTACTTAATCTCACAAGATTTTGATGATACATGCACAATATGTACATTTGTATGAATTGATTTTAGTGTGCAATGCAAACAAATTTGTAATGATTATACTCAAAAATATTTTGCAGTTAGTCATTTCTCTGGCTCAACATTAAACTAAATAGAAAAATAAATAAAGCACTAATTATATCTCACCAGCTCCGTAAATAATGCTGATACATGCATGTACAGACTTTGTGCCACTTCTTGCTGAATCTGTATGGTAATCAGTAACGTCCATTGGATATCTCGTTGATGTAAGGACAAAACAAAATGTTTACAAGTCTGTTTCAATACAGATTGACAAGTATATACAGTGCACTCCTCTTTATATCATGTTGCATTTGTCAGACAAAAACATAAACATCAACAGGAATGTGACATAAAGAAAAATATGTTTTTTTCACTAAATCTAGTGCATTTCCAATCTCCATAACTAAAAGTAATCTATTCAATGTACATATGAAGATGTATCAATCTACAGATAACATTATTTCATCAAAAACATCAAAAATCCCATTTCTTGGGGGGTTATTTTTTATTTTCTATGCATTATTTTGTACTAGTTGTACATGTATCTGAAATCAATGAAAATGACATCATTTTCTGAATATTTTACGTGATATTAAGCGGAATTCACCTCAAAATACATGATATTAACCAAATAAAAATACATAGATTATATAGAGGGAAAAATAGTGCTTAAGAAAAACCTGATATAAAGAGGAATGTGATATTAACATGGGTGATATTAAATGGAATCCACTGTACTTACTGTCAAACTCTATTTTCTTGAAGTAGGTGAGACAGTGAAGAAACTTTGAGTTAACCAGGTATTTAAGTTACGTGAGTTTGCTGGTTTAAAGCTTGGTCGGGACAGACGAAATATTTCAAATTAAACAGGGTTTTCAAGTTACACGAGTTTGCTATAATGAGGTCCAACTGTATCTAATTGTTCATGGCTGTGTGGTGGAGTCCCAGTGACTCAATATATAGGCTCAACAATAAAATAGGTAATATTTATTTATCATTCAGTTGTATATACTTCTATACAATCTCTTTACATTTACCACAAACATATATATGTATATCTGCATTTATCAACAATCACTCCCATTTATCAACAATAATTCCTATTTATCCACAATAATTCCCCATTTATCCACAATCATTCCCCATTTATCAACATTAATTCCCCATTTATCAACAATCACTCCAATTTATCAACAATCATTCCTATTTATCAACAATAATTCCCATTTATCCACAATCATTCCCTATTTATCAACAATCATTTCCCCATTTATCCACAATCATTCCCCATTTATCAACAATAATTCCCATTTATCAACAATAATTCCCATTTATCCACAATCATTCCCCATTTATCAACAATAATTCCCATTTACCAACAATCATTCCCACTTATCAACCATCATTCCCCATTTACCAACAATCATTCCCACTTATCAACCATCATTCCCCATTTACCAACAATCATTCCCATTTACCAACAATCATTTACCATTTATCAGCAATCATTTACCATTTATCAACAATCATTCCCACTTATCAACCATCATTCCCCATTTACCAACAATCATTCCCACTTATCAACCATCATTCCCCATTTACCAACCATCATTCCCCATTTACCAACAATCATTTACCATTTATCAACAATCATTTACCATTTACCAACAATCATTTACCATTTATCAACAATCATTCCCACTTATCAACCATCATTCCCATTTATTGCTCATTCCTCAAACTTACATTTATAATCATGCAAATAATGCTATCACATAATGCTAAAAAAAATTGCTAATAAAAACATATTAACAATAAGCACACTTTGGTGGAAAAAAAACTGAAGTGAAAATTCTGTTTTATCGTTTTCTAGAAAACCTTCATGTACTGTACTAAAACATACATGTACCAATCAATTCTTACTGGGAACATTACCTCACAAGGCCAATTAACTTCTGTCATCTTAAAGTATGTATATTTGGGGGGGGGGGGGGGGGTTCCCCACTTTTTATATACCCAGGTAACAAAGGAAAGTGTTGATATAGGAGAACTATGGCAAACCAATTATAGTATGTTTCTTAGTAGGTAACTAATATTTACCGGAGTGTGTAAAAATTACCTGTGTGAACGTTACCTGTGTCTATAGACTATAGTATATATAAGACCAAACACTTGATTACATGAGCAGCTTAAAATTGTTCTTAGTTCGATCTTTTTTCAATGTCATCGTTTATAAAGAAAACATATTGCAATAAACATAATACCTATAGTCTTGTTCAAGAAATCACGGTTAAAGGCCCAATATACGTAACTTCAGGAATTTTTTCGTTAATTTGAAAAATTCTGAAAAAAAATCCAGTTGATAACCATGCAAAAATAAGCCTAAAACGAAGTAAACTAACAAGAAACTCTTGATAGAAAAATCCAAAGAATTGAAAATAATTCAGGTGGGGCCCACTTCAATAACAAACCGCAGGTAGAAGACAGTCAAAATGGTCGTGTGTTTATAAATACCGAGTTTCAACTGCTGCTGTACCAGTAACCGCGAAAGAAGTCTTCTTGGATATTGCTGATATCAGTTAATCTTAACTAAATCTATTAAAATAATAAGTTATTAGGCTTGATTTACGCATCAAGTTTTGCCGAAAGTTACGTATATTGGGCCTTTAACAGGCGGTATGCATCTTGTTTTGTGGAAATATACAAAAACATCTTAATAATAGCACTATTTCACAAGAAATCACAGTTAACAGCCTGTATGCATCTAGTTTTGTGGAAATTTACAAAAACATCTTAATAATAACACTATTTCACAAGAAATCACAGTTAACAGGCGACATGCATCTTGCTTTGTTGGTTTAATTGACCAAATACCCGTTATATATCTGGAAATAAAAAGTAGAATTAAAATCTTCTCCCATCCATTCTTCTGTACTTCACATTTGTTCAGAACAACAGATATATTTTTGATTATTTAAGTGCTGAAAACACAAAATAATGACATTAAATTTATTCAATTAAATTTGTGGTTTATCAATATGTATCCTTAATAAATATACCCTAGTTATAATATACCTTTGATAAATACCCAGGTAATTTACCTAATGTAAGTACCTCTATTACCCTGGTGTAAATTGTAGCTGTGATTTCTGAAACATTCTTTTATGTCATATGATATGACTGGCTAACACCAGCCATGTTATTTCTCAAACCTTGAAGACAAATAATGCCTTTTAATTTCCAAATGACTTCGTAAAAAACCCAGAAAATCTATAAGTATCAAACTGCATTAAGATCACAATCGTAATCTTTTAATTCTAAATTGGACTAGACAAAGTCCCAAAAATCGCACACCTGTGCCATCTAATTGTCCTTGAAATCCAAAAGAATTTAAATCTCAATTCATAAATGTACCTCTGATCAAATTGAGTTCTGATTTAGTAGTGAATAAATTATAGCTGTGGGGCATACAACATTACAATATAAGTCTATTGGTAAAAATATGTAAATACAGTACAATAATCATTTTAACCAATTCAGGGGTGATAACTTTAGAAGTATTGCACATTTTGAAGAAAAATTCAAGTTTCTATCTAATTCTAACTGCAGGAGAAGTTATATGTTTTGATTACTTAAAACGACCAACAAAAAGCAGGAGCTGCACAGAAGAAACTGGCAAACTATTATAATTAACATAAAAGTTTGGTATTCAGTTTTAATAAAAATCAATTATAAATGGAAATTAATTTTATACCATACAAAAAGAATAATTAAATAGTTACTAACATTATTTAGTATATTATTATACCATGATAACCTTAAAATACATTGATTTGGAGGGGAAAACTGCAATTCTAGCACTAAAATTGAGAAATTTGCTTTTAAATGACTGGTAATGTATGTGAAAAGTTTGTACAAAGAATTATAAAGAGAAATATATAAAATATTAATAGAATCTTTAAAGCAATAGTGAGGTAACACATGTCTTCATTGATTAAGGACAAATTATAATGTCCACAGGAATGGAATGATGAAAGTGAAAATGAATGTTTGCCACAATACACAATTTTACATCGGTATATGCTCGGAATCGACTTCAAAAACTGCTGGCATTGCATCTTCCCAACTCAGTCACCCAAGTACACCTACATGTACACAAACTGAGATGACTTTCAGAACAGTCTATTGGATAAAAAACTTTGCATACATAATGCCATCACTATAACAAAGGAAATCAATTAGACAGTCATTTCTTTATCATTTCAGCTCAATAAAATCCTTTCAGTCATTAATCATATTCAGAAACAATCATTGTGTAGGAGAAGAGAACCCCTTTCCTATACATTAAAGTGTCCTTTAATCCACCTGTTCTATAATCCTGTAATCACCTTATACTGGAAAGGTAGCTAGATCATTAAGCCTACAATGTATAAAACATTTGTTTATAAAAAATAAATGAATTAAAAATTTACAAAATAATCAATCAATTTTTGTAGATTACAATCAACAAGCATATTAATCGGTATTGTTGAGGCAATACATGTCCCCTTCCGGCCCCCACAAGCTATAAAGATGCAATGATTCATCAAACAAATAACAGCGTCCCTATGATGTATCTGTATACTAAATTTCAGTTCAACATGTGCACACATTTCAGTGATAATGAACAGAAACTGAATTATCGGATATTTTGTAAATCCAAGGGCCATAACTCTATAAGAAATAATTCAACGGTAACCAAATCATAGCTTGACTTAGATATCCCCATGATGAATCTGTATCCCGAATTTCAGTTCAATATTCTATACGTTGCAGAAATAATGCACAGAAACGGAATTATCAAAAATGTTTCGAAGTCTAAGGGCCATAACTCTATAAAACATAATTAAACTGTAACCAAATCAAAACATGACTTAAGATATCCTCATGATGTATCTGCATACCAAATTTCAGTTCAATATGTAAACATGTTACAGAGATAATGCTCAGAAACCCCTTAAAAGACGGACAGACAGATAGCAGGTAAACTAATAGTCCCCTTCGGCTCCGCTTGTAGGGGACAAATAACAAACCTTTTGTGAACTGAGAACAAAATAACAAGCAACATACAAGGTAATATATAATCAAGTACACGTTATGTTCAAAATGAAATGCTTTGAATCTAAATTGTTACAAGACATTCAAGTTTATATAACACTATGGCACATTTCAATATAATTTTTATATACTTCATACTTATCATTTAAAACACAACAAAATATAAATCCATTAACAATAAGCCTAAATTGCTCACCAGTTATTGAATATTATTGCAAATAACATTTGACATATGTGACCTTGAAAGTGGTTGAAGGTTCCATGTATTTAACAAATTTGGTAGCCCTGCATCCAAACAAGCTACAAGCTACAGGTTAAAGCCATATATTTCTGGTCCTTTGATGTTTTAAACATACCTTACCCTGTGACCTTGAAAAGGGGTCAATGTCATACAGTGGAACAAAGTAAATACTAATTCATCCCAGCAAGCTTTACTGACCAGACACGTCATAGCCCTATTACAGGGACGGTAAACAGGGATTTTGAAGAACTTGTATTAGTGAGAAATATATGCAGGACCACAGACAGATGGTTCATTATCACATAAGTCAAAGGCACTTTGTGCCTGACAAGGAAACAATTTAATTGCACCAAGTTCGACAGGAAAGTGATTTTTGCAAACTGATATCACTCTCATCATCCTTTAAAGAATGGCAGCATGTCTTTGACATACTAACACAGAATGTAATCATTGAACAGCCATTTAGAATCTATTTACAGCAACACATTTCAAGTGTTGAATCTCTCATACAAGCAGCACTGGCAACACTTAACCTAAACATTCAAACGGTCAAGCTGCATATTCATAAAACACTAATACATTGGTGAGAATTCTCAAGATTTCGGCAGTAAGCTTATGGGTCTACATCAGGTAGTAAATCCTGGACATCGTCAGACATAGCCGGCACAAAAATGATTGAATCATTCCAAACATAATGGTATACGGCGAAAATCTCAAAGTCAGTGTGACACAATTGACTGTGCAATTACAGGCTTGCTTCAAGTAGAGAGTCAAATACAGAGACGAACACATGTCTTGTGCATTAATTTCATAAGACATGTAAATACAACATTATGTTGGATAAGACAAAACACTCGGCCGTCCTATTGGAGAGTGCTATAACTCATCATCACTGAAGAACTCTCTGTATTCAGATGTGGTACGCTGGCTCCTGATGTCTTCTCTTAGACGATCCAGCTCCGCAAGTTCACCCTGCAAAACATTTTAACATTACAAATGTAAAGACAATTTCATATCCTGGTCAAATTAATGTTATGTTTTCTTTTGGCTGTGCTTAAGCAAGAGTTTGGTTGTGTTAAGCAAAAATTTGAAGCAGAAAGTTAGCTTTCACAGGGCTACAAACACAGTGGTCACAGTGGTATGATCAGACAATAGAAACGTTTCAATACTCAAATTCAAAGGAATACCGAGATAAACATCATTCAACATCAGGAGTTCAATTCGTATTGCATTATAGCAATCAGGATTTAAAAGGCTGTCAAAATCACTGGTCTTTTGTTCAGTATAGAAGAACTTTAAACCCAGTCAGCTTCTCTCTATTTTACTCCTCCAGGACAGGATGGATGGGTGCTTTATAACTTAGCCTGAGCTGTTTGGATGGGTGCTCTCCCCTTGTTTAGCATGAGTGCTTTTCCTTGCTTTATAACTTAGCCTGAGCTATTTGGATGGGTGCTCTCCCCTTGTTTAACATGAGTGCTTTCCCTTGCTTTTGCTTTACAACTTACCCTGAGTTGTTTGCTTTGGTGCTCTCCCCTTGTTTAACATGGTTGCTTTCCCATGCTTTATAACTTACTCTGAGCCGTTTGGATGGGTGCTCTCCCCTTGTTTAACATGGGTGCTTTCCCTTGTTTTATAACTTACCCTGAGCTGTTTAGATGGGTGCTCTCCCCTTGTTTAGCATGGGTGTTTTCCCTTGTTTTATAACTTACCCTGAGCTGTTGGAGGTAGAACTGCCGTTTGGTGGAGATACTCCTCATTGGGAACGGGTTGATCCAGTTAAAGGCAAACTGTCAATGGAAACATTCGGTTATCTCAATTCTGATTATTTTTTTTGTTTATTTTTATCTAATATATCATAATTAAAATTCTATAATTAACAATATTAATTGCACCCATTTCTAAAATCAGGGTTTCATATTCTAATAATAGCCAGGGTTATGTAAGAGAGCAAAACATTCTTGATATATATACCAGTAGATCTTGCTTGATACACAATAACTGTATTAACATTTCTTAGGAAACAGCTTGGTCTACAAATACACTTAATTACCATTTCCTGGGAGATAGCTGGGTCTGCTTATAAATATTATTGCCGGTATTACCTGAGAAATTTTGCGAACATTAACCATCTTCTCTCCTATTATTCTCATGTAGTGGTTGACCGCCAGTGTACTATCCTGTTGTAAAATATCTTCCTCTGCCATTTTGAAAAAGGCCACAGCAAATCGAAACAGCATCTGTCAAGGAAATATCACATACTTTTATCAATCAAGAATCACAAGTATATTTGAATTTGATTTTCTAGTACTTTAAGAATATAATGTGTATTTATCTGGCAATAAATCCATGCCTTGTAATACGTCCATCTTTGTATATGATATTGAATTGTCCTGAAATAAGCCCATTTTGTGTCAGAGTTTACTTATTGGTCGGCTAGGCTTATCTTAGATATTCGTGTAAAGGGCACACAATTTTAAGGAAAAATGAAAGTGTCAAGTAAGTGGAGCGTACTTCAGGATAAATACAGTACCCAACCTGGCCATTCTATTCCATTGATTTATGTGGTTATGGGTATGTAATCCATTTATGATGATGATGTGAAACACTTCTTTTACTTCAAACAAGCTACTAACTGTATTAACGTGTGTGCTTGTCTGGAAGAACATTTATTTTCACCCTAACAAATCCCACTTGTCAACCTTTCAAGGGTGATAAAAGATGACGGATAATCAATGGTGAAGGACCACAGACACAAGGCGATTTGAATGGCCCACCATCTGATTATGGTGGTCTAATAATTTGCTAATAGTTACGTATTGAGGTATCCAAAACAGTTAATATCATAAACACTGGTACAGTTTACAGCCTCCATATCTTGTGAGTATATGTTTGGAGACTTTTTGCATTGGCCATCGGGAAATAAAAACAAGCTTTGGTTTTAATCCTTTCACCCAAACACATTTTCTTCAATTGGCCAAAGGAAACTTTATATCATGTTTCAATGACTGATTTTCAAAATATAGAAATATCCAAATGTTAATGACAGGTTTAAGAGAATGATATGAAGTATCCTATTGGCTGAATGGTAACCTACCTCACTTCCCTCGCACAGATAAATGTTAATGACAGGTTTAAGAGAATGATATGAAGTATCCTATTGGCTGAATGGTAACCTACCTCACTTCCCTCGCACAGATAAATGTTAATGACAGGTTTAAGAGAATGATATGAAGTATGCTATCGACTGAATGGTTACCTACCTTACTTCCCTCGTACAGGTAAGCATCCCATACCCTGAGGAATGTCTCCACCGGTATGTTATCTACAAAGATGGTGAGGAACCAGTTGAAGGTGAACAGTGACAGGTCCACGCTGTGGGACTCGAAGTGTGCGTACAGACGAGGCAGTTTGTCTTGGACCATGTCCTTCAGAACCCGCTGTAAACAACAATTATCATTCTCATGACCTTTGATCTTTGACATTTTGATAGTTACATCTAAATGAATGATTACAATAAAGCATCCCTGATGACAATATAAACAACTTTCCAGCCTTTGGAAGTAAGACAGGGAATTCTCAAACCAAGAGGCAATATTATAAATATTTAGCCAAGGTGTTTACTAAGGGACAGACATTTAAAAACCTTACCCTAAAGTTTCCGATTTTTCTGTTCCAGAATGGTTATTTTTCTCTCACCTTCAATGTGTGTGCTGATTCCATCCATATATAGCTGATGTAGAAACAAGCTGATTGTTTCTTGTTGTTTCTCCATTATTTACTACAGTTTATGTAGATTTTCTTTACTCTAGGTGTGGACAATCACAACCAGTTTGAGAGCTATCACCTACCTGGTCAGTTTGAGCCACTATCACCTACCTGGTCAGTTTGAGTCGCTATCACCTAGCTGGTCAGTTTGAGTCGCTATCACCTAGCTGGTCAGTTTGAGCCACTATCACCTACCTGGTCAACTTGAGCCACTATCACTTAGCTGGTCAGTTTGAGCCACTATCACCTAGCTGGTCATTATGAGCCACTGTCACCTACCTGGTCAACTTGAACCACTATCACCTAGCTGGTCAGTTTAAGCCGCTATCACTTAACTGTACAGCTTGAGCCGCTATCACCTACCTGGTCAACTTGAGCCACTATCACCTACCTGGTCAGCTTGAGCCTCTATCACATACATGGTCAGTTTGAGCCGCTATCACCTACCTGGTCAGCTTGAGCTGCTATCAGAGTTTTGCTGTAATAATCCTTTGGCATGATGTGTTCTACGATGGCCACCAGTAACCAGAACGCTTCCTCCTCCTCTAGGAACAGCAGACCAATGGCGGCCAATCTGTTCAGACCCTGTCAAAAAAAACAATGTTATCTTCATAATTAAAATATTATTATTTGTATTCAGTTCTGTAACATTCAATAAAATGGCAAAAATATCACCAATAAATACATGAAGATGGCAATTTATGTTAGCTTCTGTCTTTCATACTTATCATCAGAAGACCCAATATATATATATGATTCAACAAAAAGGCTGGATCAAATGGAATGTCCGAGTACACAGGTTAAATGTGGTAGTTTGTATAACAAACATATCATTTACAGCTGTATTTACAACTTGACAATGTCAGATCAGGAATTTAGGGTCATTATCAAGGTATTCAAATATCAGGAACATCCTCAGTATCTAATTCTGTCTCCTAGAACTTAAATGATGATGCACTGTAAAGAAATACATGTCAAGGCTAAAACATTTCAATATCTATTATCTAGGAAAAGAAAATGAATTCACTGTTTGTGAAACAAGAGGCCCAAGGGCCTTAGCAGTCAACGGAAAGGTACTGGTAGCTTAATTTCATTGTTGAGATTTGATGAGAAAATCAAAATGTAAACTAAGTGAAATAAACGTTTGTCATGTCAGTAGTTACTAGGTACCAAAGTATTATGTTTATATTGAATTTATTTGTTAATTATGATATGGATAAGAGGCTTTCAGCCTGCATCCATTACTTTGCTATTAAATGTTGCCTGACAGTATCCAATGACTTCGTTATAGAGACTGTAGTTACCTGACAGTATCAAATGACTGCGTTATACAGACTGTAGTTACCTGACAGTATCCAATGACTGAGTTATACAGACTGTAGTTACCTGACAGTATCCAATGACTGGGTTATACAGAATGTAGTTACCTGGCAGTATCTAATGACTGGGTTACACAGACTGTAGTTACCTGACAGTATCCAATGACTGGGTTATACAGACTGTAGTTACCTGACAGTATCCAATGACTGGGTTATACAGACTGTAGTTACCTGACAGTATCCAATAACTGGGTTATAGAGACTGTAGTTACATGACAGTATCCAATAACTGGGTTATACAGACTGTAGTTACCTGACAGTATCCAATGACTGAGTTATACAGACTGTAGTTACCTGACAGTATCCAATGACTGGGTTATACAGACTGTAGTTACCTGACAGTATCCAATGACTTGGTTATACAGACTGTAGTTACCTGACAGTATCCAATGACTGGGTTATACAGACTGTAGTTACCTGACAGTATCCAATGACTGGGTTATACAGACTGTAGTTACCTGACAGTATCTAATGACTGGGTTATACAGACTGTAGTTACCTGAGAGTATCTAATGACTGAGTTATACAGACTGTAGTTACCTGACAGTATCCAACGACTGGTTTATACAGACTGTAGTTACATGACAGTATCCAATGACTGGTTTATACAGACTGTAGTTACCTGACAGTATCCAATGACTTGGTTATAGAGACTGTAGTTACCTGACAGTATCCAATGACTTGGTTATACAGACTGTAGTTAACTGACAGTATCCAATGGCTAGGTTATGCAGACTGTAGTTACCTGACAGTATCCAATGACTGGTTTATAGAGACTGTAGTTACCTGACAGTATCCAATGACTGGGTTATACAGACTGTAGTTACCTGACAGTATCCAATGACTGGGTTATACAGACTGTAGTTACCTGACAGTTTCCAATGACTGAGTTATACAGACTGTAATTGCCTGACAGTATCCAATGACTGAGTTATACAGACTGTAGTTACCTGACAGTATCCAATGACTGGGTTATACAGACTGTAGTTACCTGACAGTATCCAATGACCTGGTTATACAGACTGTAGTTACCTGACAGTATCCAATGACTGGGTTATGGAGACTGTAGTTACCTGACAGTATCCAATGACTGGGTTATACAGACTGTAGTTACCTGACAGTATCCAATGACTGGGTAATACAGACTGTAGTTACCTGACAGTATCCAATGACTGGGTTATACAGACTGTAGTTACCTGACAGTATCCAATGACTGGGTTATACAGAATGTAGTTACCTGACAGTATCCAATGACTGGGTTATACAGACTGTAGTTACCTGACAGTATCCAATGACTGGGTTATACAGACTGTAGTTACCTGACAGTATCCAATGACTGGGTTATACAGACTGTAGTTACCTGACAGTATCCAATGACTGGGTAATGGAGTCTGTATTTACCTGACAGTATCCAATGACTGAGTTATACAGACTGTAGTTACCTGACAGTATCCAATGACTGAGTTATACAGACTGTAGTTACCTGACAGTATCCAATGACTGGGTTATACAGACTGTAGTTACTTGACAGTATCCAATGACTTGGTTATACAGACTAGTTACCTGACAGTATCCAATGACTGGGTTATACAGACTGTAGTTACCTGACAGTATCCAATGACTGAGTTATACAGACTGTAGTTACCTGACAGTATCCAATGACTGAGTTATACAGACTGTAGTTACCTGACAGTATCCAATGACTGAGTTATACAGACTGTAGTTTCCTGACAGTATCCAATGACTGGGTTATAGAGACTGTAGTTACCTGACAGTATCCAATGACTGGGTTATACAGACTGTAGTTACCTGACAGTATCCAATGACTGAGTTATACAGACTGTAGTTACCTGACAGTATCCAATGACTGGGTTATACAGACTGTAGTTACCTGACAGTATCCAATGACTGGGTTATGGAGACTGTAGTTACCTGACAGTATCCAATGACTGGGTTATGGAGACTGTAGTTACCTGACAGTATTCAATGACTGAGTTATACAGACTGTAGTTACCTGACAGTATCCAATGACTGGTTTATACAAACTGTAGTTACCTGACAGTATCCAATGACTGGTTTATACAAACTGTAGTTACCTGACAGTATCCAATGACTGGGTTATACAGACTGTAGTTACCTGACAGTATCCAATGACTGGGTTATAGTGACTGTCTAAGTTACCTGACAGTATCCAATGACTGGGTAATACAGACTGTAGTTACCTGACAGTATCCAATGACTGGGTTATACAAACTGTAGTTACCTGACAGTATCCAATGACTGGGTTATGGAGACTGCAGTTACTTGACAGTATCCAATGACTGGGTTATACAGACTGTAGTTACCTGACAGTATCCAATGACTGGGTTATGGAGACTGTAGATACCTGACAGTATCCAATGACTTGTTTATACAGACTGTAGTTACCTGACAGTATCCAATGACTGGGTTATACAGACTGTAGTTACCTGACAGTTTCCAATGACTTGGTTATGGAGACTGTAGTTACCTGACAGTATCCAATGACTGGGTTATGGAGACTGTAGTTACCTTACAGTATCCAATGACTGAGTTATAGAGACTGTAGTTACCTGACAGTATCCAATGACTGGGTTATAGAGACTGTAGTTACCTGACAGTATCCAATGACTGAGTTATACAGACTGTAGTTACCTGACAGTATCCTATGACTGGTTTATACAGACTGTAGTTACCTGACAGTATCCAATAACTGGGTTATACAGACTGTAGTTACCTGACAGTATCCAATGACTGGGTTATGGAGACTGCAGTTACCTGACAGTATCCAATGACTGGGTTATACAGACTGTAGTTACCTGACAGTATCCAATGACTGAGTTATACAGACTGTAGTTACCTGACAGTATCCATTGACTGAGTTATACAGACTGTAGTTACCTGACAGTATCCAATGACTGGGTTATGGAGACTGTAGTTACCTGACAGTATCCAATGACTGGGTTATGGAGACTGTAGTTACCTGACAGTATCCAATGACTGGGTTATGGAGACTGTAGTTACCTGACAGTATCCAATGACTGAGTTATACAGACTGTTGTTACCTGACAGTATCCATAGTTACCTGACAGTATCCAATGACTGGGTTATAGAGACTGTAGTTACCTGACAGTATCCAATGACTGAGTTATAGACACTGTAGTTACCTGACAGTATCCAATGACTGAGTTATACAGACTGTAGTTACCTGACAGTATCCAATGACTGAGTTATACAGACTGTAGTTACCTGACAGTATCCAATGACTGAGTTATACACACTGTAGTTACCTGACAGTATCCATAGTTACCTGACAGTATCCAATGACTGGGTTATAGAGACTGTAGTTACCTGACAGTATCCAATGACCTGGTTATACAGACTAGTTACCTGACAGTATCCAATGACCTGGTTATACAGACTGTAGTTACCTGACAGTATCCAATGACTGGGTTATGGAGACTGTATGCCACCAATATCCGCCGGAGCTTGGCTACACCATCTGAATCTGAATTCTCGTAATACTTGTTGTTCGGCAGGGTCCTCAATAAGTCTAGTTCTATCTGTGTTTTACAAAAAACAAAGACATGACAGTAAGAATTCGAAAGAAATACAAGATCAAGCTGAGAGATGAGTATTAAGGAACAAGCTATGGATATTCATTGAGTCAATTCTAAATTTAATTTTTATGATTTGCCTGATGGATTCCCATGTAATGAATTATAATGTTAATGTGTCTCAAGTTGGCAGCAGCATCGTGTGAAGTTCGTTATGTTTTACCTGTTTGGCAGCAGGATCGTGTGATGTTCACAGGGCTATGTATTACCTGTTTGGCAGCAGGATCGTGTGAAGTTCACAGGGCTATGTTTTACCTGTTTGGCAGCAGGATCATGTGAAGTTCATGGGGCTATGTTTTACCTGTTTGGCAGCAGGATCGTGTGAAGTTCACAGGGCTATGTTTTACCTGTTTGGCAGCAGGATCATGTGAAGTTCATGGGGCTATGTTTTACCTGTTTGGCAGCAGGATCGTGTGAAGTTCACAGGGTTATGTTTTACCTGTTTGGCAGCAGGATCGTGTGTGAAGTTCACGGGGCTATGTTTTACCTGTTTGGCAGCAGGATCGTGTGTGAAGTTCACAGGGCTATGTTTTACCTGTTTGGCAGCAGGATCGTGTGAAGTTCACAGGGTTATGTTTTACCTGTTTGGCAGCAGGATCGTGTGTGAAGTTCACAGGGCTATGTTTTACCTGTTTGGCAGCAGGATCATGTGAAGTTCATGTGGCTATGTTTTACCTGTTTGGCAGCAGGATCGTGTGAAGTTCACAGGGTTATGTTTTACCTGTTTGGCAGCAGGATCATGTGAAGTTCACGGGCTATGTTTTACCTGTTTGGCAGCAGGATCGTGTGAAGTTCACAGGGTTATGTTTTACCTGTTTGGCAGCAGGATCATGTGAAGTTCATGGGGCTATGTTTTACCTGTTTGGCAGCAGGATCGTGTGTGAAGTTCATGGGGTTATGTTTTACCTGTTTGGCAGCAGGATCGTGTGAAGTTCACAGGGTTATGTTTTACCTGTTTGGCAGCAGGATCGTGTGAAGTTCACAGGGCTATGTTTTACCTGTTTGGCAGCAGGATCATGTGAAGTTCATGGGGCTATGTTTTACCTGTTTGGCAGCAGGATCATGTGAAGTTCACGGGGCTATGTTTTACCTGTTTGGCAGCAGGATCGTGGGGGGTGTTACTTGACCGTGAGATCAGACCCTTGTAGTAGTGCGGGCCCAACTTATCTCTACTGGCATTCACATAGAAGTTCACACACCTACAAATACACGCAAAATCATTGTTGTAACCTTCTTAACTCTCCGGGGCTTCTCACACTAACAGCACATACAATTTGAATATTCTTAATAAGTAGAAAAGAATCCTCAAAGTATTCTATTCAAGAGATATCTTCACACTCAGTTACATCAACTACCAATACCACATGATTACCAGCCAAAAGAGATTTGATCACTACAACCATCATCTTCACCTTTGCTAGCCACTACCCTCATTCTACACTGAACTACCATCATTCTACACTTAACTACCCTCATTCTATACTAAACTACCCTCATTCTACACTAAATTACCCTCATTCTACAATAAATTACCCTCATTCTGCAGTAATTCTAAATTGTTTATTTTCTGCAGAACCTAGAACTCTCCTGATGAGACTAATATCCCCGTACCATACACATGCCCTTCTTATCAACTTCAAGGTCAACAACTTCTGCAGAAATTGGCATTAAGCAATGTCTTTCCTTTGATGAAGTTTGAACATCTACATATCATGTTAATTCACACCACAAGTTTAAAGAATAGACAAAAAGTTCCAATTTTGTGCTGAAAAGCTTTTCTTAATATTTCAAACATCTTCTGGCACTTTCTTTATACCTGGTACTGCATATTTAAGCACAAAAATATAATTATATTTCTCAAATAACTAACATTTCCATAAAGTGTTTTCTAGGATTTGTACTATCAATATATATTTTCCTCTTTAAGGGTTTACTTCTCTATATACTACGTACTATATTAATTTTGCTGTGACAAAGTATAGTTGACTTTTCCGTTCCATCACACATTAGAGATATACAGTAGTGTAACTCACCCTTTCCAGATGTGACTTCTGTGTTCGTGAGGAACCCCCATGCGTACCAGTGCCTTTAGTTCAGCCGACCTTACAAGGGGTTTCCCAGTCTGTCCTACCATAAAGTTGTCCCATTTAACCAAATGTGACTGAACCTCATCTGCTTCCTAAAACATTCGGATCATCCTGAGACTGTTACACAGTACTTACAACACAAACAATGAATACACAACATATACAACACACAATAATGAAACAGCAAAAAGCATACCACACAAAACCATACAATATACAATATACAACATAAAAAACACATACAACATATAAAACATATACAACATACAACACACACAATGCATATACCATACAATATACAACATACAAAATACACACAACATACAAACAACATAAAACACACATACATCATACAACACACACAACACATACAATATACAAAATTCACACAACATACAAAACAAATACAACAAACAAAACACATACAACATACAAAATGCACACAACATACAAAACACATACAAAACACATACAACATACAAAATGCACACAACATACAAAACATATGCAACATACAAAATGCATACAACATACAAAACACATACAACATACAACACACACAACACATACAACAAACAAAACACATACAACATACAACATACAAAACACAAACAACATACAACACATATACAACATACAACACACACAACACATACACCATACAATATACAACATACAAAATACACACAGCATACAAAATACATACAATATACAAAACACATACAACATACAAAACACATAAAACATATGAAACACATTCAACATACAATATACAACACACACAACAAATAAACTATACACCATACAATATACAAAATATATACAACATACAACACACATAACACATACAACATACAAACAACATACAACACACATACAACATATGAAACACATACAACATATAAAACACATACATCATACAAAATACATACAACATACAAAGCACATAACACATACAACATACAAACAACATACAACACACATACAACATATAAAACACATACAACATATAAAACACATACATCATACAAAATACATACAACATACAAAGCACATACACAATACAATATACAACACACAACACATATAACACACAACATATAATACACAACACATATACTATACACAACATAATAAAAATTATCAACAATTAAGATACCAGATTAAACAGAGCACCAGATTTAAAACTGTTCATCAATACGACAAAGTCAGATGATAACAACTGTGTACTGACTAACCTTGATCTTGGTGGAGATCTCCTCCGACTTTCTCTCCAGCTTTGTAGCCTTGGCAATAAGAGGATCATCTTCTTCATCTCCACCATACTTCTTCAAGAAGCCATACCGATCATATTCCTGTCCACTATATAAAACATTGGCCCAAAGGCCTTAACAGTCACTTGAGTGAAATAGTGAATGGTACATACAAAGAGTGGATCAGATGAAATCAGAAATTCAAAAAATCAATGAAGTTTGAAAGAGCTCTTTCAAAGACTGCACTAAGTAAGCTTCCATGGGGTTGCTTGAGGAGTCAGTCCTTTCTTGAATTCAAAGTCAAATCCTTATCATGGAAGGGTAATATTATGGAATGATGGTTAAAACCCACTGGAAAGTTTCAGAGATGATAATAAAAGGTTATGTAATTTGCGATCCCTACTGGTCATGCAGCACTTGATCTGATCCATTCAGGTCAGCCAGTTGTTGAACACACTATATACTCCAATCCTCATTATCAAATGGTTATTTACAAGTCGACCAGTTAGTTAAAGAAGTGTTAATTTTACACTTACGAAATTGCTTATTTAAGACAGATTTATTGATAACTCAAGTTAAGTGACGGTACAGCACATACCTGGAGGTGAACAGATAGTCCAAGTCTTCGTTTTCGTCCAGGTCCAGGGCGTCAGACAGGAGTTGAGTGACCATCTCCTGAGACTGGACCTCATCCTGTCCACCTAGTGACCAAAAAGAAAGAACACAGGTGCTCTACACAGGTCAAACATGATGCACCAGTTCTGTTAGCAATGACCTTTAATCTTAGTGTAATATTAAGTACAGTAAATATATTGGCAAGGAATAATAAGGCAATATGGTGTAACTATTAATTTGTAATTACTCCAGATTTTGATAGAATAAGGCTTAGTACTTCAATCAATCTGTAGTTCCCTCAATTTAACTTAGTAAGATACCAGCATAAATTTCAGCTTGTGGCTCATCACCATCTCAAGAGGTGCTCTGCATGTACAAGATCTGAACAAAGGGCCACAACTCTGTATATAGTGAGACTGTAATGTCTGGACTGCTTTCGTTATCCTCATCTAATAATGATAGAACCCGTTGGACCAGAGTTATTTGTTAACAAGGTAAGGCCAGGTAATATGATGCTGCTCTCAGGTAAGCCTTGACAGATCTTACACGCCTCCATAAGCAATGGTAGTTAGTCCGTCCGGACAAAGGCCTTCATGATCAATGGTAAATATAGTCCTTCAAGATTAATAACCAATAAATGTTACATTTCAAAAAGGACAACCCTTTCTGCCATCCCAAGAGGTCATTACATGTAAAATAAAAGATAACATAAGTGGTAGAGTGTATATGTAAGAAACAAACATGGACGGACAGACAGACAGACAGACAGATTGACAGAGAGAGGGACATGGAGAGTGTACACCTCTAGTCCCTCCAGTAGTGACTAGATAAAGTAACCTACCTCGGACTGGCTGTTTGAACTCCTTCAGAAGGATCAGATACTTGCTGTGGGTTTGGTAAAACTTTGCCTCTAGCTGTGCATAGCTCCTGAAATATATCACATGTCAAACTTCAATCTAAAACACTCATCTCATTGTATAGTAACTACCCGGTAGGTGAATACATTTACAGCTTATAAGGAAATTCTCATCCTTCAACAATAAAATCTGTTATACCCAATGTACAGTAAACATCATCTTCTACACTAAATTACTATGTACTGTAAACATCATCTTCTACACTAAATTACTATGTACTGTAAACATCATCTTCTACACTAAATTACTATGTACTGTAAACATCATCTTCTACACTAAATTACTATGTACTGTAAACATCATCTTCTACACTAAATTACTATGTACTGTAAACATCATCTTCTACACTAAATTACTATGTACTGTAAACATCATCTTCTACACTAAATTACTATGTACTGTAAACATACTTACTTTGGTACACTCGAAATGTTAGTGCATTATCAAATTTAAACTGATAAGCTCAATAATGAATTGGCACATGCACAGTACCTGCTGTAGAAAGCAATATACAGAAACTGTGATAAGCACAATCATGATTTAGTGGACTGCTTTCAGCGCAAAAGACGCTAATATATGTAAGTTTACATTGTTGGTAGACTTGTTTCGCAGCAGAGCAGTTGAATTGTGAACATGTTTCAATATGGTCAAACACAGACTCTACAGAAACAATTTGTAATGTTAATGAAGTGGCACGTACATCATCAGAGCCTTGCCGTTGTCTTCATCGTGCTGTCGGAGATCGTTAAGCTCCAGTATCTCATTAGTTAGGAACTTGTTCTGGGTTTCATATGCAGCACACATGTCCTGTTTATATAAAATAATTATCATTATTATAAATTAAAATTATTATTATTATTATAAATTAAAAATAATTCTAATCATTTTGGGCAATTAGAGAATTTGGAAAATAAGGTTGACTGCATATAACACCTGCAAAGGTAATAAAATTGATAAAGACATGAGACAATATAGAAATAGCAATAATACAAACAGAGCAAGCATGTATCAATGATCAGCTGAACAAGCTTCAATGTCTTTCCGTTTCAGTGTAATTAAATGTCGGAATCGCAAACCCAAATCACAAAATATGACATTTTTATATTTCTGAAATACAAACCCTAATGACAAAATTTGAAGAAAGCACAAAGTACAGATCTGAACCAAGGCTGACCTCAGGGAAAATTCCATCATGTGTAGATTGAGGAAATTACTGACTGTTGCTACTTTACATTATTTCTTAGGGGAACTTATTATTTAGGGGAACTGAGAAAGAATATATTAATTCTTGAACGATGTAATTTATTCTCAAAAAACATGCATTTGAAATTGTGTCAAGGTCACTCATTTGAACAAATTTGGCAGCCCTTCATCCCAGCATGCTTCAGGCCTAATGTCACAACCATGGACCGTTTGATTACTGAAAAGATATTGTTTCATATTTGACCCCGGTGAACTTGAAAGTGGGTCATTCATTTGAACCAACATTGTAGCCCTTAATTGCAGCACGTTACTAGCCATATACAAGTCCCCTGAACCTTTGATTATTACAAAAAAGTTGTTTGAAGTAAAATCTTGATGCCAGACTGGTGGACACTGCACTATGCTATAAGCTTACCCTTAACTTTGGGTAAGTGAGTTTAAAAACATCCGAGATCATGTATAGATGTCCATGATACTGGACCTGAAGCTTTCAGTCGTTATATAAATGCTGACTGTTAGGTAATAAACTTCAGCGTAATCCATAGCGTCATTAACACATCAAGTGTTATCTGATATCATGTGTTTCCTTGTTTAATGTTTGTCTGGTTACTATCTGTTCAGTTTTAACACTGATTAAAGTCTAGCTGTGATGTACCAGGACATAACTTTATAAAGAGTATATGATGTCTTTCTGCCCTATGCCTTGATGCTACTACAGCACAAACAACGATAAATTTACTGTTTTATAAAGTAGCACTAGGCTTCTTAAACAGCACAGTTTTAGAATTATACTATTTAAGAAGGATACGCTACTTAATAATTCTAGTCAGGACATTAAACTTTGTCAAGTAGTGGAGCCTCCTTATGAAGTGTTTTATCAGTGAAAGATCAGCTGAGTGTGACACTACTGTTATATTTCCTTTTGTTTGTCTAAACTTCCTTGTTTGTTGTTCTTTAATGATTTTGCATGCTCAAAATATGAACATAAATGAAAGTGTATATGATCCTTAAAGACAAAAGAACGTATTGCAATTACAATTTTTTTTTTGTAGTTTTTCGAATGAAACCGTTCAATCTAAACCATCTATATATAGATAATATAGCTAAATATGAATAATTTTTAAAAAATATCTAAACAAAATTTTCCAATTTCCTTTTAATGTTACTAATGATCTAAAACCATAATGAAAATAATTGCAAAATTTCAGCTTGATACGTCGAGTGGTTAAATTTCACAAAAAATTGACTATCAGACACTGAAAAAGAGAGTAACATAAAAAGAAAATTGGAAAATTTTGTTTTCCTATATTTTTTTGAATTATTCATATTTCGCTATATTATCTATATATAGATGGTTATTCTCCTGGCCACAAGTGCTTGTGATCTTCATCAGACAAATGACAACCAGGTACATGTAGTAAAGCGAATTCATACACCAATGTGTAAAATGAGTAAGAGTGGTAAACGAAAATCGATGATTTCGACAATTCGGTTATGCTGTAGAGCATACAATAGAATTATGATTTATAGATTTATTGTTTATAACTGGCTTAATATGGCGTACCCAGATGAATTCTTTTCTCTGCCATATGAGCAAATTGCTCTCTTTTTCCAATACTTTTGAGTCAATCACATGATTTTTCTGTGTGACATGGCATGTGATTGCCGATTAACTTTTGATCAGGTGAATTTATTCCCTTCATGGGTTTCCCTTTCTTTCCATGTTCACAAAGGCAGACCACAAATCGCCTTCCAATCTCAAAATGATGCAACCTAGTTTTTGCATCCATTTTTTTTTATAATTCTACTATGTGTTTTTAGGTATTTTATCCTAAGGGTGTACAAGGAAGTTATAAAGTGCTTGTGGGGCTTCATAGCTGTTTCTATGCCAAGACCACAATATTTCATCTTGATGGTTTGGGATTTAACTTAAATATACACGGTGACCACTTGACATTTGGTTTTGTGTACCAAGAATCTTTATATATTTACTGTACCTTAATTTGTTTAACCATCTAACCAATCTAACATTACCTATTGTCTAATACTTATAGCTTTCCTAAGTTACCTTGTGTCTAATACTTATAGCTTTCCTAAGTTACCTTGTGTCTAATACCTACCTTTCCTAAGTTACCTTGTGTCTAATACCTACCTTTCCTAAGTTACCTTGTGTCTAATACCTACCTTTCCTAAGTTACCTTGTGTCTAATACGTACTTAGCTATCCTGAGTTACCTTGAGGCTCTGTATTTCTCTTGTGCCTAATAATTCACTTTCCTAAGTTACCTTGAATCTCTGTATTTCTCTGGTATCTAATACATGTACTTAGCTTTCCTGAGTTATCTTGAGGCTCTATATTTCTCTGGTGTCTGATACTGGTGTTTAATACTAAGCTTTCCCGAGTTTAGCTGTAGTCTCTGTACCTCTCTGGTGTCTAATACTTAGCTTTCCTGAGTTACCTTGAGGCTCTGTATATCTCTGGTGTCTAATACTTAGCTTTCCTGAGTTAACTTGAGTCTATGTATTTCTCTTGTGCCTAATAATTCGCTTTCCTGAGTTTACCTTGAGTCTCTGTATTTCTCTGGTATCTAACACTAAGTTTTCCTGAGTTTACTTTAAGTCTCTGTATTTCTCTGGTATCTAACACTAAGCTTTCCTGAGTTTACCTTGAGTCTCTGTATTTCTCTGGTATCTAACACTAAGCTTTCCTGAGTTTACCTTGAGTCTCTGTATTTCTCTGGTGTCTAATACTTAGCTTTCCTGAGTAACCTTGTGTCTAACACTAAGCTTTCCTGAGTTTACCTTGAGTCTCTGTATATCTCTGGTATCTAATACTTAGCTTTCCTGAGTTTACCTCGAGTCTCTGTATTTCTCTGGTATCTAACACTAAGCTTTCCTGAGTTACCTTGAGTCTGTATTTCTCTGGTGTCTAATGCTTAGCTTTCCTGAGTTTACCTTGAGTCTCTGTATTTCTCTGGTATCTAACACTAAGCTTTCCTGAGTTTACCTTGAGGCTCTGTATTTCTCTGGTATCTAATACTTAGCTTTGCTTTCCTGAGTTTATCTTGAGTCTCTGTATTTCTCTGGTATCTAACACTAAGCTTTCCTGAGATACCTTGAGTCTGTATTTCTCTGGTGTCTAATACTTAGCTTTCCTAAGTTACCTTGAGTCTCTGTATTTCTCTGGTCACTAACACTTAGCTTTCCTGAGTTTACCTTGAGTCTCTGTATTTCTCTGGTGTCTGCTACTGGTGTGGAGTTGGATATGAGTGAATCTGAAGGTGGTACAGAGGTCATGGCAGTGACCTCCACAAAACCATTGGCCTTTCCGTCGGCAACCATTTTCTCCGCTTCAGACAGGTTGTTTGTAAGTTTGATGATAGTTTCATCTTTGGCAGCTAGCATATCTTCAAACATCTTTAATTGGTCCTGAACACTGCATAATTCCCCTGTTTTCGCTCTAGATGAAAAAAAAAGTTTTCATGACCTCTCCATCTATATTCAATACAATCGATGCATAAGGGTTTTATAAAAGGGAAATTACTAACACATGTATATTTGATTATGTATCTAATCAACAAAGTAAGGTTCTTTATGGTGAAATGATGGCTTCAGATTAGCCAATCAAGGTGACATTGATAAATGACTCATTCACAAACAGATGAACAGATGAATGAAAACCTTAACACTAATATACACCTAAGTTGTTGAGCTAATATGTCCTTCTCTTCCCTCATGGAGGCCAGACCAAACTTGAGTTCTATGATATGTTTGTCCCGCTCCTTCAGCATTCCCTGGAACCCTTCTCTATCTTGTGTACTCATCTGGAATCTGAACAATCACAAACAACTGAATATACACAGTATAAATCAACAAGCAAGCTTTATATAACTCATATGTAATGATAAGTTTAACATTCCTGACATCATATTCTCAACTTGTTTGATATTTCCACATTTGTAATTATTTTGAGCATAATCCAAGCATAGCAACATTGTCATGAACATTTGACATCTTTGTTTTTTGTTTTTGTTTTTTGTTTGCCTTGTGATGTCACCATGGTTGACATTACACAATTGAAATATTGATTTTTTTTTTCTGTCTTTAATTCGTCGGTTACTATACCCTTTATAACAGCCGGGTATATAAGCATGTTTTCAATTTGCATAAAAGCTTCACAGAACACATGATGAATTCATTTTACATACTACTTTAGGTATTAGAAGTAAAAAAAGAAAGAAGAAAAAACAAGTTAAGGATAAGACAAGGAAGTTTGATCTGAAGAAATACTTATGCTGTAATCATTTACCTTGTCTCCATTTCCTTGGTGAGGGAGTCCAGTTCTTTCTGGAGCAGACGGACAATCTCCCTGTTTGCCTGTAGTTCCTCCTCTGTAGCCTGCTGGTCCTGATGGGCGTTGCTCAGCTGTTTCTGGAGCTGTCACATTAAACATTTGTATATGTACGTTACTGCTGTGGATCTTACATCCAAAACCTGGCCCAAGTGACACGGGTCTCAGTATTTCAAGGTTTACACCACTAACAACGGTCTTAAAGGTTACACTCATCATTATATGGTCTGTTTAGGTAAGTGTAACAGAAGTGGGAAATGCACAGCTAGACTTGGGTTTGAACCGAGACTTTCCAAACTCTATATGCACACCAAATCAGCTATCTGGTGATCAATGATCCACTCACTCCTACCTGGTGATCAATGATCCACTCAGTCCTACCTGGTGATCAATGATCCACTCAGTCCTACCTGGTGATCAATGATCCATTCAGTTCTACCTGGTGATCAATGATCCACTCGGTCCTACCTGGTGATCAATGATCCATACAGTCCTACCTGGTGATCAATGATCCACTCAGTCCTACCTGGTGATCAATGATCCATTCAGTCCTACCTGGTGATCAATGATCCACTCGGTCCTACCTGGTGATCAATGATCCATACAGTCCTACCTGGTGATCAATGATCCACTCAGTCCTACCTGGTGATCAATGATCCATTCAGTCCTACCTGGTGATCAATGATCCACTCAGTCCTACCTGGTGATCAATGATCCACTCAGTCCTTCCTGGTGATCAATGATCCACTCAGTCCTACCTGGTGATCAATGATCCATTCAGTTCTACCTGGTTATCAATGATCCACTCAGTCCACCTGGTGATCAATGATCCATTCAGTTCTACCTGGTGATCAATGATCCACTCAGTCCTACCTGGGGATCAATGATCCATTCAGTCCTACCTGGTGATCAGTGATCCACTCAGTCCTACCTGGTGATCAATGATCCACTTAGTCCTACCTGGTGATCAATGATCCACTCAGTCCTACCTGGTGATAAATGATCCACTCAGTCCTACCTGGTGATCAATGATCCATTCAGTCCTACCTGGTGATCAATGATCCACTCAGTCCTACCTGGTGATCAAGGATCCATACAGTCCTACCTGGTGATCAATGATCCACTCAGTCCTACCTGGTGATCAATGATCCACTCAGTCCTACCTGTTGATCAATGATCCATTCAGTCCTACCTGGTGATCAATGATCCATTCAGTCCTACCTGGTGATCAATGATCCACTCAGTCCACCTGGTAATCAATGATCAACTCAGTCCTACCTGGTGATCAATGATCCACTCAGTCCTACCTGGTGATCAAGGATCCACCCAGTCCTAACTAGGATTTGAACCGGAGACTTTCCAAACTCTACATGCACATTCAAGCAAGAGAGCTATCTGGTCGTCAATGATTGACTCAGTCTAGTTCCCTTACATTTTCCCCTTCTTTTTTAATGTCTTTACATGAAGACCCAACAACAACTTAACAAGCAAGGTTTGGGTACATATCCCCCTGTCAACCATACACCAAATGCTTGAAACATGGTATGGTCACATGCACCACGGTAACAAGCATAACTTTTTAGATGGAAGGAATACAGATGGATGGACCGAACAACGGACAAAGTGAATATATGCATACATTTCTACCCTTGTAATCAACAGAGAATGGTTTGAAGACTTACCAGTTTACACTTGTTACAGATGCTGGGTGCTGTTTCCTCGTCACTTAACACAGACTTCCTGTTTAACACCTTGCCAAATGCTGTCTTGAATTTGCCAACTTTTCCCCCCGGTTTGACGGAGGATTGGTGGGCGTGTCTGAGGGTAGGGGTAGATCCATCGGGAGTCGTTAGTTCTTCTTGGCTAGGAGATGGGGAGGAGCTTTCAGACTGTATTCTGGGAATGGGGTTATCTGTATAGCAAGTGTGTTAAATTCTTATAAATGACATTCACATCACATTTGTTTTCCTTTTTCAATGGTTCATCTGTTCATTACAGAAAATGAATTGATGAAAATAGCAATGTATGATTATGTTTTTTAGACTGTAATCATTTCAATTTGTAGTGCCCAGTTCATTTATAACACTGAATACATTTTTGTTCAGTTTTAAATTTTCTATGTTTTTGCAAAAGTGATTGCCTCAATTTATTTTACTTTTCAAATTAAATTTTGAAACACTTGTTAAAAGACATACCATCGATTATATTGTGATATATATAACACTACACATCTGTTATGAGACAACTACGACACTTGTACAATTATCATCCCAAGTCTTAAGAAAAATGCTATTATTGCATTTATCCTGCAAACACAAATGGGGCAGACTTATTACTTCACAATCTGTTCTATCAAACAGTAGATACAATGGATAGGCTAATGATCAGATATGGGATATTGCTAAAATGTATGTAGGACAACTCTGATACACTGCCAATAATTATAAGGAGCTATAAGGTATTATAAGGGATTTGGGTGATATATCAAAAACTTAACTTTTAGAAAATGAAAGTAAAATGTAATTTTGAAATGAGTTGGCAGTATGCAAGCTGATAAATAAAATATGTGGTATAATATCAAAGCTTCAATATGTAGTGAAACTACACCTTACCAACACCAATGGGGAGATTAAATCTGATACTGCAAACATACATATTTTAGCGGTAATTTTAATTTAGTGATTATCTTATTTTACCCATTTTTCGCACTGAAAGCATTCCCCTGAATTATGTTTGTACTAACTACTGTATCAGTACATTGTTTTTACAGCAAGAATTATGAGTACGCTAATTTATCACTTTGTTTATCTGTTTACGTTTGGTAATGTGCTAAAATTCAAGTATGTTTACAGCATGACAGTGTGGTGATAAGCTAAGCCGGGGAACAGGACAGGAACAAGTCCATTTAAACCCTTTCACCACTATAGACCATGATCATTTAACATAGAAACAAAAAAGAAAATGCTAAATCACAAATGAGAGAACAATGGATTTATGAAACTCTGTTTCAATTTTAGAACAAGCATAGAATGTTCAAGGGATAATTTGTGGATCATAAGTACACATTTCTATTGATCAATAACACATTCCTGAAGACAAGCATTTAACCATTAGATGAAAAATGTTCAAAATTTGTAACAGATAAGAAAACATTACTCAAAAATAGACTGTTGCAATAAATCTGTCGAACACAGGACAATATGAATTCAGCATCAAAAAACAAACTGTGGTAGCTCCTCTTAACTTATTCACCCCTAAAATTTCACAGTGAACTATTCCAACCTTTGATTTAGAAGAGTTCAAATATGACTTCAGGTGTGAGTGAGTTAACATCCGACAGGAACTATGTGCTGTGATATCTGGCGGTGTGCTGGTGTACCCTGATAGCTGGCAGGACGTGACACGGTTAACTTTTTGTGAGCTGGACATTGTGTCAAACAGGACTGCTGCGGGTGTCCACACACAGATAATACATAGAACACTACAAACCTATCAATATCTGGCCTTTTATGTTAGAAAAAGCACTCTGTAGTTCTGACTTGAGGTTAGTAAATGACCAGAGAGAATTAGTAGTACCCTCTGGTGGTCCCAGCAGTAGACTGGTAGGGGCTTTGATGAAGGGGAAGTCACTCTGGCCACTCTCTAACTCCATGTTGATGTCATCCTTCCTCGACACCAGCCCACTAACATCACCCTGCGTTCTCTGTTGATATTTATGAAATATTTCAAAGTATAAATATTTTTTATATCAAGTAAAAAAGTATTTGATGCAGTAACCAGTAAATGCTGTAAATGAAGAGAAACAAAATTATAAGTTTGACAGACAATTTTGTTATATTGCCACCATAAAAAAATCATGATGTCAACAATATAGTAAAACTATTAGGTAATATATTGAGGTTCACACCAAAAACATGTTTATTAAACATATATGCCCCACATCTCCCCATTACTTCACTTCACTCAATCTGAATCACTGAACTGATGACATTGTTTGAGGTTTGAGCAAGTGGGGAGCACAAGTTGGCATAAACATACTGAAGTTGTTTGTGTCCTCATTGGTCCTTACTCTATTTCATCAGAGTATGGTTAATGGTGGTGGAGGAATCCCAAACGAATTAATTTTCCTTTAATTTTTAGGCAATTTATGTCATTATGAGCTATTCCAGCCTTTTTATGAAAGACATACTCTAAATGTGTCTTCGTTGGTAGACCTTCAACGTGTGATGCTTTGATGTAAATATGAACCAAATCTGACTAGGCGTAGGGGTTTATAAAATATATTGTACACAACGTCCAAACACAAGCATGGACAGACGCACAAGCGCACAGACAAAGTGATTGCTATATACCCTCCTTACCTATGTTGGGGGGTGTAATGAATCGTGCGTTCTTGGGAATATGGTTTATTTACTATAACATTAGCCCTGTTAGTGCGAGACTATCAAAAAACCTGTGAATGCCAAACTCATCTACCATTGCATGTTAAATACTTACCTTGGAGACATCTTCAGAACAGTGTCTACTTAACATAGTATTACAACTAGAGAATGTAGTGAACTTTGAGCTAACACTATAAACAATACATACATGTATGTCAAAATTCATCATCTGACATCACACATAAATTTGAAATCATGATTTGATTGTGACAAAAAGATTCATCTTGTTCTTTCAATCATATTTCAGTATTAAATATATAAGATATAGGAATTACTTAATAATACATGTAACACCAACTATAGTACAGGAAACAGAATTGATATAGTTATTTTCCTAGTTGTTACAAATAGCCGTAACCATAAAGAGCTCGGATATCCACCAGTCAAACAGGACTAGTGTATCAGCTCTTGTGTGTGACTCACATCACTTACAATCAGTTACAAGTGTTACCACTTAGGGACCCCAGATATACTACATCACTCCAACAGGTACTGTACAGACTGTAAGTATAGGCAATTCATAAAATTATGCTGTGTCCAATTTACTTATGAAATTGTGCAGTCGCAATGGAAAGGCAAATATAGTAAAACCTCAACAAAATGCCCCTTTTATTCATTCACCTTAACCTTCAAAACAGGAGTAAATTGAACATTTTGGGGAAAAGACAAAAGAAATGAAATAGATTAAATTGGGAATGGACCCATTTCCAGCCCCTTACAGTCCTTTGGTAAAGCTATGACCAAACCCTTTGAAAATACACACACAAAAAATTGAGAGCTGGTAGGTCAAGGTCATTTATTTAAACAAACTTGGTAGCCCTTCATCCCAACATGCTGCAGGTCAAACACTTTTTAAGAAGAGGTTATTTGAAGATATTCAATATATAAGACCTCTGTGACCTTAAAATCCATTTGATCAAACTTGGTAGCCCTTAATCCAAGTATACAACAGGCCAAATATAAGTACCCGGGGCCTTTCAGTTATTAAGGAGTCGCTGGAAGATTTTTAACCCATTTGACCCCTGTGACCTTGAAAGTGAGTCAAGGTCATTAACTTAAACAAATAAGGTAGTCCTTCATCCAAGCATGTTATTTTAAACACATTTGACCACTATGACCTTGAAAGTGAGACAAACTTGGTAGCTCTTCATCCCACCATACTACAGGCCCAATATCAGAACCTCTATTTGAGCCCTGTGACCTTGAAAGTAGGCCACTTGAACAAACTTGCATTGGTAGCCCTTTATCTCAGCATTCTGCAAGCCAAATATCAGTACTCTGAACCTTTTGATCATTGAAATAAATTCATTAAAGAACATTAAAAATGTCTCATAAAAGAGGCAATGACACAAACACATTAGTCAATGATAAATACATGTAGATATATTTCGTCTGTTATTACTTACCCTGACAAACACATCAGTCAATGATAAATACATGTAGATGTATTGTCTGTTATTACTTACCCTGACAAACACATATCAGTCAATGATAAATACATGTAGATGTATTGTCTGTTATTACTCACCCTGACAAACACATATCAGTCAATGATAAATACATGTAGATGTATTGTCTGTTATTACTCACCCTGACAAACACATATCAGTCAATGATAAATACATGTAGATGTATTGTCTGTTATTACTTACCCTGACAAACACATATCAGTCAATGATAAATACATGTAGATGTATTGTCTGTTATTACTCACCCTGACATTCCACTGGCCCAGTCTGTCCCGAGACAGTGAGTTCCTTGCCATGTTATAAAGTCTGCGCCGTTTCTGTAGTTCCTGTAGCCAGTACATCATAGAGTGTCGATCGGAGGCGTCCAGGAGGTGTTCCTTCCCTCCAGACCTGTTCATGTGTAACAGTGCTCGTTAGGCTCATAATGTAAGTACAATGTAAGACTTAATAAAGGGTTTTCATGATAAGGTTCCATATGTAATAAATCAAATCTTTCTAATCCATGAAACTTTTGATTAAAAACCACTCAGTCTCACAAGTATTTTTTTCCCTAACTTAGTTTTTTGACCTTGACGGAGGCGTCCAGGAGGTGTTCCTTCCCTCCAGACCTGTTCATGTGTAACAGTGCTCGTTAGGCTCATAATGTAAGTACAATGTAAGACTTAATAAAGGGTTTTCATGATAAGGTTCCATATGTAATAAATCAAATCTTTCTAATCCATGAAACTTTTGATTAAAAACCACTCAGTCTCACAAGTATTTTTTTCCCTAACTTAGTTTTTTGACCTTGACGGAGGCGTCCAGGAGGTGTTCCTTCCCTCCAGACCTGTTCATGTGTAACAGTGCTCGTTAGGCTCATAATGTAAGTACAATGTAAGACTTAATAAAGGGTTTTCATGATAAGGTTCCATATGTAATAAATCAAATCTTTCTAATCCATGAAACTTTTGATTAAAAACCACTCAGTCTCACAAGTATTTTTTTCCCTAACTTAGATTTGTGACCTTGACCTTTACACCATGCCTATATATGTGAGGTTGATTAAATACTCACATAAAAAGAAACAAGCATCCGACTATGAGCATTGCTATATATTACCCATAACTTCCATGACTTAGTGGAAAGGGGAAGAATTGGACCCTGTGGAAGATTAGCTTAATTTGTAAACTGGTCTTTTATCCTCAATAAATAAAGTTTATTTTTATCATTAAATTTCAGTGGCAACTGAAGGATGTTGTGTTAATTAATCTTATTGATTACTTTACTAATAAAAATGAACACTCTCTGGCATATAAACCAAAGCCTACTTAAGAGGACAATGAAACCATTAATCACAATTAATGGTGACAATAATCTGACAAGTAATTATTCTTCCCCTGCAATCAATTTTGAAATGAAGAGAATGTTTATTAATTGTACCATCTATAACCAAACTGTTGCTACCAAAGTGTTCCTTCAGCCAGTTAAATCAAGAATTTTTTCATTTAAAATTGATTCTTTATTGTATTATCTGCGGTATCTTCCTGCATTTAATGATAAATGATGTATATCATACATTAACGTTGGTGTACACACCAGCTGTTGTATTAAGATTTAGTGCGAGATATTTCAATAAGGAAGCTACCTATTACATGCATGTTTAACCAGCAGGTTTCTACCATGTAGACTTTACAGGGAAGTATACCTGGTAAACACCCATCTATAGATCACCACCTAGGGTTTCAGTCACACATATCATTTCCATCAAATTGGGATCCTTCCTTTAAGCTTTTTTTTGGCAGGCTAACCAAGATGGGATTGTACTATTTGCACTACAACAAAATTAATACCCTTAACTATGTACATCTGTTGAAACGACAGAAACCATCCATACATGTATTTAAGCCAAAAGGTAACTTTTGTTGCTGTTGCAATTGATATATTTGTAGGTATAATAACAAGAGAACTCAAAGGGATCTCGGCGCCCACCATAGACAATCTTTGTTCTTAAAAAGTTGGATCTTTCCTTTCTTTGTCATGTATTTAATTCAAGTTCTACAAAATTTGAGAATTCCTCTTAAGAAAAGCTAATATTAATTGAAAGATGATAGCATGTGAGCAATTTTTTCCTTTTTGATCAGTCCCAAAAACAAATAGAACAACTTAGAACCAGCAGAACCTACATACGAAATAACACATTTTTATTGACAAAACCAAGATGGCCGTTAGTCACCCATTTTTTTTCTGCCCATTTCCAAAAACGAAAGGACACAACTTAGTGACAAGAAAAACCTTAATGTGAAATTTGGGAATAATTCATCCAGTAAAGATTTAAGAAATAACAAACTAGATAGCCATATTGCTTACAGATCTGTCCAAAACATAATTTTGATATTAGAGAATAATCCATCGTGTACTTATCTAAAAATAATGATAAGAAAATACAACTAATTACAAATCAAAAATAACCACCTATAAGCTAAATTGTTTATTGAATCCGTTGAAAACGATCCATGCACAACTACGAACCAAAGGGAATATACAGATGAAATTTCAGAATTATCTTTCCAGAACTTCTCAAGAAATAGCAAAAAAGCTAGAAATGTCTGTGAGACATAGATACCCCTGCCTCCCTATGAAAGCAGTTCTGCAAAATTTCATGGAACTTGAACAATATTTGGATTTCGACCAATCAGAGGCCATGAAATGTCTCCAATTTTAGTTTTCACAAAATGAATACTAGCATTGCTTTCATATTTCCAGATTACATGCACATACCAATTTTCATTTAAATTGGATAATACTTAAATTTCGACCAATCAGAAGCCTTTATTTGGTGGTCATCTTGAATCATAATGCAATATTTTTTTATTTATAATGAATGCTGTCACGTTGCCATCCCTCCCACCAAGTTTCATCATAATCCATAAAGTAGAAGAAAATTTGTTACAGAATATGTTTTTAGCCAATCAAAGGCAGTGGCGGCCATCTTGGATGCTTGATCCAGAAAAAAAGCAAAGTGCGCAACAGGACATCAGACATGTTATGCGAAAGTTTATGACAATAAAATCAATTGTTTAAGGACAGATGACAGACGGAAGACAGATCTGATGATGGTGGACTAAAAATTGTGTTACATCAGTCATATTCCCATCAAGGTTCATCTTAATGGAGCGAGATTGATTCAGGTATCACCAGGGCAATGTATGTATGTTTTGTTGCAAATCGCCCACATGTATAAAAATAAACAACTTTCATGCTACATTAAATTAACATTTTCATCAGTTTATTGTTTTCCCTTTGACAATATTAAGGAGAATGATATTTCATATTGACAAAATCAAACAACAACAAAGACTATCAGCTCACATCACAGTTGATGATTCCATCACGTTTAACTAAGGGGCAATAACTCTTATTCAATTTCAAATAGAGGCTCCAAATAAGAGCTTACCAGGTTATTAAGTATGACATTAAAACTTTCATTATGTGATCTATATAATTCAGCCTGATAGACGTGTAGATAAGATACATTGTTGGTAGGCTGTAGCTATAAATCATGTAGAAATAAATGTCCTCAACTTCCAAGAATAAGTTAAAACTTCTCAATTTATCTTCTTTATAGTTTTATACATGGGCCTTACTATTTGGGAAATGAACAGTGCTGCTATTTTATATTTTGGCCAGTTTCCTACCTTCTCATTTGTGTACATTTTTTGGAAAGTTAATGTTAAAAGGAGATAACTCGAACACAAATCCTAGATACAACATTATATGCCAAGTATGTGCATCAAGTAATAACTATTGATCCATACTGATGATTAACAATGTAGTAGACTTGATTAGTAATTTTCATATTGTGGCAGATATGAATTAATCCAAACAAGAGGGAATTTCCCTTACGGCCAAATAAAAATGTGTTTTAGGGATAAAAAAACAGGGTAGATAGGTAGGGAAAACATTTTTTCTTATCCTATTTTTTCTGGTGAAGAAACCTTTGTGGTTACCTCTGACAACCTGATATTAATATTAATGAAAATGTTATCTAATAAACAAGAGGCTCAGAGGGCCTGTATCACTCACCTGGATAAATTGATATCAAGGTAATCATGGTAAAATATTTTTGAAAAGATGCTATTTATGGACAGGGACAGACCCAAAGAATTTTCATTGAAGCATATCTGTATAAATTAAAGATTGGTTAATGGTTAGGTATATCAACTCACTGTTTTAAAGCTCAACTGAGAACCAAGGTCCTTAGGGCCGGGCTAGACCCTTACATCAATGATAATATAATGATTGTGTTTGTTTCTGTATAGTTCTGGGGTGGGGTGTCTGCAAGGGCGTAGCAGACCCTAAGGTCAAAGATAATATCATGTTTGTGATCATCTTTTTATGCTCAGCAATTGTATATATAGTTTTGGAATGGGGATCTCAACCATTTAAAAGTCATGACTCAGGTATCAAGTCTGCAAGGGCGTGACAGACCCTGGAGTCAAATCTAAAATCATTTTTGTGATCGTCTTTTTATTCTCTGCAATTGTATATATAGTTTTGGGTTGGGGTTCTTGACCATTTTTAAAGTTATGACTCAATAGTCAAGTCTGCAAGGGCGTGGAAGACCCTGGAGTCAAATCTAAAATCATTTTTGTGATCTTCTTTTTATGCTCTGCAATTGTATATATAATTTTGGGGTGGGGATCTCAACCATTTAAAAGTTATGACTCAAGAGTCACGTCTGCAATGGCGTAACAGATCCTGGGGTCAAATCTAAAATCATATGTGTGAATGTCTCTTTAAGCTCAGCAATTGTAGTTTGGGGTGGGGATCTCAACTGTTTAAAAGTTATGACTCAAGAGTCACATCTGCAAGGGCGTGGAAGACCCTGGAATCTAAAATTATATTTGTGATGTTCTCTTTATGCTAAGCAATTGTATATGTAGTTTTGGGGACGGGATCTCGACCGTTTAAAAGTTATATCAGGGACATATATATACGTCCCTGGTTATATCAATATTGCCACATGTAACTGTCCCATCATGTAACTTGTACCTTGTGTCTATTTATGAATTATAATGCCTGCAGACAACACTTAATAAATGGACGCTCAGTTAATTAATGGAAAAAATCAAATAAAAGTCAGCAAATTCATAAATTCACCATTAAGTTAATAAATGCATCTGGTAACAATATTTAAATATTCATCCTACTTGTCAAAAATACGTAAGATATGCTTGAAAATCTACTCATTTGATTTTTTAAACATATTACAGATATATTTTGTTTTATTGTTATTTTTATTTATTGCATCTATCAGCGACGTATATGTGTATATAGGCCTATATAATCAGATATAGTAGCCTACCTGATTTCAAAACTCCCGGGCTTTCCAGTATTTCCAGCATTAAAATGAAAAGAAGCCCTGGATATATCAATCTCATCCAGGGGCAGAAAGTCATGCTGATTACGGTAAATATACAACTTGCACGTGCTATCTCCGAAAACGCAGAAACGTTGTCTGTTTGTTTTGATAATACCACGTGTGAGGATTTGCAACCATCCGAAAAGTTTCGCTTCCGGGTTGGCACTGTTACTTTCGCTCTGTCCTACACTAGCCGCGACTGATTGTGCGACACTGTCATTCGTCTCATTTTTGTCATCTTCCGTCGATGAATCCATGTCTGCTATAATTTGTTCATAAACGCCAGAGGGATGTGAAGCAGACGACTGATCGTTTCTGTCGTCTACTCCGGGTCCTCCCACCGACGGATCCATGTTGTCCCGGAAGTTATATATCTTATGACAGATGCGAGAGGTCATGAGGGGTCATTTCAAAATGACAATGCATTTGACGTAAGCCAGATGTGTACATTTCTGTCTGATAAATCTGTTTTCTCGTTAAATGCTTTATCCTGTTTATTGCACGGGTTTAAATATTGATTTTCAGTATATGTATTTGACCAAATTATGATTAATCAAAGAAGAAATTCTGTTATTCATCCAAATGGGCGTTTATTTTACCGCTTTGCACCACAGGGACATGAGACTTTGTTACAGCTTGTTTTGGACCTAAACTAGGATGTTTACAGATTTTACACGTTTTGAGGGTTAAGATGAATTTTCGATAAAAATGCCCCCTCAATGGTCATGATTCACCCCCTCCCCCCCCCCCCCCTCCAAATGTGTAAAATTACTCTAAGCACCCTAGCTTACATTGTAGGTCCAAAACTAGCTGTAACAAATTCTCAGGTCCCTGTGCTCTGCACGATAGAAGTACAATTGTAGATGCGCATAATGTCTTTATGCGTGTGATCTATGACCTTTTCAATGTTTTTTTTTATAATTTTGCTTGATATTCGATAATACATCAATATCCAGATTCAATTAAATATATCTTATATATATATATATATAATAGCAAAACAGATCCAAGGAGTTTAGATCTAGATCTCATTCCGTCACAGAGCTAATATTTATGTTACATATATATATATACGACGAAAAATAAAGTTTTTTGTATCATACATTTGTACACACATGAAGCAAGACCGAAATTTTTGAAGTCAAGTCCATGTCTATATGCAGATTTCTGAACAAAATCCCTTCTATAATTTATATGGATATAGAAGTATTCGCAGCTGAGACTAGTGCATATTATGTACAATGATTTCCGTTAGTTTTACCAACAGCAGAAGGAAGATATTGATACGGACGTTATAGGTCTGATACAAACGCATTAGGAGGCCAACAGGTCGTAAATAACATAAAATACACTATTATTTAGCTCGAGTGAAATTGTCGATCTCCTACTATGACACAGCCTTACCTAAATCTGTAAACATCATTATTGCTATAAACAGCGGATAATTTCTTCCTTCTGCTAAACTGTACTTTTTTTTTCGAAAATGTGTTTCATTTAATGTTTATGACTATCAGTAAACTGTATGTTGTTCCTACAACAATCAACCAGACACGTGGGTTTATAAATACGTTTCTGAATCACCAAAACGTATAGAGATCAAACATTTCTGTGTGAATGGTATTAACTTTTTGTGGGATCATTATATCGAGGTTTTCCCAGAAATCCTATACACGTACTTGGGATTTGGGTCCGTTTTCAGCGTGATTCATGAATGCAAGTTAACTACGATTGGCTGATTGCAAAGCCCATTGAGGAAACGATCTAAATATTCGCGGATGTTCGTTATAGCACATTTGCATCCATCGTCGGAAACCCACGGTACACTTCTCTGACGTTTGTATCCGGGATGCAAACGTCAGAGAAGTGTACCGTGGGTTTCCGACGATGATTTGCATCTGGTATGTTAAACTGTATTGTCCTTCCTAACCTACTATATTGACAAGGACACTACAGTTGCACATACCAGGTGCAAATACCGCACATACCAGATGCAAATGCTTGTAGTTATAGTTATACGATCGGCAATGTTGCTAGTAATTTTCCGCACATTTTATGACTAAATTAATTGTCTTTTGATTGGACAAAGACTATACATTTATATTCCCAATGCATATTTTAATGATAAACATGAAAAGTTGTAATCGACCCATTTTTGTAATTTTTACATCTAAATTGCACTCTAATTATGCGTCACTTACCAAACTGTAGAGCGTGGGTCGTATAGATATAGTTAGGCTAACAAGTTACATTTTATCTGAATGAATATCAAAGAACATTTCTCTCATTATTCCGGGAGGAGTTTGCGTGCACCGGATCACAGACCGTCTCAGAGAATTTGTCACATATTTGGACCTTAATTCACACTAGCCGTAATTCAATTGACAATTAATTACGTGGGGGGGGGGGGGGGGGGGTTGGAGGGATGGGGGCGTAAAGTTGGTGGGAGGGGGGGGGGGGGCAATCGGACAACCTCGGGCCTTTCCGGCAGAATTCTTGTAGAATACCCGAGGTGTTCCGATTGGGGGGGGGGGGGGGTTCAAAGACCACCATGTTCTTATCTCCTCTTGCTGCAGAACTCTTCTCTGCAAGGGCAGTAAAATCACGTGACCGGATATTACGCTTATCGCCTAGCAACACTAACAGTTCAGCGAAAGCTCATGACAGCATTTGGCGAAGTTTTCCAGGCGGGAGATTATAAATAAAAGTAAATTATATAGAATCTACAGATTAATTATCCGAGATGTGTGAGTATTGAAATGTTTCATTCTTATTGTTGAATGGGTAAATTATACGGAAAATAGACTGACTTTATCTGCAACCTACTCTTTTTACCTTTTTCATGACCGTTGTCTAGTCATATCGTCTTGTTCGTCATTATGCATTAACATATCTTGTCTTAAATAGATCGACCAAGACGCATTCCATTGCAATTTCCACGTTACACAGATGCAAAAGACATCAAAAGAGAAATAGAAGAGATTCGACAACGCGTTGAAAGTAATACCGTGAGTATTTGAAAGAGCTATACTTACTATGTCTTTGAAATCATTTTAGATATACCATATATGTATGATAGAACATCACAAGTCAATAATGATAGTAACTTTGAATTGACTCGCTAACGTGCTGATTAAATACAATCGCAACTCGGTATAACTTCCACACTTAAATAACTTGGCATTCCTTTAATAAGCTTGTTGCGTTAGGATGGAGCGACTAATCCTTGAAATTGTCTAAAAACTAGTTTTGAAACATCTTCTAACTCTTGTTGGTCAGTTAGTATCAACAAACAAATCAGATAATTCAATGAGAGGGAAGCGCCGGAGTATTTCTTACATACTTGTAAATTATATCCTTCCCTTCAATATCGATACGTACAAAAATGACAGGAACTAATTCATTGCAAAAAATACTAACCTACATGTATTAGCAAAGTCAAAACAGTCAATGATGATGTACTGTATGTGTATCAAACACTTTCATTTCAATACACTTATTTCGAATGAATGATTTTATCAATGACATGCGTATTATTATCTACAATGATGTTTTTGTTCCTAGATGATGAATATGGATATACAGAAAAATGTCATAGCAGAAATTGATCGATTGAGACAAGACAACATGGACATGGCTGCAATATTAGATCGAGAGGAAATATTTTATGGACATACAAACATCTACGAAGAAGTCACGAGGCTTCGATGCATGAATTTGAGACTTAAGGCTATTATGGACCTACAACAAATGGACGATATCTCAAAAAGGTACAAAAAGCCAAGTCTTCGTTCCAGATCTACATCAGCAGAGTCTACACACAACGGATCTAAACAGCAATACAGCCGACTTAGCACTGGGACCTCAAATAACTTGGAACAAGTTCATTCCTCACATTGGGCTGTAGAAGACGACCCTTCCTCCGAGGATAAAAACTCCAACATGAATTCCGTCCGAGATTCTCCCTCGGAGACAGAGGAAATGTTGTTCACTGTGCATCCTAAAAGAAGTCCTTCCGGTACCATAGTCGCTTACGATGTACCCGAGGATGTGGCCGGAATGGACCTGTATGGCTGTCTAGACGAGAGGAACATACGTGTCCACGTGGAACCCATACGACAATTATACGTAGAAGACATTCCTCATCGCGATATTGTTATTGAGGAAGTCGAAATACGAGGTAGCCCACTATATCCCCTAACATACTGATCCTTTCTATTTTAATTTCTGATTTGATAACGACTACAGATAAAAATAAACTAATAAAAATCTGTATAACTCATGCCAACCTTGCTTATAGGTTTTAGAGAGAAGCATAGAATGGACTATTCAAAACGAAATGACAAGTATAGAAAATAATGTAACGATGTCCATATTAGATTGCGACTACATAATTAAACGATATGCGTGTTTTATTCCCACAGATAAATGGTGTGTAATATGCAACTTATTTTCAGACTATTCGTCAAAAAGTTTGGATAAGACAACTTGGAATTCTGTAGAAGAGCAGGAGTCCTCCCTCATTAGCAGTGACGGATATCCCAAACGACGAGGACAACTATCCGGATATCCCAAACGACGAGGGCAATTATCCGGATATCCCAAACGACGAGGACAATTATCCGGATATCCCAAACGACGAGGACAAATATCCGGAAGTCCCCTTCACGAAAACCCCCTCCACTGACCAGGAAAGGCCGAGAGGCTTCATATCCGACTCGGACATCACAAGGATGAGCAAGAACTATGAACAGGATCTGGTGGCCATTGTCGAACAACATAGACATGCTGATTATATAGAATCGTGTAGAACAACCATGCAACTGTGTAGTGTCATTATAGAGATGTGTACCAGCAAAATTGGCAATACTGGGCAAGGTAAATTTTGATTAATAAAGTAGTTGATTAACGGTTTTATACAGTAAAAAGTGACCGAAAGTTTTTCCCACAGGAAACTGCGTTTTGATCCACACACATTTTTGCTAACAACAACACTTATTCTTATTGTAGGTTCCCTGACCCAAAGTTTTTCCACCACTGACGACCTAGGTCATTCAATACCAGTGCATGTACCAGAAAATGGACAGAGACCACATGAAGGTCAGTCACTGAATTTATGTTTAGAAAATTATATTGTTATCCTATCAATATCAAAACTTTGTGTCATTTACGAAATATGAAAAATTCTTTTTGTAAAGTGATAATATAACCAACAAAATCAAGTTTAGAGAATTATTGGATAACGTTATCATATCCTGGCACAGAGGCCCAGATCACTAAAGATGCAGTGCATCGCGAGAATGAACCAGTAGAGTTGAGTTCCATGGAGGTGACAGATATAATAAAGGATGTCATAGGGAACAGACACTTACCAATCCCCTTTAAACTCATACCATACGGCCACTGGAGACCCAAGTGTGTCCCTAAACTCGACCTGACAGGACTGGCGTCCGAGTCTGATATTGACGTCGCCAAGATATCTGGCTATGGCATATCATGGCTATATCCTGATCCTGTCCATGACAACGACGCCTCTGAGAATCCGCGTACACAACCTTCTCATCACCATGGTAATAGCCTTAGCTTTTTAATAAGACGCCGAACCTTATAAAACCAAACCAAACCAAATGTTGGTAAATTTGTTTAACTATAGATAGAAATAATATTAAAACATTACTGGAACGTGTAAAGTTTTTAAATTACTTTCACATTTTCCTACTAGTAAGCGGTTATATTGGTTTTCATCTTAAAGGCCCAATATACGTAACTTCAGGAAATTTTTGTGATTCTGAAATATTCTGAAAAAATCCAATTGATAACCATGCAAAAATAAGCCTAAAACGAAGTAAACCTGGGCGGTAACTAACAAGAAACTCTTGACAGAAAAATCCAAAGAACTGAAAATAATTCAGGTGTGGCCCACTTCAACAACAAACCGAAGGTATAAGACGGTTCAAAATGGACGCGTGTTTACAAATACCGAGTTTCAACTACTGCTGTACCGGTAACCGCGTAATAATTTATCTTGGATATTGCTGATATCAGCTAATCTTAACTTAATCTATAAATTTAATAAGTTTTTAGGCTTAATTTTCGCTTCAAGTTTTGCCGAACGTTACGTATATTGGAGATGGGCAGCATTATAAAGCGAATTATAAAAAAACAACGGAAAATAGTAATCATTGGTGTGCTATGACTAATTCATCATAAAACAACGTTAATCAATTCGTTTTCATTAATTGATTTTGTACGTATTTCATGTTTTAACAGAGATCTATTCTACACAAACTTTGAGTCAGATGGAAAAACACGAGTCAGCATTAGCAATGACAAGATTCTCAGAAGACGAGGACAGGCGTCTGGACATCCCGTTCCAGCCGGGTTCCTCTCCTGACAGAGACGGAATGAATGGTGTACCAAAACTACAGTTGAGTGTAAGCTAACCTTTACACCCTAGTGCACTAGGAGTGCACTACGTTTAAACTAGTAGTGCACTACATTTAAACTACAGGTAAACTAGTAGTGCACTATGTCCAGCCAGGTGTGACCACAAAAACCCCTACAGGTAATGGGAGGGTCCATACCTACCTGTGTCCTTATATTACCTGTACAGATGTAATATGATTTACCTGTACTTATGTTATACTATTGAAGTCATTAGTTTGTCAGTACTTCCTCATATAAGTACAAGAATGAACAATTCTGAGTTTATGCCAGAAGATATTTATCATAATAACTTAAATAAATCAATTCACTGCATGTCAAAATTTTAAATAAAATAATAATTTAGATATACTTAAACTTATAATTCTTTTTAAAGAAGTAACAATGATTCTTTTCTATTTAAATATTTGTATTCTATAATTAAATTGAAAGGTATGTGTTCAAATAAAAAATGGTATAACACATGTTTTATGTTGAAATTATTAAGTTAATCCTACTAAAAATATATACAGAAAATAAAGTAAACAACGGATTGTAATATAAAAAAAATAGATATTAGAAGAACATATTTTGTACTTAGTATAGTTGTTTCAATCACAAATTACTTTTAATATTTGACATTAAGAAGCTAGCTGTGCAATATCAGAGACGTACAAGGTTATATATGTCTCTGGCAATACTACCTACATGTACCAGTATTGGTATTCTGTTTCACTATACACTCCGGTACAATGCATACGAATGAAAGGTTATATAAACATCTAATACTAATATAAGAAAAGATTACTTTCACCAGAACATTTAAAGCCATTTCCTTCTTCATATCAAAATACCAACATACATCTACATGTAATCCAATTGACTGTAATCAATGTTATCATCATTAATCAATTAACAGGCTAGGGCCCTCAGGCCTTTAATCAGACTTGGCCAGTGATGGCTGTGGGGGAGAGGGAGGTGAGAAATTCACACCTGGCTAACTACAGGCAGCCTAGGGGTGTCCCCAGGTATCTTGACCTCTGTAGGTGAGGATGTAGCCCAGGCAGATCAGGTACATGTAAGTAATTATGCCTGGAGGGTAAAGGATTCTACCTGAAGATCTATATTTGTCCCTTTTAGTTAGATTTTATATAAGTCATTAGGTTGATTTAAAAGTACAATAAATGTGACTGGCATAGGCTTAACTTTGTTCTTAATTAGGTTAATATAACTGAATATTATTTAATTGTTGTATATTTAGTCTTACAATATAGAATTAATTAAAATGATTCCATTAAACTGACCTTGCAAGTCATATTTAATACAACCTGTAATTGCCTTCAATATTTAGGCCTAAATATTGGAAATGCATCATTGTAAAATACTTTTATACTGATAATTAGAATAAAATTAAGTATAATGAATGTTAGTATTTTATTATCAAACTATATATATGAAGCGACTGAGCCAGAGAGTATATATTCTCTCACATATACGTCCCTGATTACACCCAATATAAACTAGATAATTTTTCAACATTTAACAATTATATATATGTAAATATTTAGAAATCGAAATGCGTCATTGGATTGTATTCAATCAAGTGTCATAAGATACTTGGTATTTAAAGTTAATTTTTAAGAAAACCAGAATCTGGTAAAGGACTGATATAGACTTACATTGTTGTCCAATTAATTATTATTAATATCAATGTTATTCTATGTACTATCAATTTATTATTGTATAATTAAATGTTTTGAATGAAAAAAAATGGATTAAAGTCCTCAAAATATCCACTATTTAAAGGGAAGTGTGTAAATATCTAGATATATTCTCAAAGATTTTTAATTTCATATAAACTTGATAAACCCGAGTAAAAGTTATATATGTATTATCATATTTATGATCCTGGCCATATCCAGCTTAGCCCTTTATTAATCAAATTGGTTTCAAATTTGACCAGTGATAGTCAGATGAGAAATTCACACCACAATTATGTCACTGACAGGCTTATGTCAGCAGGTGTTCCTAGACAAGGTTGAGACAGGTCAGGTAATTGCCCTAGGCCTGAGGGTCAAATCAAAAAATCTGTCCCATACTTAACAATCTGACTAAATTTTAATTTATTGTTGTATTACATTTTTTTTAACTTCAAATTCTTATATTTATATTTACACTGTTGTATGTGGTGATATATATACATACAGATCTTAATATAGAAAACATTTAAAAATAAAGATTATCAAAACTCTATAGCGCGTTCATAATTATTTAGATCTGAGGCATTAATGTATTTTATAAAAATATATATCTAGTTTAATTAAGTAATAAAAGAATATTTATTTGTTATTTTCGCAATTAGTTTTTACAATATTTAAAAATATACTTCTAAACAAATAATAATCAATAGATATTCCTTCAATTTTTCAATAAACTTGATTGTAAATTGGTAAATTAATATAAAAAAACGTTAATAGTGTATATAAAATGAAATATAAGACATCAAAACCGCTTGATAAATATTAATTTTCTATTTTATTTATATGATGTATGCAAGAAATTTTTTGGGAAAATTGTAAGAGTAATTATCATGATTTTACAATTTCTAGTTTTGAAATGAAAGGAAAAAAATGTTGTTTGAGAAAAATAACTACATAAGATGCATATATATATACATTAAAGTTATAAATATTAACTAATGATAAGGCCAGCTTCAAAGTACCAGCAGACGACAAAGGTGAGGTACAGGTAAAAATCACAGGTAGATGGATGGGACTGCCCATTTACCTGTAGGGGTATTTGACCTATATGGGGTTCAGGGTGTAGTGCACTACTAGTTTACCTGTAGTTTAAATGTAGTGCACTACTAGTTTAAACGTAGTGCACTACTAGTGCACTAGGTGTAAAGGTTAGCTTACACTCAACTGTAGACCTGAGAGGCATGGTGCCCGACTCGGACATTAACATAGCACGGGTTAATCAGAACTCACAACCAGAACTGGCGGCCAACGTCGTAGACCAGAGATATGCTGATTATATAGAATCTTGTAAAACAACCATACAGCTGTGTAATGTCATCATAGAAAAGTGTGTCGACAAAATCGGCAATACTGGGAAAGGTATATATTTACATCTCTCCCTTCCTCAGCATAGTAAACTCTGATCGCGTATACATTAGCGTATACGCAAAGTAAAAAGGCTCGTATTGATTTCTGTTTCAAATATGGCGCCGTTCACGCTTCAGAACAAAACACTATACGATGACAGACATTGTTTGAAACGTGGAACACATTTGAGATCCATTACGCATACTTATACAATAAATGGTTGCTGATAAACTCAATAAGTTGATGCACATCCGGAATTCTTTGACGGTAATGCAAACAATGGCGACTTTCTGTTGCGATTTTCGACTGTGTCACTACCAAATCAGTGTGCTAATGCGTGTACATAACAACCGTTGTAAATGTAAGTGAAAAAGTATGTTCGAAAATCTCGTAATATTGTTTAGATAAAAATTCAGATGTGATGAAATGAAGAAAAACGTTGTTGTTCATTGCGTATTTTCTAAATTTACCAATATACAAAATATCGATATGTAGATTCACTGGGACTATTTTGTCTCAGCAATCACGACTATCGTGGTTACCATCGTAGCAACCCGTCTGAATGTGATTTCTTCGTATGACATTTAATGATGTAAAATACCATAGGATTGTACCTCATTTTGACTGCGTTTACGGTAGTATGACCGCAGCTGTCAACGAACACATTCACCATGGAGCACTAACGCGCATCATAGAACATATTCGTGGCCAATTGCGGACACATTACAAAACAAGGTACAATCCCTAAGGCAAACTCTATCAGTGTTTCTCTCTCTACCTTATAGCATGTTCTATCTTTCTTGCAAAACAGTTACTTGTGTACATATTGAAATCATCACTGTAAAGTTATATGTGTACTTTTAATTAAGCTTGTTATGTAAGATGAGAAGGACCATGTATAAGTACAATAGTGCTTGTTTCCTAATCATCAGAATAGAAATATATTTTGTAATTGGTAAATATCATTTGTCATGAATAAATATGGTTTAAACTAAGGTTCAATCCTTAAATATGTATCGAGAGATGGAAGTATGATTTAACATGTTTATGATTTCGACATTTCGGGTTACATATATGTATAGATTTTAAGAAAAATTAAAACAAAATATTAAATCAAAACAAAGGTATTTGTTATGAGCAATATGTATACCTTCGTATAATCTTCAAAAAATACCTTGGTGCGAATCTTCGATACCGAAAAATATGGTGTTTGGAGAGAATGCACTGTATAGTATACACTAGCAACTAAGATTGTTTTCAGGAAATGCTTCAATACTTTCTGAACTACATACTTTTTCTTTAACACAGAAGCCCAAATCCCTAAAGACACAGTGTCTCGCGAGAATGAACCAGCAGGGTCGAGTTCCCTGGAGGTGACAGATATAATAGAAGATGTCATAGGGAACAGACACTTACCCATCCCCTTTAAACTCATACCATACGGCCACTGGAGACCCAAGTGTGTCCCAAAGCTCGACCTGACAGGACTGGCGTCCGAGTCTGATATTGACGTCGCCAAGATATCTGGCTGTGACATATCATGGCTATTTCCTGATAGTAATGACGTCACGGGGAAGCCAACTAAACGCACTTCAGGTAAATTTACTCCATTCTGAAAATTAATGGAGTCGACTTCACAACTGGTTTAATTTTAATCTCACCTGGTCCAAAGGACCAAGGTGAGCTTATGCCATACCGTGGCGTCCGGCGTCCGTCGTCCGTCGTCCGTCCGTCCGTCCGTCCGTCAACAATTGACTTCTTCTTCTTCATAACCACTGATCAGAATTTAACTAAATTTGGTAGGAAGCATCCCTGTGTGGCTGGGATTCAAATTTTACAAATGATGGGTCTGACCCCCCAGGGACCTGAGAGGCGGGGCCAAAAGGGGACCATTTGGCAATATTGATATAAATGACTTTTTCTCTGGAACTAAGCAATGTATGGCATTTATATTTCAGTGGTAGCATCCCTAGGTGGCTGGGATTCAAATTTATACAAATGATGGGGCTGACCCCCCAGGGGCCTGAGGGGCGGGGCCAAAAGTGTCTATTTGGCAATATTGATATTAATGACTTCTTCTCTGGAACTAAGTAATGTATGACATTTATATTTCAGTGGTAGCATCCCTAGGTGGCTGGGATTCAAATTTATACAAATGATGGGGCTGACCCCCCCAGGGGCCTGAGTGGCGGGGCCAAAAGTGTCTAGTTGGCTATATTGGTGCTGCACTGAACGCATTTCATTGATTAATGCCCTATTTGCCAAAAACCTCACATTTTTAGAATTACAACAAAAGCAATGTACATGTACCCATCAAAAATGCTTATGATATATTGACATAACAAGAAGGGCCACACATACACTTATGAGTCATTCTTGTTTCATATCACATGAAACCAGGTTAGCGATACAGGCCCTCTGGGCCTCTTGTTTATATAATGGTGCTGTTTTGGATTGTTATCATATCGGTAAACGCAGTGCATGTAGAAAAAGGATCACGGTTTTAGGTATAGATTCCATGTATTATGAAAAGGTTTTACATAAAACAGAATTTACAACGAGTAAGTTAAATAAGCATGCAACGTTTTGAGACTTATACATCAAAGTCGGATCAATTTTACACTTCACCAATCCCTATAGAGTATGAACACGTTTTAAAGATACATATCGTAAAATTTGGTTGTTTGTAAAAATTACAGTATTTTAAGGAATATGGTCGTTATGTTCTTAATGGGAAAGTATGTTTTCTGTATCGCCCGTTTCAGGAATCTCTAAGTCAAGAAATTCGGATATGTCAACTGTGCACCCTATAGCAGAACATGCGTTACCGCTAGCAATGACAAACTTCACAAAAGATAAAGACGCCCATCTGGACATTAAAGTATCAAAGTTACAGCAGGGCAGACCGGACCCTGTTATAGATCCGGGAGTCTCCGACATTCACATTCCACGGGTTCACAAGGTTGAAGAACCAGAATTGGTGGTCAATGTTGTGGACCAGAGATATGTTGATTATATGGAATCTTGTAAAGAAACCATACACCTATGTAATGTCATCATAGAAAAGTGCATCGACAAAATCAGCAATACTGGGAAAGGTAAATTCAAATAAGTTGAGACATGTTTTGTTTTAACTTTCAAAACGTCAACGTTTCGATTAAAAAAGTACAATGTTCTTAATGGACATCTAAATAGCATAAAGAGTGATATTTGTACTAGCTCCGTAATCGTTATTTAGGACACATTTAACATGAGTAACTTGATCGATTGTTGGTACGTATCATGGCTAACCATGGACTTTGCTTTTGACATGTAATTTGATTGTTGATTTTGGCAATAAGCTCGTGTATATTTAGCCCAAAACAGCAATGTTGTTATACACTCAAGTATCTATAGCACACAATCATATCCTTTAGTATGATGGAAATTTGTACTGATGTATGTATGATGTAATGATAATTAATGCAATAATATGCAACATTCATTTTACTTTCAGAAGACTCTAAGATTTCCCCTATCAAAACAAATACTGGTAGTGCTGGCAAGGAAAGGCACATGTCTATGACATCACCAAACAAAAGAAGTATTAAGCGTGCCCGTGTCCACTTCAGGGACGTAGACAGCGTGATTTCCGACCAGGACGATGTACCTTGTATAGATCTCAGTCTGGAAGTCCCTAGTATCAGACCTGTCAGGGAAGGACATGTTGTAAAAGGTATCAATATCTCTGAACAATAATTACTAGATGTCTTTTGTCAGTGCATGTACCGTCAATTCATGATATGTATACTAAATACTTCGATATGTTTCTCAAGCTGTTTACGCTAAAGCTTTTTGGGAAAATGGTGTAAGGTACGAGATGTTACTAGAAGATGAAATACAAGTATTCATCTTCTGAATTTGGAGTAATTACAATTATGATAACGTGGTTATGATACGGTATTACATATATATCTAACGTCATAAATTGACAATAAATATCGCATTATTTATCTTAAACAATATTTGATATAACTACATGAACATGGAATACATTTTCAGAATTTCTTAACTCCAACTACGAATCCCCAGGGGACACAAGTCTTGATTGTGCTCCAGAATTGCCACTCGCTGGACTTGAAAATGATGATATAATGAATGGCCTGCCTGGCGGATCACAGTTGGTAGAAATTGTTGAAGATGATGAAAGACGTTTCAACTTAAACATGTCGGCGATTACCATTTCTGACTACGAGCACCGAATCAGAAAATGTTCTTACGGAAAGATCCAAGGTAACGATCTATCCTCACGATAGTTTTCTTTCCTTTCTTCAACTAAAGTGAACTGTTTGATGCTGGCATTCTTGTAAAATATTTTATCAGTCAACGTTAGCCGGATGAATATTATCATAATTGGCAAAACTATGGTCTCTTGTGCTTTTACGGGGGTCTCCATGTGAATCTTTCCTTTTTTCATATTTTGCCCCTCGATTTTGAGTTCGGATTATGGTTTTGATGACCGTTAGATATTCTCTAAAAAAAAAAAATAAGACCTCATTGCATCCAATGTATTTCATTATGAGTCAGTTTACATAACTGGGATGATTGATAATGTGATGACTAGAACGCATTGTTGCACAATGTCTGTAGCAGCTTAGTTTTTCATAAATATACTTTGGTATTTTTTCTGACAATTTGTATTCAGACAATGATGAATATCTTTTTTTTTCTCAGACAGGACATGGTACCACATTAACAGGGATCCTGGTGATGTTAAACTTAAATCGAGATATTAGCTGCATTATGACTTGCTTATACGGACACGCTGTTGATTCAACCATAACTTCAGTCATAATACTATCGCTGTTGAATTCAAATATATATTCATTGCTTATTTTATCCGTTCTGGAAGATCATTCAATCAAAATATGACTGGAATTAATGTGTTAATTAAATATGGTCTTGTTAATAACGTTTTTGCATTTCATTTCATCATACTCATGCAGATGAATATACTGAATATGTTTTTCTTACAACCTGATTGAAATGCAGTTCCTTTGCTCTTCGCTTACATAGGATCAAACAGTAGATATGATTATTCACATTCAGGTTTTGACAGCAGTAATTTGATTGGCTGATGTAAAAGGTCACCAGAACATGACCTCTAATGGGATGTTGTCAGATCCTTGTGTAGCGGAGTGAGAGTAAGGATCTGCGTTTTAATCAGATTGGTTATTCTTAGTGACAGTTAAAGGCGCAATATACGAATTATTTTCCATTCTATGGATTTTTCTGTCAAGAGTTTCTTGTTAGTTACCGCTCAGATTTACTTAGTTTTAGGCTTATTTTTGCATAGTTATCAACTGGATTTTTTTTCATAATTTTTCAGAATCACTAAAAATTTCCTGAAGCTACGTATATTGGGCCTTTAAAGTGTAAGAAACAGATTGTGAATTCTAAGGTTAACTCAAACTGATGCAATAATAACCACAGTTACGGAAAGGCTTTACTCCTAATAGAACCATCATTCATAATCTATCGACATATAAAGAAAAGTCGGAGACGGATTTTAGGAACGTTTGCAAGAACATACTATAAACTATTGGAAGGAACCTTGTCTGAAAACTCAACAAAAGACTAGCAGGTGCTGACAAAACTATAATTAGAAAATTGACAAACCCACAACATTAAAATATATAAGGAGAATAAGACGGTGTTTTATGGACAGTGTGAACTTGATTAAAATGTTTAATTAAATAGAAACCTTTTTTCTTGTTAATTTATTTTCGTACTCTTAAAATGGCGATAATGAACTGATCAATTGCCATGAACTCAGAATACAAACTGCTTATAGCGCTAATCAGATTCATAACCCGAAATCATTGATAATTTTCATTATTCAATATTTGCATTGGGGTTTTGTGGATAAGGTGAAATAATACAAACCGAATATATTACAAATAAAAGAGGAAAACAATTCGATTATTATGTTTATTCTTCATAAAGTAAACAGTTCATCAAACATTCAAAGATTGATTCCATATATTTCTAACCATAGATAACAATAACGTATGACGTAGCTATAGAATAAAGCAAACAGACATTTGATCGAAAACCAATATGATCAAGATGAAATGCTTAAGACGACAAAGAAAACGTGTTAACAAAGAAGAAGAAATCGTTTTATTATATCGTTTATATAAACTAATATATGATAAGTTCGACATTGAAAGTAGAGACTGTGCCATCAGTATACCAAAGGAAATGAGTGACATTATTTATAAGCAATACAGTGTACGTATACAATGAATTTTAATTTTTATAAAATATCAGAAAAAATAATCTGTGTCCTCAAATAAAAACTTTTAAAACAATTTATTAAAACTTAAATTACTTACTAATGACGGTTATTCTATATTGTAGATGGTTTTAATGTGGGAGGACACCGGAGTACCCGGAGAGAGACAACGTGCAGGTGACCCAAACCGAGTGCGTCATCCACTAAGCCATCAAACACGTTGTGTCTCTCCGGGTTTTTCCTTAGAATTCCTATTGATAAGACAAAAAATGTACCTATTAGAAATCTATTTTTGACGATGTTAATGATCACGAAAAGGACATTGGAATCCAAAATTGATGGGTTTGATTTTCATATAAAAAAAACTTGAATCAATACTTTCAAAACATTACTCATGTTTGACATTTTGTAGAATCATTAACTACATATGATGTTCGTTATAATTTGTTAATTAAAAGTTATCTTATTACATTAACATATTTATTCAATGTTTTTCCTCATTTATCAAACAGCATTACTCATCGAGAAAGCAAACACTTAATTTCATTTCATGCTTCATTAAATAAAATCATTACTGAATACCATCAATCTGGAGTATGTAGATCCATAGGAGTACACCAATACTAAAACTAATAACTTATTAAAACATAATCAAAGTAACACACATTAAACACAAGGATTGCTCTATGAATGTTTTGAAATTCAGTCTTTAAATGCATTTTAGTTCCCATTAGGCTATCTTGCAGGAAGATCTCCGTGTATATATCGATACCGTTAAAGTCCATAAAGTAATGTTCCGAGTGGACTTGTGCCTGGCGACAGTTCATTATACCTGTGTGTATTGGCCGAGTGTTAGCAGTACACCGACACACGACAAACGGGACGGTGTCGATCAGGTCCTTAAACAGAAACAACACCTTCAACATGTACCTACAGGTAAGGCTCGTCAAACACTATCAATCGCTTTCTGTACACTCTTCATTGGAATAAGTAAAAATTGATGTGTACGAATTTCTATAAGATATATAATTATTATTTATTTGCTTTAAACTGTATTCCCGGGACTAGTCATTGAAGTAATGTGCCAAGATAAGGGCTTATCGACCGAGAAACAATAAGTATTGTGTTAAACCAGTGATCGTTTACCCCTTGTTCAGGTTTTCTGTATGCTGTAGAACCCTTCCATTAGGTGTGACGAATCGTCCTTTGTTTGGATAGAATGTTATCTTACTTCGTAACAGATAAACAAATTAATTTGTACGATAAATCAATCACAGCTTTTACCTGGGAAATTCAATCGAACACTGCAAACGCGCTATAAAACACCGGTACAGCGTTCTTGGTGGCCTCAATGAATTCTGTTAACGAACATGCAGAAAAAATGCCTGGATCTGTTCATCTGCGGTTACTTTCAGAGTTAAATCCACCTTCAGATAGCTAACTAGGAACTGTGGAAAAGACACATAAGTACTATGTGTACGGTGCCACCTAAGATGCCACTTCTGTTGAGAAATGATATAGTAAGTCGAGGGTCGTTTGCTATTTCAGAATACACACACGTTTGCATTTATAAGTAGTGATGGGTACTCTTTTACATTTTGGGACACTGATTGTTATCTTGTGTGTAGTTAACCTCTATATTAGGGTCATGAATTATGGTTGCTCGTACTGCCAGAAGGCAGTAAGTCGATAGTTCTTAAAGGTACTAGTAGCAGTTTTCCTCTGTGTCAGGGTCTCTAAGTGATAGTTGTTCATGCCTCTAGCAGACAGTAAGTTTCACTGTTTATTGGTGACAGTTTAACTGGTACTAGTAGCAGTTTTCCTCTATATCAGGGTATTTAAGTGATAGTTGTTCATGCCTCTAGCAGACAGTAAGTTTCACTGTTTATTGGTGACAGTTTAACTGTATACTTGTGACAGTTCTGATGGTTACTGGCGAAATAAGGTTGCAGCTTCACCATATACCGGCACGATAAGGTGATATTTTTTCTGTATGTTTATTTGAATTAGCGTACTTTTATTTTAGTGATATGGAGATCGTGGAGTGAGACATTTAGCGCAATCTCAATTTTGTGGATACACGGCACGATTAATAACTTCTTAATTAATGACAATAACTCTTCTGCTGCGCCTTATACAACAGAGAAATTTTAGCGCTGCACTTTCTTGAACGCGAAAACAGCTAAAATTAGAATACCGCTAAAATACGTGCACGCACAGTATATACAGGAATAGAGATGAAATAAGAATAACGTAAAATTTTGTATGCTTAAATCATTTTCCTTTATATTGTGTATGTCAATCCGACAAAAAGTATGCTACATAGAAGTATATGTATTGATCCGAGCAATACATTGCTTCCTTTATAGTTCTAGTTTGAGTATCAAATATTATGGGAACGTTTTTTTGTTTATAAATGAAAATGCTTATATTGAAATCTTCCTCAGAACTCGTTAATATTTAATACAATAAAAACCTATCCCTATTGTCGATCTATTGCCATAAAACGGCAATTGTATGAAACTTTACACTCGTAACCTTCGCGTCCTGTACAGAAGCCGTCGTTGAAACACAGATATCTGAACATTACTTAGTACTGGCACACATACTGAACAATGTACATAAATTATTTGTTGATTCTCTTTTGTATGAAAAGTATAGAAAGGAACACGTTGACAATCTACGAAGGAAACAAGGCCTATTTAACACAGGAGGCAATGAATAAAATATGATTAGTCATTGTTTTATGGAAGAGTCATTGAGTAGATTCGAGGTTAATTTTAAAATAAATACAATAACATCGACAAGAGTACAACATACATTATTCACGTTATCAGAAAGATATGGAATGATAGAAAGCATTCGAATGTAATTCCCGACAGAGATACAATGATGTTTGTCAGTTGTCATATTTGTAATAAAAGTACATAAATCGTCCTTTACCTATTGTGCCTCAGTGAACCAAACTTCTTTAATGAAAACGTTTTGCTAAACAAAATTATTTTGTTATTTATAAATGATTTAACAAAGGAGATTCAAATCAGAAAATAGCACGTATGTGCCGCTAGAGTGTTTATCCGTGAAGGTGAGGGTTGGAATAACTAACAAAAGATTATGTATAGTTTATATCAGAAACTAAACACACAAACACAGGTGCCTTACAATTATAATCCTTTGGCGTCATGTTTAAAGTGGGGCGGCTTATTGGGAGAGCGAAGGATTTGTCGTTTATTAGGAGAGCGAAGGGTTAATCGTTTTTTCTTCATGATGTTGTTCTTGTGTGTATTTACTTAGATTAGTACAGAATATATACGGGGAGTGACAAGTCGGATTACTGGTCATATTCTTAGAGTTAGTGCTGGTATGGCTTACATCTGATTGGTAAGATACAAAGGCATATATATATATATTTCTTATCAATGTCCCAACTTTGGTGATAAGAAGGGTAATACCCGCATTCCTATGTCAGGTAGGTCATATTATTTACGGATTTCTCATATTTTGTATTATTGCTTTGATGTTTTCTCGACTAATTTCGCTCTTTGTTTTTTTTTTAATGTTACACTTATATTACTGAGCGTAGCAAATGACGAAAACGCTTGCCCGTTCCAAACTCCTGGTCTTGTAGTAGCTCATTTAAAAAATCTCTTTTTTTATTTTGCCATAAATATATAATTTCTTTTTTTAATTACAATGTTTGACCCTTCGGTAATTTCTTGTTGGTCTGTTGTAGTATATCCGAAGGTTTGTGTTTTTGAGTTGACTTTTTCGTAAATGGTTGCATTAATTTAGCAGAAATATTTGTGTACACTTGTTTCCCCACGTACACACGAACGGTAGATGTGTAATCAATTTCTAAAGCATTATCAGGTACGATACTGTCCATGAATAAATCTTTCTTTTTAAACACATAGGTCGAACAATTTCTCTCCCTCGGGTTTCTTGATAAGTAATAAATACCAAGCATTCTTTATCGACTGAATGGTTTAAAAATATTCAGTACCAAATTAAATATTGATAATATTGGTCGTGAAAGAGAGTGTTTTTCTCTCATATCTCGCCATGTTGGATAGAGTTTGCCCATGTAAGAAAGCTATGTAAGAAAAATCTATCTTACATAGCATTTCACGCGACGTGACGTCACAATGGCTCAACAATGACGTGACATCACGAATACGGTAAACTCTGATGCCGGAAAGAGAAAACGACGGCATGATAAAATTAAAACCTTTCACAAAATTTTAATCATAAACACCAGGAAGAAGAGATTAATTTTTCTGCGCAAACCGCGTTTGCAAATATAGGGTATACTTAAACTCGCTGTCTAAGTCGTTTTCGTCGGAAAAGCTCAAGAAAAAAGTTGAAATTTCAAAATGGTAGCCTTTTAAACATATTTTCATGGTTTTTGAGCTTATTCGGGTAGTTGATATGAGAGAAAAAGACTCTTTCATTATGTGTGTATGTGACCCCTCGGGTGGAATATCCCTATCCTACATACACGCATATGAAAGAGTCTTATAATATATCATCGTGTTTTTTATATTTTCAAAGGTGAATCGACGTTGAGCTAACACCACGTCTAGGTCATAGAACATGTCACGATCAATTATTTGCTTCCAACGTTCACAGTAATTGAGAATATGTTAACTTTTGTTTATTAATGTTCATTCAAGTAAAGATTCGAAAAACAAACACCTTTATTTCCGTCAAAATGCTTATATCCAAGACACAAAATTGATATGCTCGGTCGACCTGCTTATCACTGTTTGATCATAAAGCATTGAACATATTAACCGAAATGTTAGAAAAGGAAGATCATGGAAAATAAGGCTAGACCTAGAGAAATCTTCGTAACTTTCCTCAAGATTGAACAATGATCTAGCAAAATATTGTCGATACCGATATTTAATAAAAGACGAGATACTGATATATGCATTAATAACAATTCAGCATTTGGTTATGAAACAGGAAAACGAAGTGCATGTGCAAAACGTAAATGGCTTGAAAACGGTAACGCTACCATCAGTTTCAGAAATATACCTATGTCAACATAGTGTGAAACAGTTGGTTTGAAATCCACAATGGATAAAAAACAGCTCAGATAGATTTGAAATCATCACTGACTGAATGATGATATAATACATTTCCATTTGAACATAATCTGCATAATTTGAACATTAGAGAAATATTGGTGAACGAAACTGTGATCGCATACAATAATTGATGACTGATGTGTGTTTTTCACCTTAAAATTAAATTTTCCCGAAAGTGCTTTAATATTTATTTAGCACATCAGATGTGTTTAACATACTTCATATATCAATCAAACTGTGTATCCATCGACAGATATTAATCAATGTTAAATTAATACGAACACACAACGCGCTGCTTATCCAAATATGATATTTCACCAATACAGACTCCTCGTCGTCAATAAGTGCAATGAATCATGTTTTTGCAAAAATATTAGGTTATTTTGTAATTGTATATCATATATCGTAAGCTAACGATACGATCTGCCCTTAGACCTGTATAAACCATTTTACGAAAAGCCTTACTAAATTTAGCATGATGGTGGTAAAACGAGAAGCTAATTCTTCAAAGGTAGGTCTAAATTCTTTCACGTGTTTCAAAGGCCAACCTATAGCATTACAGCGGTTTCTTACGGATTAAACACACAGTTATTGTGATTTAATATAAAGCAATACGGATTAATGTTAGCTATATAGTTATGTATCTCTGGCAGGTGGATATGTATATACCGAATTAGTAAGTCTAACAAAGCTGCATTGTCATATTCTTTTATTGTCACGGTCGATTTTACACAAGCCCGGTTGTTTTAAAGCATAATCAGCTGAACGAAGTGTTCGTTTAAAGTTTTAAACTTCATTTGTCTAGAACTATCATGAAAATTACAAAATCAAAAGACTTTTCTTAATATGATTATTATGTAGTCTTTAAACACACAACATTAGCCATGAATTTCAGCATAGATTCGAAAATACATTAGATTGAAAGTTTAAACATGGTGCGTTGAACTGACCAGACCCTAATATAAACTGACCCATGCGTTTTGTGTATCAAGTTTTGTAAGCTTAATTATACGTGGAAAATGTTTAAAATTCTATTTTTTTTTCAAATGTGAATAAATAGAGAGGCTTAATTATTTGTAATAGCTTCGAATGGTTATTTTGCTCCTTTCTGTGTGTCTTCGTGTGCGATAATTAATAAAATATCACTAATGATATTCTACCATATTTTGTCATTAAGCTTTCACAAAGGTAGGTTTGACCGATTATAGGACATTGATTTTAGTCCAACTAAGCTAGCACAAACATTTTGACGATATGGTGATAGTTGAAACAGAAATACTTCGAAGTGGTTGTGATATGATTTTGAACCTTAAACATAACGTGTGTATGAAATCGACGATACTAGGGGTCGATAGTATTCTCTCGTCTAACCAAGCTCTACGGTGAGTATAAAACAGAGCAGATTCTGGTGGTTTCTTTTGATCACAACTCTTAAGGTTATTGTATGCTCCATCGTCGGAAACTTATGTGACACTTCTCTAACGTTTCAAACGTTAGAGAAGTGTCACATGGGTTTCCGATAAATATGCTCATTGGTGAACCACCTTGTTGTGATTGAGTGATGCTTATGTTCCCTTTGGGGGCGTGGTATTTTCTTGGATGTAACCTAGATTTACATGGCACGTGTCGTCGATATAATAGAAGACGCTCACTCTTCCGGAAGACCTGGCCCCAGGATCATGAAACAATCTTAGACTTAAGTTTGTGCTTAGCCAATCAGGTATGACGTTACTTTTTGTAACGTTATTTGTGATTGGCCAAGTCCAAACTAAAGACAAATTTAGACTTATTAAGATTGTTTCATGATCTTGGGGCCAGGTCTTTTTCAATAGTTTCCCTGTTTATCTTTCCTATGTTTATATTTTGGCCCTAGTTTAATAGTTTTTTTTAGTTCGGACTGTGGTTTTGTTGACGCTTTGGTATTCTTTTGTTTGTCATTTTGTCCTTAAGTTACACCACGGAGTCCTCAAAGGACAGACAGGCAATCAAGTGCGGTATAAATGAACTTAATGGTTACTTTCCAGGCTTTTTGTGTCTACGCATTAAACTTTGTATAAGATTCCAAACTTCGTGTTCGCAGTAGATGTATTACGTTGAATTTTCGCAAATCTGAATATCACCATTAAAGTTGTTTCTTTCTTTTCAGATATCCTTATGATATGCATCTGTTTGGAAGGAAAGGGTGAAACATGGAAGTACAAAGACCTACACCAGATTTTAAAAACTACAAAGACAAACGAGTAACCAACATCATTAACAAAGCCTCTCAGCAGTTGAGGATATCTGGTCTGGTCAGGAAGAATGCCGCGCGTCGCTACATCACTATCACCAACAGCCATGCCTCCCTGAATGCCAATGCCCATGCAAAAGCCGTTGCTAAGGGTCTTTTGACCAAAGACCCCAGTAATCTGGACCGTCAAATGACCAAGGGGGCCACAAATCTAGAGCGCCACATGGTAGTAAAAAGGACAGGTGAACTTGAGCCTCCGCTATCACAGAAACAAAGATTATACTTAAATAGAAACCATCAGTCAGATGCGACGCGCGTATCAAGTTATCCGGAAATGACGTATAGGCGTGTTGTTCATGCTAGATCAATGGCACGAATGGCAACCAGGACCGATTTTCTAAAAGCAAGAGAGCTGACAGAAGAATTAGATCAAAACAGGACCTTAACATTCTCGTTGACCAAATCTGATGAACCGGCCATGAGAGTTCGACCAGTTATATCGAGGGAGTCTAGTAAATTAGACGGCAATATGAAAGTTGCCATCAACAGATATGTTACAAGTATGTCACCGAAACGATCTGATACAATTCCAAGTAGATCTGACACTTCGCCCAGTAGGTCAGACATAATGCGAAGTACAGACCAACCCATCACACCGGCAACTACCTCACGGAGAAACAAAACACACCCCGAGACTAACCGAGAGTCAACTATATTATATAACACCAGACGACCGACAAAACATGCCAAATCTTACTTGAAACCTGTACTGCCGAGAATGTTCTCTGGAAATGTTCCGTTTTTGTTCAAACTAAATGGACCAATTCTTCTGACTGCACCTCATGGTATTAAGTTATGGCGTGGTGGCACGGATGGAAGGAAGAAAAGAATACACTACAGAGAGATTTGGTCCACGGAAATCGTCCTAAAGTTGGCCGCCCACATCAACAAGTACATGGGTATCCCAGCAAGCTTCATGGTCTGGGATAGGAGAATTGCTGCTCCACTCGACCACAAAAACCTCGATCCCAACTACCTCACGGAAGAACAACTTGCTATGTCGCCATGGCATGAAGCTCTTCTTCAGTTCAAACGATTCGGTAAAATAAACAAATGTCCTCTTCTTCACATCGATATCCATGGGAAGAAAAATCGAAAAACAAATCTCGATGTCGACTTCGGCTTCAAAGCACTGGAAACTCGCTGGGAGGACCAGGGTTTTGTAGGGTGGGTGAAGTCCGAAGCCGAATCTTCGTTCACTAGGTTGTTTGATCTGCCTTGTTGTGAAACTAACGACGAAACCAAATACACTACAAATGTTAATCCTAGTCTGTGTGGTGACTGGGGAGGCGACCTCTATACCATGACGTGTCAGTCGGTGTGTATGGGGGTGCCTGCCTTCCAACTGGAGATTCCGAGGAGCATACGGACGCATCTCATAGATGATGAAGTTTTCATGAACAAGTTTGCCAAATGTATTGTAGATATTTACCGGACTTGTATCTCCCTGAATTCTGACGAGGAGTGCGACAGTCGAGTCAGAGAGAACAGAATACTTACTGATTATATAGAAAAACTTTATAACGAGCACCTTAAAATTCAAAAAGTGGCGCGAGAAAAACAGATATGAGAAGGCTACAATTGACACATAACGGTATGGACGGAAGCGTGGCAATAGTACATTTGAGTAACAAATAAAGTGAATTTATAGCAAACCATGAAGTTTCCTATGGACAATACAAAACGCACCACTAAGCTTTACCTTTTTATACTTTGAATAGTCCTTGCCAATTATATTTGCTTTTTAAGAGTACAAAATGTTCAACTACAGTAACAAATGAGAGCATTGAACTAGCGTGTACCTAATACAGTGATGGGTCAAAAGTCTTTCCACCGTTTTTTTTTTATTTTGCTGTATAATTTTTGTATTTCTAAAAGATTTTCAATTAAGTTTCATGACTATATTTTTAGAGCATTCTCAATTAAGTTTTGTACACTCATAAATAAATGTTTCATGTTTCATCGAATAATATATACTCACGGTATTCTGATGTGTATGACAAGGGAAATCATAATTTATTTACAGCTTTCATTTTTTTAGATGTCATGCATTTTGACGTTATGTTGATAGCGTCATATAGAGAAATTGCGTCAAATGGAAATTGGCAGTGTATATAATTCTGTATTGCTCCACAAATGCACAACGGAAAATTAAATAAATACTTTGATATACAATATGGATATTTATCTGCATGACCAAATATTGTCAAAATCAGTTCATAAACGAAAAGACATTTGACCCATTACTATAGTATATCTTCCACAAGAGATTGGTTCTCCTAACTATTAAATTAGCGTCTAGAATGATTTCCTTTAAATGAGAACACCTCAACAAAAGATCAGAAGAAGAAGGAAAAGTATTCTGTTGCCAAATACGACTCTTCCTGGATGTTTGGGGTCCGAATTGCATACTTTTGAGTACTCCCATTGCTTCCTATCTCAGCTTAAAGGAAAGCATCACCATCACCATCATAATACAAGTAAATCTTTTATACAAAACACTAAATGAAACATTTTTCCAATGTAAGATAACTTATAATTCATTATATAGGAAACTAGATCCGTCTTTATACACAACTCAATACATGTAGTACACTACAATCTTGTAGTATACCTCAAAAGTAATCCTCTTTAGTCTAAGAGTTCTGGTGTTAATACATTGGACTTCTCTACATCCTCTGGAATTCGACAGGACAAAATAAAAACAATTGTGCAACACCATTTGGATCAAAGAAGTAGAGTTTAGCTCCTTTTTAGTCTAGGTGTCAGTGATAAAGCTAATATTTTGCAGGAAGATACTTTGAGGTCAGCTGCATATCGTATTATGTTCAAAACATCTGATATTGTGTGGGCTCATAGAAAATTGACACGTTTAGTTTTTGTAGTTTCTGCTAAATAAGAAGCAGATTGTTAGATTTAACAAAAAAAAACATTTGTAGAAAGTACATAAAATCACATAATCACATAATTTCTACCAGGCCCGGGTTTCATCAACGTTCCTTAACTTTAGGAAATTTCTTAACTTAAAATCTCCATAGGAAAGCATTACAGAATTTAAGGGGGAAATCCTTAGCTAAGGAACTTTCCTTAAATTTTGTAATGCTTTCCTATGGAAGGTTTTAAGTTAAGGAATTTCCTAAAGTTAAGGAACGTTGATGAAACCGGGGCCTGGTCTCCCTGCGGGGTCCTTAGTAAATTTTGGTGCATTCGCTCGCAAAATTAAAACCCCGAACATCAGCAACTATACAGTAGTGAAAGAGCAGATATAAGCCTACAGATTGGTTAGTTTATATACTTGAAACCATTCAAATGTCTTGCTGCAAATCTTCAATTATGTGTTTCAGGTGCAGAGAACATAGTTGAATGGATGTCACTCAAGAAGTGATAATGTCATCTTTAACATTTTTATGGGTTCTTCATTTTTGTGGAATTCTAACAATATCTTGTATCACCTTAGCGAAAAGGATCTTTACCTAATTTCAATTGTTAAGTCAAATATAATTCAATTTTACCTAGCAATAATAAAAAAATTCCTCTATATCTTTGGTACAAATTTTATTTTGAAATTACCATGAAAAATATCAATGGCCCCAAGAAAAGAAATAAGAAATATATCTTCATCAGTGTTCAGAAAAGTATTTAATTATCTGTTTTGCTGTTTGAGAACTCCATCCGTGAACAGATAGGACCCCGTCTACCGCCTCTATGTAAGGCAGTAGGAAGTCCTTGCCAATCTTTTTGGCATCAAAGTCTTTATCACACTGCGTGTCGTTAGTTTTATTAACTTGCTCCTGGTAGTACCAATAACACATCTCGCCACCATACATCATCCCAAGTAGTACTGAGTCGTTCAAAATGCCTAAAACAACACAAAACAGATTCATTCCGAGCTTCCATTTACACTGATGTGTTAATGAATAAAGCATATCAAATAGGTTCAGGTTCTGCTCAGTACTGAATATCTAATTATACTTTATCCAAAAGCCTGGAAGTTTTTGGTTTTATATCATACAATGACTGTTGATCTTCCTCACTTTCCTACTGTAAATAATGCTGTCATTTTATCATGTAAACCAAAATTGATGACAGACCTCTGATATGGAAACTGTACCAAAGCATAAAATGCTGTTTGAAAACATGATAATATTATTAGTTAGCTAACAGTTTCAGAGTAGCTTAAAATGCAAATTGTCTATAACATAAAGGAAATCAGGTAGATCTTTCTCTAGATAAACACAGTTCACATTTATTGTTCTAAAAACATCACAGTCACTTGATGCAAGATTAAGGTAATCAATTTTGTTTTTTGTAAAAGGCTGAATTTGTCGAGGGGGCTTATCAGGAAAGTTAAGAAAAACCTTGCCAAATCTTTCAAACTTCACTTTCCGGTATATCGACGATGTATTGTCTGTAAACAACAAGAGTTTGCTGACCGAGTTGATCACATATACCCTTCTGAACTTGAAACCAAGGACACAACAGACTCTTCTACATCAGCTTCTTACCTCGATCTTTACTTGAACTAACATGGGCAGCTAACTTCTTAGCCGTATGATTTTCTGATCATAAACTTTCCCTTTCTTGAAAGTAACATCCCTGCTTCAACACCCTATGGGGTTTACATGTCATAGTTGATTCGTTATTCTCGGGCTTGCTTTGAATATCGAGATTTTCACGATAAATGTTAGCTCCTGATGAACTAACTTACAGCACAGGGATTCTTGAGATACAGGTTGATGAAGACTATGAGCAAGTTTTATGTTCGCTATCTTGGTCTCATTAAGAAATATTTTACATCATTGCATGTTATGAAGATGGACATTTTTGAATATGCTCATTAGTATACTTGCTTGCAGTGATCGAGAATTATGCCTCAGTTCTCACTTTGAGGCCATGACATTGACCTAGATTTACATGACGGTGTTGTTGATGAAGCAGAACACATTTACTCTACACCTGGTCTTCTTCTTTTGTACTTTTACGCGGGTCTCTAAGTAAATCTTTCCTTTGTTCATATTTTGCCTCTGGTTTTGAGTTTGGATTATGATTTTGTTGATGGTTTGGTTCTCTATTTTTTGTTACAAATTTTGTTTCCACTGATGCCTGCTCCATCGACACTATTACTCACGATAATAGGTTTAAGTTCAACAAAGCTTCACATGGAATCATGTTGCCCTCAGGTTAGTTTTTATTACAAACAGCACTCAGTGTAAGCTATGTAACCTGACATCCTCAGGGACACAGTTTACTGATGATACGATGTCAACACAGGTCATATTACAACGGTTTTATAGGACATCAGATTACAACATAATACTGAATTAGACAACAGGATGATGGAGTACTCAGGTTTAAGATTAGGTAGATGTTACCGAGGTGCCACAGTGACCCCTATCTGTGGAGTTCTTACCCATGTTTACAAGCTGTAGTGTGTCATCTTTGGCCGGTGAATCTTCCTTGTCCTTACTTGGTGATGGTGAAGGAAGTATGCTTCTTAACTGAATAATCCCTTCATGTAATAGCTGAAAATATCAATATACATACCCGGTAACTCAACAATTTCTCTTGTAATAGCTGAAAATATCAATACACACAACTCAACAATCTCTCATGTAATAGCTGAAAATATCAATACATATAACTCAACAATCCCTTCGTGTAATAGCTGAAAATATCAATACACACAACTCAACAATCCCTCCATGTAATAGCTGAAAATATCAATACACACAATTCAACAATCTCTCATGTAATAGCTGAAAATATCAATACACACAATTCAACAATCTCTCATGTAATAGCTGAAAATATCAATACACACAACTCAACAATCCCTTCATGTAATAGCTGAAAATATCAATACACACAACTCAACAATCTCTCATGTAATAGCTGAAAATATCAATACACACGACTCAACAATCCCTTCATGTAATAGCTGAAAATATCAATACACACAACTCAACAATCCCTCCATGTAATAGCTGAAAATATCAATACACACAACTCAACAATCTCTCATGTAATAGCTGAAAATATCAATACACACGACTCAACAATCCCTTCATGTAATAGCTGAAAATATCAATACACACAACTCAACAATCCCTCCATGTAATAGCTGAAAATATCAATACACACAACTCAACAATCCCTCCATGTAATAGCTGAAAATATCAATACACACAACTCAACAATCTCTCATGTAATAGCTGAAAATATCAATACACACGACTCAACAATCCCTCCATGTAATAGCTGAAAATATCAATACACACAACTCAACAATCCTGTTGCCAGACCCTGACATCAATGCCAATAACATGATTGTGCTTGTCTCTTTATGCCCAGCAACTGAATACTTTTGGGGTGGAAAGTCTGCAATTACGTGGTGGACCCTTTGGTCAAATCTAAAATCATGACTGTGTTTCTTAATGCTCAGCAATTGTGTATGTAGTTTAGGGGTGGGGATCTCAACAGTTTAAAAGTTATGATTCAGAAGCTGATTCTGCAAGGGTGGGGCTCAACCCAGGACCAATCATAATTTCATGATTATGTTCGTCTCTTCATGCTTAGCATTGGTATTCATTGTTATAGGGCGGGGATCACAACCAAATTCAAATTAAATAAGTAGTGATTTAAAAGTGGTCAGAGAAACCTTTCATGCAAAATCTGTACCCCTCCTCCAAAGGATGTTATTGACCTAATTTGGTTCAAATCCATTCATTACTTTATGACTAATAGCAATTAAATAGGCTTTTCCTCTATTTCCCCTATTTCTCTAGCCCGATTATACAAAATCTCTAGCTCAATTATACAAAATCTGTTCCCCTCTATCAAATGATGTTTCTGACCAAATTTGGTTGAAATCCATTCAGTACTTTATGACTAGTAGCGATTTAATAGGCTTTTTCTCTATTTTCCCTATTGGGCCCCGCCTCTCTATCCCCAAGGGGGTAGGATCACCATTTATACAACATCTGTTTCCCTCATTCAAAGGATGTGTCTGACCAAATTTTGTTGAAATCCATTCAGTACTTTATGACTAGTAGGGATTTAATAGGCTTTTCTGCTAATTCTCCTATTGGGCCCCGCCTCTCTAGCCCCAGAGGGTCAGAGTCACCATATTTACAACATCTGTTCCCCTCCTTCAAAGGATGTTTCTGACCAATTTTTGTTAAAATCAGTGCAGTGCTTATTTAAATGAAATGTTGACATATGACGGACGGCATTGTTCAGGTGTCCTTACAGTCAGTGCACAGAAAAGCTGACATCACGTCATATACTCTCTGTATACCCAGGTCTCTTTGATAAACACAAAATTAATTGTTAATAAATTGAATTATTACTAAAAGAAGACTTTTGTTTTGATTATCACATTGTAACAATACACTAGTTTTCTACTTTATTTTGAAATAATATTGCATAATATAAGTGAAAGTGTGTAGGAAGGGGTAGGAAATGAGATTTGACATGGTAGTGATAGGTCTTCCTCTGAACACTTATTTCTATATCCTTCCCTGATGACCCGACTTCGGACATATGACACAGGCCCATTCTGTAGGCTAGAAAATTGATGAATAGTACTTCCTTTACCTGCATGCCCACAAGTTCAGAAGCGTGACATTAATCGCCCAGAAGTTTTATTGACATCATGATGTAACATTCTTCTATTGTATTTTGTTTTTGACTGACTAAAGGTAATTGGGGTGTTTTTTCAGAAAAAAAATTTCAGTTCACATTTGACCATGAGAATGGATCAAGATGATGATTCACTTGAACAAGCTTGACAAGTTGATTGGTGTATGCACCTGACTTTCTCACCTGTATAAAACTGGTGTCAATTTTGTCAGCTCTTTCTGGGTCATCTTTAACTGTTTTACAATACATATAGAGCAGTGCTCCTCTCCTCCAAACAAGACACTCATTAATCTCGGAACCAAGAACATCTGCAACCTACAAAGAGACGAGACATTCATTGATCTCAGAACCAAGAACATCTGTAACCTACAAAGGGACAAAGAGTTCAGCATGCCTACTTTGCAATATTTATGTACTAACTCACAATTAAAACTTGTCTTCAGATTTTGTAAAAAATTGTAATAAATAAAAAAATTCAACAAACAACACTTTCTTTTGAAGTTATGGCAATAAACACCTGTCTACAGAAACTTTGTACAAGTCTAAACTTCAAAGTCTATTTTAGTTCTGAAGTATACAGTGAAGCACAATGAAGTCATCTTGATTTGACACAATTAGTAAAGTTGATCTGATATACAATGCAGCTTGTCGAAATCCCCCTGATTCAGCACACAAGTACAGGTATATCAATTACACCTACCTCTTTCTCTGGCATACACCTTTTAGAGAGTTCTGTTATTTGATCAAAACTACCTGGAATATGAAAAAAAGACAGGAGTGATCCAAGGCACAGTAATGATGTCTTCCAACTTGTAAGATGTTACATTTATACAGACACTGAACCTTACACTATCCACTCAAACAGCATTACACACAATCTAAAATAAAATTATAGGTTTACCATTTTCTTACTATCTTAACATTGTGCTATATTATCATTATATTTTTTTAATTTAAAAAATCTCATTAGACTTACAGAAGCAATACTTACAATATCGCATAACTGAAGTTATGTTCTCTGTCTAATAAATGTACCTTTTTGGTCAAAGGTTTTAGACAGCTGTGTAGATCTTTGTGGTTGATCCATTAACAGTAAATATTTATACTTTAAATGATGCTGCTGAATAAAATAGCTCATTGGCTGGCAATAAGTTTGTCTTAATTTTAATAGTTCTTCAAGACTTACAGAAGATTTTACGAAGTCTTTCCCTTGCATTACTCTCTGGGAACTCTCCATTGACAAGCTGACATTCTTCATGGTAAGTGTAATCCAGTATGGCCTAAAATGTGAAATGATCAATTTTTCAAATTGCGCCCAGTTCTTAATGAATGGCAACTGTTGTTAGTATTTATCGTCCACAAAATGTCATTAAATGATTTCCAAAAGAGAATTTGTAGCAGATAGTATATATATATAATAAGGCAAATATTTAAATACTAAGCATTTGACAAATGCCTCAAACAACCATTATTCTAGCAAGTATTCAATTCTATGAAAAGTTCTTTTTTGCCCTAGAAACCAACAAGGCATACAAAAAGAGATATATAAAGTCCACAGATGATGGGATCCCTATTGTGTCATCTCACTGAACTATTATATTCTGGACAGAGTCACATGACACTCCACCTGGTCACTGAAATGTCATAAGCTAGACACAATACAGGACAATCCACCTGGTTACTTACATTATGTCCTACTATATTTCTCCAGCAATAAGCCCATGTTTGGTAATAAGCCCACCTCCCACCCCACCCCCACTTTTGACCTCCCCCTATGTACTGGGGGGGGGGGGGGGTCTGGAAACAATAATAGACATTTCACCTGGTTACTGAAATGTCCTAACCTTGACATGTTACACGACACTCCACCTAGTCAATTAAATGGCATAACTCAGACACAGTTTGAGTGCATGGCACTCCATCTGATCACATCATTCTGACAACAGACTAACCAGAGATGCCTAGGAGACACTGTCCAAAAGGAAAACGAAAGTAAAAAGGAATAGCAGCAGACTAGTTTAAGATTCTCCAATATCCCTAAGCAGAAATCAGGAAAGATAAGAGAAACATGTGACCATGCAGAGGGTTCCCACATTTATGGCCTCATGTGATCATAGAGGGTTCCCACATTCGTGGCCTCATGTGATCATAGAGGGTTTCCCACATTAGTGGCCTCATGTGATCATAGAGGGTTTCCCACATTAGTGGCCTCATGTGATCATAGAGGGTTTCCCACATTCGTGGCCTCATGTGATCATAGAGGGTTCCCACATTAGTGGCCTCATGTGATCATAGAGGGTTTCCCACATTCGTGGCCTCATGTGATCATAGAGGGTTCCCACATTCGTGGCCTCATGTGATCATAGAGGGTTCCCACATTAGTGGCCTCATGTGATCATAGAGGGTTTCCCACATTCGTGGCCTCATGTGATCATAGAGGGTTCCCACATTCGTGGCCTCATGTGATCATAGAGGGTTCCCACATTAGTGGCCTCTTGTAATTGTGCAGTAGATGTGCTTATGTTTTTTCTTTGCTGCACCTATAGGATTTTATTCATAAACACTTGGCATGAGAAGTTCTCATTCTCCATTTTCTACAAGTTTCTCTTACCTGTGCATATTCTTGGATGAGTTTGGTTAGAATCTGTGAAGTATAAACAGTTGGGTCTGGGTAACCTGCCAAACACACCTCACAACGTCTTCTGCTCTTGGTCAGCAACATAGGGTCAAGGTCACCTGTGGTTTGAAATAGCAACAATAGTCTATTTATATATAAGTACACTATAAAAAGTAAATTTAGCACTGGTCACTGTTGTACCCCAACATAGCACTGGTCCCTATTGTTACCCCTAACATAGCATTGGTCCCTGTTGTTACCCCTAACATAGCAGTGGTCCCTGTTGTTTACCCCTAACATAGCATTGGTCCCTGTTGTTTATCCCTAACATAGCAGTGGTCCCTGTTGTTTACCCCTAACATAGCATTGGTCCATGTTGTTACCCCTAACATAGCACTGGTCCCTGTTGTTACCCCTAACATAGCATCGGTCCTTGTTGTTACCCCTAACATAGCACTGGTCCATGTTGTTACCCCTAACATAGCATTGGTCCATGTTGTTACCTCTAACACAGCATCTGTCCTTGTTGTTACCCCTAACATAGCACTGGTCCCTGTTGTTACCCCTAATATAGCATTGGTCCCTGTTGTTACCCCTAACATAGCATTGGTCCATGTTGTTACCTCTAACACAGCATTGGTCACTGTTGTACCCCAACATAGCACTGGTCACTGTTGTTTACCCCTAATATAGCATTGGTCCCTGTTGTTTACCCCTAACATAGCATTGGTCACTGTTGTTACACCTAATATAGCATTCAGGTCCCTGTTGTTACCCCTAACATAGCATTGGTCCATGTTGTTACCTCTAACACAGCATTGGTCACTGTTGTACCCCAACATAGCACTGGTCACTGTTGTTTACCCCTAATATAGCATTGGTCCCTGTTGTTTACCCCTAACATAGCATTGGTCACTGTTGTTACACCTAACATAGCATTGGTCCCTGTTGTTACCCCTAACATAGCATTGGTCACTGTTGTACCCCAACATAGCACTGGTCACTGTTGTTTACCCCTAATATAGCATTGGTCCCTGTTGTTTACCCCTAATATAGCATTGGTCCCTGTTGTTACCCCTAACATAGCATTGGTCACTGTTGTTACACCTAATATAGCATTCAGGTCCCTGTTGTTACCCCTAACATAGCAGTGGTCCATGTTGTTACCTTTACATATAACATTGGTCCCTGTTGTTACCCCTAACATAGCATTGGTCCCTGTTGTTACCCCAAAAATAGCATTGGTCACTGTTGTTACCCCTAATATAGCATTCAGGTCCCTGTTGATACCCCTAACATAGCATTGGTCCATGTTGTTACCTTTACATATAACATTGGTTTCTGTTGTTACCCCTAACATAGCATTGGTCCCTGTTGTTACCCCTAACATAGCATTGGTTTCTGTTTTTACCCCTAACATAGCATTGGTCCCTGTTGTTACCCCTAACATAGCATTGGTCACTGTTAACGTTGTTACCCCTAACATAGCAGTAGTCCCTGTTGTTTACCCCTAACATAGCAGTGGTCCCTGTTGTTTACCCCTAACATAGCATCGGTCCCTGATGTTACCCCTAACATAGCAGTGGTCCCTGTTGTTTACCCCTAACATAGCATTGGTCCCTGTTGTTACCCCTAACATAGCATTGGTCCCTGTTATTACCCCTAACATAGCATTGGTCCCTGTTGTTACCCCTAAGATAGCACTGGTCCCTGTTGTTACCCTTAACATAGCACTGGTCCATGTTTTCCCCTAGCATAGTCCTATATGTATATGGACTGAAAGTATGGGACCCTGTTCATACGTTTAATCCTGGTCTGCCTTTATATTTTCCTTTTTCTGCATTTTCATTTCATCAATTCGAAATCAAATATAACGTATGCTTTTAAAACATATTTCTTAAAAATCCATCGAACTTTTCGCGTTTCTTATTATAAAGAATAACTAATACTGTTATGCCTAGTTGCTTTTCACATATATTTCTGGAACAGTGCGGGTTATCTCCCTTTACACAGTGTATTTCTTCATGTTTATATTTATTTTGTTTCATTTCGTCATTTTAGAGTGAAAATGCTGTTGAGTGATATGAATACAACAAAATTTTGATGAAATCAGATCATACAATACTTTCTGATAAAAAACACCGTGCTATCTGTTGATCTGAAACTGACCGTCAGCTGATTATAATCTCGTGTTGAACTGTTGAACTGCTGTGAAACTCCAATATTATATATCATGGTACGATCTCTTTAGCAATAAACGTAATGTACTCGACTATTAAAGTATGCCTTACCAATATATTTCAGCTCATTGACACAGGCGTCAAGTAATGTCTGTAAATGTTCTCTGATTGTCATTCCTGCCATGTCAGTGGGTGGATTCGTCTGTTTGTTGTTTGGGTTTTTTGTATTACCTCCCTTTGTACGGAAGTTATCGGACAAGGGGAGACAACCTCGAATGGTGTGTCGCAATCTTGTTGGACTATGTCCGAAGGTGTCCTGACGGCCTACATCCATCGTCGGAAACCCATGGTACACTTCTCTGACGTTTGCATACGTCAGAGAAGTGTACCGTGGATATCCGACGATGGCCTACGTCCATAAAATAGGCATTTCTAAGCGGCGCCGATTTAGTATTTATTCACTATTTTCTTATCAAATATTCATTTCTGATATAAATAAAATCGAATTTCTTATATCAAAAAATTAATTGTTTGATAATAAAAATTGACTTCTTGATATCAGAAAATAAAGGGTTTTTTTATATCAGAAATTCGATTTTTTTATATCACAAAATGATTTTTTTTATATAAGAATTTCGATTTTTTTAATATAAAAAATCAATTTCCGATATCAGAAAATCATATCTATTTTGTGATATCCACAAATCGAATTTCTGATATAAAAAATAACCTTTAGTAGAAGATAACGTGGCGACGTGATAGAAAACTACAAAACAACTGTCTGGGAAATATGATTGTATGGTAAAGTGTCAGGCATCTTTTAAATCAGGGAAGGATCAACACATGGGCATGGCTACAAGATTTATATATGAAAAAAAACATTCATGATCAAATATTAGAAAATATTCGTTTACACAATGAACTGTCGTCGTATGGACCAATCGTCCGTCTATTGCTGTATATCCATGCACTGTAAAGCAATATCAGTACAAAGAACATAGGAAAAACCAACCATATAAATTTTGCTTTAAAGAAAAAATGGAACTGTGATTCCCCCCCCCCCCCGGTAAATGTTTAAAGCAGAGAAGTATGCTGTTTATAGCTTTATTTCATTGCTGAATATCAAACGTTAAATCAATGTATATTCTATTTATTATTAATTAAATATTAGTCATCATACCAAGCCAGTTGGTATTCTTATAAAGACTGATCATGATGAGTCGGTTAATGGCGCCATCGTTATGACGTTATAATGGTAAATGTCGGGTACCTCTAAACCACCATGGGAGATGGTTTAGTCTCACCGGTCACCGTCTCACCTTGCATACATTTGAAAAAATACCTTGTCTCACCTAGCATACATTTCTGTTTTCACACCTATTGACAATTTGGCTATAGTCTGTTTCATAGTCATATTGGTGGTGTTAAAAGATATTCATATAATACATATTATAGAACAACTGTATATCTATTTTAATTAAAATGTGAATTATATATACTGTATAGTATCTTAATAAATTGCAGCACCATTTTGCAGATTATAATGTTAAAAAAAATATATTTTATTAAAATATACATTGCAAAAGTTACTTTTGCATTGCACATATATAAGGATTGAAAGTCATTTTTTTTTTACTTTCATAGCACTATGAAAGTTAAAAAAATGACTTTCAATCCATATATTTACATTTTTACTATAGAACAATTGCTTAACTTTATTGATATTTTTTTCCATTTAATAGTGTATTACCTGCGTTTGTATATGTGTCGTCATTTAAACGACATGGGCGGAACAGCCCAGCTTGAATAAAATTGGCGCCAATGATAATAATTAGTCATTTGAGCGTTTGACGCAAGGGCATTCTCCATGTTATTCGAAGCGGCGCGACAAGACTCTCGTTGAACAAGCTTGATCTATGACGTCATAATGAAATCACGTGCTACGTCTCGAGAACCATTGCTTTCATTTAAGCAATGAATGTTTTAGCAACTGTTATTACAGTCCTATAACACACATTGCTATTGATGACAAACTAAATAAAGCCCGATAGGGCTTTATGTAAGCTTGTCAGCAATAGCAATGTGTGTTATAGGACTGTAACAATATTTGCTAAAATGTTCATTACTTATATTTACATTTTGATGGAATTATTGTGCTTTATTTAGTTTCTTCGGACCGATTTTGATCAGCAAATCAAGTGAAGACAACAATGAAATTCATGACGTCACAATAGAGATTGATGACGTCACAATACCAACTGCTGTTCTAGTCTGAGGCACTGGGTGTTATAGGCGTATGACAGCAACTGCCTCTTAGCATTGTGTCAATGGAAAATTGCAGAGCAAATGTAAATATAGTTTTATAAAAGACATTTTTGCTGGTAATGTTCATATAGTGGGTTACAGCGCAAATGTAAATATATACCCTTAATAATTAACAATAAATCATGTTATATTCATAAATTATTAATTTAACTGTTCAATGCAAAACGGTTATAAGGAATTAAAATCCTGCTAGATAACGGCCTATGATACACATTCAACAATGAATACTTCGTAATGATAAAATTTAACCTCAATTACTCAAATATTAAATGACTTTTAAACATTGTATATCCTTTATGTGAACATATCTTAAGCCTTTCAGAATTATGAACATACAGATGCTTCCAAAACATCATATGTGCTTCAAAATACTTCTATAGTAGATATTGATAGAATTGTATTTAATGAACAGCTTTCTGCCAAAAATTAACCTACTACCTGAACGGAATTTTGTTCAAATAAAGGATGAATACAATATTTTATGCTGAGATAAGAACTAGTAAGAGGAGGTGCACAGCGGGGGGGGGGGGGGGGGTCTCTATGCTCTATTTAACATACACAATGCTTACATTATCTGAATGAAATGTTGATTGTTGATAAATGTAATCGAGTTTTGAAGTTTGAGATGAACCAATTCCAAAAAAATCGTAAAAATACAAGTATTTAACTGATTTTAACATTTTACTAAAATCAAATAAGTTTGCTGACCAAGTCCGTCGTATATAGATCTACCATTCTAAAATTGAACTTAAATCAAGGACATAAAAAATTCTTCTACATCGGCTGCTTACCTAAATTACTAAGTTAATATAACAAACATGGACAGCTTACTATACCAAGCTATACTACGATAAACGTGACGATTTCGATTATTTTTCTAGTGTGAACTTCCCCATTCTTGATAGTAACATTAATCATCCCCGCGTTCCCAACCTATGGTGTGAACATGTCGCAGTTGATTCGTTATTCTGGACCTTGCTTTGAATATCCAGATTTTCGTAATAGACTAACAAACTTACGGCACAGGGATTCCAGAGATGTAGATTGATGAAGACTACGGACTAAACGAGAATTGATAAAACGATTTCAGAACATGTACAGCATACTAAAATTTATTCTTACACTTATCATTACATATCAGTATGTAATCGCTCCCAGAGTTTGTATGTGTTAATATAATAGGACTGCAGGATAATCTGCCATTCTCAGAAGTGCATATAATCTTCTAATCTAAGATGATTTCAGAGAAGATATAAAGGCATACATTGATCATCTTAAGGCAACCATTTGCATAACTTTGAACCATTATATCTATAATCAATTACCAACATTTTTAACCTGGCTGTTCTGGGTAAGACTATAAACATTTACTAATGCCATGCGTGAACTTTTAATTTCTATGTCAAAAGCAAAAAAGTTTCTAGATAGATCTTTTTAATCTCTAAGTACTTTGAATTCAGAATCATTACGTAGTAGCATGAGGATTATACGGACTTTGTGGTTTTGTTGACGCTGCTGTATTCTCTTATTTTTATAGTTGGCACTCACAGACCGAGTGGTTAAGGTGTCCCGACTTTCAGTCACTAGCCTTCCACCTCGGGGCTGCGAGTTCGAAACCCCCGTGGGGCAGTTGCAAGGTACTGGCCGTAGGTCGGTGATTTTTCTCCGGGTACTCCAGCTTTCCTCCTTAAATGATCGGTAAGACAAAATAAGCCAAACCTCAGAGATGATATAAATTGCAAGTAGACAAATTAAGGCAACCGGTTAATTCATATTGACTTTGAATGCCAAAAGAAGTAGTTTTGATTGGTGTAGGTTGGCCATTGAAAAGGTACAAGATAAGAAGACCGTGTGTTCCTGAGGAGTAAGCGTCCTCTTGCAATCTTTGTTATAACATCCAAGAAAGCGTCATGTCCTCAAAAGTGAGAATCGAGTCATCATTCTTATTCAATAACAAGTAAGCACACAAATGGGCATATTCAAAAACGTCCACCTTCATATCATATAAGAATTTGGGATCCTGATAATGCTCAGTGTGTAATATATTCGGAAGTTCGGGACACGCTTTAAAGAATATCGAAAGGAAGCTGCACGAATCTCGGATAGTATACCGACTGAAACTTGATTCGACAACTGGAGTACTGGAGCATAAGGAAGAAAACGCACAAGAGTGTCATCACATTGCTATAGACTGGAAAACATCCAGCGAGTGCGACTTGTCATGGATTTTGTTCTCAATTAAGCTTAATTTCTTGTGTCGGCTATAAATAAGATAAAAAAAACCTTATTTTGCCAAAGTTGTTTTATGGAAAATGAAGAGACAATGATGCCGCATACTGTTTTCAAATTTTAATCGAACGTTGGCTTGAGCACAGAACCCATGTTTGAATACGAGAACGGTTTCATGAACACGGTCCTAGATGAGCTGAGGGGTTTACCACAGGCACCTGAGCATTTGTTACAGCTAGTTTTGGACCTAAAATAGGGTGTTTTAATAGAGTAATTTTACACATTTGGGGGGTTAAGATCAATTTTCGATAACAATGCCCCCTCAATGGTCATAAAAGCTATTATCACATCACCGGTGTCCAATCTGGTAGAATGTCAGCGAAACTGTCTGTAATAATATCATTTAGTCGTGTATAGCAATGACTCAATGGAACATGCACCGTTTCTACGTGAAATAAAAATTGAGAGAATACCGAGGGGTCAACAAAAGTATACTGAACTCAAGGTCGATTTACCTAGAGACAAGATATTACTATCGGAAAGACTTTCACGGAACCCTTGCAAACGTACTACAGAATAAGACCAGTAGGGCCCGTATTCATAAAACCGTAACACTATTCTTCTGTTATAAGACCAAGAAATCCTACGTTCTGACAGTTGTTATTTACGTTATAATTATATGACTTTGTTTTTCCATGGACGTATATTATATGTGTTTGACTCACATATAGGTCCCTGTTTTTTCCTATTCATGAAAACGACAGTTGTGAATGGATATAGTGTATATACAGTACCGTGCCATATTAAAGTACGGATTTTTTTTTTATTTTGCTATATATTCTTTGTATTTCTAACTTTTTTCCAAGAATTTTCCTGATATCGTTTATTCACGAATCATGTTTCATTAAATCAGAGACGTATTTAACAGTGTATTACACTCTGTGTTTCATAAGACTGATTGAATTTTGTAAACTATTTGAGAATTTTTTCAGCTTCATCTCATAATATTTTGCATTGTTTCCTGTTGTGTATGAACAAAGATTTCATTACTTATTTACAACAGTTTTGAGACGCCATTTTGACGTAATTTTGGTAACGTTATAATTAATTCTCCGTTGATTGTATACAGAATGCGTCTTTCTGATTTGTTGAGATTTTTTTCCATACCTTTATGGGAAAAAATCCGAAAATGGTGCGGAAAATGTGACGTCACAATCCGGCAAATGACGTTGTGTATTGATTTGTAAAAAAAAGAATCCGTTGTGAGATCAGTCAAATTGTACATACACATGTTTTAAATTTCAAAATAAGTTTTAAAAAATAAGCGTTGATGTCAATTATTTTTTAATTTCATAGGGTTATGAAAAAAAATTTGCTTGTAAACTTTTATAATACGCGGATTCAAACAGTTTGTAAAAAAAATAATTTCATACCCCAATTACTTTGAAACTAAAAATAAATGTCAGCAATGGCTTCACATTGAAATCATCAGTGTAGAAAGTTCTGTGTTGCTCCATAAATATACTTACATGTATACATGTATGACGGAAAATTAAACGATTATTAGACTATGAGATTCTGTACAAAATAACTACATATTGTCAAAATCACCTATAAAGAAAGTCAGGAAAATTTTTGCAAAGGGTTAGAAATACAAAGAATATGTAGCAAAATAAAAAAAAAATCCGTACTTATGGCACAGTACTGTACTTGTAATGACGTATTGATTCACAGACCTCAATCTCTCGAACCAGACAAATATGAAACGGACTGTAAGTTACAAAATTTCAGATAATTTATGCATAGACAATGAATTCATACGCATTGACGCAACATGGCATCAGTCAAATAAAGTGACGCGTTTGTGATAAATTTGCATTTTGCATTGATCAGTGATGACAAATAGATAAGTGTACGCGATTTGTGTCTCCAATAGCATCGTAAACAAGCGCATTTCCAAATGTACATAAGGATTACGTTTCACTGCGGATGGCTTGCATGGAACATCTTTAGGTCAACCATGACTTCCACAAAACTTGATGATTGTCATCAATGTTTTTGTTTATTATCCGTATTTTGCATTATCTGATGATATTAAGAAGGTAAGTTATGAATACTATTAGTCTGTTTTTCCTTCCCTATTTTTCTATTGTATGTAATATCACTGGGTAGTTTGTTGGAAATAAAACCAGTCTTCGTGTGTTGTATTCGAAGCCGAAGGTCGATTTTGACACTGTTCGATTGGAAATCTTTCTTGCAAAACATCCACTTCACTTATATTGTTGCCAAACATTGCTAAGCGATTGATTGTTAATATTATCATTTACATTGGCGCTTATTGTTTTGTGTTGATAAGTGTTGTTGGAAACAAGAAAACAATAAAATCGTTACAAAAATGCGGCATGTCGGCATGCAGACCTACATTTGTCGGCCATATTGTGTATTCTCGCTGCTGGCTTCCTGTTTTGACCCAAACCCGAAAACAACGTCAAGCTGATAAAAATATCAAATGACATTGCCCTTGTATTCACCTGAGCAGTGTTGACATGATTTGTGCTTGCTAGGAATTACATTTGCAACTGGCTAATAAACTTGTGGGCCTAGAGTCTGATGGAAATAATGTCAACAGTACAAAAATACACAGCAGCGGCACTACTTTTCTGAAGGTCGATCATGCGTGACGATTGATGGGCCATACACGATATTGACGATTTTTTTAGTTAATCTAGCGATTTTGTGCTTAACATAAAGTTTAACATCATCATTGTTACATACTCGTGTATTGTAGTAATGTCCTGATGCACAATGAATAGAAAATTCAAAGAGTATATATATTGATTCAGTCCACAACTCCACAATTTATTTAGTTGGATGGAGAAACGAAATTAGTCACGTAGGCACCCCGAATCCTATATGGTTCACAGGGACAATATATAGGTATTTGTCATTACATTTTACCATACGTCTATACATGTCCCTGTGTTATGGATCTTTATACTGATTCTCTGATATATTTTCTAAACTACAGATCAAGAGGCGCATGCTTCGATCACCAAAGAGGTTTTTTGTTAGTTTGTGCAGAGACGTATATAACACTTTATACGTCTCTGGTTTGTGTTCTCGCCAATGTGAGTGAATAATCTTCCATCTGTGTGATTTATAATAGCCCATGTTTCCTCTGGCTCTTAACACCAGACCTCAACATTTTGACAGATAGACGTGACATGTCTGGTGTGCGCCCATAGTGCACTCTTATATGAAAGTGGAATTATCAGACTTTTTTTGGTGTTTGGAGTTTTGAGGTGTTGACAATAAAATCCAACTATGAAAACACATTCATCACTAATTTCGATAAATGGATTTATTATTGATCAAAATCTGCTACTGTCACACCAACAGCTTATAAACACCATCGGTAAAGTTCACGGTTTTCAATCATTTGAAATCCCCCACCACTGATGCCATTTTTCACTTTGGTGAAGTAGGCAACAAAGTGACTAATAATATAAGAAACAAAGTGACACACCGTACTGATCAGAAATGGAAGATGCTAAATATATTCCTGTTCAGAAGATTTCTGGACTATATCTTGAGTTGATAGTTACTCCTTAGCTGTAACCATTTGATAGCAGGAGAATTCCACATTTTCATATAACAGAGCTCTTTGGCCTCACCTTCAGATATGGTGTCATGTCTGAAGTAACTTTGGGTTATGTTACAGTTCTGTTGCTGATTTTGGGGGGAAGCAGACATCTGCTTCTGGTATGTAAACACTATTGAAATATAAAAGCATCCATATCCTACTTTATTGATAGCAGGATCAATTTACACATGGTGCAATAACTTTATTAATGGGCATTGCATTCATACAATGACCAATCATGGCTCTAATTGTTCCTCAAGCAGAGAAATAAAGCATCTTTAATAATGAAAATTGTATGGTGTTTTTCAGGGTTCCTTGGGAGTAAAATAAAAGAAACCACTTGACAACATGGAGTCGTCAAGTGGGGGGAGTAATACCCCAAAGATTATGGTTTTCAGGCCAACCATGGAAGAGTTCAAGGACATGGCCAAGTATGTGTCCTACATGGAGTCCTGTGGAGCACACAAAGCTGGTGTAGCAAAGGTTTGTCACTTTAAGTAATAATGTCTTTTTGACCCGTTAAGAGTCATCACAACAAAATACTTAACAGCATGTGATGTTGTTACATAAGGGTTTGTGTTGGGTATTTTAAAAATGGGGTCCTTTCCTAAATAATGGGGTCCTTCTGCATAGTTTTAATGGGAATCCTGAAAATAAGTGGGGTCCTTTTCAGTTTCTATGCTTGAAAAAGATATAGGGACGGCTTCAACGCAAACCCTGGTTACATGTATTCATTTTTACTTTGAAGTAAAACAAAAATTACATGTCTTCCACATAACATGCCACAAATGTACTTGAAGGTTCCCTTTTCCTTTCTTTCACAATTCCTTTACATGTTTCAATTGCCAATTGGTATCTCTAATTCAGTACTAAAGCTGAGTGATTGCGGCTTCATAGCATAATGGCCCAATTTCCTAATCTTTGATTTATAGCTACTTCTGTAGACTATTTGTTGACAATCCCTAACTGATTCTAATTTCTATAAATTTATACATTTTCATGCTTTGTCAGAATCCTAATTCAGATAGTTCTTTGAAATTTTAAGTGTTATGATGTTTATCTTTTTTTCTCTGTCAGGTTATACCTCCAGCAGAATGGGTTCCTAGAAGAGGTGGTTATGATGACTTGGAAATGACGATACCTGCACCAATTACACAGGTGGTGACGGGATGTCAGGGCCTATATCAGCAGTACAACATACAGAAGAAACCACTTACCATCAAAGAATTTGAAAAACTGGCTAACAGTGATAGGTAATTAAGGGTTATTCCATTAAAATATCTACCTTACCCCAGGACGCCAAAATAAATCACTTCTATCCATGGTTGGATTTCCTTCCTATTACTACTATGTAATTTATTAAATATATTCTATTGGTGGTACCCCTTAACAAAACCTGGAGTCCTGGTATGGGTAGATGTTTTGACAATGCCTCACTTGGCCTTGTGGTAGCACTACAAAGTCAGTATCAGTTCAGTACTATCACATGGAGGTTTGCACGGACAGGTTTTACAGACATTTAAAACACTCATGACCACTACACTTACTATAGGATGCATAATAAACTTTGTATACACATATAGTATTAAGTTACATTTGTTTATGCAATAAGTGACTTATGTTGTCATATTTTAGAAGAATGAAGCGTCAATAGTGGCATTATTTTCGGGGACACAAAAACACGGTTACCCGGTTTCAGTTCGGTTACGAGCACACAGTTATTATTTCTAACCATTGTAGCCCAAATTTAGATATAAGAAAGAAAACCATGTACTACTTCAACTTGTAGCATTTGTGGGAGAATAGATTATCAAAATCAAAATAATTGAAACATATCTATATGAAATAACGCTTTCCTGTCCAATGCCTTACTGTTGAACTAGCAGTAACAGTACTTCCAACTTTTATTCTAGTGAATGTCTTTGCCTTACAGGTATCGAACACCGAAGCACTTTGACTTTGATGAGTTGGAAAGAAAGTACTGGAAGAACATCACATTTGTAAATCCAATTTATGGTGCTGACATTTCTGGCAGTATCTATGATGATGATCAAAACTACTGGAACATCAACAAGCTGGGTACAATCCTGGACTATGTGGCAGGTGACTATGGAATCAAAATAGAAGGAGTCAATACAGCGTATTTGTATTTTGGTATGTGGAAGACAACTTTCCCCTGGCATACTGAAGATATGGATTTGTACAGTATCAACTACCTGCACTTTGGTGCCCCAAAGTCCTGGTATTCTGTACCGCCAGAGCATGGCAGGCGACTGGAGAGATTAGCATCAGGTTTGTAACTATGACTTCCTCCTGTGACCATCTAAATAGGTTTTAAATTGGCGAATTATATTTTTGAGTTCAGGTTTTCAGTCTTAAATCTTTTACAACATGGACAATAAATCAGAATCTTTTACAACATGGACAATAAATCTGAGAAGTGTCATTATGTTATAGGCCTGCAGAAATTTTCTTAGACCAGAATTTGACCATGAAAACTTCATTCATTTAATTAAGTTCTTGATTAGATGGAATTTGAAAAAAAGCAATATGTGTTTATTAATAAGAAATAAAAATTCTTACATCATAAAAATTTCTCTCTCTACTGTCAATCCTGTCGGAATCAATCATATATATATATTTCTACCACAATACCCTGTGTTATTCCACTCTCAGACCATTGTATAAACGTGCCGACTGTTGGATAAATATATGTTATATACCACTAGTGGAATATGACCTTCCGGAATTTTGATTGGCTTAGAAGTTGAACTTTGACCGGAAATGTGGATTGTTGACGACGTCATCGATTGTTGACATCGTCACAACTTGGTGGGAATGTATTCGAGATGATGTGATTTCCCGCAAATCCGCGATTCACCCAAGAAAACAACACTGCAACTGCCGACTAAATATCATTGTGGTAGAAACAGGTCACACGACTTGTGGTTATTGGATATGGAATTTATTTCACTCTCGTTAATTATTTTTTAAAAGTTACAAAAGACACTCGCTAAAGCTCTTGTCTTTTGTAACTTTTAAAAAATAAATAACTCGAGTAATAAATTCCATATCCAACAGCCACTCGTTGTGTAACCTCTATATATACATCACAGAAAATAACATCAAAGACAACTTTCTATGAAGTAAAATTTCCCAAAGACAATACTACTGTCTATGGGGAATTTTCTTGTATAAATTATCGTTCAGTCTGCTGTACAAAAAACAAAAGTTTTGTACAAAGATGTAAAATAACCCTTTATAAACGGGATGATGATGGCCTGCATCATTCATTATTTATTATATTTTCAAGGATGCTTGTCAGTTGAGCTTAATTTGATAAAATTTTGATGTTTTCACAATTATCTTTCAGGATTTTTCCCCAGCAGTTCTCAGGCTTGCCCTGCTTTCCTGCGACACAAAATGACACTGATATCACCGGCAATACTGAAACAGTATTCCATTCCCTTTAACAAGGTATGTTTCTGCAAAAAAACTTTGTTGAATGTTGTTTAGTTGGACCAATACACTGATTAAAAAACCAGAGAATTTATGATTCATTTTATTCTGAGTAATTGTGTTCAGTTTTTATTGAATCATTAATTCAGAGTGATAATAAGTTGAATAAATTGTTTCATTATTGTTCTGAAATAGATAAATTTAACCGCTAAAGGATAGGCTTGGATTATTCAGTATTCACTACCAGTATGTTGTATGCTGTACATTTTGATCTGATATCATAGATGATGAGTGTTGTTTTTTTTATTTCTAGATCACACAGGAAGCTGGTGAATTCATGATAACCTTCCCATATGGATATCATCAGGGTTACAATCATGGCTTCAATTGTGCTGAGTCCACAAACTTTGCTACAGAGAGGTGGATTGAGTATGGAAAGAGGTGTTTGCAGGTGAGATTGATGAAGCATCTTCTCCAAAAAGTTTTAGTTTAGCATTTAGATAATTTTTTTAAGGTATTCCATGGATATTTGAGTTACTTACCCTTGAGGAAAACCTCGATTGTAAACCATTTGAAATTACACACTGTCAAGGAATTTCAAGTGTTTGTACATTATAGTTACAGTGGTGAACATGTGTGTCGAAAATATTTTGAAAATGACAATGGTCCTCTTTATAATGGCATGAAGCTAGGAAGATATGTAGAATGTTCCTTAACCCCATTCGTCTTGTTCGTTCTAAACTAAATTGTTTTGCCATGAAAATGTTTTTAAGTCTTGTACAGTTGTGTATGGTTAGTTTTCCAATTCAAAGTCTTACAATGTCCCACTTGCTTTTTTTTCTGCAATCAGAGCAGTTTGATTTGTATGTGATTGACCAAATCAGCAAAACACAAATGGGCTACAATATCATTTTTTTGTAATTCAGAGGTTGTAATCTTCAAAGTTTGGCCAATTTGTCGATATATGAATTGCTTGCAAAAAGGTGAATGAAATCACAAGTGTTTGTATATATGGAGAATTTTTGTAAATTTACTGGACTCTGAAAAAAGAAAGTGGCCCCAATGTGACATACTTTTATAATGCATCAGAACTCGAAAAATATGTGATACTATGCAAAATTTGAGAATTTGAGAAATACTTTCATGTGTGTGTGTGTTTAAAGTGAAAATGTGTACATATAAATCATAGATGGAATAATTTTCAGTGATTCGTAGGAAAATAAATGAAATTGATGAAATAATACAAAAAAATTCAGTTATCAGCTATTCAAAATATTATTTATTTGTTATTTCTTTGTAATAGTGCAAGTGTCGGAAAGATGGAGTCAAGATCAGTATGGACACATTTGTGATGAGATTCCAACCAGAACGGTACGCTTTATGGAAAGAAGGGAAAGACATTGCTCCTCATCCAGAAGATGACCAGAGCAAGCTCTATAAGCACAGGTGGGTGACAGCAAAATCCATTAGATATTTGCTTAGAATTATCAGATGTAACTGAAAATTGTTTTAGTACACTCCCCACCATGGTTGATAGTTCCATTGTGATATCTTAATGAATAGATTTGAATGGAAGTTTTCTGGTATATTCTAGATCTATGAATATATTATTGCATGGAACCATACAAAATACATCGTTTTTTACCAGCAAACCTTTGTAAAATTACATAGAAATCCTTTAGAATAATGTGAAACTGAAGTAATTTTGGTCTTTGCCAGTTTGTTCTGGCTGGCATACTGATGTCTAAGTTCAGAAATATATAGTTCACATAACTTATAATGTTTATAATTGTTGATGCTTTTCAAAATCTGAATATATGGGTGAGTAAACCAAATATAGCGGATCTATTGTAGAGCATAAGAAAGGGCAGTGCTGTTCATAGAAGTACTGTATGTCCTTTTGCTCTCTGTATATTTTGCAAGAGACATTACTGCCAATGCCATGGGTTACAGTTCTCAAACATATCGAAGAAGGGAAAACAGACAAATCAATCAATTCTAGGCTGGAACTTGAGTTATTAGATGCAAATGTTTATGCCATGTAAGTCTTATCTTTTATATTGATATTTAAACAAGGTACTTTTCTCAGTTGTTCTTTTCCATGCTTTCAGGGACAAAAGCATAGCCAATAACTCCGGTACAGTGTCAAAGAGACATCCAATTTCCAAGTCCACATCACCAAAGAAAAAGGAAAACGTCAAGGAGGAAAAAGAAGAATCAGAAACTGTGGTTAAAAAAGAAGAGGAAAAAGAGGAAAACGTTGATGAAAGTTGTGTGGAAGACGAAAAGGATGATGAACAAAGCACTGGTAGTACATCTGATGAAAAAGGAAGTAACTCAGACAGTTCCAAAAAGAAAATTGCCATGTATTTGAAGGATGTCAAGAAGGCTTCGGCTCCTACCAAAAAAGCTGCCCCTAGCTCATTTCAGGCAGCATTTGAATCACTTGTTACCAATAATAGCACATTTCCAAAGCCGCCAGTTCATATTGTTGATGGTGTTCCTGTGAAAGTGAAACAGCGTAAGCGAAAATCAGAGGAAAGTAAGATTAAGATAAAAAAGGAGGAACCCGTTCCTACTGAAAGTGGTGATTCTTCCTTGTTGAGTACAGAGCCGTCTGTATCTGAAATGAAGACAATGCAAAATGGTGAAACAAAACAACAGATTGTAGTAGTCCCTAAGAAGAAATCCAGGAAAGATGGAAATTCCCCACCGAAGCGGAAAAAGCAAGTTCAAAGTATACACCCTTCTTATCCTTTCCTACCTCTCAACCACCCATCATCTTCCAGTACATCTATGACAAAAGGAATGATAACAAAGGAAGAATCAGATTTTAACAGACTTAACTTCCTGATGCCAACTATTCGCTGGATCAAACAACAACAAATGTTACAAAACTGTAGCAACAAGGCCATGGGATACACTGGTGGGAAAGGTGGAGAGGTACCGTTCGCCCATTCCTCTGGTGTTTCATTTGAGGATTTATTGGCCGCCCAAAACAGAGACGTTAAGTGTGAGCCTCATGTCATGTCAAACTCTAAAGGAAACCCAGTTAAAGCACATGGATCTCTGCTTCATAACTATTCTCGGCCAGGAACTATAATGCCCCCAAGCACAACAATGACTGTCAATACAGCTACTATATCAATGGAACCTAAAGAGGAAAGGGAGAGTGAATCGGCTCTGGACTTGTCTGTTGCTACAACTACAAGTACTACAACATCATCTCCAGAATCTCTTAAGATTAGTCAGAGTACTGCTTCTCCTGTCAGAAAGCAAATAGCAGCACACTTGTCTGCTAGCAAGACTTCGCCTCCTGTAAGTTCGGAAAATGAACCAGTGGCAGGCCCCTCAAGTGCAAGTTCCAATGTGGATTCGCAGGCTATTTGGCCAACACCAGAACAGCTGAAACAGAGCATTAAACTAACTGGTCCTCAACACAATTTGTTCAACAGCTTCAATCAGGCTTTTGAATTGGCACAAAGCATGTTGAACAAAAAGCGTGATGGACAAGAACAGACCAAAGCCACGGACTCTCCACCTTTGCCGAAAACCTCAACTTCAATTGATACAAGAGATAGTTCATCTTCTTTTGAAAGTACCACACTTTTGCAGCAGTCACCTCAACAGAAAACTGGTGTTGATAAAACTCCTCCTAGAAAACTTTCCACTTGTGATGTTAATTATCCAGGCATTTCTCAATCATCTCCATCAGGTGGAGTCCATTCATTGACATTTTCAAAGTTAGTTAGCCAAAGTCAAAAGGAGCAGAAGAAAAAATCAGAGTCTCCCAAGCCACATACTACAAGTCTGTTACAGCATAAACCCTTATTACCTTCACCTGCCCATGGATCAGTATTTGACAATTCTAGAAACCCATCGACAACATGTTTATCACGTCCCCTTGGGGTTGGTGCCGAGTCGCTAGTTCCCCATTCATCTCCTTCACATGCCATTGGCAGTCCAAACATGTACACTCCTTTATCAAGTATAGCTCAACATTCTCAGCAACAAAATCTTCTTCTTCAGTCTGCCAATCAACAACAGCAGACTTTTTTAGTCAATATACCTGTGATGCAAACGCCGCAGCCTACTGGTGGTATTACTGGCACTCCGTGTACAACTGCCACTACTAGGGCTTCACAGGTACTCCCCCTCGCATGCGGCCAAACTGTTGAAACAGTTGATCGTGGGGGAGTTGTTAAGACTAATAGTAAATTAACTGTCAGCCAAATTCTCAAGGGTGGTCAAAAAACAGCAAAGCCTATTCTTCCCAACACAATTATAGTTAGTAGTGCATTGGGAGGCAACCAGCTAATCCAGGTTGGACAGCAAACAGTCAATATTCCAAAAGTCCAAAAACAACCAACGAAAACAGTAAATGTTGTCAATGTGATGCCAACATCCAATCAAGGGGGAGTTTCTCTGCTTTTGTCTCCTAAATCTGGAACAAGTGGAAAGATCCAGACAGCTTTGCCCACAGTAGTTTCTCGACAGGTCATCGCTACATCACTGCCCACATCCATACCAGGTCAGGTTATCACAAGGACCTTGCCCACAGCTGCCTCACATCATGTGATCACTTCAACTCTTCCAACTCCTACCCAGAAACAAGTCATCACTAGTACAATACCAGCAGCCCAGCGTCACATTCTCACCACAGCCACCCCACGTCCTGTGATAACAAATGTTGTTGGGCAATCACAAATAGCAATGCCCATAATACAGTCCCCTACTGCTTCCTCCATTGTGGCAAGAGCTACACCTGCTGTTTGTCAGGTGACCTCGACCGGCAACATGGGCAGTGTTCTAAAGACTGTAATTGGAGCTGTAAATGATCAAACCAATATTCGACCAACATTACTTGCCCAGAAAACTAAGGTATTGCCACAGTTTGGAGGACAGCCTAGATTTGGAACAACCCAATTTCTTCTTCAAGGTGTCACACAGATACATCCAACACAGAAAGTGTTTCAAGTTGATCCCAAATCTCCTCATAACTTTAAAACAGTAGTGTCGTCCCCATCTCCATCTGCAACATCCACTACAATGTCAACGCAGAGCAGCTTGCTATCTCCTGTCACATCCACATCTTGTCTGTCCACATTAGATTCGTCCCTTACCGTGCTTACTAACACTGATGCTCTCTCTGTCCACAACTATAGTGACAGTGGTCTGAAGTCGGCCCAGCAGGATACTGACCAGTCATTTGGCACCATCGTTAGTCCAAACAAAGTGCTACAGCTTGTACCTCAACCTATTGTGCCAATATCTCAGGCCTCTACTGTGGCTGCAAGTGCTGTACTCGCCCAGAAAGGCAAGCACAAACCAGACACCGAGTCCAGGGATATCTCGGAATCTCCAACTAAAGTGCGAGTAATTGATACGGAGAGTTCTAGTGGTTCTGATGAAAACTTTTCCCCAAAAGAGAAGAAAAATGTGTCCAAGAAAAATTCAGGAAATAAAGTAAGTGCGCAGTCCCCTTCAAAGCATGCTAACTTTTACAAAATGGTTGGATCAGGTCCAGATGTCAATCAAACAGTGATACAAACTACAAGTTATAGTGCATTCTCTGGAAATTCTGAAAAATGTAAAAAGCCAAAGGCAAAGAAAACAGATTCTGCAAACAAAAGTCAGCAGGCAAGTATTTGTAGAAAATGTGTGGCTTTAAATTTGGCTTTCAGTGTTCACAGAATCAAAATGTGATTAAATAAAGATTTTTGGCCCCATGTTTCAAAACATTTCCTGACATTTGGGACACCTCTTTATTCCAAGTAGTGGTATCCTTTAGAACAGCATAAATGGTTGCTTCATATAACTTTGTTATTCAGTAATTCTTATTGCACTATACAGTACAATCCCACTTACTCGAACCCGGTTTATTTGAAACCCCGCATTTGTTGAACTGCTCAATTGGTCCCAACTAAGTTTGAACATATTAAACCAACCTTGGATTTCTCGAATACATTGATACTATTGATCAGGTCCCCACAAGTTCGAGTAAGTGTGGTTTTACGGTATGTAACAAGAAAATGTTATGTATGTCAGTAAATCACTGAGATCTGATCTTCAAGGATGTTTTACTTTTACATTTTCTGTAGGCTAACAAGAGGAAGTCTCCTTTAAAACCAACTTTGGAAAGTGGTCAAGAAGAAAAGGTGAAAAAGCAGACAGCTGCTAAAAAGAAAAAAGAAAACATGTTAACTGTCGACAACAATGGAAACTTTTCATCACCTGAAGAAAAGAAACCAAAAGTGAACAAAACTGTTAAAGCCAAAAATTCCAACAAAGGCGAGATGGTCAAAGCCAAGTCCAAGAAGGATATAGAGCACAAAAAGGAGATCAAAGGTATCCCTCGACAACTCGAGTTCAAAACCAGTCAATGTTGAAAATCTTTTGAAGGTTAAATATGTGATCTTCCAGGACTTAAGGGAAATCCAGTAAAAGAAGTTCCGGTAATATGAGAATATTTAGATTTGTTTAAATGATAGAAAATATTTAACAATAAAGACTGAATTGGATATGGCAGTGTAGAATAAATATGATGTTAGAAGAACCCTTCCATTTTGAGTATGATTTGGAAGTAAATTATTTCTTCTCTACACTTTTGCAGAGGAGCCAAGTGAAAGTATTGAGATTCCAGATGCCATTATGACAGAGCCATGGGCCCAACCTATTAAGGAACTGTGGCAGCACCTGCCATTTGACTTTGAGGCAGAGAAGAAGTTCAATCAGGATCTAGCTAACAGGGAACCCCACTGTGTTATTTGTGCACTGTTTAAACCTTTTACAGTAAGTACAGCTGTTGTTTGTACTTTAAATTTATTAAGTATAAAATAAAATCAATAAATTGTGACAATAAGTATAAATCAGTGGATAAAAATCAGAATGAAATACTAAATACTGTGTTAATTTCCATTTCTATATTTATTTAAATATTGTCATCAAAGGTTTTACTTTTATTATTTCTAAAGAAAAATAATGTATATACCATTATAACTTTCTCTGCATTTATGCTTTGAAATTGTAATGAATGTTTAATTTCATGTTGAGTTTAACTTCATCCTTCTGTAAAAGTAGCATTTGTGACAATCATGCTGTGAATAGTACTGACCGCTTTAGAGTGAATTAATGGCTATTATTTAATATGTACTTGTGTACACTTGTAACCATGACAGTTTTGAACAATTTTTCAGAAGTTTTCCGATAGCAGCTCCAGCCCAAATCCTCTTCCAAAGAAAGGTAACAAGAAGGACAAGAGCCGAAGATCTCTGCCCATGATTCCTGAGATGTGCTTTGCCTGTAGTACTGACAATCCTCGGCCACTAGGTCTTAACACAGTGCTGGATAACGATGGCCTCAGTCCTCTTCTCACCTGTGATCAGTGCAAGATCTGTGTTCATGCTAGTACGTACATGTGTCCACTTGTTTCCAGAATGACATTTCAATACTATTGTTTACTTGGAGGAACATGTCATGATTAATTTCATTTTGCTTAAGTTTATATGTATGGTTTTTGCTTTTATTCATTTATTGAATCTTGCTTTAAATTGTGATGTTGTTATTTATGTAGGTAGGAATGTTGAGCCATCAGGTCAACAAAATATGAAATGCCAAGAAAAGAAGGAAACAAATGTTTGAATTATTCTTTTTTGTTGCAGGTTGCTATGGTGTTTCAGAATTTACAAAGAAATGGAAGTGTACTCGCTGTACTAAACAGATGTTCTCTGCAGTAAGTTCCTTGCTGGTGACATTATATGATACCTGTACATATCATTATTTTCATATACTGATACTGTCATACTATGATATTGTCATAGGCAGCTTTTGGTGTTTTATGCTAGAGCTATTATCTTTGATAACTAACTGATACATTGTAATGTGAACTACAACATCTAACAATTTATTTCATACAAGAAAAGTGATTAATCTTAGAAAATCTCTTTCACAATGACACCCATACTGTAAGGAAAATTGTTCTCGGATTAAGACATTAAGACTGACTATTTGCTCTTTAAAGGAGTGTTGTCTATGCTGTCAAAGGGGAGGTGCCCTCAAACCCACATCTGACGGTAAATGGGCACACATTGTCTGTGCTCTGGCAATTCCAGAGGTGAAGTTTGAGAATATCCAGAAACGGGAACCCATAAATGCCTACAAGATTACCAGTGAAAGATCAAAGCTAGTGAGTTATTTTTGTATTTTTTGTACCTGGTGTAAAGGATTATTACTATTATTATTTCTTCAAATTGTTTCTCTATTTCAGAAGCATTTTTTCGATATATGACTCAGATTGTTGCAATTTGTTATAATAAAATATTTTTGGTTCATTTAAAATGTCATACTGCAAAATCAACAAACAGTATTCGTGTATTTTTATGCCCCGCCATGAAATGGGGGTGGCGTGGGGGCATATAGTGTTACCCATGTCCTTCACGTCCCTCATGGTAATGTAACCAACTTATTTAAATAACTACTGATCTGATTGTCATCAAACTTCACATACATAATAAGCATAAAGAACTCATTTCATATGGGGGAAGGGGGCATTTATGTCTCGCAGACATTTCTAGTTTTAAGTAAGTTTGGAAAGGTTTATTCATCAGAGTAAAATGGAATTAAAAAATGTCCAAGGTACTTGTTTCAGGAGGTCAGGAAACAAGAGAACAAAATATTGTGTCAAAACCTGGCAACAGTATAATTTCCAAATTTGATTTAATGCTTTGATTTACAATTGTAATGTTTTTCCCCTTCAGCGGTGCTATTACTGTAACCCCCTCCAGAACAGCGAGAAGACATTTGGTGTGTGTGTTCAGTGCTCCCAGGGTCGATGTACCTCCTCCTTCCATGTGACCTGTGCCTACGCTGCGGGCGTTGTGTATGAGACCAGTGACTGGCCATTCCCCGTCTACAACACGTGTATGCGGCACAACCACAAGGAAAAACAAAAGGTGAGACCTGCAAACTGATAATGGCTAGTCCTGTCTGTACAGAATTTAAGTTTACTTTACACAGCACTGAAGTCCTTGCCATTAAATATAACTAGTCTTGCATACTCTTTGAGTAAAATAGTTCAAAAGAAAATGTTGTAAATTAATTTGAAATGTAATTGTACAAGATGTATAATTTCTTCATGTTTTATGTTAATGAGATTGATAAAAAGAAAGGGTCATGAAAAGGAATAATGAAGTTTTATTCTGGCAAAAGGGAAAGAGGAAATTGACAGAGCTGAAGAAGGGAGACCGGGTGTATGCCAAACACAAAAACACACGCTACTATGTGGTAGAGGTGCTGAAGGTCACCAACCAAGTGTTTTACTCAGTGGACTTCGACGACGGCTCCTTCAGTGATGACCTGTATCCAGAGGATATAGATGTAAGCACAGAGAAATAACTTGTGTATACAAATATAAACATTTATGTTGAGTTTTAGGAGCAGACATATCCATTCTTATACAAAAGTCAACCAACAAAAAGATTTGAGTGCAGAATCAGGAATAGGAAGATAGGCCAAGTTTGATGTGAAGTAAAATTCCTTCATTTTGATTTATACCAAAAAAAATATACTTGATTGAACTTTCAATTCAGCATTAAAACATCTCTGAATACAATTAAAAAAATTGCTCATTATTTTTAGTGTTGAAAGTTATTGTTCACTATGTGATCTTGTATTGGAAAAGACTGTCTTGTAATCGCGTTGAATGAATGTAATTTGTTGACAGGATCACCAGGTAGACTTGGGACCTCCTCCTATCGGAACACATGTCCAGATCAAATGGACTGATGGAGACTTGTATGGTGCTACGTTCAGAGGAGCTAAATCTCTCATCATGTATACGGTAGGTTCTAGCAGATGCTCTATTGAAAAGTAATTTGTATTTGATCTATCAGTCATGAAACATCAAAAGATTTATCTTGATTTCCTTTTATAGCAAAGGTAAAGTTAATTTTCAGTTAATTAGCAGTAACATTTTCAGATTACATAAAGTTTCTGTATGTGTAGGTTAAAAACCTTTTCAGAGTCGAGGTCAGTTTATACTAGAACTTTTTGCAGATTATGTCACGTTTCTTTAGGTTCACATAGTGACTTCTAGAACTTTTGCATACACTTGATACATATTGAAGTAGTGATTGGATTGTAATAGGGGTGACTGGTCACTCACTGTTGCTGTAAATAGGCTTAGATTCTTCCTACCAGAAAAAATCTCTCATTTGATGTATACCATTTTAAGTATTAAGGAAAAAAACATGTTGCAATAAAATTTTGTTGATTGTTGATGAATAATCTGAAACATTTAAGTGTACCAATGTTTTTTGGACAGCTTTAAGTACTCTCTGCTGGAATTGTCACAAAATGTTCACTGGTGAGAGATCAATGTTCTATAAATTATTTGTTGTATTTCAGGTTGAGTTTGCAGATGGCAATCATAGAGTGTTTAAGAGAGAAGAAATTTGGTCTATGGATGAAAATCTTCCAAAGCAAATAAAAGCAAGAACGGTAAGGAAAAGATTGATTGTGCTTGTTGAAGTTTAGAATTAATTTCCATTGTTATGATTTAGGTTTAACATTCAATAGGATTATCGTAGAGGAGGTGTGAGGTATTTGTATATATTACGGGTGGTAGGATTGAATCCAGATGTGCCTACCATTCCTTATATCAAATCACTTTTTGGATGGGTTGTGGTGTCTCGGAAAAAGTGCCTCCCGCTCCATATAGTTAATTCTGGAACAGCCCTTACAGATTAAAAAAAGTCACGAAGACCAATGTTATAATAACTGCCTCCAAGTTTGCACTTTATAATTCACAATGTTATGGCAAAAGGTTATCTTGAGCATATATCTTGTATTCTTTCACCTGAGGTTACTAAATATATTTCCAGGTACATTTGTTATCATTGATATTAAAGTTAGTACTATAACGATTGTTTTCACTGTTGACCATAAACTGATGGGGTACAATGGGTTGTTTAGCAGCCTGAACACGTTTCCTCAGCTTTTCCGACATATCACTTGTATCATTATCAATCATGTATATTTGTTACCTTTCAGTCGGAGGCAACAGAAAGGAAATACAGTATTTTCTACACAGAAGAGATTAAAGCGGAAGTAGAGACTGAAGGGAAACGGCCAAAGGCAAAGATCTCCTATTCTAAGCTGAATGGATAAGCAATGTTAAACTTGATTGGTGTCTGTACGGAAGGGATTATATACTATGCAACACAGAAAGAATACAGTTTAAGCCTGCTTTTAACCTGGATCTTAATTTATTGTACAAGAGTTCATATTTACCACATATTGACATGTCTCGTGGCAGCTGTGTGCAAAGTTTTCGGACAATTTTAAAGACTGGAATATTTGCAATATTTATTTTAAAGACAATTATGATGACATTTATTTGTATTCCTGTTTTCTTTGCTTGTCTTAAAAACATATTTGAATTGACAATTTCCCCCAAAATGTGGTTGTGTTTCTGACAATCCCCTGTGTGGTACAATGAGGTCTGCTGTTCAATACTATACCAAGAGACAGTCCATCGGTTTTAGGCAGTCACTGTTAACATAGATTCATTCAGAAATTGTTTTTAATTTTAACATAATTTATTGTGTTCTTTGTGAATTAGCCACCAATTCTCCACAAGTTCATACCTGCAAAACAAGTTTTTGAAAATTGCTGAAAAAAACCTTAAAATTGAAGAAACATGCATTTTGCATGTTGATCGTATTCCCACATTTAAATGTGTTACCAGAATACTTTCACTGAAGAATTCCTTAAAACTATATATAAATTGCTCATTCTGGATTTGTAAAAAGAAATTGTAGCGGTATAGTACCAAGGCTACAGACAGGATTATTCCTGGCCTAATTAATCTGTGATAGTGTATTTAGGACAATTATCGTGTATTTTGACCTATTGTGCACGTTTTTATATTTTCAAGTTGATCAGTTACTTTTCCTCCATTCAAATGGCATTAAATGACAAACCTCTTGATTAGATTAACAGTTCAACCATTAACTACTGGAAGATTTATACAGATGTGTATAGAGCGAAGCGTTCAGACAAATACTTGAGTACCACTAGTCAAAAGGGAAGTTCAAGAAAGTGCCATGATGGCTGGGCAAGAACGATTTTACCTATAATTATTAAGAGATAAATATTGATACCTTATATGAAAGTTCTTTTTATTAAAGATCATTATTTAGTTTATGCATCTTTTATGCATGGATTAAATTATTTCTAGAAAAAAACTTGATTTTGTTGTTATTGTCTACCAAATAGTAATTTTTATGTACACCGACAACATTTACAAGACAATAGTTTGCATCAAGGACAACAACAAGAAGCTGTGATAGGCTGGTGGACACGGCAGTCATCCTACACATACAACTGTTCTATCAAAATTCTGAGTGATATGACCAATACTTTAGTCTTAAGTGTGCTGAGCAAGGTTCAGGGGGTCACTATGCTGTACATTGGCTAAATATGCTGTCCCATCCTCGATCTCCAGGGTTAGGCTCTCTACACCCCTGGAATATGTCCTGGCAAAACTGAAAGCATGATCAGGTCAAACAAACTGACCAATTATTAGGCTGATACCTGTCTTTTGAAGATTTACAAAGGAGCTGCAACTGACTTCAAAGCTTGTTAAATTTTACAGTTGTGTGATCACAAAGATTCTTTTGTTGTAGGTTTCCTCACTCGAGATTCAAATAAATCTGCTAGGATTGAGTAAATCCAAAAACTCGAGTCTGAGGAACCATTTAGGATTTGTCTGCAACCTGCGTTTAGATTTTGATAGAAGTTTATTAATTGTTCCCTAATCATTTAATAGGATGCCGATTCATGGCCTAGATTTTCTCATGGGATCTTTGTGTTAATGCTTCAAAGTGAAACTAAAAACATTTTCATTCTTTACAATTTTGCCATGGTTTGAAGGTAGCATTTCGCTCAAATTTTGGGGTAAAGATTTTTGTTTTGTAATGGCTCATTCATTTAATAGTAGTCTAAGGATGTTGATTCTTGGTATAAATATTTTTTGGGTGTATGGCATAACAGTAACTATGTTCACATTTGAAAATATTTTTCATTTTTATGCAAATTTTGCAATGGTTTGGACTTTACCATGTTTTTTTTCTCCCAAACTTTGTGGTTAGATTTTGATTCAAACTTTGTGGTTAGATTTTGATTCAAGTATTATAAAGTGGTGTTAGAATGCAGATTCTTCGTGTAATATTAATGCTGAAAGTTTGAAAACAATTCATTTAGTTTTGTTATGGCCAATTCGTTTAATACTGGTTGTGGTGAAAGGATGGAGATGACGGTGGTGGACATGTACTGGTTCATCAATACTCCCAGAATGCTCGGCACATTACTGTATTTAAGCCCTTTTAATAGTTAATTTTCAAATATTTAAATGCAATGTTAAATGTGTGTCTCCAAACAATTTGAAAGACTCTGTTTAGATAAGAAGAATAACCATCACTTTTGGGGAAATACCATTTGCACAGTTATGACTTGAATTGTATGTCTACTCTTTCTTTTTAATACATTGTCCAGGCTTACTCTTCTGAAAACTGACAAGGAGAGCTGTGCCGGTAGGAGTTATCTCCTGTGGCCGCTACGGTAGCCGGATTGGTCAAATTGTCAGTGGGATAACAGTTAACATACATACATTCAGTACAGTTATATTTTTTTCCAATTCTTTCTTTCTCTGTTCAGTTTTATGTAAAATGTTTTGCCATATATTATATACTTAGTCTTGTCAGATGAAGCGCACACTGTGTAATGGTCAGCCAAATGACAGAACAGTGGAAGATGGAGATTAGCTTCGAATTCCACTATAGATGAATTTAGGCTTGATGGAAGTTGATCAAATGATGTTAGTGGCAGAGTTCTTTGAAAAAGAAACTTACATGTACTCAAAATTTGAAGACTTCTTCAACATGAAACTACTGTTTTGATAAATATCAAGTTAAGAGAGTGCTGGGTCAAAGAATGCTTGTACAGATCAAGGTATTAATGATTTTGAACAAAAAAAGTCTGACATATTGCAGCAAAGATCTTCATATAGGAAATGTTATAAATCATGTAATGAATTGTTGGTGAATAATAACAAAAAATGCGTATATTTACATACTTTATTCAGATTTTAACTTTTAACAGTAGAAAATGCATTTTTGATGCACATACAGTACATGTAAAATACATGTGTAGCTCATCCTGTACAACACGTTTGACACCTCCTGTACAACAGAGCATACAAACAGTGTCACAAACTTTAAGTGGTATTGGTATACAGCAGAGAATTTCTCTAATTATCACAAGTCAGCATCAACCTTAGTCAATTCTCAACAAGTCTAATGTACTCGGAAAAAAGGCAAAGCACATCTCCTTGTTGGAGCTAGCGAGTACAGCAGAGAGCCACACATGTATTGTACACGAGTACATCAGTGATTGGTTGAAGCTACCCTTGTAGCCATGACTTGTCCTGTATGCTACTCTAGTAGCACTCCTCAACATTCACCCTGTTTTCACTTTCACTCGTCTCTCACCAACTATAGAACATACAATATATAAGCACTGACAACGTAAAACAAAATATAACAGAATGTCCCAGTTCTCTGAGGCAAATACAATCTTCTTTCAAGTTTATTCATAGAAGGAGTGAGTCTTGTGAATGACAGTGTTATTGATACAGCAAAGAAATTAAAATGGTTACTTGTACTGGCATTTAGTCACTGATCAATGCTGGACAGTCCTAGGTATACCGTTGTGTAATCATCAAAATACTTACACTTTTTACAATACAGCAATGTTTTCTGGCAACAGTTCCGCAAAACACATGAAACTGAGGCAAGACCTGTCTTGATGACAAGCCGGTCATCAGGCCCTGAGGTACACCACTAGTCACAAGACATACACTGATAGAAAGTCTACATGAATGAAATAATGGAATGAACAATTTTTGGCAAAACAAGTATCAAGTATTCATCAGAAACCACTGGTCCACTAAGAAAGAGTACACAAACAAAAAATGTACGCTAATTTACATAAAGCTTTATGGATGATACGGGAGTTCATGAAGTGGGATATCTAGACGGAAGAATTAACAAAATAACCAGGTTATTGTACTACCCAGGTGCTTCCAAAAATTACATAAAACTAATTCAATCTGCTTCTGTAGTTATAATACTCAAACAATTTTCAAAACACGAAAAATTTCTAACTGCAGTCTTCTTATATTTTTTTTCTGGCTGTTTGTACTGTCACAGATTACTGCCAGCTAAGTAAGGTGATTTAGTATAAACGCCTATGCAAGTATGAGGTTTGAACGTAAGTATAAATGACCATCCCTACACACTGACAATCTTACTGGTAGTTTGTAGTTATAGAAAGAGGAATTGTGATGCACTGCCTCAGAATAAACGCAGCTTAAAATGTGAATATGAAGGAAGGTGAACCAAAGTTTTTTTAAAAACTGATATGAAAAGAAAGATTTCCTGGTGATTTTCCTGAAATTATTTTCTAATAACTACAGGTCTAAAAAGATATTTACATTGTCATCTTGTATGTTTGTAACATATGCATCCGGGAGAAAATTCAAGCACGTTCATACTTCACAAGTACTCCGATTTCCACATACACACAGTAGCAAGTCTTACATTCCTTCATATCATTACAATTCCTTTTTTTTCGGCAAAATGGAAAGAACAAATTGCAAATAGAGCAAAAACTATTTAAAATCATTTGTATCCACATCATTCATCATACAAAAGATAGATGTACATATTTATGCTTTAAAAATTATGTTTTATTTTTACACATTCAGCAATTTTAAGATATATATATATATTATACATATATATATTACATGTGTGAGTGTGCTGTATATATACACAATGTCTTTAAAAATTAAATAACACATCATCATAGACAGTAGCAAAAATACACACAACATGTTACAACAGTTAATTGTAAAAAAAAAATCATCTTATTTTGCATAACATTCATGCATCTTTCTCACAGCCACTCTTTGTATTTGTTACTCTAGCCTTGCCCCAGAAAAAATATTCTTTTCAGTCTATCCCCAGAAAAAGTATGTCTCCCCAGCCTTGCCTCAGAGACATGGAGTACCATACCCTGGTATTTGTGTCCTCAGCCTTGCCTCAGAGACATGGAGTACCATACCCTGGTATTTGTGTCCTCAGCCTTGCCTCAGAGACATGGAGTACCATACCCTGGTGTCTCCTCAGCCTTGCCTCTGAGACATGGAGTACCATACCCTGGTATTTGTGTCCTCAGCCTTGCCTCAGAGACATGGAGTACTATACCCTGGTATTTGTCTCTTCAGCCTTGCCTCAGAGACATGGAGTACCATACCTGGTATTTGTCTCCTCAGCCTTGCCTCAGAGACATGGAGTACCATACCCTGGTATTTGTCTCCTCAGCCTTGCCTCAGAGACATGGAGTACCATACCCTGGTATTTGTCTCCTCAGCCTTGCCTCAGAGACATGGAGTACCATACCCTGGTATTTGTCTCCACAGAGACATGGAGTACCATACCCTGGTATTTGTCTCCACAGAGACATGGAGTACCATACCTTAGAGTAATGTTTTTTACCTCTTCAGTCTTCCCATAGATACTTCATGCATTAGTCTTGTCAGCCTTACCTTTTTAGACAATAAAAATACTTCCAATTTCAAGCTGCGAACCTGAAGAATCTTTATCATACTAGAGCCAATGAGCATCAAGTTTAATGGTATTCAACCCTAAACAACATGTAACAATGTATCTGATTGGTTACACAGCAGGCCTAACACTTTGTGCCTTTTCTTGACACTACTGATAATGTCGGTTACATTGATATATTAACAGATGAAGGACCATCAGTGGGAAGGTCTAGTCAACATTACTTACAGAAATTTCATTTAAATATTTGTAGCATTTCTACAGTTTTTCATGACTTCATTTTTAAAACAATTCAGATGAAATTTTGCACGCTGTTAAGAAAACTATAAATATTTTTTATCTTTATTTAATATCTCATTTTAATAATATTATATTTAATGAGAAATCCGTTAATATTCTGTTTTATCCCATTTACAGAAACATAATGAAACTACCAGATAATGTTGTGTTGAAACATCTTGACTTACTTGTCATTCTGTTACACTGGTAAAATTAATGCACCAAAAATGGTGTTTTTGGTAAATTCCTTAAAGCCAACATTCATCAATGTGGTTATTTATCCTGACTCGTGTGACCAGCAGTCAAAGGTCACCTTTTAAAAACTAGCTTAACTTCCCACAGGTTTTGACAAGGAACGAAAAAAATCAAATCTAGACAACAAAAATATGTATTCTCCGACCATTCTCACATCCTTTTGACCTCACTCTAGGTGCTGCTCAATATGCATAATGTGATCACATGACCAACTGGAGCACTTGTTATAAATAGATTTGGTTGTACCATTCAAGACCATGTAACATATAACCCTTCCATAATTCAGCCTTTCACCACTGAACAAAATAAAAATCTTTGGTGAAAAACAAAATGAAATATACAAATTCTTCTTATTCTGTATCGCATCTGAACTCAATTTTACAGCCAAGTCTCAGGAACAAACAACTTCTGCAAATCTTGTTATCCTAGATCTAAGATCATCCCTTGTTCACTGTTATCAAGTCATTGTTGTAAAATATATAAGCTTTACTAAGGAAACCTATGTGTCTCACTTTCAAATATTTTCTAAAGTGTCCAGACGAAAAAACAACATGAACTCAGGTGTGTAAAGTGCCAGGACTGTCTGGGATCGAATGACATCACCACAACACCATGGAGGCAGTGCACCTATCTCAAGTCGTATAAAAGTGGACATTTCCATATGTATGTTTATGGTTCACTTTTAAAATTCATTCCAACACAAAAGAGTTACAGCAATACTTTTGCGAAATACAATCTTATTGAATTCATTAAAATTTTGGAAGGGATAATGGCCACTTTTACAGAACACAGTTTCCTCCCACAATCTCTAAAGGTTACAGGACAACACGTTACAATCTAGCTGGACTTCCTCTTCTACAGTCACATGACCTGACCTCTTCTCTGGCACTTTATCACAGTGAAGGACACTAAGGTCATCAATAGTTGGCATATCTCGTAACCCCGAAAAAATCTCATGATAAAAATCACTAATTAACTGAATGTTAAAGAACATAAATGTTTCGAAACAGCTTTTTCTCTGATTATTTTTTTTCTGATGCAGTATTCAAGTACTGTTATTACACTCTCAGTATACTTGTACATTACACATACATTCATATCTCTGCAATAAGCTCGCTTGCATCTTGTGGAGTTGTAGACATACAGTTTCTCTACTCCACGGGAGGCACCAATACATATCAAATGTCAGCATCAACAAAAATAAAGTCGCAAGTCCTATTTGTGTTATGGTATGTTTTCAAGTCCCTGATAATCTGCAACAATCCAGTTTCACTGGGGAGCTCAGCCAATCAGAACACAGCCCTTGATCAATACAGCCAATCAGGTGGCTGCCATTTCTCTGTCCTGATCTGCTGTGAACTCTCTGCAGGCCTATATCACATAGGTGTTTGCTTAGCAATAATGTATATTGTTCTCAAGGCCTGTGAAACCTGTGATGAAAGAAAAGTAAACAATTTTATGTTGCATAGTTTCTCATTCCTATTCAGTTATTAAATGTTAATGGTTATTCAATCTTTTCCATAAACTCAATCTGAGTATGTGACTCAATCAGATGTAAGCTAACATTTCGTTTTGTTTCAAATTGAAGAAATTCATCAAATTACTGAGTTAAAATAATTCATTTACAATTACAATTTAAGAACTTTCCTTCATTTCTAGCTTTACAAGATTTTGGAGTTGAAAGGAAAGAGCTCTTCAAGGTGTAAAAGAAGCACAAACATTTTGAGTAATATAACTTATTTTAGGTAAGAGTACAAATTATATACACCCGCCTGGCAGTAAAACGACACAAACCATCAACACCTACCTGGTTAAATGCCGACTGTCCTCATGGACTGCCATCTCTTTACTTTTGAATTCATTTAACTCTTTTCTTATTGCAGCCTGCAAAACAAGGAAATCATTATGAAACTTCCTTCAAACCACAAAATTGGACGAAATATTTATTACTTCAAATACAGTGGCTTCTCCTTTAGAAGAATGCCAACATTTCTAATTTGCCTACGGGGTAGTTTGTTGTGATAAGATTTAGTCTTTTTCTTTAAAGTGGTGTCAGTTCCAACTGGCTGGAAAAAAAACATTGGCATCAGAGAACACCATATGGGAATAGCATTTTGAAGAACTGCTATCAGTTAGATATGCATGATCCCCCCCCCCCATTACATCCAGCTCCCCCCTCCCTATTACATCCAGCTAGCTATCAACAGAGAACATAAGTATAAGGAACAGCCACAGCCAAGCAAATGCAATGGTTTTGAAAAGGCATTTGACATTGTTACTAAAAACTCTTTTAGAAAAGCTTTTCTTACACTATGGGTCCTCATGTAATATTGTCTAACCCTTACACTATGGGCCGCCGTGTAATATTGTCTAACCCGTACACTATGGGCCGCCGTGTAATATTGTCTAACCCGTACACTATGGGCCGCCATGTAATATTGTCTAACCCTTACACTATGGGCCGCCATGTAATATTGTCTAACCCTTACACTATGGGCCGCCGTGTAATATTGTCTAACCCGTACACTATGGGCCGCCATGTAATATTGTCTAACCCTTACACTATGGGCCGCCATGTAATATTGTCTAACCCGTACACTATGGGCCGCCATGTAATATTGTCTAACCCTTACACTATGGGCCGCCGTGTAATATTGTCTAACCCGTACACTATGGGCCGCCATGTAATATTGTCTAACCCGTACACTATGGGCCGCCATGTAATATTGTCTAACCCTTACACTATGGGCCGCCGTGTAATATTGTCTAACCCGTACACTATGGGCCGCCGTGTAATATTGTCTAACCCGTACACTATGGGCCGCCATGTAATATTGACTAACCCGTACACTATGGGCCGCCATGTAATATTGTCTAACCCGTACACTATGGGCCGCCATGTAATATTGACTAACCCTTACACTATGGGCCGCCATGTAATATTGTCTAACCTGTACACTATGGGCCGCCATGTAATATTGTCTAACCCGTACACTATGGGCCGCCATGTAATATTGTCTAACCCTTACACTATGGGCCGCCGTGTAATATTGACTAACCCGTACACTATGGGCCGCCATGTAATATTGTCTAACCCTTACACTATGGGCCGCCATGTAATATTGTCTAACCCTTACACTATGGGCCGCCATGTAATATTGTCTAACCCGTACACTATGGGCCGCCATGTAATACTGTCTAACCCTTACACTATGGGCCGCCATGTACTACTGTCTAATCCGTACACTATGGGCCGCCATGTAATATTGTCTAACCCGTACACTATGGGCCGCCATGTAATATTGTCTAACCCTTACACTATGGGCCGCCATGTAATATTGTCTAACCCGTACACTATGGGCCGCCATGTAATATTGTCTAACCCGTACACTATGGGCCGCCATGTAATATTGTCTAACCCGTACACTATGGGCCGCCGTGTAATATTGTCTAACCCTTACACTATGGGCCGCCATGTAATATTGTCTAACCCGTACACTATGGGCCGCCATGTAATATTGTCTAACCCTTACACTATGGGCGGCCATGTAATATTGTCTAACCCGTACAAGAGGATGACCTGAGGTGTCTCCCATGGAAGACAGCAGCTGTTCAGTCCTGTTTCTGTGTCCCATGGCAGCTGTATTGGAGGGGCTAGAGTTTGAGGGCAGTTTATAACCAATGGTGGAGCATTAAGTTGTACAATAAACAGGTAAGTTTCAGAATTAGCCATGAAGCAGGGTTGGGAGGCACATTTTCAGAGACCCCCACACCCATCAAATATCAAAAGAGGTTTAATATAAGGAATAGTATGCAGATCTGGTTGATATAGGTGCCTCCGACCTCCCCCAAACAATTAATTATGGAAAAGTCCTAAACTCGAATCTCAGATCAATTCAATACTGTTATATGTCCCTGTAATAACCTTGGTAGAGCTTACCTTGTCTTTAGGAGTGAGGCGTGTCCAGGGCTTGTCACCCCGACGATCATACTCATTGGCATCCGTCCACTCTACATAATCACTGAACTTGATAATCTTCTTCTCCTTCAGCTCGTCTATAGTGGGCCTGAAGCTTAGCTGTACAGAAACAATCAGTTCTCCATTAATCAACAAGATATAGAGGACTGGAGCTTAGCTGTACAGAAACAATCAGTTCTCCATTAATCAACAAGATATAGAGGACTGGAGCTTAGCTGTACAGACACAATCAGTTCTCCATTAATCAACAAGATATAGAGGACTGGAGCTTAGCTGTACAGAAACAATCAGTTCTCTATTAGTCAACAAGATATAGAGGACTGGAGCTTAGCTGTACAGAAACAATCAGTTCTCTATTAATCAACAATATATAGAGGACTGGAGCTTAGCTGTACAGAAACAATCAGTTCTCTATTAACCAACAAGATATAGTGGACTGGAGCTTAGCTGTACAGAAACAATCAGTTCTCTATTAACCAACATGATATAGTGGACTGGAGGTTAGCTGTACAGAAACAATCAGTTCTCTATTAACCAACAAGATTAGTAGACTGGAGGTTAGCTGTACAGAAACAATCATTTCTCTATTAACCAACAAGATATAGTAGACTGGAGCTTAGCTGTACAGAAACAATCATTTCTCTATTAACCAACAAGATATAGTAGACTGGAGCTTAGCTGTACAGAAACAATCATTTCTCTATTAACCAACAAGATATAGTAGACTGGAGCTTAGCTGTACAGAAACAATCAGTTCTCTATTAATCAACAAGATATAGTGGACTGCAGCTTAGCTGTACAGACACAATCAGTTCTCTATTAACCAACAAGATATAGAGGACTGGAGCTTAGATGTACAGAAACAATCAGTTCTCTATTAACCAACAAGATATAGTGGACTGGAGCTTAGCTGTACAGACACAATCAGTTCTCTATTAGACAACACGATGTAGTGGACTTGAGCTTAGCTGTACAGAAACAATCATTTCTCTATTAACCAACAAGATATAGTGGACTGGAGCTTAGCTGTACAGAAACAATCAGTTCTCTATTAACCAACAAGATATAGTGGACTGGAGCTTAGCTGTACAGAAACAATCCGTTCTCTATTAGACAACAAGATATAGTGGACTGGAGCTTAGCTGTACAGAAACAATCAGTTCTCTATTAACCAAGAAGATATAGTAGACTGGAGCTTAGCTGTACAGAAACAATCATTTCTCTATTAACCAACAAGATATAGTAGACTGGAGCTTAGCTGTACAGAAACAATCATTTCTCTATTAACCAACAAGATATAGTAGACTGGAGCTTAGATGTACAGAAACAATCAGTTCTCTATTAATCAACAAGATATAGTGGACTGGAGCTTAGCTGTACAGACACAATCAGTTCTCTATTAACCAACAAGATATAGAGGACTGGAGCTTAGCTGTACAGAAACAATCAGTTCTCTATTAACCAACAAGATATAGTGGACTGGAGCTTAGCTGTACAGACACAATCAGTTCTCTATTAATCAACAAGATATAGTGGACTGGAGCTTAGCTGATGTACAGACACAATCAGTTCTCTATTAACCAACAAGATATAGAGGACTGGAGCTTAGCTGTACAGAAAAAATCAGTTCTCTATTAACAAACAAGATATAGTGGACTGGAGCTTAGCTGTATAGACACAATCAGTTCTCTATTAACCAACAAGATGTAGTGGACTGGAGCTTAGCTGTACAGAAACAATCAGTTCTCTATTAACCAACAAGATATAGAGGACTGGAGCTTAGCTGTACAGAAACAATCAGTTCTCTATTAACCAACAAGATATAGTGGACTGGAGCTTAGCTGTACAGAAACAATCAGTTCTCTATTAACCAACAAGATGTAGTGGACTGGAGCTTAGCTGTGCAGAAACAATCAGTTCTCTATTAACCAACAAGATGTAGTGGACTGGAGCTTAGCTGTACAGAAACAATCAGTTCTCTATTAACCAACAAGATATAGTAGACTGGAGCTTAGCTGTACAGAAACAATCAGTTCTCTATTAGACAACAAGATATAGTAGACTGGAGCTTAGCTGTACAGAAACAATCATTTCTCTATTAATCAACAATACATAGTAGACTGGAGCTTAGCTGTACAGAAACAATCAGTTCTCTATTAACCAACAAGATATAGTGGACTGGAGCTTAGCTGTACAGAAACAATCAGTTCTCTATTAACCAACAAGATATAGTAGACTGGAGCTTAGCTGTACAGAAACAATCAGTTCTCTATTAACCAACAAGATATAGTGGACTGGAGCTTGGCTGTATAGAAACAATCAGTTCTCTATTAGACAACAAGATATAGTAGACTGGAGCTTAGCTGTACAGAAACAATCAGTTCTCTATTAGACAACAAGATATAGTAGACTGGAGCTTAGCTGTACAGAAACAATCAGTTCTCTATTAACCAACAAGATATAGTAGACTGGAGCTTAGCTGTACAGAAACAATCAGTTCTCTATTAGACAACAAGATGTAGTAGACTGGAGCTTAGCTGTACAGAAACAATCAGTTCTCTATTAACCAACAATATATAGTGGACTGGAGCTTAGCTGTACAGAAACAATCAGTTCTCTATTAACCAACAATATATAGTGGACTGGAGCTTAGCTGTACAGAAACAATCAGTTCTCTATTAATCAACAAGATATAGTGGACTGGAGCTTAGCTGTACAGAAACAATCAGTTCTCTATTAATCAACAAGATATAGTGGACTGGAGCTTAGCTGTACAGAAACAATCAGTTCTCTATTAACCAACAATATATAGTGGACTGGAGCTTAGCTGTACAGAAACAATCAGTTCTCTATTAGACAACAAGATATAGTGGACTGGAGCTTAGCTGTACAGAAACAATCAGTTCTCTATTAATCAACAATATATAGTGGACTGGAGCTTAGCTGTACAGAAACAATCAGTTCTCTATTAATCAACAAGATATAGTGGACAGGAGCTTAGCTGTACAGAAACAATCAGTTCTCTATTAGACAACAATATATAGTGGACTGGAGCTTAGCTGTACAGAAACAATCAGTTCTCTATTAGACAACAAGATATAGTGGACTGGAGCTTAGCTGTACAGAAACAATCAGTTCTCTATTAGACAACAAGATATAGTGGACTGGAGCTTAGCTGTACAGAAACAATCAGTTCTCTATTAGACAACAAGATATAGTGGACTGGAGCTTAGCTGTACAGAAACAATCAGTTCTCTATTAGACAACAAGATATAGTGGACTGGAGCTTAGCTGTACAGAAACAATCAGTTCTCTATTAGACAACAAGATATAGTGGACTGGAGCTTAGCTGTACAGAAACAATCAGTTCTCTATTAGACAACAAGATATAGTGGACTGGAGCTTAGCTGTAAAGAAACAATCAGTTCTCTATTAGACAACAAGATATAGTGGACTGGAGCTTAGCTGTACAGAAACAATCAGTTCTCTATTAACCAACAAGATATAGTGGACTGGAGCTTAGCTGTACAGAAACAATCAGTTCTCTATTAACCAACAAGATATAGTGGACTGGAGCTTAGCTGTACAGAAACAATCAGTTCTCTATTAGACAACAAGATATAGTGGACTGGAGCTTAGCTGTACAGAAACAATTAGTTCTCTATTAGACAACAAGATATAGTGGACTGGAGCTTAGTCATATCATATCCTTGTTGTTATACAAGGGCTGTCACTAATATTATCTAACACAGACAGAATTTGAGTGATTATCGATTAACACCCAAGGTTCATTGTAGGATAAATATACTCGCTTATTTACCTTAAAATGAAAAATAAAAATAACACTTTGTGGAAACGCCACCTGATTGTATCCATGTTAGTGATACATTAAGTTCATCATTTCCATAAGCTTTAACAAACATTACAGGCTAGTCCTTTTTCCAAATATAATTTTGGTATGCAGGAATTATCTATTTCAATCTTACCTTCCTAATTAGATATTTCTTCTTCTCTTCCTTTTCTCGAATAGCATCATCTGAGGACTGGTCTATTAAATAAAAAGTAAGATAATTTTTCAGGTGTTCCAGACTGTTTGCACACTCTGCGAATATTCTGTGAGACAGAGTTAACTTGTTGATGAAGTTCTTAACAGATTTCTCCATGGGCTTCCTCCCATCCCTATCCCTTACTGGCGTGGATCTAAACATTATCTTCATTACTTCGACCCTATTCCTAAAACAGGATCATCTTCAACCAACTTTCACAGATCTGGAATCAATTGTTTAACTTGGTCCTCCTTTCTGACCAGTTGTAACACCCACACAACTGTATCATTGTTATGATGAAGCCAAGTCTCTGCATGGCTGTGTTAGCCTTAACTGAAATGTTCAATTAAACCTCAGCTACACCCAGTAGCCAGCGTAGTTCCACTGTTAGCCAAGGAGTGGCTAATTAACACACTATTGTTCTACGGGACACCATTGACACTGAATACATATTCATTAAGTGTTAGCTAACACACTGACACAGCTGTGACAGGCAGTTGGGCCAGTCGCCATGGAAACTTGATGGTGAAATCAGCTGACTGAATTATAAATGACTGGAATTAGTCATCAGTTGACCCAGTATGGGCTGGCCTACCTGTGTACCAGTGGAGCCATTCACTTAGTTATCCTGGCTGTACAATCAATACATATTGATCCACCTCTCTCCTAATACACAATTCACTACATTGGTCATCTCGCCAAATTACGTCTAATTTAGTCATTTTCAGCATGAATGAAATCATCTTAAATACTACATAATTTTTTGATGAGTGTTTTATTGATAATACTACAATTCTGGTATTTACTTCCACTAATTAAAAATACAAGATAGATTAATTTTTATCAAGCATTATCCTTTTTTGTATTTACATTTAACTCACTTTCTCTTTTTATTAAATGAGTATTTAATTTTATTTAGTTTATTAGCATTAATAAGGAGTATGACAATAAAGCTATTGAATTTACTCTGTCAATGAAATAAGATATAATCCTGAGAATGTTCATGCTATAACAGATTGTTTATATACCAGTAGGTAACAGGAGTGGGAGACTGTTAATTATACTACAATGACCTAGCTATAACTACTTATATGCTTTCGTATGAACGTACATGAAATTCAACCTAGGTTTTTTATCTAATTAACAGGGAACCATTTCACTATTTGAGTAACACAGATGTGAGAATATTTATCCCAGCAACCATGATTGTACAGGTAGACATTCAACAGGTACGTCAGGTAGACATTCAACAGGTACGTCAGGTAGACATTCAACAGGTAAGTTATTTACCAGGTATAATAACAAGTGTCCTTCTACAAACATCTCCAGACTCTTTACAGATGCCATTCTATAAAACTAATCAATCTGCAGGTGCCACAGATATTGTTTTTCTTAAAAAATAACAGCTTTGAAAATATGTAGCAATATGAGTTTTTACACAATAATTGTATGGATAGTAAGGAATGGTTTATTATCATAACTGATCTTCATTATTGTTATTAAGGTAAAGAAAGAAGATTTATTCATAACATCATTTGCACCTGATTACAACACATAATAGTTTAGAATTGTCGAAGGACAGATCCCATTAATGCTATTCACCTGATGCTGCATATAGTGCTATTAAAATGATTAAAATCAAGGTAGATCTTAGAATTAGCAAAAGTTCTAAATGTTTCATGAAATTATGATAACAAAAAGCCAAATTATATAAAAGTAGAGAGAGAGAGGAAAAAAAAGATTTATTGAATTGAAATCAATATAGCCATGTTCAGGCGAATGATTTAAACATTTAAGTTACAATAATGGGGCCAATGAGAGCCACAGAAGGCTTTTAATTGGGTATAAAATTTATATTAATACATTATGATTAAAAATTCTCTTAAAAGTAAAACTGCAAACATTTTCCTGTTATGGGATCTATAGCTCCAAGCATGATTAGCTAACATTTCATTTCCTGGTGTAAGAATACTTCATAGAAAATTTGGTTAACATGTTTTCAACATGTCAGGTGGAGTAGCCTTTCAAAGATATTAAATGCATTAATCACCACCAAATTGACATCTGTATAAGAGTACAGGTACAAATATTTTCAGCCTCAAATCGTCTGTACAAATAACATAGGTGTACATATTACACAGTTTATAATTATAGGATGGTTATCTCCATTGTTTCCATGTTATGACCCTGATACAAAGTCCCTAGGAAACAGAGAGACTCCTGACTAGACCTGGTAGTTGGTTTTGTTTTGTCTTCTTGGGTTCATGCCCAGCAAGCACATATATGATTACGGAATTGTGATCTCCACTCCTTCCAAGTATTGACCCAAGGAAAGTCCCAAGGGTCCAGCAGGACTTCAAATCACATTAACATAATTGTATTCACCTCTGCATGCCCAGCAATTGTATAATTGCATATATTGTTGTACACTGGCAATCTCTATGTTATGACACAAGTAATAAGTCTCTCGGAAGGAATGGGGGCGGACCCCTTAGACTGATCTTGAAAACAAAATCAAGGTAAAGTTCTCTCTTAAGGGGTGTACATTTTAGTCATTCCCCATCTGAGCACTCTCTTAACTATCTACAACATATATAATGCATATTGTATCTGGTATTTGACCTAATAAGTGTCCTATCCCAAACGAACCCCTTGATAGTTTCTTATCTGAATGTCCTATCCTGCTAACCAAAATTTACAAAATTAGATGTACAGAAATCATCTGAATTTTGTCGACTAACAACATAATATGATCAAGGGCATGTAATAGCATGAATATGGTAACTAAATGTCGATATTTGTAGGTTTTAAGGCTGATAATGAACGAGTCAACATTGCCAAATCCATGTATAAATATAATATGTAACTTACTGTGTAAAATATTTCTTTGCAGTAACTCATCCTGGGTAGGCCGTAGGCTGAGTCGCCTGAAAAAAAGAAAATAGACAATCTAAAGTCACATGGTTATAATAAATAAACTATACAACAGTCGCCTGAAAGAAAAATTAGAAAAATTCAAAGTCTTGTAGGTATGCTGAATAGCAACCATGAACTACACGATGTATTATACAACAGCTCAACTTACAGGATTTAAATTCAGAAACATTCATTGCACATATATTATTTACTTGGAAATGTTTAAGTTAAAGAGTTACCTCCCCTGCACCTTGCAGCCAATGTTTAGAAATGCCTTACCTTGTGAGCTTATGGCCAATGTTGAACCTTTGCACCTGTTTCTCGTCCTCAGTCTCAGAAGGTATAATATTTTTCTCCATAAGGTCGTGATGTGACGGGCGATTACTTAAAAACCTAGCTAAACTATCTTGTCTTGCTACTTTTGCTGCTAAAGAACCTGAAAAAAAGACAAAGTTGATTTCATCTATATACATTACGAACATCTTTTTTTATTGAAAGTGTTAAAAGTTGTGTAATCACGAGATAAGACTCTCAATGATTAAACTGTTTCCTGATTTTCAGAATTAATCTGTGTTATTCTAATCATTATTTCTTAAGATTTAGTAAATTCACACTGATCATTACAAGTGTATATAACATTGAATTAAAATAGCTGTTAAGTGCAGGTAAAATCTGTACAAACTGAAATCATTTCACGACACATTTTATTTGCGTTGAGCTAAGATTTACAACCACAATATGCTATTAAAGGTCTATCATCTGCGCTTACTTGTTTCCATCTCGTCATCATCATCGTCGCGGTACTTGATTTCCTCGTCGTCGGACGATGAGTCGTCATAGGAGTTTTGCGGTGTGGATGAGTTTGGGGTGTTTTGGAAAGACACTGGTGAGGGTACGACTGGCATTGACACAGGTATTGGGGTATTCTCCTTATCACTGTCCCCTCCTGTCGGCGGAGGAACATGTCTACAACCAAATTATCATTGTTTATCTTCCAAAGTGATGATTTACAAGAACTGTCATGTAATATAAATACCAAAACACCTACAGGAAACGAATTTCATAGCCTCCTGGACATTTATTTTCCCTTTTTTTGGGTGTGCAATACACACTAATGGAAGCTTTTTTCCAGCATTTTACCCAAAAAGGTACCTGCGCAAATTACACTGGTACTGTGCTTAACAAGTTGTTAAGCTAGCTGTATATTTGACCAATGATTCGTGGATTTCTACAACCTTATCTAGTACCAAACACTTACACAAATCCAGCTCTAAGCCGCGGCCGGCCTATATTGCCAGAGAGGGGCGTGGCCAGAGGGGAAGGTTTCGGCTGCTGGTCAACACTCCTAACATTATTGGGCACACAAGGCGTGCTGTCTATTTGTGACGGGGCACTCGGCTCCGGCGTCACAGGAACACCACCATTCAGTTCAAATCGCGACTTCAAAGCACTTTTTTTAGGTTGTTTATTCAGGTCAGGTTCAGAAGCGGGAACCTGTTCAAAGCCAGGATTAAGGTTAGGTTCTGGCTCACTCTTTTCATTCTCTGTAACGTCAAGGTCACCTGCGGGAGTAAAAAGCCAAGTTTAATATGTTATATTGATGTGAATGGAACAGGTTTATTATGTTACTGGTATACTGATGTGAACAGAACAGTTATAGATAATATAATAAGGCTGTATAGTGATACATGTTACATGGATATTAAGATCAACACCTCAGTGTTGTACATCTTCCATGATGAGAAGTCAAGGTCACATGTAATAAAAATGTTAAGGTCATAGATATGAAAATATCAAGGTCATACCAATAAATATAACATGAATGTCATGGTCACAGTTATATATACATTAGATGACATATCATGGCTAGAGGTTTTTGTTATTAAATGATATGAAATGTCAAACTTGTGTTTATTATGTCTAAAATTCAAACCGTGAAAACCCTATCACACCCTGCCCAGCCCACCAGCACACAACCTTATCCTAGCTGGGTTATAAGTGTAAGTAAGATGTTGCATTCATTATCTACTTGAAGATTTCTGCTTTATAAAAATCTGTGACTTAGTCAACAATATCAAAAAACTACTTACTCAGATCGTCTTCCTCATCGTCCTCGTCATCATGAGGGAGATGATTGTCGGTGATGACCTGCTCCTCAGCAGCAAACTTGACTGTACTGGCCTCTTGTACCTCCATCTCCATAGCGATGGAGGGTCTGGGGGCGGGGATGGGTGGTTCCTGAGGTACTTGTGTGGCAGCAGCAGGTATGATCATTGGCCTAGCATTGGCTGTCGTTAGCACTGAAACAGGTTCAAACAAATTATAGCATTGGCTGTCGCTAGCACTGAAACAGGTTCAAGCAAATTATAGCATTGGCTGTCGTTAGCACTGAAACAGTCAAACAATTTATAGCATTGGCTGTCGTTAGCACTGAAACAGGTTCAAACAAATTATAGAACTGGCTGTCGTTAGCACTGAAACAGGTTCAAACAAATTATAGCATCAGCTGTCGTTAGCACTGAAACAGGTTCAAGCAAATTATAGCATTGGCTGTCGTTAGCACTGAAACAGGTTCAAACAAATTATAGCATCAGCTGTCGTTAGCACTGAAACAGGTTCAAACAAATTATAGCATTGGCTGTCATTTGCACTGAAACAGGTTCAAACAAATTATAGCATCAGCTGTCGTTAGCACTGAAACAGGTTCAAACAAATTACAGCATTGGCTGTCATTAGCACTGAAACAGGTTCAAACAAATTATAGCATCAGCTGTCGTTAGCACTGAAACAGGTTCAAGCAAATTATAGCATTGGCTGTCGTTAGCACTGAAACAGGTTCAAACAAATTATAGCATTGGCTGTCATGAGCACTGAAACAGGTTCAAACAAATTATAGCATCAGCTGTCGTTAGCACTGAAACAGGTTCAAACAAATTACAGCATTGGCTGTCATTAGCACTGAAACAGGTTCAAACAAATTATAGCATTGGCTGTCGTTAGAACTGAAACAGGTTCAAACAAATTATAGCATCAGCTGTCGTTAGCACTGAAACAGGTTCAAACAAATTATAGCATTGGCTGTCGTTAGAACTGAAACAGGTTCAAACAAATTATAGAATTGGCTGTCGTTAGCAATGAAACAGGTTCAAACAAATTATAGAATTGGCTGTCGCTAGCACTGAAACAGTCAAACAAATTATAGAATTGGCTGTCGCTAGCACTGAAACAGTCAAACAATTTATAGAATTGGCTGTCGTTAGCAATGAAACAGGTTCAAACAAATTATAGAATTGGCTGTCGCTAGCACTGAAACAGTCAAACAATTTATAGAATTGGCTGTCGTTAGCAATGAAACAGGTTTAAACAAATTATAGAATTGGCTGTCGCTAGCACTGAAACAGTCAAACAAATTATAGCATTGGCTGTCGCTAGCACTGAAACAGTCAAACAATTTATAGAATTGACTGTCGCTAGCACTGAAACAGGTTCAAACAAATTATAGCATTGGCTGTCGCTAGCAATGAAACAGTCAAACAAATTATAGCATTGGCTGTCGTTAGCAATGAAACTGTCAAACAAATTATAGCATTGGCTGTCGCTAGCACTGAAACAGTCAAACAATTTATAGAATTGGCTGTCGCTAGCACTGAAACAGTCAAACAATTTATAGAATTGGCTGTCGCTAGCAATGAAACAGTCAAACAAATTATAGAATTGGCTGTCGCTAGCAATGAAACAGGTTCAAACAAATTATAGCATTGGCTGTCGTTAGCACTGAAACAGGTTCAAGCAAATTATAGCATTGGCTGTCGTTAGCACTGAAACAGGTTCAAACAAATTATAGCATCAGCTGTCGTTAGCACTGAAACAGGTTCAAACAAATTATAGCATTGGCTGTCATTTGCACTGAAACAGGTTCAAACAAATTATAGCATCAGCTGTCGTTAGCACTGAAACAGGTTCAAACAAATTACAGCATTGGCTGTCATTAGCACTGAAACAGGTTCAAACAAATTATAGCATCAGCTGTCGTTAGCACTGAAACAGGTTCAAGCAAATTATAGCATTGGCTGTCGTTAGCACTGAAACAGGTTCAAACAAATTATAGCATCAGCTGTCGTTAGCACTGAAACAGGTTCAAACAAATTATAGCATTGGCTGTCATGAGCACTGAAACAGGTTCAAACAAATTATAGCATCAGCTGTCGTTAGCACTGAAACAGGTTCAAACAAATTACAGCATTGGCTGTCATTAGCACTGAAACAGGTTCAAACAAATTATAGCATTGGCTGTCGCTAGCACTGAAACAGTCAAACAAATTATAGCATTGGCTGTCGCTAGCACTGAAACAGTCAAACAAATTATAGCATTGGCTGTCGCTAGCAATGAAACAGTCAAACAAATTATAGAATTGGCTGTCGCTAGCACTGAAACAGTCAAACAAATTATAGCATTGGCTGTCGCTAGCAATGAAACAGTCAAACAAATTATAGCATTGGCTGTCGTTAGCAATGAAACTGTCAAACAAATTATAGCATTGGCTGTCGCTAGCACTGAAACAGTCAAACAATTTATAGAATTGGCTGTCGCTAGCACTGAAACAGTCAAACAATTTATAGAATTGGCTGTCGCTAGCAATGAAACAGTCAAACAAATTATAGAATTGGCTGTCGCTAGCAATGAAACAGGTTCAAACAAATTATAGCATTGGCTGTCGTTAGCACTGAAACAGGTTCAAGCAAATTATAGCATTGGCTGTCGTTAGCACTGAAACAGGTTCAAACAAATTATAGCATCAGCTGTCGTTAGCACTGAAACAGGTTCAAACAAATTATGGAATTGGCTGTCGTTAGCACTGAAACAGTCAAACAAATTATAGCATCAGCTGTCGTTAGCACTGAAACAGGTTCAAACAAATTATAGCATTGGCTGTCGCTAGCACTGAAACAGGTTCAAGCAAATTATAGCATTGGCTGTCGTTAGCACTGAAACAGTCAAACAATTTATAGCATTGGCTGTCGTTAGCACTGAAACAGGTTCAAACAAATTATAGAACTGGCTGTCGTTAGCACTGAAACAGGTTCAAACAAATTATAGCATCAGCTGTCGTTAGCACTGAAACAGGTTCAAGCAAATTATAGCATTGGCTGTCGTTAGCACTGAAACAGGTTCAAACAAATTATAGCATCAGCTGTCGTTAGCACTGAAACAGGTTCAAACAAATTATAGCATTGGCTGTCATTTGCACTGAAACAGGTTCAAACAAATTATAGCATCAGCTGTCGTTAGCACTGAAACAGGTTCAAACAAATTACAGCATTGGCTGTCATTAGCACTGAAACAGGTTCAAACAAATTATAGCATCAGCTGTCGTTAGCACTGAAACAGGTTCAAGCAAATTATAGCATTGGCTGTCGTTAGCACTGAAACAGGTTCAAACAAATTATAGCATTGGCTGTCATGAGCACTGAAACAGGTTCAAACAAATTATAGCATCAGCTGTCGTTAGCACTGAAACAGGTTCAAACAAATTACAGCATTGGCTGTCATTAGCACTGAAACAGGTTCAAACAAATTATAGCATTGGCTGTCGTTAGAACTGAAACAGGTTCAAACAAATTATAGCATCAGCTGTCGTTAGCACTGAAACAGGTTCAAACAAATTATAGCATTGGCTGTCGTTAGAACTGAAACAGGTTCAAACAAATTATAGAATTGGCTGTCGTTAGCAATGAAACAGGTTCAAACAAATTATAGAATTGGCTGTCGCTAGCACTGAAACAGTCAAACAAATTATAGAATTGGCTGTCGCTAGCACTGAAACAGTCAAACAATTTATAGAATTGGCTGTCGTTAGCAATGAAACAGGTTCAAACAAATTATAGAATTGGCTGTCGCTAGCACTGAAACAGTCAAACAATTTATAGAATTGGCTGTCGTTAGCAATGAAACAGGTTTAAACAAATTATAGAATTGGCTGTCGCTAGCACTGAAACAGTCAAACAAATTATAGCATTGGCTGTCGCTAGCACTGAAACAGTCAAACAATTTATAGAATTGACTGTCGCTAGCACTGAAACAGGTTCAAACAAATTATAGCATTGGCTGTCGCTAGCACTGAAACAGTCAAACAAATTATAGCATTGGCTGTCGCTAGCAATGAAACAGTCAAACAAATTATAGAATTGGCTGTCGCTAGCACTGAAACAGTCAAACAAATTATAGCATTGGCTGTCGCTAGCAATGAAACAGTCAAACAAATTATAGCATTGGCTGTCGTTAGCAATGAAACTGTCAAACAAATTATAGCATTGGCTGTCGCTAGCACTGAAACAGTCAAACAATTTATAGAATTGGCTGTCGCTAGCACTGAAACAGTCAAACAATTTATAGAATTGGCTGTCGCTAGCAATGAAACAGTCAAACAAATTATAGAATTGGCTGTCGCTAGCAATGAAACAGGTTCAAACAAATTATAGCATTGGCTGTCGTTAGCACTGAAACAGGTTCAAGCAAATTATAGCATTGGCTGTCGTTAGCACTGAAACAGGTTCAAACAAATTATAGCATCAGCTGTCGTTAGCACTGAAACAGGTTCAAACAAATTATAGCATTGGCTGTCATTTGCACTGAAACAGGTTCAAACAAATTATAGCATCAGCTGTCGTTAGCACTGAAACAGGTTCAAACAAATTACAGCATTGGCTGTCATTAGCACTGAAACAGGTTCAAACTAATTATAGCATCAGCTGTCGTTAGCACTGAAACAGGTTCAAGCAAATTATAGCATTGGCTGTCGTTAGCACTGAAACAGGTTCAAACAAATTATAGCATCAGCTGTCGTTAGCACTGAAACAGGTTCAAACAAATTATAGCATTGGCTGTCATGAGCACTGAAACAGGTTCAAACAAATTATAGCATCAGCTGTCGTTAGCACTGAAACAGGTTCAAACAAATTACAGCATTGGCTGTCATTAGCACTGAAACAGGTTCAAACAAATTATAGCATTGGCTGTCGCTAGCACTGAAACAGTCAAACAAATTATAGCTTTGGCTGTCGCTAGCACTGAAACAGTCAAACAAATTATAGCATTGGCTGTCGCTAGCAATGAAACAGTCAAACAAATTATAGAATTGGCTGTCGCTAGCACTGAAACAGTCAAACAAATTATAGCATTGGCTGTCGCTAGCAATGAAACAGTCAAACAAATTATAGCATTGGCTGTCGTTAGCAATGAAACTGTCAAACAAATTATAGCATTGGCTGTCGCTAGCACTGAAACAGTCAAACAATTTATAGAATTGGCTGTCGCTAGCACTGAAACAGTCAAACAATTTATAGAATTGGCTGTCGCTAGCAATGAAACAGTCAAACAAATTATAGAATTGGCTGTCGCTAGCAATGAAACAGGTTCAAACAAATTATAGCATTGGCTGTCGTTAGCACTGAAACAGGTTCAAGCAAATTATAGCATTGGCTGTCGTTAGCACTGAAACAGGTTCAAACAAATTATAGCATCAGCTGTCGTTAGCACTGAAACAGGTTCAAACAAATTATAGCATTGGTTGTCATTTGCACTGAAACAGGTTCAAACAAATTATAGCATCAGCTGTCGTTAGCACTGAAACAGGTTCAAACAAATTACAGCATTGGCTGTCATTAGCACTGAAACAGGTTCAAACAAATTATAGCATTGGCTGTCGCTAGCACTGAAACAGGTTCAAGCAAATTATAGCATTGGCTGTCGTTAGCACTGAAACAGGTTCAAACAAATTATAGCATCAGCTGTCGTTAGCACTGAAACAGGTTCAAACAAATTATAGCATTGGCTGTCATGAGCACTGAAACAGGTTCAAACAAATTATAGCATCAGCTGTCGTTAGCACTGAAACAGGTTCAAACAAATTACAGCATTGGCTGTCATTAGCACTGAAACAGGTTCAAACAAATTATAGCATTGGCTGTCGTTAGAACTGAAACAGGTTCAAACAAATTATAGCATCAGCTGCCGTTAGCACTGAAACAGGTTCAAACAAATTATAGCATTGGCTGTCGTTAGAACTGAAACAGGTTCAAACAAATTATAGAATTGGCTGTCGTTAGCAATGAAACAGGTTCAAACAAATTATAGAATTGGCTGTCGCTAGCACTGAAACAGTCAAACAAATTATAGAATTGGCTGTCGCTAGCACTGAAACAGTCAAACAATTTATAGAATTGGCTGTCGTTAGCAATGAAACAGGTTCAAACAAATTATAGAATTGGCTGTCGCTAGCACTGAAACAGTCAAACAATTTATAGAATTGGCTGTCGTTAGCAATGAAACAGGTTCAAACAAATTATAGCATCAGCTGTCGTTAGCACTGAAACAGGTTCAAGCAAATTATAGCATTGGCTGTCGTTAGCACTGAAACAGGTTCAAACAAATTATAGCATTGGCTGTCATGAGCACTGAAACAGGTTCAAACAAATTATAGCATCAGCTGTCGTTAGCACTGAAACAGGTTCAAACAAATTACAGCATTGGCTGTCATTAGCACTGAAACAGGTTCAAACAAATTATAGCATTGGCTGTCGTTAGAACTGAAACAGGTTCAAACAAATTATAGCATCAGCTGTCGTTAGCACTGAAACAGGTTCAAACAAATTATAGCATTGGCTGTCGTTAGAACTGAAACAGGTTCAAACAAATTATAGAATTGGCTGTCGTTAGCAATGAAACAGGTTCAAACAAATTATAGAATTGGCTGTCGCTAGCACTGAAACAGTCAAACAAATTATAGAATTGGCTGTCGCTAGCACTGAAACAGTCAAACAATTTATAGAATTGGCTGTCGTTAGCAATGAAACAGGTTCAAACAAATTATAGAATTGGCTGTCGCTAGCACTGAAACAGTCAAACAATTTATAGAATTGGCTGTCGTTAGCAATGAAACAGGTTTAAACAAATTATAGAATTGGCTGTCGCTAGCACTGAAACAGTCAAACAAATTATAGCATTGGCTGTCGCTAGCACTGAAACAGTCAAACAATTTATAGAATTGACTGTCGCTAGCACTGAAACAGGTTCAAACAAATTATAGCATTGGCTGTCGCTAGCACTGAAACAGTCAAACAAATTATAGCATTGGCTGTCGCTAGCAATGAAACAGTCAAACAAATTATAGAATTGGCTGTCGCTAGCACTGAAACAGTCAAACAAATTATAGCATTGGCTGTCGCTAGCAATGAAACAGTCAAACAAATTATAGCATTGGCTGTCGTTAGCAATGAAACTGTCAAACAAATTATAGCATTGGCTGTCGCTAGCACTGAAACAGTCAAACAATTTATAGAATTGGCTGTCGCTAGCACTGAAACAGTCAAACAATTTATAGAATTGGCTGTCGCTAGCAATGAAACAGTCAAACAAATTATAGAATTGGCTGTCGCTAGCAATGAAACAGGTTCAAACAAATTATAGCATTGGCTGTCGTTAGCACTGAAACAGGTTCAAGCAAATTATAGCATTGGCTGTCGTTAGCACTGAAACAGGTTCAAACAAATTATAGCATCAGCTGTCGTTAGCACTGAAACAGGTTCAAACAAATTATAGCATTGGCTGTCATTTGCACTGAAACAGGTTCAAACAAATTATAGCATCAGCTGTCGTTAGCACTGAAACAGGTTCAAACAAATTACAGCATTGGCTGTCATTAGCACTGAAACAGGTTCAAACTAATTATAGCATCAGCTGTCGTTAGCACTGAAACAGGTTCAAGCAAATTATAGCATTGGCTGTCGTTAGCACTGAAACAGGTTCAAACAAATTATAGCATCAGCTGTCGTTAGCACTGAAACAGGTTCAAACAAATTATAGCATTGGCTGTCATGAGCACTGAAACAGGTTCAAACAAATTATAGCATCAGCTGTCGTTAGCACTGAAACAGGTTCAAACAAATTACAGCATTGGCTGTCATTAGCACTGAAACAGGTTCAAACAAATTATAGCATTGGCTGTCGCTAGCACTGAAACAGTCAAACAAATTATAGCATTGGCTGTCGCTAGCACTGAAACAGTCAAACAAATTATAGCATTGGCTGTCGCTAGCAATGAAACAGTCAAACAAATTATAGAATTGGCTGTCGCTAGCACTGAAACAGTCAAACAAATTATAGCATTGGCTGTCGCTAGCAATGAAACAGTCAAACAAATTATAGCATTGGCTGTCGTTAGCAATGAAACTGTCAAACAAATTATAGCATTGGCTGTCGCTAGCACTGAAACAGTCAAACAATTTATAGAATTGGCTGTCGCTAGCACTGAAACAGTCAAACAATTTATAGAATTGGCTGTCGCTAGCAATGAAACAGTCAAACAAATTATAGAATTGGCTGTCGCTAGCAATGAAACAGGTTCAAACAAATTATAGCATTGGCTGTCGTTAGCACTGAAACAGGTTCAAGCAAATTATAGCATTGGCTGTCGTTAGCACTGAAACAGGTTCAAACAAATTATAGCATCAGCTGTCGTTAGCACTGAAACAGGTTCAAACAAATTATAGCATTGGTTGTCATTTGCACTGAAACAGGTTCAAACAAATTATAGCATCAGCTGTCGTTAGCACTGAAACAGGTTCAAACAAATTACAGCATTGGCTGTCATTAGCACTGAAACAGGTTCAAACAAATTATAGCATTGGCTGTCGCTAGCACTGAAACAGGTTCAAGCAAATTATAGCATTGGCTGTCGTTAGCACTGAAACAGGTTCAAACAAATTATAGCATCAGCTGTCGTTAGCACTGAAACAGGTTCAAACAAATTATAGCATTGGCTGTCATGAGCACTGAAACAGGTTCAAACAAATTATAGCATCAGCTGTCGTTAGCACTGAAACAGGTTCAAACAAATTACAGCATTGGCTGTCATTAGCACTGAAACAGGTTCAAACAAATTATAGCATTGGCTGTCGTTAGAACTGAAACAGGTTCAAACAAATTATAGCATCAGCTGCCGTTAGCACTGAAACAGGTTCAAACAAATTATAGCATTGGCTGTCGTTAGAACTGAAACAGGTTCAAACAAATTATAGAATTGGCTGTCGTTAGCAATGAAACAGGTTCAAACAAATTATAGAATTGGCTGTCGCTAGCACTGAAACAGTCAAACAAATTATAGAATTGGCTGTCGCTAGCACTGAAACAGTCAAACAATTTATAGAATTGGCTGTCGTTAGCAATGAAACAGGTTCAAACAAATTATAGAATTGGCTGTCGCTAGCACTGAAACAGTCAAACAATTTATAGAATTGGCTGTCGTTAGCAATGAAACAGGTTTAAACAAATTATAGAATTGGCTGTCGCTAGCACTGAAACAGTCAAACAAATTATAGCATTGGCTGTCGCTAGCACTGAAACAGTCAAACAATTTATAGAATTGACTGTCGCTAGCACTGAAACAGGTTCAAACAAATTATAGCATTGGCTGTCGCTAGCACTGAAACAGTCAAACAAATTATAGCATTGGCTGTCGCTAGCAATGAAACAGTCAAACAAATTATAGAATTGGCTGTCGCTAGCACTGAAACAGTCAAACAAATTATAGCATTGGCTGTCGCTAGCAATGAAACAGTCAAACAAATTATAGCATTGGCTGTCGTTAGCAATGAAACTGTCAAACAAATTATAGCATTGGCTGTCGCTAGCACTGAAACAGTCAAACAATTTATAGAATTGGCTGTCGCTAGCACTGAAACAGTCAAACAATTTATAGAATTGGCTGTCGCTAGCAATGAAACAGTCAAACAAATTATAGAATTGGCTGTCGCTAGCAATGAAACAGGTTCAAACAAATTATAGCATTGGCTGTCGTTAGCAATGAAACAGGTTCAAACAAATTATAGCATTGGCTGTCGCTAGCAATGAAACAGTCAAACAAATTATAGAATTGGCTGTCGCTAGCACTGAAACAGGTTCAAACAAATTATAGAATTGGCTGTCGTTAGCAATGAAACAGGTTCAAACAAATTATAGCATTGGCTGTCGTTAGCAATGAAACAGGTTCAAACAAATTATAGCATTTGCTGTCGCTAGCAATGAAACAGTCAAACAAATTATAGAATTGGCTGTCGCTAGAACTGAAACAGGTTCAAACAAATTATAGAATTGGCTGTCGTTAGCAATGAAACAGGTTCAAACAAATTATAGCATTGGCTGTCGCTAGCAATGAAACAGGTTCAAACAAATTATAGCATTGGCTGTCGCTAGCAATGAAACAGTCAAACAAATTATAGAATTGGCTGTCGCTAGAACTGAAACAGGTTCAAACAAATTATGGAATTGGCTGTCGTTAGCACTGAAACAGTCAAACAAATTATAGCATCAGCTGTCGTTAGCACTGAAACAGGTTCAAACAAATTATAGCATTGGCTGTCGTTAGAACTGAAACAGTCAAACAAATTATAGCATTGGCTGTCGTTAGCACTGAAACAGGTTCAAACAAATTATAGAAATGGCTGTCGCTAGCAATGAAACAGTCAAACAAATGATAGAATTGGCTGTCGCTAGCACTGAAACAGGTTTAAACAAATTATAGCATCGTAGAGTCCTCTAATTAGAGTTTAGATTCTTTTAGCAATATTACATGGTGAAATCCTGAGAGTACTGAAGACCTGCATGTATCTACTGTATTTGAAATAACCCGAATCCCCAGTATCAGATAGCAATGTGCGCTACCAGTAAGATATCAGAACACCAAATAGGGGCAAGAATGCAAGAATGTACACACATGTTTTGAGGATGTCTTTTTTCATACTGGTTTTCTTTGCAGATTGTTTTCATGAGATTTAATAAGTTTTCCACACTTATTATTAAGTTACATATAATGACTTGATTTTATCATAATCCCACTCAATAGCTGTGTAACCTAGTTATATTCTTGGATTTCCCGTGCAAATCTATGAAAGTGTATGTAAACAAGCCTGCGGAATACTGCCAGCCGTGGAGCTGTGATTGATCACAATGTCACAGGGATCAATACTCCAGATCCCCCTCCCCACTACATTATATTTCAGATCCCCCTCCCCACTACATTATATTTCAGATCCCCCTCCCCACTACATTATACTCCAGACCCCCCTCCCCACTACATTATACTCCAGATCCCCCCTCCCCACTACATTATACTCCAGATCCCCCCTCCCCACTACATTATACTTCAGACTCATCAACAAATCAGACATGTGAATAAAGTGTATACACCTACCCTCCGCCCCAATCACTACCATCACAAGGATTTCCTCAAAAAAGTGTTACAGTATAACTTATGACCTTAACCAATGACCATCAGAATCTGATTAAGTGTGAACTTTGGTTTTACTAAGTATGATTTGATTCAATAGTAAATTTGTTATGGGATTGATGATGAATTTGTATTCAAATTTTATACTTCGAGAGCAGTCAAGTGGGACTTTTAACTCAAAAATCTTGAACATCAAAACTCTAATCAGCAAAAGATCTTTACATTACTATAATATTGGGTAGATATTAACTTGAATCTGCTAAAGGATTAAATGGATATTTTGTGCCCAAGTTTATTACTTCAAAAGTGGTTCTGTGTGTTTAACTTTGACTGCCACTAAAACCACACCAGGCATAGCATGTGATAATTATTACACGTACCACACCAGGCATAGAATGTGATAATAATTACACATACCACACCAGGCATAGAATGTGATAATTATTACACATACCACAACAGGCATAGAGTGTGATAATTATTACACGTACCACACCAGGCATAGAATGTGATAATTATTACACAAACCACACCAGGCATAGAATGTGATAATTATTACACATACCACACCAGGCATAGAGTGTGATAATTATTACACGTACCACACCAGGCATAGAATGTGATAATTATTACACGTACCACACCAGGCATAGAATGTGATAATTATTACACATACCACACCAGGCATAGAATGTGATAATTATTACACATACCACACCAGGCATAGAATGTGATAATTATTACACATACCACACCAGGCATAGAATGTGATAATTATTACACGTACCACACCAGGCATAGAGTGTGATAATTATTACACGTACCACACCAGGCATAGAGTGTGATAATTATTACACGTACCACACCAGGCATAGAGTGTGATAATTATTACACGTACCACACCAGGCATAGAATGTGATAATTATTACACATACCACACCAGGCATAGAATGTGATAATTATTACACATACCACACCAGGCATAGAATGTGATAATTATTACACATACCACACCAGGCATAGAATGTGATAATTATTACACAAACCACACCAGGCATAGAATGTGATAATTATTACACATACCACTCCAGGCATAGAATGTGATAATTATTACACATACCACACCAGGCATAGAATGTGATTATTATTACACAAACCACACCAGGCATAGAATGTGATAATTATTACACAAACCACACCAGGCATAGAATGTGATAATTATTACACATACCACACCAGGCATAGAATGTGATAATTATTACACATACCACACCAGGCATAGAATGTGATTATTATTACACATACCACACCAGGCATAGAATGTGATAATTATTACACATACCACACCAGGCATAGAATGTGATAATTATTACACATACCACACCAGGCATAGAATGTGATAATTATTACACATACCACACCAGGCATAGAATGTGATACTTATTACACATACCACACCAGGCATAGAATGTGATAATTATTACACATACCACACCAGGCATAGAATGTGATAATTATTACACATACCACACCAGGCATAGAATGTGATAATTATTACACATACCACACCAGGCATAGAATGTGATAATTATTACACATACCACACCAGGCATAGAATGTGATAATTATTACACATACCACACCAGGCATAGAATGTGATAATTATTACACACAAAGGTATAGACACTAAAGCTCCTTGAGGGGCTCCATCATGAGTGAGAATTTTACTTAAAACAAAACCCCAGAATCTGCCAACCATTGATGATATTCATTTGTTCTTTAAAAGTTGGATCTCTTTCTTCTGAATTACATAATTTGAGAATTCTTTTTAAGAATAGCAATACATTTGTCATAGGCTGAACTGTCAAATCCAAGATGGCCACCTGTTGTCCATGTTGTTTCACAAATCAATTTGAAAATTAGACAATGCTCAAAAAGGTACCATGGTGAACCTTCATGTGAAATTTGAGACAATTCATTCAATACTTGTCAAGAAATAGCAATAACAAACCATTACTCTCACATTCAAGATGGCCGCATGTCTGCCATATGTTTCTCTGAGCCACCCAAAAATAGAACAATGCATAAAAAGGGACCAAGGGGAACCTTCATATGTAATTTCAGAATGATCCATCCAGTACTTGTCAAGAAATAGCAATAATAAACTATTACTTTAAAACCCAAGATGGCCACCTGTTGGACATAGTTTTTATAGGAACTGTCTGCAAATGGACCATGTACAACTAGGGATCAAGGGAAACTAGGGATCAAGGGAAACCAACATATGAACTTTGAGAATGATACAACCGGTACTTCTAAAGAACAGTGATAGCAAGGGTTGTTTAAGGATAGACAACAGACAGGACGGATGATGGACACAAGGCAATTCAAAAAGCCCACCATCTTATGATTGTAGGCTAAAAAAATAAAGTGTAACCTTTCATCCTTGTATTCTTGACCTTGACCAAAACAACCTTATCAACTGTACAAGACGATGGCACCATACCATATAGTGAGACCCTTATAAATGAAGTAAATCTATGGAAGGATTAATGAGCTATCTTATACATCACCTCTGTACTACAGATGAAACACACTGACAAAGTGTTTACTATATACCCCATCCCCTCTCCAGTAGAGGATCAGAAATAAATCCAGGGGAAATGCCAAACCCATCTCTCTAAACACAGGACTACTTGAGAGCCTGACTTGCTGTCCAGGGTGTGGCACACACATGTCAGGTAGATACTGTCAGCACTGCCCTATCGTTCCATACTGTAATCACAAATTAATGAGCAGACAGCTTCCTGACCGATATAAAAGTGAACAACCCTAACTTTCCTCCTGATGAAGTGGAAAACAGATGCTGCAAGGATCTAGCAAATACACAGAGGTCCGTGAAAACCTAGACAGGTGCCACAAGAAAGTAAACTACATATTGTTTTCTGGACACCTGTAGGAAAGCTATGCTGACTGGATTCAAAACACTGTTGTTATGATTGAAACCTACAGAACAGGTGCCAGCAAGATGTTAGCTACTGGTCCTCAAGTACACCAGACAAACCAGGACTCAGCGTGTCTAACATTGACCTTCAATAACAGTCAAGGACAACACCACATGACTCACCGTGTCTAACATTGACCTTCAATAACAGTCAAGGACAACACCACATGACTCACCTTGTCTAACCTAGACCTTCAATAACAGTCAAGGACAACACCACAGGACTCACCCTGTCTAACCTAGACCTTCAATAACAGTCAAGGACAACACCACATGACTCACCGTGTCTAACATTGACCTTTGATAACAGTCAAGGACAACACCACATGACTCAGCGTGTCTAACCTAGACCTTCAATAACAGTCAAGGACAACACCACATGACTCATTGTGTCTAACATTGACCTTTGATAACAGTCAAGGACAACACCAAAGGACTCACCTTGTCTAAAATTGACCTTCAATAACAGTCAAGGACAACACCACAGGACTCACTGTGTCTAACCTAGACCTTCAATAACAGTCAAGGACAACACCACAGGACTCACTGTGTCTAACCTAGACCTTCAATAACAGTCAAGGACAACACCACAGGACTCACTGTGTCTAACCTAGACCTTCAATAACAGTCAAGGACAACACCACAGGACTCACCTTGTCTAACCTAGACCTTCAATAACAGTCAAGGACAACACCACAGGACTCACCTTGTCTAACCTAGACCTTCAATAACAGTCAAGGACAACACCACATGACTCACCGTGCCTAACATTGACCTTCAATAACAGTCAAGGACAACACCACAGGACTCACTGTGTCTAACCTAGACCTTCAATAACAGTCAAGGACAAATGTCGTTTATAGACAAGTGTCCTCTATAGACAAATGTCATTGATAGACAAGTGTCCTTTATATAGAGGTTTCCTTTATAGTAGTTTTGACTGTATAGACTTTGTAAATATTTCTTTATCCTGTTTTGACACTGAATATCCTTTGTGACATTGTATACATTCTCAGTGACATTTAGAAACAGTAGCAGCCAGACCAGCAGCGAGTAGTGTATCCCACTCACCACACGATCTGTTAATGTCAGCCACATAGCTGCCTGCTGCCACACTGTCGTATATAGGATCAGTACAGCATACAAACATTCCTCATCACATGTAAACACGCTCCATACTATTATACCACATATATCTTACATTGTCTTAGTTTTTCTTAGACACATAACACGATTGTCAGACTAGTCATTGTGTTTCATGGCACACATGTTTGAAGTTGACGTAAGCATTGTGTATACCGTTGCATTTTTCGAATTCTTGAGAATCTTTACTAATTTTGTAGTATACACCACTACTTCAATGTGGTGCCAGAATTACAAAATATTTTTAATGTTCAAATTTAGATTATTTCAAGGGCTATATTTCTTAAAGTATTTGTTGACACAGTATGTAACATTTATGAATTTATTCTAACATTCTTGGTGAGATTCATGAGTAAGTGAATTGAATTGTTTACTTTAACTACAATTTGATGAAATTGTGATTTCTTTCAAACAAACTGGAATGTTATGCCTATCAATATATTACAGGTAGGTAGACCCGCTCCCTGATTATAGAGATAAAACAGCTGAGGCCCCCCCCCCCCCCCCCCCCCCCAATTTCCGGTCTCCTGTAGACCCCTACCTGGGTTAGTAGTTTGTGTACTGATGGGCGTGATCTGTGCCTGTGTTGTGATGGTGGTGGATTCTGGAGCCTCCTTGACCTCTACTTGCTCCTCCTCCTTGACCTCTGGGATGGGAGGGTCACTACTGGATTCCTCCTTTTGGTCCTCCACCTCCCCACTTTCCTTTACCGCCTCTGTAACACACAGTAAAATATTACAGATTAAACTCGGAAGGGCTATTAGGAGCCTATAGTCAGTAGGCTGGATAAAATCTGACATGGATAGACTATTTGGAGCCTATAGTCAGTAGGCGGGATAAAATCTGACATGGATAGCCTATCAGGAGCCTATATAGTCAGTAGGCTGGATAAAATCTGACATGATTTTATCCCGCCTACTGACTATAGGTTCTGATAGGCTATCTATCAAAACCTATAGTCAGTAGGCGGGATAAAATCTGACATGGATAGCCTATTAGGAGCCTATAGTCAGAAGGCTGGAATAGGTTTATTATAGGGGAAGCGATTAAACTCTTGCCTGGAAAGGCTATAATATTTAAGGTGGAGCATATAGCCAGTAGGCTAGAATAGGTTTACTATATAATAAGGAGCGGGATTTAAATCTAACCTAGATAGGCTAATAGGAACCTATAGCCAGTAGGCAGTTGTTATGTTTAATGTAAGAGGTAGGTATACATATAGTGCTGCCTCCAGCCTTGACTGTTGTTGGGGGATAAACAAGGCTTAGTTCTGCATGTAAACATGCTTCTTCCACTGGCTGTTTACACTTTCCTGACACAGATACCAGCAGCAGCATCTCTCCCATCTCACTATTCTAGTGACAATACGGTCACAGTACTCCTAGCTGATGTGTACATATACCCAGGATGGGCACGTACACAACTGTCTACTGCCAAACTAAACTAACATAACTTCCTTGGTCAGTTTCACAGAAAATATTCTGTGTTTGTGTCAGATTCGGTTGTTTGATAACCAACACCTTACTGCAGTTGTTTCTTTGATACCCCGCACCTTACTGCATTCATTTGTTTGATAACCCACACCTTACTGTATTCATTTGTTTGATAACCTACACCTTACTGCAGTCACTTGTTTGATAACCTACACCTTACTGTATTCATTTGTTTGATAACCTACACCTTACTGCAGTCACTTGTTTGATAACCCACACCTTACTGTATTCATTTGTTTGATAACCTACACCTTACTGCAGTCATTTGTTTGGTAACCTACACCTTACTGCAGTTACTTGTTTAATAACTCACACCTTACTGCAGTTACTTGTTTGATAACCCACACCTTACTGCAGTCACTTGTTTGATAACCTACACCTTACTGCAGTCACTTGTTTGATAACCTACACCTTACTGCAGTCACTTGTTTGATAACCCACATCTTACTGTAGTCACTTGTTTAATAACCCACACCTTTCTAGTCACTTGTTTGGTAACCTACACCTTACTGCATTCACTTGTTTGATAACCCACACCTTACTGCAGTCATTTGTTTGATAACCCACACCTCACTGCAGTCACTTGTTTGATAACCCACACCTTACTGTATTCATTTGTTTGATAACCTACACCTTACTGCAGTCACTTGTTTGATAACCCACACCTTACTGAAGTCACTTGTTTGGTAACCTACATCTCACTGTTGATGCTAACCTTGTGACCTTTGGCTAACCCACTGACCTGCATTACTGAGGTCTTTAGGTGAGGGAGTCATCAACAGAATCATAAGGTGGCTGGTTACATAATACAACAGTACAAAATCAATACTCAGTATCTCTGATTCAGCACTGACATCTCCACCTCAGGTATACCCCCACCAGGCAGGTAACCAGGACAGAGATACGGCCAGCTCTGGCTTTTCACCATTAGATGGACACCAGGCCTAAAATGCCTGCCTACTGACCCCTGTCTACTGACCCCTAAGTGTTACAGTGAATAGTCATAATAGTGCATGGGTCAGTCCCCTTACTTGTGCTTATGGTTGTACAGTTATGGTAGACATTGCTGGTGGTAAATGTCTCCTGGTCATGTCTCCAAAGCTATATGTATACTGTAACAGACAAATTCCTGATGCAAAGATCTTTATCTATTTATCTGTAGCCACATGCACCAGACATGCTTCTGTGTGACAGTACTGATGAATCAATGCATTACTCATCTGTGCAGTTCTGTGTACTAGAATTAATGAAAAAGCTTCCCAACAGCTATCACTATAAATTGCACATTTACTTGGCTTTGTCTTCGTGTGATGGTTCAGACATACATACAAGCCATCCACTTGAGTGTCACTTTGTACCAGACACATGAAACTCCTCCTACTTTAGTGTCACTCGATCTGTACCAGACACATGAAACTCCTCCTACTTTAGTGTCACTCTGTACCAGACACATGAAACTCCTCCTACTTTAGTGTCACTGTGTACCAGACACATGAAACTCCTCCTAATTTAGTGTCACTGTACCAGACACATGAAACTCCTCCTACTTTAGTGTCACTGTGTACCAGACACATGAAACTCCTCCTACTTTAGTGTCACTGTGTACCAGACACATGAAACTCCTCCCACTTTAGTGTCACTGTGTACCAGACACATGAAACTCCTCCTACTTTAGTGTCACTGTACCAGACACATGAAACTCCTCCCACCTTAGTGTAACTCTGTACCAGACACATGAAACTCCTCCCACTTTAGTATCACTCTGTACATTTGACACATGAAACTCCTCCAACGTTAGTGTCACTCTGTACCAGACACATGTAACTCCTCCCACTTTAGTGTCACTCTGTACCTTTGACACATGAAACTCCTCCCATATCTTGTTCACCGTTTTCATTCAGGAATGGTCATATGTCCAGATCATTCAGGAAGCAATTAGGACAGACATCACAGATCATATCATATCTCCCTGATGTAAGTGGTGAGAATCGTGATATAGACCCTTTTGTGTACATGAGACATACAATATAGAGATGTTTGACTTAAATAATCTGGACATTTGACCTACATATCGATAATCTGGACATGTGACCTTCACAATCTGGACATGTGTGACCTATTTATCTGGACATGTGACCTTCACAATCTGGACATGTGTTACCTATATTATTTGAATATGTGACCTTCACAATCTGGACTTTAGTGTCCTATATAATCTGGACATGTGACCTTCACAATCTGGACATGTGTTACCTATATCATCTACACATGTGACCTTCATAATCTGGACATGTGTGACCCATATTATTTGAACATGTGACCTTCAACATCTGGACATTTGTGACCTATATAATCTGGACATTTGACCTTCAACATCTAGATAGAAGTCTGATATACACCACCAGAACAACATAATTACTGTGTGAGAGACACAAACACTGGCCTAATCTCTAGTATACAAGATAGTTGAACACTGTGAAATCATTATAACACTAAATTGTTGTTGTCAGTTCAGAAAACATGTGTTTTGTGTATCTCTGTCAACAACAGACATGAGGTCGGACATATTACTGACAAACATCTGGACCAAGATCTCGACCCTTAATGCCACGACCCTTAATGTCGACCCTTAATGCCACGACCCTTAATGTCGACCCTTAATGTCACGACCCTTAATGTCACGACCCTTAATGTCACAACCCTTAATGTCACAATACTTAATGTTACAACCCTTAATGTCACAACCCTTAATGTCACGACCCTTAATGTCACAACCTTTAATGTCACAACCCTTAATGTCACATATTTTTGAGATGGGGTCTTGACCCTTGATCTACACCGTTAAGTACCCATTACCAGACACAAAGTCTTCACTCTAGTTATCATTTGTACATTTGTAATGATAAATGCCTACACCTTAATTCTCACTGAAGACACAATCTGAAATGTCCTTAATAACACAACAGGGAAGTAAACCTAGAACAATGTATATGTATCACATATGACCTATAAAAACCATTGAAATCTGGACAGTATACAGTGAGACCTCCAACAGAGACACATACAAATTAAAGATTCAGTGTTCCATCACATAATTACATCGTTACAAGAGAATGGCAGTAATCACACATGGCAATGACAATGGCTGATTACCAGTGACAAATTCAATACGTACATGTACTCCTAGAGCAGTGTGTGTGTACTGTCGACTCCTGATTCCGGCTAAACACACAGGATGTACTACAGATAATACCAGAAATGATGGGGAGACAGGAAGAAGACTTCACTGTTGATTTGGTGTTGACTCGTCTGATGACATCATAGGCCTGTACCTGAGTGCCCTGATTCCAGTCTCCTCATCATCACAACAGCTCAGCAGCTGAGGCAGTGTGCCACACCCACCCACAGTACATAACAACAGACTGCCAAATCTCTCCCATCTCTGTTATCCTTGCTTCAATATGCTTTACACTCAGTACCTATGTCAAATTAACTGGACTACACAATATACAGCCAACTCAGCCTGCAGGGAGATGAAGAGAATACGAGCCTGGTTCACACAGGGTAAACAGCTTTATATTCATGCACCACCTTCACAAGAGTAAACTAGTACACTTTTGTTCCTAATTCCTCAGTTTTACGCAGCATCTTGTCGACCTAATGATGGATGTTAGAGTTCCACTGCTTTATTCACAGTAATACAAACAAAAGCCTCTAGTTGCTATGGAAACATGAAGGTTACATGGCTGCCGGGGCTAGTTATTACAAAATATGTGGTACTAATAGCGATATGGCTGTGGGTTCTAGTTATTACATAATATGTGGTACTAATAGCGATATGGCTGTGGGTTATTTCAAAATATGTGTTATTACAAAATATGTGGTACTAATAGCGATATGGCTGCCGGGGCTAGTTATTACAAAAATATGTGGTTCTAATAGCGATATGGCTGTGGGTTATAGTTATTACAAAAAATATGTGGTACTAATAGCGATATGGCTGCCGGGGCTAGTTATTACAAAAATATGTAGTTCTAATAGCGATATGGCTGCTGGTTCTAATTATTACATAATATGTGGTACTAATAGCGATATGGCTGTCTGTTCTAGTTATTACAAAATATGTGGTACTAATAGCGATATGGCTGTGGGTTATAGTTATTACATAATATGTGGTACTTATAGTGATATGGCTGCCAGGGCTAGTTATTACACAAATGTGGTACTAACAACGATATGGCTGTCGGTTCTAGTTATTACATAATATGTGGTACTAATAGTGATATGGCTGCTGGGGCTAGTTATTACAAAAATGTGGTACTAACAGCGATATATCTGTCGGTTCTAGTTATTACAAAATATGTGGTACTAATAGCGATATGGCTGCCGGGGCTAGTTATTACAAAATATGTGGTACTAATAGTTGTATGGCTGTCGGGCCTAATTATTTCAAAATATGTGGTACTTATAGTGATATGGCTGCCAGGGCTAGTTATTTCAAAATATGTGGTACTAATAGTGATATGGGCGCTTTTGTCCAAGGTGGTAACAGATTTTATTCCAGATGTTTAGTTAATTGGCTATGCCTATTCAAGATATTCATCAATTTTTCAGAACTCCTCTGACTTTTCCTTTCACAACACTTGTTAAAAAATCTATACAGACTTCCATCATCAATGATCACATCTGTGTTTATCAAGTAATGTACCAAAACAAAGCCACACAAAAATTCCAGCTTGTATGAAACTGCAATACACCAAAGAAATGGCAGCAGATATCAAAACAGATAGAAAACATTTCATACATACTGCTATATAGTGGGCAAGTTCTGGTCTTGATATAGAAATACATGGTAAACAACCAATAAAAATATGCTAGATACAAATAAATAATGTAACAATCCTCTATACGAGCTGTTGTAGCTTAAATTACACTCCTTCCTCTCGGTTCTAGGGGCATTTTCTTAAAACAAAATTTGTACTGATTGTGAGGAATACACTTAGATAATTGGGAACAGGTAGGTCTGGCTGGAAGCCAGAAGTTTTCCTGTAATCAAATGATCATGTGGCCTTCAGTCTATTTTTACTGGGTAACTAATGTTAAACACAATGACCTTAATGACCTCAGCACTGACCCAAATGACCTCTTGATTAAGAGTGACCTCACTGACCTCAGCACTGACCCAAACGACCTCTTGGTTGAGAGGGACCTCATTGACCTCTGCACTGACCCCAAATGACCTCTTGGTTGAGAGTCACTTTACTGACCTCAGCACTGACTCAAACAACCTCTTGGTTGAGTGACCTCACTGACCTCAGCACTGACCCAAACGACCTCTTGGTTGAGTGACCTCATTGACCTCTGCACTGACCCCAAATGACTTCTTGGTTGAGAGTGATCTCACTGACCTCAGCACAAACCAAAACAACCTCTTGGTTAAGTATGACCTTACTGACCTCAGCACTGACCCCAAAAGAACTCTTGGTTGAGTATGACCTTACTAACAATTCATCTGTAATGACCCTTGTCTGGAAATCTCTTGATCAACAATGACCATAACAAGCTCATGTTCCACAATGACCAGGCTGACCTCTTGCATTACAGTGATCCACTGGACTTCTTGGTCCCAAATGACCCTACTGACCTCTAACAAATCCATATTAATTGACTTCAACTGACTATTGACTTTTGGTCAGAATTGATTTCAGTATCCTTGGTCTTCATCCAGTGACTCATTGGTATTCATTAACCCTAAAAACATGTTATAATAACCCTTCTGTCCGTGATATCCCCATCCTCTCATCCCCAGACCTAGTACACTAACATCCTTGTAGGCAACATGTACTGTTTAACACATGTATCAAAGACCTGTTAATTTTATCTTTGGATGAACTTCTATAAGTTGTGTAATGTCAATCTATAATATAGATGATAACTTTTTCTACCAGCTAATGAGAAGGATTCCTGGTATATTTTGGTACATGTTGCTCTCAGATGAGCCATAATTAATGTACTAATGTACCCTTAACTACAGCTGGACTGAGTTGCCTCTGTATACTAGATACTCCCTTAACTGGATAACCTTTCTGGTTCATACCACCCAACCATACACATTCATTGTTAGGTACACCTCAACACAAGGCCATTCAGCAAAATAATACAATGCACATTTTAGCTTATGTAACTCCAACAAACTAGGAACCATCAGTAGAATCTCATTCATGTAGCACAAATACCTTTATCCAGCTAGTATTTCTACTTTAAACTTATCAGTACATTTTGTCCTTCACTACGAAGGAAGGACAGATGACAAACTGACCAATAGGTAGAGGGCAGCATGTCTACTGGTATCATATATTGGATAGAAAGGACAAGGGAACCTTGTGAGGTAATATAACCAGAGCAAATACAAAATGGCCACAGAAGACTGACTTGAAGATGATACAACGGGGAGAGGGACCACCTGATTGAGAGACAGTAAGGGACCACCTGATGGAAAGACAGTTAGGGACCACCTGATGGAGAGACAGTTAGGGACCACCTGATGGAGAGACAGTGAGAACCACCTGATGGAGAGACAGTGAGGGACCACCTGATGGAGAGACAGTTAGGGACCACCTGATGGAGAGACAGTGAGGACCACCAGATGGAGAGACAGTTAGGGACCACCTGATGGAAAGACAGTTAGGGCCAACTGATAGAGAGAGACAGTTAGGGACCACCTGATGAAGAGACAGTTAGGGAACACCTGATGGAGAGACAGTTAGGGACCACCTGATGGAAAGACAGTGAGAACCACCTGATGGAAAGACAGTTAGGGACCACCTGATGGAGAGACAGTGAGTACCACCTGATGGAGAGACAGTGAGGACCACCTGATGGAGAGACAGTTAGGGAACACCTGATGGAGAGACAGTTAGGGACCACCTGATGGAGAGACAGTGAGGGACCACCTGATTGAGAGACAGTTAGGGACCACCTGATGGAGAGACAGTGAGGGACCACCTGATGGAGAGACAGTTAGGGACCACCTGATGGAGAGTCAGTTAGGGACCACCAGATGGAAAGACAGTTAGGACCACCAGATTGAGAGACAGTTAGGGACCACCTGATTGAGAGACAGTTAGGGACCACCTGATGGAGAGTCAGTCAGGGACCACCAGATGGAGAGACAGTGAGGACCACCAGATGGAGAGACAGTGAGGACCACCTGATGGATAGACAGTTAGGGACCACCTGATGGAGAGACAGTTAGGGACCACCTGATGGAGAGACAGTTAGGGACCACCAGATGGAGAGACAGTGAGGGACCACCTGATGGAGAGACAGTAAGGGACCACCTGATGGAGAGACAGTGAGGGACCACCTGATGGAGAGACAGTGAGGGACCACCAGATGGAGAGACAGTTAGGGACCACCAGATGGAGAGACAGTAACGGACCACCTGATGGAGAGACAGTTAGGGACCACAAGATGGAGAGACAGTTAGGGACCACCTGATGGAGAGACAGTGAGGGACCACCTGATGGAGAGACAGTTAGGGACCACAAGATGGAGAGACAGTTAGGGACCACCTGATGGAGAAACAGTTAGGGACCACCAGATAGATGGAGAGACAGTTAGGGACCACCAGATGGAGAGACAGTTAGGGACCACCTGATGGAGAGACAGGTAGGGACCACCTGATGGATAGACAGTTAGGGACCACCAGATGGAGAGACAGTTAGGGACAACCAGATGGAGAGACAGTTAGGGACCACCAGATGGAGGGACAGTTAGAACTGCCAGATGGAGAGACAGTTGCTACAGGAGGATGGTTAAGTGACCAAAAGTAAGGACAGAGTGACCACATAGATTACAGTGTCGATAGCAGGTAAGAGTGACCATATTGAAAAAAACATACAAAAGGTGCGTGACCTTAATAAGCTAGGTGTGATAGGGCAGTGGTATACTAGGTGTGATAGGGCAGTGGTATACTAGCTAGGTGTGATAGGGCAGTGGTATACTAGCTAGGTGTGATAGGGCAGTGGTATACTAGGTGTGATAGGGCAGTGGTATACTTGGTGTGATAGGGCAGTGGTATACTAGCTAGGTGTGATAGGGCAGTGGTATACTAGCTGGGTGTGATAGGGCAATGGTATACTAGCTAGGTGTGATAGGGCAGTGGTATACTAGGTGTGATAGGGCAGTGGTATACTAGGCGTGATAGGGCAGTGGTATACTAGGCGTGATAGGGCAGTGGTATACTAGGCGTGATAGGGCAGTGGTATACTAGGTGTGATAGGGCAGTGGTATACTAGGTGTGATAGGGCAGTGGTATACTAGGTGTGAGTGATAGGGCAGTGGTATACTAGCTAGGTGTGATAGGGCAGTGGTATACTAGCTAGGTGTGATAGGGCAGTGGTATACTAGGTGTGATAGGGCAGTGGTATACTAGGTGTGATAGGGCAGTGGTATACTAGGTGTGATAGGGCAGTGGTATACTAGCTAGGTGTGATAGGGCAGTGGTATACTAGCTAGGTGTGATAGGGCAGTGGTATACTAGCTAGGTGTGATAGGGCAGTGGTATTCTAGCTAGGTGTGATAGGGCAGTGGTATACTAGGTGTGATAGGGCAGTGGTATACTAGGTGTGATAGGGCAGTGGTATACTAGGTGTGATAGGGCAGTGGTATACTAGGTGTGATAGGGCAGTGGTATACTAGCTAGGTGTGATAGGGCAGTGGTATACTAGGTGTGATAGGGCAGTGGTATACTAGCTAGGTGTGATAGGGCAGTGGTATACTAGGCGTGATAGGGCAGTGGTATACTAGGTGTGATAGGGCAGTGGTATACTAGGTGTGATAGGGCAGTGGTATACTAGGTGTGATAGGGCAGTGGTATACTAGGTGTGATAGGGCAGTGGTATACTAGGTGTGATAGGGCAGTGGTATACTAGGTGTGATAGGGCAGTGGTATACTTGGTGTGATAGGGCAGTGGTATACTAGGTGTGATAGGGCAGTGGTATACTAGGTGTGATAGGGCAGTGGTATACTAGGTGTGATGTGTGTATTGTGTGAGTGGGGGGGGGGGATACTTGGTGTGATGAGTGTGATTACTGTGTGGTATACAATGTGTACAGATCAAGCAGAAATTTCAAAATCAAGAAACCTGACAACAACACTTACCTTCCCACCAACATCCAGATCCCATAGTGAATCAGAGCAGTGACATATACACTGTTAGTGTCCCCTTTACAGTCACAGATACCTAGTCCCCTCGCGTGGTCCTACAAGACCGACACTAGCCATTCCTCTTTGTCATGCTTATTCAGCAATACGGTGCACCAAACAGGTGCCCCAAGTAATATATAATGCAGCCACTAATTAGTCCAAAGTTGTAGTCTACTATTGTACAGTTAATAGCCAGCTTTTCTAGCAACAAATTGATGTTCAGAAAATATTCTTAAGCTTAACTGAGAGTTATATATAGGCTCCACTTTTTCTGGAGCATCAACAGACAGACTCCTGTACTAGGAAATCCAGCCATACTTCAATACATCAACACCATGTGTGCTGTATGTGTCTTTTGCAGGCCAAAATCACTTCCAATAACACTATGGCTTTGTCCATTCACAGCTGGTCCTGGGCCTGTAGTACAATCCAGGCGCTTGAGTACTGTCCTGGGACCTGTCTCCTTACAGACAGTAGTTAGTCAGTGAAAGCCTTACTTCCTGTATCAGCTATGTCCATTCCTGAACTGGTCCGGAGGCTGAGGCCCTAGCCTGGTACCAGGGTTTACACTGGCCAGGTCTACATACATGTATACAGATAAGAGTTAGCCAGTAAACATAACCACTGGAAACATCAGAGCTACCAGGTGAGACATGTGCAGTACTTTCTCTAATAATCTAAATTTAGTTTTAGAACGTTGGTCTGCAGTGTGAGACTCGAGATCAGCTGTATAGGCATAATGTTGAAATGTCACTGGCCTACATGTATCCCAAAAGATTTGCCATCAATAGTGCTAGGTGATACCATTCCACACAGTTTCAGAGTTGTGTTTGCTATAAAACCAATTAGCCCTGGCTCTATACAAACCCAGCTTTTTGGTTAATGGTTTGTCAGCTCTGCAGTGGTCCATTAACAACAGATTTCATACTAGCAATACACACTCCCAAAACACCCCTCCACATATCACACAGAAATCTAAAACTATTATTCCCAAAGGCAGAGGTGTTAATCTATCATGAATGTGACTATCACAATCTCAATTTTATCCAATAATGTTTCCAGGAAAAAATCATTGACATTATGTAAGTCCTTGGTTGGTTTTTGCTGGTACTGCTTAGTGCTTACTTGTGAATCATACTATAAGCATCTGCCCTTACACAGCCATATTGTACAAAAAATTAAATTCTGTGTACGTCACCAAAATAAAACCTTTTTAAATTCTGATAAATAGAGTACTCAGAAATAGGTTTTAATTGTATAACGAAAACAATGACAGAAATCTGTATACTCCACTATTAGACAGTACATGACATAAAACTACCTGTGGTACTTTAAATGATAATAACATCATATGTATGATTTATGTGGCCATTTTGAACAATATTATCCTACAGACCTAACAGGATACAGATGTAATATAAATAGTGCCACATTTGTGTAATAAACAGTAACCCCCCCCCCCAACCTGGATACCTATCATATTTTTCCCCTTACAAATTCCTTTCACTGTCTGCCGGATACATAACAATATCTCTGTGAAGCATTGTTGGACAAAAGGTGACAGACATAACAAGGTTCTACTAACAAGTCTCTCTGCTACCATTTGAACAGGTAAACCAGTAATTTTGCTAACAGATTGACAGGTATGGAAAGTCATATCAAGTACCATCATCCAGCATTAACCATTGTTGACAGGTTGAATGAAATGCATTTTACTGCAAAGATATGGTACAGCATTCAATTTACAGGGAGGTATCCTTCATATTTCTGCTCCCTTCCTAACCAAGTCACAGAAACAACAGTGTGTCTTATGTCCAGTAACACCTACTTAAACCCAGACTGAAAACAACTTTGTAATATTTTATCACATTTTGACAGGAAATACCTTTGTGGTAACACAGGATAATCCCAAAGGATATAATATCAACTGACAAAGATGGACCTGCAGCATATCTTTTTGTTTTTTCTTTCAGCTTTCACAGATCCATGTATTTGAGCCAAAATGACTTCACTGATGGCCCTGATGATGTATACACACACATCTTAAACAGCTAACACTGATGGACAATATCTAAATGTATAGTGTTGATGGACATTTCTTAATGTGCTTTCTTGATGGACATTTATCTTATTTTCCGATGTTTAACCAAATTGACCTCTTTCCTTGGCCCCCACATTTTGAGTAAGAATAGTGCCTTTCCTATTTTAGTTCTGCTCACTGTAAAAGCTAATATTTTTCGCGTGTGGATTTTTTCACTTAGCCAGCCTCCACACTGTTCGCGATGTGGAAATGTTCGCGCTGTCAGTCATGCTGTTTTGTACTGGGTACCTTTTGTACACTGTGAATTTGAGAGGTGTTTAATATGTTCACATGTGGATAAATTCCTGGAGATTAAATGCAAGTGAAATTAGCAAAAATTTCCACACCACGAACAATTCCACTTTTACAGTATTGTTTTTGGTCATGAAGTTCCTAACTTTACTTGTGCATTAATCAATCTCCTGATACATTAAACTTTGCTCTTCTAAAACATTGTAAAACCCCAAATATACATATAGCTAAACAGATACTTCACCAACCTGTGGATTCCATGGTCTCCACAGAGGGCACTGTTTGTGGTTCTGGTGTTTCCTCGATCATTTCCTTGGCCACATTGTGGTTCTGCTGGTTCTTGACGGAGCCATCATCAGGCTTAAGTACTCCTTTCTTGATCAACTCCTCTCGAGTTGATCTTAAAGAAATCTTTCTTTCAAGTTCTGAAATAAAATAAAACATGTTTTTAAGTCTGGTTATTTCCCCTCCATGTAATTAAGTCTAGTTACCTCCCCTCCATGTAATTTGGTAAGGTTACCTCCCCTCTATGAAATTTAGTCTGGTTATTTCCCCTCCATGTAATCTCCCCTCCATGAAATTCAGTCTGGTTATCTCCCCTCAATGTAATTTAGTCTGGTTATTTCCCCTCCATGTAATTTGGTCAGGTAACCTCCCCTCTATGAAATTCAGTCTGGTTACCTCCCCTCCATGTAATCAAGTCTGGTTACCTCCCCTCCATGTAATTTAGTCTGGTTATCTCCCCTCCATGTAATTCAGTCTGGTTATCTCCCCTCAATGAAATTTAGCCTGGTTATTTCCCCTCCATGTTGTAAGTCTGGTTACCTCCCCTCCATGTAATTAAGTCTGGTTACCTCCCCTCCATGTAATTTAGTCTGGTTACCTCCCCTCCATGTAATTTAGTCTGGTTATCTCCCCTCCATGTAATTCAGTCTGGTTATCTCCCCTCAATGTAATTTAGTCTGGTTATCTCCCCTCCATGAAATTTAGTCTGGTTATCTCCCCTCCATGTAATTCAGTCTGGTTATCTCCCCTCAATGTAATTTAGTCTGGTTATCTCCCCTCCATGAAATTTAGTCTGGTTACCTCCCCTCTATGAAATTTAGTCTGGTTATCTCACGTCCATGTAATTCAGTCTGGTTATCTCCCCTCCATGTAATTCAGTCTGGTTATCTCCCCTCAATGTAATTTAGTCTGGTTACCTCCCCTCTATGAAATTTAGTCTGGTTATTTCCCCTCCATGTAATCTCCTCTCCATGAAATTCAGTCTGGTTATCTCCCCTCCATGTAATTCAGTCTGGTTATCTCCCCTCAATGTAATTTAGTCTGGTTATCTCCCCTCCATGAAATTTAGTCTGGTTACCTCCCCTCTATGAAATTTAGTCTGGTTATCTCACGTCGATGTAATCAAGAAGATATAATTACAGAGCCTATTGGTACTTCAGAAAATCACCTTGACATCAAAAATGTTTATCACAGAAATATTTTATTTACTGACATGATGTTTGTATTTATAAGTGATTTGGTTTGGTTTGGTTTATTTTGTTTTACGATCTATTAACAGCCAGGGTCATTTGAGGACGTGCCAGGTTTTGGAGGTGGAGGAAAGAACTTTCAATGATATTGACAATCAGAAATTAAGCTATCTTTTAATAATTATATGTTTTGATGATACCTTCTGTAAACCTTTTCACTAAGTAACTTCTGTACTTTCATCTATAACTCTGACAAAAGATTTGTTGATGTGTCACAAAAACTGTGCCAATGTTGATATGTACCAGCCTAACTCCTACTTATAGCCATAATAACATCATAAAACTTGGTCATACTTAGTTCAATATACACGTTTTGATCCAAATTCAAATTCAAATTCATTTTATTAACTTTAAGCTTTTACAGCTTATCAGTACATGAATGTAATAAACAATACATATAATTACAATGGCAGGCTCCTTAGGTCCTTCCTAAAAGTCTAGTCTCTATTAGATATCAAAATCAAGACAGCCAGGACAGAAGCTTTTAAGTCTAGCATTTTTGTACACAGCTACCTACAAGTCTATGAAAACAATTTGTGACAAGTCTTTATGGGTTTTTTTACAGAGAAACATTTGCCACACAAGCATAATCTATCACAAAAAATGGCTTAGTCCGCTCTGTTGTAGAATCAACGAAGAAAAAACTTGTCTACATTTTAGGACAGTATAAAGATAGTAAAGTCTAGGCAATCACTTGTTCCATCATTTTGCCTCACCCAAATCCTTTCTCTGAAGCCATGCTGACTTGATCACAGAAAACTGGTACAGTAGTCAATGACAAATAACACAAACTCTGGCTGTAGCTATGATCTCTAGTGTTGTCAAACAGATCTACTTACCAACAGCAGTTTTCTCTATCTTTTCACTCTTTTTCTTCCGCTTCCATTTCCACGGTTTGAATAGCTTGCCGATAGAGGCGAATTTACTTTTTCTCTCAGGAGGCGGCGTGCTAGCCCCCAAAGAACCTGACTTCATGTCCCCATTCTTCTTTTTATCTGCAAAGACACACCATTTACACATAAGGATATAGCTACATCATCAATAAGACTAATTCATGATCCAGCTAATATATGTTAGCAGCTACATGGAACAACAGCTCATTGTCCTTTCAATTTTTATTTTAATTATTTCATTTCATTGGCCCAGCAGCTACTGCTTTTAAAACATAACACAACTTGCTATCTGGGATGTGGTGAATGAACAAAATGCAACACATTTATCTACTTATTAGCATGGTTGGTGAGTTCCTCAACATATTCATGCATAACAGTGTGAATATAACAGAATAAATAACCCCCACCACACAACAACCAAACCCCTTCCCATTACCGTAAAACCAATGTTGAAATCTTTTGCAATGGTGTATATTGTAATATACCAGTCTTTATTAATATATTTTCTGAAGATTTTGACATATAAAAGGCTTCTTACAGTCATTAATATATCCCCTATCACAATTCAATGTCAGTGTATATATAAGATGGAAATGATTCTTGTACAACACTGTAAATGGGAAGGGAGACAACTGCTACCAGTCTGCCTCCCTCCAGTAGTAAGGTACCAGTGTATACCAGTAGTAACAGGTGTATACGTCACTATGTCCAACACTTCATGAAATATGCAAGTTAATAACGTTAATTATGGTAGCTAGCATTGCTCTATAGCACTAAGTCAGTCCGCTAGGGTCGTAGACAGTACAGCTAGGGTTATATACAATCAGGGCCCCGGAGTCATATTCCCTCAACTTGAAATATTAACATACAGTCAGTCATCTTTAGGAGGTTACATTGTATATCCCAGTAAGGAGAGGGGAGGGGCTTTTAAGTCCAATAATGATTTTGCAGCTGACTAGAATACTGTCTCAGTGAAACCAAGATGGTGTTCAACATCTTATAAAGGCCAGAGATTCAAGATCAAACGACTTTCCAACGTTTTACACTTTCTGAACATTTTATTGTAAAGGATAATACAATGGATCTGTGCCAGAACTAAAGCAGTATTTAACATGCATGTTAAAGGGAGGGAAATCCCACTTGTAAGGTTCTGAATTGGGAGTGCAGTATTCAGAGATCCACTTTTGATATCCTTCCAGTCCATTTCCCCGGTCACTTTGGGAATTAATACTACATATATATACAATTTCAATTCTAAGAAAAAATGCATTCACCAACACGAACTGCAGTACTTCTGCAGATATATTATGCATTTATTTCAAATATGCTATAATTGAAATTCCAACAATTTCTAACAAGCAACAGAAGCACAAAGCTATCTCTTTATCAGAAAACGTAAGGTAAATAAATGGGACAACAACTTATCACCGACATTTCGACAGATATTGACTAGGAATTTCATTATATTGAACAATTTAAACGCATTTTCTAAATATTCATGAACATATTCTACTAGATTTGTTGGAGATTTTAGCTAGTAGGCAAGTGAGTTTCATACTTATTTTAATGTTAAAACCTGAGAAAATTCTGCTCCCATCTTTCAGGGTGGTTTCATTTGCTTCACAATACATATTATAAACTACTGTTCATTTCATGGGGAGAAAATTTTGTGTTTTTTCGTATTGGGACTTCACGGGTATATAATTCTGCGCTTTCAAATGAACGAATTTTGTATAAAGCCTTATTTTCTTAAGGGTCAATAAAAAATATGTATATAATATTATGTGGTAACCACTGTGTAGAAATTTGTACTTACGAAGTGCGGTTACTAACTAATAAAGTCTGGCCAAGAATATATAGGATTATTTTGTTTTGTCATGGAAATCAGTATAAATTTACAGGATGCTTCACGAGTTTTTAATTTTGTGGAATTTTATTTCACTGCGAATATAACAATATTAAATACTATGGTAATAAAAGCTACTATACAGTACATGTTTTGTCTAACATATTATAAACTTTGTGTTTTATCTAAAGTCATGCCTTTACATCTAGCATCCATCAGTCAACAAATATCAATCATAAGTCATTAAGGAATTTCCATCAATCCTAAGTTTTATGGTATGGTACGTGTCAACATTTATATTGTGTTAATATATAGATCTATGATCTCATTCTGTAATGAGATTCTGATTAAGTGCTAAAACTGCCCATCCTAGAATAATTGACCTAACTACAGAAGGTGGGGATTGGCCTGGTTAACCTGTACATCCCTATATAACAGGTAAATAACAGTGAGATGACACATCACACCTCTCTACCTGTCCTCATCACACACCTGTAACATCTACCTGTACATCCCTATATAACAGGTAGATAACAGTGGGATAGACACATCACAGGTATACCTCTCTACCTGTCCTCATCACACACCTGTAACATCTACCTGTACATCCCTATATAACAGTGAGATAGACACGCCACAGGTATACCTCTCTACCTGTCCTCATCACACACCTGTAACATCTACCTGTACATCCCTATATAACAGGTAGATAACAGTGGGATAGACACATCACAGGTATACCTCTCTACCTGTCCTCATCACACATCAATAACATCTACTGTACATCCCTATATAACAGTCAGATAACAGTGAGATAGACATATCACAGGTATACCTCTCTACCTGTCCTCATCACACACCTGTAACATCTACCTCTATATCCCTATATAACAGGTAAATAACAGTGAGATGACACATCACACCTCTCTACCTGTCCTCATCACACACCTGTAACATCTACCTGTACATCCCTATATAACAGTGAGATAGACACGCCACAGGTATACCTCTCTACCTGTCCTCATCACACACCTGTAACATCTACCTGTACATCCCTATATAACAGTGAGATAGACACTTCACAGGTATACCTCTCTACCTGTCCTCATCACACACCTGTAACATCTACCTGTTCATCCCTATATAACAGGTAGATAACAGTGAGATAGATACACCACAGGTATACCTCTCTACCTGTCCTCATCACACACCTGTAACATCTACCTGTACATCCCTATATAACAGGTAGATAACAGTGGGATAGACACATCACAGGTATACCTCTCTACCTGTCCTCATCACACACCTGTAACATCTACCTGTACATCCCTATATAACAGTGAGATAGACACGCCACAGGTATACCTCTCTACCTGTCCTCATCACACACCTGTAACATCTACCTGTACATCCCTATATAACAGGTAGATAACAGTGGGATAGACACATCACAGGTATACCTCTCTACCTGTCCTCATCACACATCAATAACATCTACTGTACATCCCTATATAACAGTCAGATAACAGTGAGATAGACATATCACAGGTATACCTCTCTACCTGTCCTCATCACACACCTGTAACATCTACCTCTATATCCCTATATAACAGGTAAATAACAGTGAGATGACACATCACACCTCTCTACCTGTCCTCATCACACACCTGTAACATCTACCTGTACATCCCTATATAACAGTGAGATAGACACGCCACAGGTATACCTCTCTACCTGTCCTCATCACACACCTGTAACATCTACCTGTACATCCCTATATAACAGTGAGATAGACACTTCACAGGTATACCTCTCTACCTGTCCTCATCACACACCTGTAACATCTACCTGTTCATCCCTATATAACAGGTAGATAACAGTGAGATAGATACACCACAGGTATACCTCTCTACCTGTCCTCATCACACACCTGTAACATCTACCTCTACATCCCTATATAACAGGTAAATAACAGTGAGATGACACATCACACCTCTCTACCTGTCCTCATCACACACCTGTAACATCTACCTGTACATCCCTATATAACAGTGAGATAGACACATCACAGGTATACCTCTCTACCTGTCCTCATCACACACCTGTAACATCTACCTGTACATCCCTATATAACAGGTAAATAACAGTGAGATGATACATCACACCTCTCTACCTGTCCTCATCCCACACCTGTAACATCTACCTGTACATCCCTATATAACAGGTAGATAACAGTGGGATAGACACATCACAGGTATACCTCTCTACCTGTCCTCATCACACACCTGTAACATCTACCTCTACATCCCTATATAACAGTGAGATAGACACATCACAGGTATACCTCTCTACCTGTCCTCATCACACACCTGTAACATCTACCTGTACATCCCTATTTAACAGTGAGATAACAGTGAGATAGACACATCACAGGTATACCTCTCTACCTATCCTCATCACACACCTGTAACTCCTACCTGTACATCCCTATATAACAGTGAGATAGACACATCACAGGTATACCTCTCTACCTATCCTCATCACACACCTGTAACTCCTACCTGTACATTCCTATATAACAGGTAGATAACAGTGAGATAGACACATCACACCTCTCTACCTGTCCTCATCACACACCTGTAACACCTACTGTACATCCCTATATAACAGGTAGATAACAGTGAGATAGATACACCACAGGTATACCTCTCTACCTGTCCTCATCACACACCTGTAACATCTACCTGTACATCCCTATATAACAGGTAGATAACAGTGAGATAGATACACCACAGGTATACCTCTCTACCTGTCCTCATCACACACCTGTAACACCTACTGTACATCCCTATATAACAGGTAGATAACAGTGAGATATATACACCACAGGTATACCTCTCTACCTGTCCTCATCACACACCTGTAACACCTACTGTACATCCCTATATAACAGGTAGATAACAGTGAGATAGATACACCACAGGTATATCTCTCTACCTGTCCTCATCACACACCTGTAACATCTACCTGTACATCCCTATATAACAGGTAGATAACAGTGAGATAGATACACCACAGGTATACCTCTCTACCTGTCCTCATCACACACCTGTAACACCTACTGTACATCCCTATATAACAGGTAGATAACAGTGAGATAGATACACCACAGGTATACCTCTCTACCTGTCCTCATCACACACCTGTAACATCTACCTGTACATCCCTATATAACAGGTAAATAACAGTGAGATGACACATCACACCTCTCTACCTGTCCTCATCCCACACCTGTAACATCTACCTGTACATCCCTATATAACAGGTAGATAACAGTGGGATAGACACATCACAGGTATACCTCTCTACCTATCCTCATCACACACCTGTAACTCCTACCTGTACATCCCTATATAACAGTGAGATAGACACATCACAGGTATACCTCTCTACCTTTCCTCATCACACACCTGTAACTCCTACCTGTACATTCCTATATAACAGGTAGATAACAGTGAGATAGACACATCACACCTCTCTACCTGTCCTCATCACACACCTGTACCAATATGTACAGTGTGACACACCTGTGCTGACCTCAGATGCAGGTGACCGTGACAAAGTATACCTAATATATAGGGTATCATAGTGTGGGAAATATACACTCTGTTATCTCGGTTTCCCCAAATAAATTGATAGTACAGAACTGTTGTTTGGTGACATTGATGGAAAATGTATCCTTAATATCCTCTTATACAACTCTGGTACTCTACTGAAGGCAAAACAAAATAGCTATTTCACCTTTCCGCAGCTTACACCATAGCTTTTAGAGTCATTTATACAATCATACATCACTGATTCTATAAACTGAAGCCAAGACAAAAAACTTTTTTTTTTATGGTAGTGTATATTATAGATTTTAGAGTCTTTTATGCTATCATACAATACTGATAATATATACTGAGGCCAATATAAAACATAAGCTATGCCTCCTTTCCGTAACTATATATTATAGATTTAGTCTTGTTTTTCAAAATGAACAATTTTGCCAACCCACGATTACAGTGGATATGTTTTTGGCCTATCTCAAAAAATTCTGGGACCATGTACAAACTTTGAATGATGTATTTAAGAGACATTGCACTTTGATGTGACAGTAATTGCCGATAAACCACCACTTTACTGTAAAATGGTGTTTCAATTTGTTTTTTTGTACATCATTTAACGACCAGATTGGATTGTGTTGTTGATCAATGGACCATTACAGAAAATTGGGTTTCTACATACATGTACTCGTCTGCTGTATAAAGTACCTGCTATTGACATACACTTGTAACAGGGTAAACATTCTTAACTTTTATCTACAAATGTACAATCAAATATCTTTCATTAATATCATAACATTTCACTCCATTTAGAGGCAATGCTAATCAGACAGGTAATATGACAGCTCAGACAGGTAATATGAGATCTGTAAGTGGGGGGGGGGGGATGTATTATTTCCGTGTACATTAATTTTGTCATACTCAATCCTTCCCTCTCTTTAAACTTTATACAATCAATCATGATCACCAAATCATCGTTAGTTATTGTAGGAAGACTGGTTGCCAAATGTTTAAATAACATCATTCTGTTCACACACACATAAAAGTGTATTAGATCTCCTGAAAACCACCCACACAGAAAGTCAGCAAGATTGAATAATTACTCCAAATTGAATTTCTATCTTATGATCAAAGTCAAAGGTCAGTTCTTTTTTTTAAAGAATTCTCAACTCCTTTAACATATCAGCATCAGACCTGCTGTAAATATCTACAATACTATCAGTGTGTTGTAAGGATTGGCTGTAAATATCTACAATACTATCAGTGTGTTGTAAGGATTGGCTGTAAATATCTACAATACTATCAGTGTTTTGTAAGGATTGGCTGTAAATATCTACAATACTATCAGTGTGTTGTAAGGATTGGCTGTAAATATCTACAATACTATCAGTGTGTTGTAAGGATTTGCTGTAAATATCTACAATACTATCAGTGTTTTGTAAGGATTGGCTTTAAGAAGTATGGGACATTTTATAATATGTTTATAGAGGTACCACATCATTGTTTTTCATCAGCAGCTATTAATAACATGACTTTCCCTGTTTTAGCCTCCCCCCCCCCCCTACACTATCAGTAAATCAGACTCTACCTTGTATAGGGTTCACATGTGTGGGTCAGGAGAAAACATGTAACATTACCCTACCAGGGTCACAGATACTTAACCCTGATAAACACACATCTTGGGAGCTGATACTTCAATCCACATATTTCATTTCCATTCATCAGGCTGATCTAGGTCAGTATACATACAGGCTCTGTGGTTCAGTGTACATTCCAGATATTTGTCTACTGAATTAATACTTGTATACTTTTACCACAATACCATTAAAAGCAAAGTCACTACAGCAATAGATCAGCATGGGAAACCCTCTATATAACCCTCCACTACCTATAGGTTGACAGGTGGGGAAGAGTTCCAACACCAATCACTACAGTAATAGATCAGCATGGGAAACCCTCTATATACAGTAACCCTCCACTACCTATGGGTTGACAGGTGGGGAAGAGTTCCAACACCAATCACTACAGTAATAGATCAGCATGGGAAACCCTCTATATAACCCTCCACTACCTATAGGTTGACAGGTGGGGAAGAGTTCCAACACCAATCACAACAGTACCAATGGTAAAGCTATGGAAATAAATAGGTATATATTCCTCTTATGGTATAAACAACAGGCACACAAGGCCTGTATCAGGTGGAAACTAGACCAATGTGTTAATTTCTTGGATAAATTTAGACAGCCATTCATCACAGCAAGCCACATGTCTGTATATATACATTAATATGCATAGAGTCAAGGTCATTTATTTGAACAAGGTATCAAAGCCAGCTGGTATCATGCCAGATATATATGATCCTTGATACTATTCTTCAGAAGAAGGATTCCAACAGAAACAGTTGCTATAGACACACCACTAGAAGGTAGACAGTGTGTGGTATAAAATGTTGGACATCTGTTACAGTATATGGCAATAAATCATTTTGGTCCTTTAGGCTAGCTACAGAGGCTAAAATCATGCAGACACCCAAAGTTAGTGACAGATTGTAGAAAATAAATCTGACTGTGCCTTAAAATTGAAATAATTGTAAATAAAATTAAAATCTCTTCAAAATTCACTGATGAACGCTGAAGGTTTTCTGATATATATACTATTACAGTAGTACAAACATGGTATAACTTCCTAATATAAGCTTACCACTTGTGTGTCAACAGGTTTCTGACCTGTAAAGACCCTTATAATCCGTATACATGTAAAAATTCCTGTAGGCAGTGCTGGCCAGTCTAAATTTCCTGGTCAGACAAAGTCTATAACACAGGTACAACAAACGTCCCTAACCCTCAGTGATTTATAACCAATCAATAAGTATTTGTCAAAACACTTGTCCCAATCACTGTATTGTTATTTCTGTACAAATGTTGTTGAACTGTCCATAAAAAGATAATGGAAATGGCTATTGACATAGTCTCACTTTTAGCCCCCTGTGCTGGTGTTTATCCAGCTACCTGTGGACGTTACCTGTACTAGCTGTTTGTAACACCTTACCAAGATCCCTTGTGAAGGGTTGATCTTCTCCGGACAGTTGGTAACTGTTGGCTTTATGTAACAAATAGTCCAGGAGAACAGCCATGCTGTACTGTAGAGGATCACAGTCACATGGCTAGATTAAACCTATAATTAATTACTCAATGCTTCAAGGTAGGGGGAAATCCACGGTCGTCAGTAATAGGTTTATGTACTGGCTGTCACGGGCCTGTTAATGCCATAATATGACATCAAGATTACAGGTGGTTTCATTAATTCATCGGACCTCGCACTATACCTAGAACAAATCATATCCTTATCAAATGTCTCACAAAAAATCCCATATAATTAACATCATCTTTAGTAAATTATATTTTTTAGTAAGTTGTTTGAGACTATTAGCATTTCTTTAAAAACAAATATTACATAACAACTTCTTTGAATTCTGATAAACTGCATAGTTTCAGTGAAATTGGTATGCTGTACATATTCTGTACATGTGATTCCAGTATATATACATATATTAAAATCCCTTAGGAGTTTGGAGTACAAAAACATCCCAATTAATTCCACATCATGTCAGTAGCGAACAGAACCAGAAACATCCTTATACTTAATTCTGAGTTATCTCCCTTATTTTTGTAAAAGACAGCACTATCTTTATCATTTTCCTTGTCCTGTTACATTTTCTCAATGCTGTCGGATAATATGATAATGACACTGATGCTTGTCAATTGACTGACAGCCTCATATTATTAAATATAGTACGTGTTTAATGGATTCACTCGTACTTAAGAAGATTAATTGTGAGTGACAATAGTAACTAATTGATTATTCAATCTACAGGTAGATATATTTTCAATTGAAAATAGCTTACCACAGGTATTAAATATAAAGGTATTGTATTCTACCTAATAAATAATGCATAAATAGCAAATTGGTAAAATAAAAATGGTTTTAGAACTTCTCAAAATTCTCTGAAATAGCCACAAAAGGCATTTTTTTTAATGATGTTGAATGATCATAAGAGACTAGAAAATAATAAGATGTTCCTAAGGTAGGGATGTTTATAAGGAAATAATATGGTAACTATACTCTTAGATCATCAAGGTAATATATATATACTGTTCTAATAAATGACAAACTTAAACATTAGTGATCAAAGTAGAGATTTAATTTATTTCAATGAACTTAATTGTGATGAAAAGAATTGAGTTTAGTTGGTGAATGAGCCACTACAACACTATTCATCACTTGTTCTCTCAGACATGCTTAATGTTTGTTTTGACAAAGCAATGCGAGCTTAATAGTAGTCTCCTAACCATCTCCAGACAAACCTATCAAAAACTAACAAAAGGCCATAACTCCATATAATGAAGATTACAAGACCAGAAAAACAGCAATCACATAGAAAACAGATTTTGCCACAGAAAAAAAGAGGTGTTTGGTTAACAGAGAGTAGTAAGTCAATAATAACATTGCATGTTGTGGTGCAATTTCTATTAGATTACACAATGCCAGTACCCTACCAAACACAAATCAACACACAGACTGACTGACTGCAGATCTACACAGCTCCCTACCCTGGACAAACCTTTGTCCGACACACAAACCGACTGACTACAGATCACACAGTACCCCCCCCCCCCCCCCTAACAAACCAACACACAGTCCGACTGATCACAGAGTACCCCCCCCCCCCCCCCCCGCCTCCCCTAACAAACCAACACACAGTCCGACTGATCACAGATCAACACAGTACCCCCCTCCCCCCTCCCCTAACAAACCAACACACAGTCCGATTGATCCCAGATCAACACAGTACGCCCCCCCCTCCCCTAACAAACCAACACACAGTCCGACTGATCACAGATCAACACATGTACAGTACCCCCTCCCCCACTCCCATAACAAACCGACACACAGTCCGACTGAACTGATCGCACTGACTGATTGCAGATCAAAACAGTACAAACCTATATTGATTGGATATTGCCACTTTAACTTCACCCTTGAAATTTTGAAACAAACGCATGCTTCAAAACTTTAAGCTGGAGGAGCTCAAATTTGTGTTCAGGGTGAGGGAGATAATGAGGCTGGACTTGGTCAATATTATCTGAAGGTCAAGCAGAGTTGAATTGAAAAGGTATAACATTGGATATTTATCAAGCAGAACAAACAGATCAATAATTCACTGGTGAAATAATGTGGCCTTAGTCCAGATTGCTAATAAACAAATTGACATTTGTACAGAACAAACAAGATAAGTTATATTTACAAAGTCACAGTCCACTCTAGAGTGAATGGACTTGAGGTCACTGGGAAACTAAGACAACAGGGAGACTTTAAGTGGTTACAGAGTCCTAGCTACACTAATATCATTTTAACATACAAGGAAGAAATGTGGTCACATTGAACAAGATTTTAAAATGCTATCATGTTAAACTACAACCGTTTTTAACACAGACCGTACATCATGCATAATATTAATACTTATTGATATTCATTAGGGTCTGAATCACTTTCTATATTAAATGAGTTATAATCTGTAATGTATTCACTTTATAACCTCAAGATATTTCAACTGAATAAATGAAAACATAAATTAACTAATACCCATGATATCCAATGCAATTATTTTGGAATTGATATGAATTTTCCATAAAATTTGGATTTGGATTGATGATTGAGAATGTACTAAACAGAATGGTTCATCCCTGTGTTAAAACCCAATATAAATCGGTACCTGTTTTGAACAACGTGAATCATATTATCACATGCAGAACTTACACCAGTAGGACTTTATATAAAAGTAATTAATTACCTTTACGAAGGAAAAGCCAGGTTATGGCACTGCCACCAATAGTAATGGTGGTCCCACTCATTCCGTTAGCCAGTACTTCACCTCCCAGTGTTACACCTCCCAGTGTTACATTCCATGTAAAATATGAGGTACTCAATACATCAATAACCTCATCACAGCATATATAACATATTACTGAACACTGAAGTCGAGATTATCCAAGTTCAAACTCTCCTTCAGAACTCTAATGTATTGTAGATCAGTAAATGTGGAGGATTGTTGACGACACCGCCACCAGTCCATTACCTGGCTGTACTGTATAATAACACACCTGTTTGACTTTCTCTGCACCAAAACAATAAAGAAGATGTATATATGCTGTAGGGCATTCACCGGTCAGTGCTGTGGTCAGCGTTGTCAATGTGCCTCTTAACTGACCTTACATGTACATGTAACACCTCTAAGAAACAAATGGACCCTGCCACATTAATGAAATTAGTCATCCACACCACTATAACTGACCAGTGGGGTTGTAGTTATGTAAGATTTCGTAAGTTTGGTTCTATCTGCTGTTATGATGGAGAGTGGGCCTGCATGACCCCCAGGGATTCACACTTTTGATGGATATTTGTGTGTAGACCAACCCCAGGGATAATCACTTTTGATGGACAGTGTATATACAGAGGATATAACCAGGCTGTCAGGGAAGATAAACTAATTAACTTGTCTTTGTGTGGACACACTGCATCATAATGTTTACAGCATCTTACACTTCATCTAATAATCATTGTGGCCACCAGCTGAGGTACCCTTATAACAAAGCTGTAGTTATCCTACCTGGATCTGACTACAATGCAGGTACAGGTGTAACACAGACATACATCATTATCAACATAGAAATCAACAATAGCCAAACATGTGTCTTGTATAATTACTCTATAATTAAAGCAAAAAAAAAAAAAATGGATATTTTCTATTTTTGCAAGCAAAGATTTTGGAATGTTTCAAAGAAAGTGATTTTTTCATAGTTAAGCTACAAATGGCTAAGTACTACTAGTAGACAACTGAATGATCTTATAATAAGGTTTTCAGAGGCTTGATGCCTTGTATACAAACAACACACAGGTTCATAATGACCACACCTTCTATAGACTATCCAATAACAAATTCAAAATAAGATTGTTCACTGTTTATAAAGACCACATCTTCTATAGACTATCCAATAATACCAGGACAAATTCAAAATAAGATTGTTCACTTCTGGACACTTTCAAAAAGTAAGTTTTTGACAAAATCTTTGAATCCCATTATCCCCGCTGCTTGTTCGATTCCTTTTCATTTCATATACTGTATATATAAGGATCTTACAGTTTCAATTTCATACAAAATTTATGAAACAAGCCTATAAGAATTTCTTGCTAAATTTTTAAAAAATGTGACATCGAAAGTACTCATGTAAAATCTTTTTTATCACATTATCAAAACTTGTGGTATTCATTTGTGTAAAACTTCAATTTTCACGCACCAATGAAACGTAAAACGCCGCCATTTTGATTCAAGTGCGGAAGTCAATGACCTATACAGTATATAATTAACTGACTTAGGATCACGTCACAATAAGAACAAAAGAAGCTTATAATTATAGCCAATCAAATTTGTGCTAGGGTATATAACTTTTAAAATGGAAAAATATTACATGGGCAAATTCTCCCCATAACAGAATAATAAAGTGATTAATAGGAATTTCACACAATTATTCCATCATCCAAGTCAGGTAGATGTTTTAAGTCAAGGTCTGTGTAGTTATCACAGTGACAACTGGTGTATTTAACTTATCCATGCACTGTCACATCAAAGTCAGTGTGTAACATAACAACACATTAGATAAGGTTAAGTGATGGCACTCTGGTGTGTACACTTCAATAATTCATGTACATTTGGACATAAAAGACATTCTCATTCATAATACACAATAAATGTGAGACCCATTCCTTAAACAGTCTGTCTTGTGATGGACGGATATTTAAAGGGCTTTATATCACTATTCAGAAAGAGACAAACTATACCTGCCTTGTATATATAGACAAGTGTACATTCAATGTAATAACAAATAATTACAAGAGGAATTCACCAACAAGCACTGAGAACACGGCTGATATACCCGCCCATTAAAATGATGTCAAGTGTCATGGGTGGGTACAGTTAGGCCTAACAACCCTGATTATAACAACCTAATACGCCTGTTTAGTCACTGCCTACCAGATCAATTAGAACTTTTATTGACTCACCTTCTGTGTGAGAATTTTCACCAGCAATGTCTGCCTCCTTAATGAGGTGACATTGCATTGATAGGTCACATTTGTGGGGAATGACCTTGTCATCACTGAGGACATTATATACGGAACCACATGATAATATTTTCGTACACATATGATCAATTGCAAATAATGTGAACATTTAAATTCACAGGTTCAAAATTGAATTTTCCTCACATTGTAATTTTCAAGAAATCAATTTTAACAGTTGTCTCCCCTGTTCCATCCCTCCCTACGAAATTAAATTAACCAGAGCTAGACAAACATTTTCTTTGATATCTGACAAAGGAAGGTCAGAGTGACCTAATTTTGATACATGACACACTGCCTTATCAATGTGAACCCATACCCCGAGTATGAAGTTCCAGTGACTTGTAGAGTGTGAGGTACAGCCCAGACAAACATTTTCGATGAAGTAACTATAGGTTAAAGGTCAAACTGAAGGTCAGGGTGATCTACTTTTGATACATGACACATTGCCTAAACAGGGTTAACCCATACCCCAAGTATGAAGTTCCAGTGACAACTAGTGTAGGAAATAGAGCCACTAGGACAACTAAGATAAGGAAAGGAAGGATGGAAGGATGGACAGACACAAAGAAAAACTACAGTCCCCTCCTGTTTCCGGTACAACTAAAATGGATAGAGGACTGACTGTTGTAAGTAACCTGTAGTTATCACAGGTTTGGATAAGCTGTGTCAATACACAACGTATTGTATATATTGGCATCAGAAACATCAGTGAAACACGGCCCTGTATTTACTTAGGTCTATCATGAAATCAAAGACCACTGGTTAACAGTAATTTCCTTCAGAAGACTGCATTAGTAGCATTGTAAACGAAGCGAAATGTCAGAAAATGAAACTGTTTGACAGTGCAATGATCCTTTGTTATCATGTATGAACGGTCTAGGTCAGATTCCTTGTGATAGCAACATCACTGCAGGCCTCTCACATCACTGTATCAAAGTCTGTCAAACAACTACCACAATCAGTCTAGTTAGTGCCCAAGTATTTAATTTAGGAAATTATGATATTGCAAAACCTTCCAAAACTCTCAAAATAAGAAAAAACTTCAAGATATAATCCACACCCTACAACTTTGATGGAAATCTGTGCAACTGTTTAGAAAAGAAGTTGGTAGAAACATGACAATGGACTGACATTGGTAACATTATTGCGCTTCCCTATTATTTCCCTCCATCGTTGGAAAATGAAATACTATTTTCCAAGTATAAGTCTGTGGATTGTAAAAACATATAACACATGGACCAATGAAATGATAGGGGTGCTGGTTTGATCAGAATAAGTGCTTATTGGGTCAAATGTGGTATAAGTATGCTTTGACTGATTACATCAAACCAGAAATTACAGGAGTTTACCAGCTATTAATGTTCATGTTGCATTTCCTGGTTAACTAACAATAAACCTCTTTACCTCCTTTAAACTTCCCCCAGTTTATAAAGATAGGACTCAAAACTTTATCATTGTTGTAATGTCAATTAATAAATTCAAACAGAAATATGGCTAGGGTTTGCTGTTTTCTGAGGGAGATGGAACAGTGCCAATTTGAAATAACAGAGATCCACACATCATCTTCTTTCTGTTTTATTTCTAAATATCTTCTTCACACAGCTAATTAGTCTTGTATATATGGATTAGGAACAGATAGTAGATTAAGGTAGAGAGTTACAGGGATCTGTGTAGTATCTCCAACACAGAAGAGTTCCAATCTGTTCAGCATTTTACTGATTCGGAGGTATATGCCCATTTAGTAAAGCAAAGCCTTATAAAAGATATAATTATATCAATTATAATTTCCTTTTAACAAAATACATCTCCACTCTGAGAATTGGATTCCAGTAACCTTTCACACAACACACATCTACTGTACTACTAGTCAATACACTAACACTGTATCATTAGTGTGAACTACTTCAAAATATTCTAATTTCCTAAAAGGACACAAACCTGTCTATGTATGAACATTGAGGAACTAACACAGACATTCAATGCCTGTATATATATATATATATATATACACAACAGATTGTCAGTGATGGAGACAGCCATATTTCCTTCTTCGGAAACATTTACAATAATGGATCCACCTTATCAGAGCCCCTATAGCTAGCTCTCATTTTGATAAACAACATGTGAGCCCCTATAGCGAGCTCTCATTCTGATAAACAACATGTGAGCCCCTATAGCGAGCTCTCATTTTGATAAACAACATGTGTAACTAAATCTACATCTTAGTTGTTGTTTTAGTGTATATCTTCAGGCTCAATAACACCTCAAAGATAACCATACATACAATGTATACATTTACACAGCAATCTCCTATATAAACAATGTAAATTGTGTTACATAAAACCATGAATACAAGGGATAAGTGTCACTAACCCCAGCCTACATAATAAACCTGAGACTGTTGGAGCAAGCAGACATGGAGGTGCTGACCCTGTGCTGTTCTAGGTACATTTTGTATGTTGTTTTAATATGACAATATACACATTTCAATTCCCCAAAAATCAGGAATACGTGATCTCAATCATCACTAAGATGTAGATTTTGACACTTTGGTATAAACATATTGGTATAAACATATTGAACGAAGATTTCAATGTTCATGTCAGTATGAAATCAAATAAAGTTTCATAAGTAACCATAGGACTATTATAAAGCCATATATTTTGGACAATTATATATATGAAGCCATAAATTTTGGATGTATGAACAAGTGTAGCAGCCTTACATTTACTTTCCATGAACAAATATGCATTAAGCCCTGGTGGGCTGGTACAGAAAACAGACCAGTATCTTTTCACATCCCAGATTATCATTACAAGAATGTTCTACAACCTTTACCATCACACGTGGAATGTCCATAAACAATGTTTGACAACCAATAAAAACATGCTGTAGCAATGACTGATAATCTTTGACCTTGACCGCCAGTATCACATGACCTTGCATCAACACATGCTTTTAATGTTTCAGGCATGAAAACATGAAAGGTAGCTTAATCTTGGAGAGTTCCATCTATCTGTTCCTGACTGTCCTGATGGTAAACATGCTTCCTGAAGTACACACGCAGTCGTCACTCATGTGATAGCTAATCACAGCTTAACACACCAAACAGTTGTATGGGAGCAGTATGGCATCTGACTTCACATACAAACAGTTGTATGGGAGCAGTATGGCATCTGACTTCACATACAAACAGTTGTATGGGAGCAGTATGGCATCTGACTTCACATACAAACAGTTGTATGGGAGCAGTATGGCATCTGACTTCACATACAAACAGTTGTATGGGAGCAGTATGGCGTCTGACTTGACATACAAACAGTTGTATGGGAGCAGTATGGCGTCTGACTTGACATACAAACAGTTGTATGGGAGCAGTATGGCATCTGACTTCACATACAAAAGTTGTATGGGAGCAGAATGGCGTCTGACTCAACATACAAACAGTTGTATGGGAGCAGTATGGCGTCTGACTTGACATACAAACAGTCGTATGGGAGCAGTATGGCGTCTGACTTAGCATACAAACAGTTGTATGGGAGCAGTATGGCGTCTGACTTAGCATACAAACAGTTGTATGGGAGCAGTATGGCGTCTGACTTGACATACAAACAGTTGTATGGGAGCAGTATGGCATCTGACTTGACATACAAACAGTCGTATGGGAGCAGTATGGCATCTGACTTAGCATACAAACAGTTGTATGGGAGCAGTATGGCGTCTGACTTAGCATACAAACAGTTGTATGGGAGCAGTATGGCGTCTGACTCAACATACAAACAGTTGTATGGGAGCAGAATGGCGTCTGACTTAACATTAACATACAAACAGTTGTATGAGAGATGCATGATGTCATGTAATAAAGCTAGTAGCTGTATGGGGATGTAATGACATTTTCAAACCTACTAGAATTTGTATTGGAATTAAACATACAAGCAGTTGTATGGGAGATGCATGACGTCATTTTATAAAACAGAAGTTGCATGGAAGATGTATGACATTTTTAAATATACTAGAAGTTGTATGGGAAATGTATGACCTAGAAGTTGTATGGAAAATGTATGACCTAGAAGTTGTATGGAAAATGTATGACCTAGAAGTTGTATGGAAAATGTATGACCTTTTTAAACATACTAGAAGTTGTATAGGAAATGTATGACCTCATCAAACTTACTAGAAGTTGTATAGGAAATGTATGACCTCATCAAACTTACTAGAAGTTGTATAGGAAATGTATGACCTCATCAAACTTACTAGAAGTTGTATAGGAAATGTATGACCTCATCAAACTTACTAGAAGTTGTATAGGAAATGTATGACCTCATCAAACTTACTAGAAGTTGTATAGGAAATGTATGACCTCATCAAACTTACTAGAAGTTGTATAGGAAATGTATGCATTTCGTTAAACTTACTAGCAGTTGAAAGGAGGATGGAGGAGGATATCAACTAGAAGTTGTATGGGAAAAGTGTCATATAATGTATTGGAGATTCCTGACTTTGAATCAGGCAAGTACACCAGTGAATGGTGACTGTTTTCTGTATAATAAACTTACACCAACGATCCCACCCGGCATGTCATTGTTTGGATAAATAGGTGTAGTTAGGTGTATTTAAACTGTTATTATCTTGTCCAATACCACGTTTCAAACTCTGTGTTGTCCCCAGGCTTATGTCCTGTCCTACACCTGGTAACAAGCCTGATGTCGTCCAAGGCCTAAGTCACAGCTCAGGAATGGACTACTAGGGCCTGTATATATAAACATGTAGTGTGTGGAGATGCTGGGGTGTGAGTCAAAAGGCCCCTGAGCTCCACTTCATCAGATTCTAAGGTACAAAGTGCTATTACATGCTTTGTAAATGTTAAACAAGATTCGGAGTAAATAATCCAGTCAGGTTGAGAACTTTTCAGAGAAATCATCACAGATTCTATTTACTGTATTAAAGGCGACCTAGGTACAGAAAAAGATTTTGTCATAAAGACAAATGATTCTTACATCAGGATATTTTTCTGAGAATAATGACTTTTTCACAACAAACAATCTCTACAATTACAAGAAATTGGAACAGATATCATCATAAGTAGTTATCTAGAAGTTGTTTTCTTACAGCAAATAAACACTTCATCAATAAATTAAAAGAAAAACACTTCTGCTTCAGATTCTAGATACAAAAACAGATTTATTCACTAAATCTGATACAAGATTGTGAAGACAAATGACTAATATTTTGTGTAAATGATTCTAGGTATATGATGGAATGCGGACAAGTGGAGGACATTTGCTCCGACCTCGTCATGCGTACATACTCTGAGGTTTTGTTAAGTTAGTGTAAGTATTGATAGATGGGTACAAACATGACATGGCATATATTTATAGGGTGTATTAGTATACAAATGACCTTAATTAGGACCAAGTTAAGACCTTTCATGCAAGGAAGATAACCAAATGTGATCACATCGCCTGGAGGAGCGTGACAGGCTAGGGACTGTACATATAGGTTTTCTTAGATCTATAAATGTTCCTTTTGTCCTCACAAAGAGGGGACAATGCTCACATGTATCCCTCTGTAACAGTAGTCTTAGTTAGGTAGACAAGTCTATTGTAAAACATTTATTATTAAGGAAGCAAGCCCCATGGACCTTCTGTAACAGGAGTCTTAGTTAGGTATACATGTTTAAAATAAAACATTTATCATTAAGGAACCAAGCCCCATGGACCTTCTGTAACAGGAGTCTTAGCTAGGTATACATGTCTACTATATAAAACATTTATTATTAAGGAAGCAAGCCTCATGGACCTTCTGTAACAGAAGTCTTAGCTAGGTGTACATGTCTACCATATAAAACATTTATTATTAAGGAAGCAAGCCCCATGGATCTTCTGTAACAGGAGTCTTAGCTAGGTGTACATGTCTACTATATAAAACATTTATTATTAAGGAAGCAAGCCCCATGGATCTTCTGTAACAGAAGTCTTAGCTAGGTGTACATGTCTACTATAGAAAACATTTATCATTAAGGAAGCAAGCCCCATGGACCTTCTGTACCAGGAGTCTTAGTTAGGTATATATGTTTAAAATAAAACATTTATCATTAAGGAAGCAAGCCCCATGGACCTTCTGTAACAGGAGTCTTAGATAGGTGTACATGTCTATTATATAAAACATTTATTATTAAGGAAGCAAGCCTCATGGATCTTTTGTAACAGGAGTATAGGTATACAAGTCTATTGTAAAACATTTATCATTAAGGAAGCAAGCCCCATGAATCTTTTGTAACAGGAGTCTTAGCTAGGTATACATGTCTACTATATAAAACATTTATCATTAAGGAAGCAAGCCCTGTGGACCATCTGTAACAGAAGTCATTGCTAGGTATACATGTCTACTATATAAAACATTTATAATTAAGGAAGCAAGCCCCATGGACCTTCTGTAACAGGAGTCTTAGCTAGGTATACATGTCTACTATATAAAACATTTATCATTAAGGAAGCAAGCTCCGTGGACCATCTGTAACAGGAGTCTTAGCTAGGTATACATGTCTACTATATAAAACATTTATCATTAAGGAAGCAAGCTCCGTGGACCATCTGTAACAGGAGTCTTTCAAGGAGTATTCAGGTCTATACCAAACATTAATCATGAAGGAAGCAAGTCTATAGCTAATAGACCTTTTGTAACAGATTTATATATAGTCTTCTATTATCATTAAGGAAGCCAGCCCTACAGAAGCTAAATCATTCTTACATCATAAACATCATTAGAGAAGCATGGTCCTTTAACAAGAAAATTTAATTTAAAATTTGCTTTATTGCTTGTAACCTTGTTCCTATCCTTAGTTTTAATTGTTTTATTTCACCATGTTTTATGAGAAAAAGACTATCAGCAGTTTCAACTTCAAAATTGATTATATTTTGCAACTAGAACACTGACAGGTCAGGAAGGGCCCCGTATTGCGGCTGTAGATATCCCCCACATGCCCACACGCCAACCTACTCCCTCCCGCAAAAAATGTCATTTCTCAAATTATCAATTAAACTTTTAAATTTCAAGATGAATACATGACAGTTGTTCCATCTTATATTATTTTATCAGTTGCTTATATATCGTGATAGTTATTCTTTTGTCATGTTGCCCAGTGCTCCGGCGAGGACGGGTCCCTTTTAGGGATATTTTGGAACTGCCTGCAATATACCAATACAATGGCCATGAATACAAAGTTACTTACAGTGTTTAAGCACTTAAAGTATCACAAAGTTCAATAATAAAGTACTGTACTAAAGAAATATAACCAAAGCAGAAAGCATATGGGGTATGGTACAAGCTATGAGTACTTCTATACAGGGCTTAAGTTCCGGTAAATATCCCTTTAACATCACAATATCAACAAAAGCCTAATGCTGCCATGGGTATCCTCTTAAAAAGCTTCCATTGACAGCTGAAGAGTGCTGCCACTTAATGAGAATTATTTATGAATGAAGAATTACAGATGAAAAATATAATGAAAAATAGAGAAACAGCATGTAGCATATTGATAGTGTAATGTTGCACCATATATATATATATTAATTTGTTATACACAGAAATAATAAAATCAACTCACCAATTAAAACTGCTGCTTTCAGCCAGGTATCTAGAAGTCTTCATCAAAATTGACACTGGCTAGGACACATTGTCTCATTTCATCATTCAGCAAAGAAACTGTCAACTATTTCACATCACCCGTATCGGATATCGCCGATACAGTATGACTTGAATTCTACCCTAATATGACCTTGACCTTTGACCCAGTGACCTTAGCATTCAACCTTGTGTTTTATATTTGTTTATTGAACATGTTGACCAAGTTTCATGCAAATCTGGTATTCACCCGTATCGGATATCGCCGATACAGTATGACTTGAATTCTACCCTAATATGACCTTGACCTTTGACCCAGTGACCTTAGCATTCAACCTTGTGTTTTATATTTGTTTATTGAACATGTTGACCAAGTTTCATGCAAATCTGGCAATGAATACCAAAGTTATTATGTAAAAACAAAATTTGTGGACAGACGGACAGACAGACGGACGGACAGACGGACGGACGGACGGACAGACGGACGGACAGACAGACAGAGTGATTACTATAGGGCACCCGTATCTCCGATACGGGGCCCTAATGAACAAATCCAATTTTCTCTGAGAATCCAATTCAGAATGAAGAACAATTGATCACCAATATGGAAACATGTGTACCTTTTCTAGTATGTTGTTATACAGAATTAAAGGGATTATACAACACAATAATGAATTAATTTGTTTTGGCTTCATTAAGCGACACAAGGATATCTCCCAGTATGGTAATCAAGACAGCCTAGCTAACTTACAGACTGAAGTGTAGCCCCAAGATTTAACATATTACAGAGCTGACCCTCCTATACACATGGTTATATATTACTCCTGTCACTCAACGATTTCCATCATGTTATGATGACTAAGGTGTATATCAGATATTATCTGTATCTGCCTTCTCATCTTACTAACCTCTAGGAATAGCTGAACTGCAGTGAAATTTTACCTGGCTGTAGTTGGTCATGCACACCTGTGCTAATTAGCTTTTCCTACCTGTACGGTACACAACTGTCAGTGGGTAAAACTGGTCAATAAATGAAACCCTAAGTGGATGCAGTATATACGAACCATGTGCTACACATTTCCTGGTACGGATTGATTTGCATGTCTATAAATCTAAGGAAATGTATATTTCGTGACCTTACCTACTTATCTTGAATCATTTCAATACATATTATAGTGAAGAAATTAAGAATACTATTGACTTCATGTCAATGATTCAATTTTGCGTTGCTGTTTTTCAATCCTCAAAGGTATAAGATGTTTCGTTGGCCCTTGCCAGGGATCTAAATGTTGTACTTATATACATCCACCTCCACTCTTATTCCATTGTCTAGTTCCATCACCTCACTGGTCATAATCAAATGTCACATATTGTTCCAAGTCTGATATATCTTGTCATGCATTATTATTATTACAGTAAGCCAATGTATGTATATATACACACCAATGAATGTCAGCCCCCCCCCCCCACCCCCACTGTGTGCTTGACCATAACACCTGACACACCTTGATCTATTTTAGCACCAGTGACATCCATGACCTTGACCTTAGAATTTCTCTACAGTACATACAAACCACTGTGTATCATCATGTCAGTCCTTTGGTCTTTCAATATAATCTCTGGGACGGAGGGTGCGGACAGACAGACAGACAAATGGCTATAATGACTATTTACGACACTTGCAAATGCAACGCTAGTCCCTTAAAATGCTTCTTGGCTTCAAACAGTCACAGTCTTACAAATATCCTCAAAATCATTGTAAAAATGCAAAATTTGAACAAGTCGATCATGACCAAAATAAGAAAGGAATTCAGGGCTTGAGACCAGAATCTGAATTTGAGCATTTACAAAATGTTGATAGATATGATCTGACAGGGAGTCACTACAATGTAGTATGATTAATGATGAATAACCCAACATGTATACTGAAATAGCTGATGATTCAGGTGACCACAAACATCAAGTGTCATTTACACTGATACCATACAGGAAAATATATCAAACAGTCTACTGTAATGGTAAAATCTATACAAGTCAGTCTCCAATTCTAGTCCTTTTCAAATTCTAGTCCTATTCAAATTTCAAATTCTAGTCCTATTCAAATTGTATCAAGTTTTCTTTTCCCGGTCTATATAAAATATAGGTCATGTTTACAATAGCTTTATGAAGTCAGTTTTATATATATTAAGTTACCTTGTTCATATACAACATACACACTTCAATTCAAAGGGAAGCATTTTTCATTTCTTAAATTTATTTTTAGTGCCAACCATTGGCTTACATTTCCTTAACACTAAGGAAAACAAACAAAAAGATATGTTTTCATTTTACATTCTTAAATATTTAGGGTAGATGGCTATACCTTAATAGGTAGACAGGCAAATGTTTTTATTTACGAAATATTTAATATTACAAAATGTTATATCTACACAGCTTTAAAATGTTAATGGTGCTTCTTTTACATTTAACAAAAGAAACAAAAAAACCTAAGCAAAAGTCCCTCTGGTAGTCAGGGGAAAAACACACAGCAAAGTTTTAAGAACTCTCTACCTACACAATCCTAATAAGATGCAGTTACGCATGCCTGAGCAGCTTTTCCCGGAATACCTGAATGACGTTGACAGGTAATATCTGTTGCACAGGTAGAAAGCTGTATGTGTATATAAGGACCTCTGCTCGTTAGTAGATTCTCGCCTGTCTTACATAAACAGAACAGTGATATTTCAGCTTCACGAGGCCTCGAACTTCAAGACATTAAACAGGCATTACTTACCAGATAACTGAGGGGGACACGGAGACATATACACAAACTCATCACACCCACCATACAATAAATAGTTACCAATTAAAATCTCACATACATATCAAATGGTTTCTGAGTATCGGAGATACAATTAAAATGTGTACCTATGGAACGTGTATATTTTACATAAGGAATACCGACATTTTACAGGAATAGTTATTTTACATCAGTAATAATTTCTATCGTATCGTTGGATACTGCTAGGTTACACTATACAGAGTAATAAGATAGATTAAACACATTTTTAATTCAGTGCACCTGACATAAAGAACAGTACTACTACAATGTATATATGTTGGTATCAACGTAATGATATCCACAGTTTCACCAGTCTAAAACCTGGCGCTTTAATTAGTTGATACATTGTTAGGACTAGACAGAAAACTTTCAGTATCAACTATGAAAACATCAGGTTGGTCTAGTAGAATTTTTTAAGCTTAGCCTATGGCATATCACTCTAAATATGAAACTAAATATTCCAGGCCTAAGGCAATGCATATTACGTAGGACAGGTAGGGTTACCTTAAAATCATAACACAGTGTTTAATGGATGTAGATGACGATGCAAAACATTTCTATTATGTCCCTAAAGGTTTTGATATCATCCATCCTGAATTACCATATTTCCAGGAATTTCTGGACTAAAGTATTATTAATCAATAGTAACTGTATAGGTCAGCTGTATTAGTCACATGGGTGGCTGTTCCACATGCTCCAGCCCAGTCTATAACTACCTGTCTGTACACAGGAGACAAGGGTCATTTAAGGACGTGCTAGGTTTTGGAAATGGAAGAAAGTCGTACATAGTACCTGGGGAAAAACCACTGACCTAGGGTCAGTACCTGACAACTGCCCACATGGGTTTCGAACTCGCAACCATGAACCTAGAGGTGGAGGGCTGAGGTAGAATGTCGGGACACCTTAACCACTGTGGCCCAGAGGTGGAGGGCTAGTGGTAGAATGTCGGGACACCTTAACCACTCGGCCACTGTGACCCCTCCAGAATGTAGAGCTAGGAAATCACGGATGAGACACTCACAACATAATGACAAACTACATAAGATAGTTAACTATACATATCAATAAATCTGATCACTGAATGTCTACCAATACCTTATTGGCTATCAATATCATCATCAATTGCTATATGGGGGGTTGGCGGGGAGCGGTTGTTACTGTAGTGTAGTACTCCTTTTAGTTAGATGCATACATGTAAAAACATGTAAAGGCCACTATACTATTATACTGCTTCAAAAAACTACCATCGAAAAAACAAAGAGTGATAGATATAGAGAATTATTTTTCTTAAATAAGATAACTACACATAATTATGCTGAAAACTGCTATGGGATGTTCTCAAAGCATTGATCCAGATATCTTAAACATCACCTCAATAAGTGGTGACTGGTAAAAACTCGGGTTAGTTAACTAAATGGTACCGTTCTAGATAGTCAATTATATCTACAATATACTGTAATTAAAATGTTTATGTTAGGGCCTGGCCTGAAGATTCCTTGAATTTGTGAGATACTTGAGATAGCTCGGATACAGATATAGCTACATATCACAGAAACCTGTCTCTAGTAAGTCTCATATGTCTGTCTTACATTCTTACTTTACTGTACTTCAACTTGCATTCAGTACAAGTACTTATGCACTAAAGTTAATATTCAACACCAGGTCAGGTCTCATGCAGCACAGTGGCTCTATTTTCGTGCCGAGTATTTAGGTTACATATGATTTTACGAATGAATCTTTTTGCACTTATCTAAGCCTGTCATATTGAAGAACACTAGATATTTAGAAATTAAGAAACTATTAGTGTCTATTGGGTGGTTAAGTGGTGCAGTAGAAAGCAAACTTGCCTGTTCGCCGAGGTTCAATTTCTTGACAGGACATATAGAGGTATGGGGTCACCTGCCTGACTACTTAGGGTTTTTTCTGGGTATTCCGGTTTCCTCCCACAATAACATTCCTGTATAGTTGGTTTGAATTCGGTTCATTAAAAGGTTTAGAAGCAGTTGTCCTGACAAAGTTTTCCATAAGAATTTGGGTATTAAAAAAAAAAACCATAGAATAGTGACCTGGTTTGGGGGGGGGGGGGGGGGGGGGGGGAGGGGAGGGGAGGGGTTACAATAAATAAGGTTTAAGTATTATATAATATTAGTTCTATGGATTTAATTACAGGGGATTACAGGTACCAGCTGCAGGATCGTGAATCAATCTCAGTGTCTTAAATTAACGTCTTAAGCTTTGACTTAGCCAATCAAAGATAATGTCATGAAAATTGATGTTGTACATGAATTGGTTAAGCAATATCTTAATATCTTACATCTAAAATTGTTTCATGATCCTGGCACCAGATTATTAGAAGTATATTTCTAATTATGTAACAGTGACCTTTACATATGGCAAAAAATCCCTAAAAGCTACATGTTTTTCAATTTCTATTTGAAGTTTCATGGAACTTTGATCCTATCTAAAGGCAGTGCAGGTATACTTTTTCAGTCTTCAGTGGGGGAGGGGGGGCATCATGTAACCTCAGTACTGGTACTGAATCTCTTACTACATTGGTACAACACTAGTATAGCTTGGCAATGGATACAGGAGAGGGTTCCTGGGAAAATGGTTTCTTTTTTATTTCATTTTAATTTTCATTTCCAATATCTCTAATTTAGAGTAACTTCTATTCTGTAAAATTCTTTGAAAGACATGATTATATCATGGAATATTTCTGTATCAAACAGTTTGAAAGTGAAATAGTACTAATAAATTATGTTTGATGATACCTGTTACCCTATACATGGTTGTATGCTAGCTGACAGTGATGACAGGAAGTGGATTATGACTGTACATGTAACATGCTGTGGGCTCGTTAAAGTCAACGTGCTGTATGTGTAGGATATAGATTCTGATTTACTGGCTTTTGCTGAAAATTCTTAAGTCTATATTAAAAAGAACAATCCTAAAACAAAAGCAACTGATTAAAACTATATGTTTATGAGAAAATCAGACTTTTTTTTCTGCATGCTTAATGCAAAAAGAAGCCTTTTTCTAGTTACAAAATGCATGTGTTATTGGCTTGTTATACTGAGAAACACATCTCGACTCTTCTAAGTTCTGAGACACTGACTGATCCTATTTATAAATGTATATCACCATCTTTACACTGCCGGGTAGCAGATGAATTAATATTCATTTATATTGAACTTTACAGCAAATACATCTTGGGATAAACCTATGTGGGTTTTTTTTATACTAATTACCAGACATTAAAAAGGCAGCACAACTAAAGAAATAAAAATAAATGATTAAAGTGAATTTGCATTTCCTAATCAGATAATAGCTATTTTAATCCCTCAAAAAGCATGAAAAATAATTGGAAAGGTTCCATTGTGTAGATGTATCCATTCAGGTTGCCAGATTGGAATTCTGTTGCCCTATGGTAGACAGTGTAATGAAAGACTAAACACATCTTTCCTCCTTACTACAGCATCTGTCAGACACTCTATGATAGGTACTGAAGCAGAGGAGGGATTTAGTTTTCATGACAGCCAGGCTTATCACACAAAGATCACTCTGCCACAACATTCCCATGTGGCTTCAGCTTTGATCATTGTCTACATGCCATATCAGTATGGGGGGTGTGGCAGTGTATAGTACCTAACCCTACTAGATACAGACACACAGATGAGTCTGATCTGAATACCACCTGTTTAACTGGAGCAGTATTATCATACTGAACAATGGTAACAGTAAATTAGACTTGCTCAAGCCCACACAATAAAATCTGTTAAATCTTATTTCTAATAATGACCAGTCCAATAAAGGCAGTACCGGTACCTATGTATTATATGGTGTTCAGTGGTCCTACCAAGTATTATAACTGGTGTTCAGTAGTCCTACCCCAGTATTATACCTGGTGTTCAGTGGTCCTACCCCAGGATTATACCTGGTGTTCAGTAGTCCTACCCCAGTATTATACCTGGTGTTCAGTGGTCCTACCAAGTATTATACCTGGTGTTCAGTAGTCCTACCCCAGTATTATACCTGGTGTTCAGTGGTCCTACCCCAGTATTATACCTGGTGTTCAGTGGTCCTACCCCAGTATTATACCTGGTGTTCAGTGGTCCTACCAAGTATTATACCTGGTGTTCAGTGGTCCTACCCCAGTATTATACCTGGTGTTCAGTGGTCCTACCCCAGTATTATACCTGGTGTTCAGTGGTCCTACCCCAGTATTATACCTGGTGTTCAGTGGTCCTACCAAGTATTATACCTGGTGTTCAGTGGTCCTACCCCAGTATTATACCTGGTGTTCAGTGGTCCTACCAAGTATTATACCTGGTGTTCAGTGGTCCTATCCCAGTATTATACCTGGTGTTCAGTGGTCATATCCCAGTATTATATGGTGTTCAGTGGTTCTACCCCAGTATTATACCTGGTGTTCAGTGGTCCTACCCCAGTATTATACCTGGTGTTCAGTGATCCTACCCCAGTATTATAACTGGTGTTCAGTAGTCCTACCCCAGTATTATACCTGGTGTTCAGTGGTCCTACCCCAGTATTATAACTGGTGTTCAGTGATCCTACCCCAGTATTATACCTGGTGTTCAGTGGTCCTACCCCAGTATTATACCTGGTTTTCAGTGGTCCTTCCCCAGTATTATACCTGGTGTTCAGTGGTCCTACCCCAGTATTACAACTGGTATTCAGTGGTCCTACCCCAGTATTATTACTGGTGTTCAGTAGTCCTACCCCAGTATTATACCTGGTGTTCAGTGGTCCTACCCCAGTATTATACCTGGTGTTCAGTGGTCCTACCCCAGTATTATACCTGGTGTTCAGTAGTCCTAACCAGTATTATACCTGGTGTTCAGTGGTCCTACTCCAGTATTATACCTGGTGTTCAGTGGTCCTACCCCAGTATTATACCTGGTGTTCAGTGGTCCTACCCCAGTATTATACCTGGTGTTCAGTGGTCCTACCCCAGTATTATAACTGGTGTTCAGTGGTCCTACCCCAGTATTTTACCTGGTGTTCAGTGGTCCTACCCCAGTATTATACCTGGTGTTCAGTGGTCCTACCCCAGTATTATACCTGGTGTTCAGTAGTCCTAGCCCAGTATTATACCTGGTGTTCAGTGGTCCTAGCCCAGTATTATACCTTGTGTTCTGTGGTCCTACCCAAGTATTATACCTGGTGTTCAGTAGTCCTACCCCAGTATTATACCTGGTGTTCAGTAGTCCTACCCCAGTATTATAACTGGTGTTCAGTGGTCCTACTCCAGTATTATATCTGGTGTTCAGTGGTCCTACCCAGTATTATAACTGGTGTTCAGTAGTCCTACCCCAGTATTTTACCTGGTGTTCAGTAGTCCTACCCCAGTATTATACCTGGTGTTCAGTGGTCCTACCCCAGTATTACAACTGGTGTTCAGTGGTCCTACCCAAGTATTATAACTGCTGTTCAGTGGTCCTACCCCAGTATTATACCTGGTGTTCAGTAGTCCTACCCAGTATTATAAGTGGTGTTCAGTGGTCCTACCCCAGTATTATAACTGGTGTTCAGTGGTCCTACCCCAGTATTATAACTGGTGTTCAGTGGTCCTACCAAGTATTATACCTGGTGTTCAGTGGTCCTACCAAGTATTATACCTGGTGTTCAGTGGTCCTACCCAGTATTATAAGTGGTGTTCAGTGGTCCTACCCCAGTATTATACCTGGTGTTCAGTGATCCTATCCCAGTATTATACCTGGTGTTCAGTAGTCCTACCCCAGAATTATAACTGGTGTTCAGTGGTCCTACCCCAGTATTATACCTGGTGTTCAGTGGTCCTACCCCAGTATTATACCTGGTGTTCAGTGGTCCTACCCCAGTATTATAACTGGTGTTCAGTGGTCCTACCCCAGTATTATACCTGGTGTTCAGTAGTCCTACCCAGTATTATACCTGGTGTTCAGTGGTCCTACCCCAGTATTATAACTGGTGTTTAGTGGTCCTACCCTAGTATTATACCTGGTGTTCAGTAGTCCTAACCAGTATTATACCTGGTGTTCAGTGGTCCTACTCCAGTATTATACCTGGTGTTCAGTGGTCCTATCCCAGTATTATACCTGGTGTTCAGTGGTCCTACCTACGTAATATAACTGGTGTTCAGTGGTCCTACCCCAGTATTATAGCTGGTGTTCAGTGATCCTACCCCAGTATTATAACTGGTGTTCAGTGGTCCTACCCCAGTATTATACCTGGTGTTCAGTGGTCCTACCCCAGTATTATACGTGGTGTTCAGTAGTCCTACCCCAGTATTATAACTGGTGTTCAGTGGTCCTACCCCAGTATTATACCTGGTGTTCAGTAGTCCTACCCCAGTATTATAACAGGTGTTCAGTGGTCCTATCCCAGTATTATACCTGGTGTTCAGTAGTCCTACCCCAGTATTATAACTGGTGTTCAGTGGTCCTACCCCAGTATTATACCTGGTGTTCAGTGGTCCTATCCCAGTATTATACCTGGTGTTCAGTGGTCCTACCCCAGTATTATACCTGGTGTTCAGTGGTCCTACCCCAGTATTATACCTGGTGTTCAGTGGTCCTACCCAGTATTATACCTGGTTTTCAGTGGTCCTTCCCCAGTATTATAACTGGTGTTCAGTGGTCCTACCCCAGTATTACAACTGGTATTCAGTGGTCCTACCCCAGTATTATTACTGGTGTTCAGTAGTCCTACCCCAGTATTATACCTGGTGTTCAGTGGTCCTACCCCAGTATTATACCTGGTGTTCAGTGGTCCTACCCCAGTATTATACCTGGTGTTCAGTAGTCCTACCCCAGTATTATACCTGGTGTTCAGTGGTCCTACCCCAGTATTATACCTTGTGTTCAGTGGTCCTACCCAAGTATTATACCTGGTGTTCAGTAGTCCTACCCCAGTATTATACCTGGTGTTCAGTAGTCCTACCCCAGTATTATAACAGGTGTTCAGTGGTCCTACCCAGTATTATAACTGCTGTTCAGTGGTCCTACCCCAGTATTTTACCTGGTGTTCAGTAGTCCTACCCCAGTATTATACCTGGTGTTCAGTAGTCCTACCCCAGTATTATAACTGGTGTTCAGTGGTCCTACTCCAGTATTATATCTGGTGTTCAGTGGTCCTATCAAGTATTATACCTGGTGTTCAGTAGTCCTACCCAGTATTATAACTGCTGTTCAGTGGTCCTACCCCAGTATTATAAGTGGTGTTCAGTGGTCCTACCCCAGTATTATACCTGGTGTTCAGTGGTCCTACCCAGTATTATAACTGATTTAACCTGACACCAACAGAATATCAGCACAACCCCCATTTTTGTTGTCACATGTATATGATAAGCTGAATAAAGTCATACTTTGGTATATGACCAACATTTCTCAACAGTACGTTAGATAACTTGAGAAGATTTAGTCTCTGATTAGGACATTATACTTTATTATCAGAAAGCCTAATGCAACATTTCATTATCAAAAGGAGGATAAAATTAATCTGAACATCAATAATGACAGTAGATAGCAGGATACAACAGTAGGCCAACACTACAGTTTAAGTCTGATACATTGTGCAGATTTCCAGGCCTATAGCCTGTGAGCATTTCAGGTGGCTAACTCCAGAATACTGAAGCTTGAATTACATTATAACAATAGAGGATAAAATAAGGCTGGATATACCATGGTATCACACAAATTTGACAACTGTTATCCCCCACCTGTCCAAATTAAAAAAAGAAGAAGATATATACAGCTAATTTCTTAAAATACATATTTCTGTTCAATTATCACGTCAGCATAGCTTAGAACAGCTGTTCTCCCAGTGTAAAACTACGCCCCATCTTTGTGTGTCAAAGTTAATGTTGACTTTGTAGTACAGATTTTTGGGTGTAACTGACACCAGTCCACTGTGATGTGTAGGGCCACTAATAGCCAACTTTACCTGTGTAAAGAATTAAATACCTGGGACACTTCAATAGCTGCCCCCTCGTTTATACATACAATGTCACACCTATCTGACTTTTACTCAATCTGCTATCTACATGGTTAATCTAAGTAGATTTGAAGACAAAAACTCTCAAAACAATAATTAAGGAAAATAAAGAATTACCTTTCTTTCTACGCCGTAGCCTCATGGTTGCAGTTAAATTTCTCTCATCCAGACATAGAATGTGAGGGCCACTCCGAGACAAGTGTATAGAGGCCCTGTTTCAGTGATGTGGCTCACAATAAGATACACTTGATTGCTTCAATGCTTCCTCACACACATACAACAAGTTGAATATTTTATCATATATACGGCTAAATCCACTGGTCTGTCCCACACCACACCTGAAGACCTCCACAGAAACCAGGGAACAGTACATATATCTCCTCCTCCGGCCACTAACCATGTGACTAGCTGAAGTTTAAATCAAGGGTGTCCACAAACAAACAGGTAATGCCTTTACCTATACAGCTATCTATGTTGTGTGTGTGATGGGCCATATGTAAGTAGGGCACACTACACCTGTGTGGAAGAGATCCTGGAGACTGAGGCCCATTACCAACCCCTAGGAGGACATATGTGTGTCTGTGGTGGTGAAACACACTCTACCCCAGCGCTCAACAGACATTGATTTTAATTCTGCTGAAAATTCTCCCCACACTCTACTGCCACCAGCAAATCACTTGTGTGCCATCCTATTTGTCGGAGTAGACTGTGGTAAGTAGTTTACCTCCTCCTCATGTACATCACTAATCTCCCTCAACACCAATGGTGGCAGCCCGTCATCACCTCTGTGATCATAATACAGTACAGCCAGCCCGCTCTAAAATCAATCTGGACAGTATAGTGACCAGCGCTCTAAAATCAATCTGGACAGTTATGACCAGCGTATATATGTTCATTGGTATTTCCATATCATATTTCCCTATCAAAAACCATGCCGGAATACTTTCATCAATTAATACCAATATTTTTGTGTAAAGACAGGTATATTATATTAGTGTATTGACCCCTCTGTAAACAGTCTTATTATATAATATTGAAAGTTCCAATACATGGTCTTATACAATTTATACAAAATGACAAATGTGAACCAATGACATCAATAATTCTTTGTTATTTCCTGTTTGTCCCTTTATAAGATATCAACATTACTTCCCTTTCCTTGTTATCTCTGTACATTGACCCGTTCCTAGAGACCCACTAGTGTAGTATAATTATCATGTGATCACCTAAAACAAGTAGTTATTTTTAAAGTCATCTTTTTACCCCCTAGCCCACAAGTCCTACATTCCCGAACAATTCCTGTAAATCCTTCACAAACAAAATCATGGCACATGTCATTTTTTTCTGGCATATTTCAGAAAAAAAACGGATTAAAAGACAAGAATTATACATAATTATATGTCCCACTGTCCTCACTTTACTCATTTGTCATTAATTTCAAAGTCCATATGGAATATAATAGCATGACAAAATGAAATGAAGAAAATCATTTTTTCACAAATGATGTTGTGCAATCAGTATGATGGTATCAGTAACTCTATCAAGTTATAATTCAATCATATATAAATAACATGGTTGAAATTGAACTGTAATGTAAATTCTCCAAATCTACCTAAAACCAGACTTTTAATTACCCAAAAATAGCAGAACCCACCATTCCCTCCAATATGGGATAAGGTGTTCAGTATGATGGTATCAATAACCTGGCCAAGTTTCAATTCAATTGGATATCAAAAACTCTGTAAAAAGTTGAATTTAATGCATTTATTAAAAAAAAAAAGATTTCCTGTAAATTGAGGTTAGGTGTTAGTATGAGTAATGTGGCTAGGTTTCAATTCAATCGGATATCATTAACGCTGTAAAAGTGTATTTCAACGTAAATGTTGACATGGCCGCCACTGCAGGGAAAGCATTTATAAATACCTTAGTCTCGCTTTTATCATCTATCATTGAAGGAGAGACAAAAGACAAAAACGTTCTGTGCAAGGCTGTCATAATCAATAAGTGTATACTTATTCATACATCATTAATCTAAATTGCTGACGGAGTTATAAAAATTGAATATGCTAACCACTATGTTACTTACACCCCTTTAATTTAAATTTCTGACTTTAAATGTCTCCCTGGAAGCTTAATTACAAGGAAATACATGTAGATGTGCATGGTTATATCGTAAAACATTAGTTTAGCGGCTCAACTTCCCGGTATTATATTTTTCATACATGGCTAAGTGGTTAGGACGCCCTATTACCTCCTTACACAGAGGTTTTACATACATGCATAATAAACTAATCCAGAAACAGGATCGATTTCTAATGTAGTGTTATCCTAAAATCAATTAACTAACAGTGAAGTGTTGGAAATAATGCAACAGATTCCATCAAAGTAGGATGTCAGTCAGACCCCATTAGGTCAGAGCATTTTACTGGTGTCTTCAATTTTCATTGTGATTGTACAATGCTGATGTCAGACCAAATATTTAACAGATATTTTACCAGAGTCACCTATTATGTCAACAAACAAGATTTCAAGAAAACAGATTTGGTAATTACAATTACAGTATACCTGTATCATGAAATTACAGTATACCTGTATCATACATTACAGTATACCTGTATCATACATAACAGTATATCTGTATCATAATTTACAGTATACCTGTATCATACATTACAGTATACCTGTATCATACTTTACAGTATACCTGTATCATACATTACAGTATACCTGTATCATACTTTAAAGTATACCTGTATCATACTTTACAGTATGCCTGTATCATACATTACAGTATACCTGTATCATACATTACAGTATACCTGTATCATACTTTACAGTATACCTGTATCATACATTACAGTATACCTGTATCATACTTTAAAGTATACCTGTATCATACATTACAGTATACCTGTATCATACATTACAGTATACCTGTATCATACTTTACAGTATACCTGTATCATACTTTACAGTATACCTGTATCATACTTTACAGTATACCTGTATCATACTTTACAGTATACCTGTATCATACATTACAGTATACCTGTATCATACTTTAAAGTATACCTGTATCATACATTACAGTATACCTGTATCATACATTACAGTATACCTGTATCATACATTACAGTATACCTGTATCATACTTTACAGTATGCCTGTATCATAATTTACAGTATACCTGTATCATACATTACAGTATACCTGTATCATAATTTACAGTATACCTGTATCATACTTTACAGTATACCTGTATCATACTTTACAGTATACCTGTATCATACTTTACAGTATACCTGTATCATACTTTACAGTATACCTGTATCATACATTACAGTATACCTGTATCATACTTTACAGTATACCTGTATCATACTTTACAGTATACCTGTATCATACTTTACAGTATACCTGTATCATACATTACAGTATACCTGTATCATACTTTACAGTATACCTGTATCATACATTACAGTATACCTGTATCATACATTACAGTATACCTGTATCATACATTACAGTATACCTGTATCATACTTTACAGTATACCTGTATCATACAATTACAGTATACCTGTATCATACATTACAGTATACCTGTATCATACTTTACAGTATACCTGTATCATACTTTACAGTATACCTGTATCATAATTTACAGTATACCTGTATCATACTTTACAGTATACCTGTATCATACTTTACAGCTGATAATCAACCTTACTGATTTATTATATAAATATTTATACACAAATCAAAGGATAATGTTTTTAACACATTAAAAAACACAAACCAAATCACTGAAGTACATGCCCTTATATATGCTACAGCTTTACACAAGACTGAAGGAGTTGTCTCCCTTCTGCTACAGCTTATACAAGACTGCGGGAGTTGTCTCCCTTCAAAATCACAAGAGCAAATATTTGACACAAAATACAGGTCATAAATAAAGGGTATTTTCTTGTCACTTTTCACAAATTTAAGACATTAAATAGATAATCTTTAAAACACTAAATCAAAAAACAAATAAACAATGCATATATATTTATTGTGTTGTATTTTCATTCATGACACAGAAAAATTGGAATGTTCTTTTATTCTGTCTTTCATTGATTGATATATCATTTAAATGTACCATAATGGTATAATTTTGTCCCAGAGATAAAAAACATTCAGGTTTACTTTTGTGCAGTTAACTTTCAATAGTTGTGATAAAATAATGTCAATAAACATGAAGTTGAAAGACGGACAATAAACCATGCCCCAAAATATAGTTGTAAGACCAAATAAAAAAAAATCACCAGAAACAGAAATATTGGATAATATGAAAATATGTTAGAGTAAATAACATGACTGATATACAGGTACAAACGTCTGTGCAGGTGTACATATACTTCAATTTACTTGCACTGTACACAATACATTGTTATAATTAGACAAAAAAGAAAATAATTGTAATTTGGTTAACATTAATGTTATATGATTCCTATGTGTGCAAGTACATGTAATATACAACGTATCTCTACAGATGTCATTATATAATATACATTTTGTATTATGACATTTATAATATATAAAAAATCTGTTTAAAATCCTTCCAAGTTTTTTTATTTATGCAGGGGAGGTAATTTAAGCAATCTTTTTACACTTCTTCCCCCACAAACGAAAAATCACCATTTCAGATATTGAAAACAAACATGCATTTCTGTTTGGTTGTAATCAACTGTATGATTTGACCGAATACATCGGTTTTTTATCCAGTGGTTAACATATTAATGATCAACTTTCAGATTAAGAGTCCAAAATTATAAGAAAACAAACTGATTAATATAAAATGCTTTAGACATCTCTTAGGCTATTATATACTGTACCACAAAAGTGTACTGTTATTCTTAATATCATGATCTGAAAGAGCACTAGCAATGAAAATAACACCTTAGATTATTCTAAACTCCTATACAATATTTCTATGTCAACTGAACATTTTTCAGGCATTTGAAATCAAACATGGAACACAAATTATAAGACTGACATGACAAACTAGACAACAACAAATTAATTTCTAAACAAACAAAAGCATGCGCTATGATTGGTACAGCACTTACCCATCTACACGGGGAAAGCCGACAATGAAATGGAAAACAGAAAACATCAAAACAAATAGTAGCATTATAACTGTATTATAAATGTTAAGTATATAAAGACCTCAGAATACCATTCAGAGTTTGGTCTGGTGTATGGTGTGTAGATTGTTATCACTGTCTGGTTATGCAGTGATTAGAAATACACGTACAATCTTTGACATAACTTAGCTGAGTCATCTCATGTAATTATAGTACATTGTGATAACCCTACATGTTCTAAATGTTGCAGACATCATATTATCTATTAATTGTAAACATTGAAAACTTTTACAAAAGAAAAACATTGTAAACATCCATGAGTTGTAACATTGAACTGCTAATAACGATTGTGTACAAAGATTGATCTTTTCTGGTCTAAAACATTATGTTAATATCCTTTACAGTGTGGAACAGACACATATATGTAATCAAATGTTGGATAGATGTACATATTTGTAATTAAGTTAACTACTTAATTACATATAAACTTTTCCAAGATTTATTAAAAGCTAAGTTTTATGTAAAGATTATTTTACAGTATTGTTTCTATCTAATTTTTCAGTAGCCATTACTTTTAGGAAATGGATGGCATTTGATCACCTGAGTAATTTATTACCATCCACCATGCATCATATAAATGTTAGCTTATAGCCTTATTATCTTCTTCAAACTGTTGGACTAATTTATCAAATTTGGTGTGAAGCATCATAAGGACATGGTGATGTCAAATTGTGAAATTGAGGGATGGAGTCAAAAAGGGTCAAATTACCGGGTAGTAAAACCTCAACATTCTTCTCCAGTCCCAGAAATAATGTAATCAAAATTTTCTTTGTGATTGGAAATGTTTTAGGTGCTTTATCAAAATTGTGATTTGCATATCCCCAGTTCACCATTTCTCCCCTGGATAGGCTGGGTATGGGTTTACTTTATTTACAAGGAAATAACACTTTTTGGTTTGTCTTGTCTTTTTTTTCAGGAGGAAATTATTCTAACTTGGTAAGAACCATCTTTGAAGAAGATACCAGGTAGTATCAAATTGTACAAGTTCTTGCCTCTACCCCATTCTCCAAACTCAGATACTTCTCAGGGGTCAACCTAGGCCTTTTTTACTACCGTTTATGGGTAGTTTCCCCTCAGAATTGTGTTAAATTTACTGAAATATTGTATTTTCCTTCATTTTGATGTCAATATCTACCCAAAATTCTTCAGATTTGTTTTTCTGATTACCATTTGCTGTTTTCAAGTTTGAAAATTGTAGTTTTGTGATTTTTAAAAATTCCCCTTTGAAGAACTTATTTTCCCCTTAAGCCAAAAAAAGATAGTTTCCCCTAATCCTAGACTAATCCTTGATTATACAGTAACTAGGGTGACTGCTATTTGCACCCCTTTTCATTTCGAGAAAATTATGTGCTTGTTTTTGCATCAGGAAGTAGCCAGTAATTGAATTTAAAACATGACCAATATAACCTGTGTACAGATGACTCCTATCTGTTACCCTGCAACAGGGATATGGATGGCTGGATAACATCATAAAACATCAAATGATATCTATTGTTCTCACAAAAATACCTGTATCTTATCTAAAATAACCTACTTAGTATACCAAAACAATATGTTTGTGTACTGGCCTGCATCAAGTCAGTTTTAAACGCTATTGTATTTGTGATAGGTTAATGTAATAATGTAGTCCCTCTACCTTTTAAATCTCGTCTTTATTTTGGAATTTTCTTATTTACTCTATTCAAACATATCACTGTATTGTTCTTTCAGTTGAAATCTACTGAAATATTTTGATTGCTGCAACCAAAATTTAATTTAAGTTTGGCCTGATCACAGATGTGTATGCAGAACTTTATAAGTATAATAAATTATTCACTTTACCAAATATATAATTATGCTTTGTAACGTGGATTTAAGGCGATACTCTCAGTTATGTACATGTATACAGTTTCAAGCGAAGCATATGTACATGACAGAATTCCCATAATCTCTAACTATGAGAAAAATTGAAAGATACACAATGTACGTCAGTCTGACTCAGATGAAACAAAATGTCAATTATGCAAATTCTGACACACAATCAAACACATGTTGTATAGTGGTTTTATACCTATATAGTTACGCCAAATGATGTGCTGTGCTGTACCTATACTTTTCTTACCTGTGCAGTTCTTTGTCAGATGCATACCTGTGTGAACCCTTATCTAGGGACATATACAATCTATAGGCCTGATGTGTTTGACTAGGGACGGATTACTCACAAAAGCGGATACATGTACAGCTAACTTTATATATATATACATGTACACAGAATATATTTTCCCTATCCTGCTCTAGTCTACAGTCAAATTTTAAGTTGTTGACAAAACTACCATTTCCAGTGTAAAGGTCAATTATCTGAAGTAGAAACGTCTTTATTCTTGAAGTTAACAAGTGAAAATTTCAGTAAAATACAAATTAAAGCGCTCCTGTGGAATAGAAAGTATACACGGCTCACTGAGTACAATAGATTCTGATGTGTTAAAAACGTCACACCTGCATTCTGGCTGGAGTGCAGGGAAACTGTAACAAAAACTGCAGGTGTGTAACTTCAAGAGGTTATCTTGTGGCAAAGACAATTCTTATGCATTATAAAGCTTTTTTTCTCTTCAAATGTAAATTAACTGATCACACATCAGATTTATGTGAAGCAGAATATGATAGCTGCATCATCCTGGCTAGTGTATCAGTTTCAGTAAACCATACTAATCAAAATAAACACCCCATCATCCTGGCTAGCGTATCAGTGTCAGTAAACCATACTAAACATAATAAACACCCTATCATCCTGGCTAGCGTATCAGTGTCAGTAAACCATACTAAACATAATAAACACCCCATCATCCTGGCTAGCGTATCAGTTTCAGTAAACCATACTAAACATAATAAACACCCCATCATCCTGGCTAGCGTATCAGTGTCAGTAAACCATACTAAACATAATAAACACCACATCATCCTGGCTAGCAAATCAGTGTCAGTAAACCATACTTAACATAATAAACACCCCATCATCCTGGCTAGCGCATCAGTGTCAGTAAACCATACTAAACATAATAAACACCCCATCATCCTGGCTAGCGTATCAGTTACAGTAAACCATACTAAACATAATAAACACGCCATCATCCTGGCTAGCGTATCAGTGTCAGTAAACCATACTAAACATAATAAACACCCCATCATCCTGGCTAGCGTATCAGTGTCAGTAAACCATACTAAACATAATAAACACCCCATCATCCTGGCTAGCGGATCAGTGTCAGTAAACCATACTAAACATAATAAACACCCTATCATCCTGGCTAGCGTATCAGTGTCAGTAAACCATACTAAACATAATAAACACCCCATCATCCTGGCTAGCGTATCAGTGTCAGTAAACCATACTAAACATAATAAACACCCCATCATCCTGGCTAGCGTATCAGTGTCAGTAAACCATACTAAACATAATAAACACCCCATCATCCTGGCTAGCGTATCAGTGTCAGTAAACCATACTAAACATAATAAACACCCCATCATCCTGGCTAGCGTATCAGTGTCAGTAAACCATACTAAACATAATAAACACCCCATCATCCTGGCTAGTGTATCAGTTACAGTAAACCATACTAAACATAATAAACACCCAATCATCCTGGCTAGTGTATCAGTGTCAGTAAACCATACTAAACATAATAAACACCCCATCATCCTGGCTAGCGTATCAGTTACAGTAAACCATACTAAACATAATAAACACCCCATCATCCTGGCTAGTGTATCAGTGTCAGTAAACCATACTAAACATAATAAACACCCAATCATCCTGGCTAGTGTATCAGTGTCAGTAAACCATACTAAACATAATAAACACCCCATCATCCTGGCTAGCGTATCAGTTACAGTAAACCATACTAAACATAATAAACACCCAATCATCCTGGCTAGTGTATCAGTGTCAGTAAACCATACTAAACATAATAAACACCCCATCATCCTGGCTAGTGTATCAGTTACAGTAAACCATACTAAACATAATAAACACCCCATCATCCTGGCTAGCGTATCAGTGTCAGTAAACCATACTAAACATAATAAACACCCTATCATTCTGGCTAGCGTATCAGTGTCAGTAAACCATACTAAACATAATAAACACCCCATCATCCTGGCTAGCGTATCAGTGTCAGTAAACCATACTAAACATAATAAACACCCCATCATCCTGGCTAGCGTATCAGTGTCAGTAAACCATACTTAACATAATAAACACCCCATCATCCTGGCTAGCGTATCAGTGTCAGTAAACCATACTAAACATAATAAACACCCCATCATCCTGGCTAGCGTATCAGTTACAGTAAACCATACTAAACATAATAAACACCCCATCATCCTGGCTAGCGTATCAGTGTCAGTAAACCATACTAAACATAATAAACACCCTATCATCCTGGCTAGCGTATCAGTGTCAGTAAACCATACTAAACATAATAAACACCCCATCATCCTGGCTAGCGTATCAGTGTCAGTAAACCATACTAAACATAATAAACACCCCATCATCCTGGCTAGTGTATCAGTGTCAGTAAACCATACTAAACATAATAAACACCCCATCATCCTGGCTAGTGTATCAGTTTCAGTAAACCATACTAAACATAATAAACACCCCATCATCCTGGCTAGCGGATCAGTGTCAGTAAACAATACTAAGCATAATAAACACCCTATCATCCTGGCTAGCGTATCAGTGTCAGTAAACCATACTAAACATAATAAACACCCCATCATCCTGGCTAGCGTATCAGTTTCAGTAAACCATACTAAACATAATAAACACTAGTGCTGGGTATTGATCAGATTTTTTCAATACAATACGTATTGGTTAACTGGGTTTCAATACACAATACGTATTGCTGTATTGATCATTGCTTTAAATCTGTACGTACAGTCGTACATTATTGGTTTCAGAGTCCTTTGGTCAAATGTTTAATAATATGCATTATTTATATCATTGATTTCATCAATTATTTATATAAATCTTCATTATTGTATGATTTTTAAAACTAATAAAAGGTACTTAGTCATCATTGTTTGTTTTCAAAAGATTTTTTATAACAATTATCTCCATATTAAATGGAGGCAGCCCAGACAGAAGGAATACTAATAAACAGGTAAGTGAAAAGATTATTTATTGAGTCAATAAAGTCAACAAGGTCAAGTGTGCATTGTGCATGGTCATCAGGCTCCAGGGATACTACTGAGTATACGTACTAGTCGTACAGTATCTGGCTATCTGCATATTTAATACTTGAATGTCTTCAATTAAAAGTATTAATTTCCAGGTTATATACGAATTAAATCTGTACATATTCACTAATAGGCACTAGGCAGACCTCGTAAAAAGGTACAAAGTGTAAATTTATTTCAAAAGCGAATCCGCTAGGCCCTACGTATAAGTTCTTACCCTACCTACTGTAGTCGTAGCATACATGTAGACAGACCATGATACATGGACTCCATAGGGGCATTGTATTATCTTTAAACTACATTTGAAGTCAAAATTGAATAGTGTGAATTAAAATAAACGCCGATTTCTCTCATCAAATTTTGTAAAATAATATTTGCATCAATTAATTAACGATATCTTATCTGAGTCAGAGCGGGAGGCTTGACGCAGCGGCCGTAGGCATGGGGTCAGACGACCCACCACCTTTCCCAGCAACATTAATCTTATGGTGTCTGATTAGGTGGGTACTTAGGTTTGTAGTCCCCCTTGACGTGGCCACATTGAGCTTACAAATGTTGCAGCTCGCAACATCATTGTTGATCATTGCAGGCGTGTTGATAACGTTTTCGCGCGTCACGGTCACACAGACGCTTCAAGAGACGTGTATTACAAACGTTTTGGCGACCTACACGCAAAGTGAAAGTAACTTTTCAGAAACGTGCCGTGTATCGATTCAGCCGACGTTGTGTATCGATATACCGAAAGGACCTGTTATACCGATATATACCGATATATTGATCCACCACTAATAAACACCCCATCATCCTGGCTAGCGTATCAGTGTCAGTAAACCATACTAAACATAATAAACACCCCATCATCCTGGCTAGCGTATCAGTGTCAGTAAACCATACTAAACATAATAAACACCACATCATCCTGGCTAGCAAATCAGTGTCAGTAAACCATACTTAACATAATAAACACCCCATCATCCTGGCTAGCGTATCAGTGTCAGTAAACCATACTAAACATAATAAACACGCCATCATCCTGGCTAGCGTATCAGTGTCAGTAAACCATACTAAACATAATAAACACGCCATCATCCTGGCTAGCGTATCAGTGTCAGTAAACCATACTAAACATAATAAACACCCCATCATCCTGGCTAGTGGATCAGTGTCAGTAAATCATACTAAACATAATAAACACCCCATCATCCTGGCTAGCGTATCAGTGTCAGTAAACCATACTTAACATAATAAACACCCTATCATCCTGGCTAGCGTATCAGTGTCAGTAAACCATACTAAACATAATAAACACGCCATCATCCTGGCTAGTGTATCAGTGTCAGTAAACCATACTTAACATAATAAACACCCTATCATCCTGGCTAGCGTATCAGTTACAGTAAACCATACTAAACATAATAAACACCCCATCATCCTGGCTAGTGGATCAGTGTCAGTAAATCATACTAAGCATAATAATTATATAAACACCCCATCATCCTGGCTAGCGTATCAGTGTCAGTAAACCATACTTAACATAATAAACACCCTATCATCCTGACTAGCGTATCAGTTACAGTAAACCATACTAAACATAATAAACATCCCAACAGGTAAATATATAAACAGATCACCCCTTTTCTGGTTTCAGCAGGCAAGTACTGTTTCTTTAGTATTACAGAACTGTCATAATGTTATATTTAAACAAACATTATCCTTCATACTGATGGTCTGTTTCAGGGATATATCTCAATCACTGTACAACATCACCTATAGCTAGCAGCCCATTACTGTACAACATCCTCTAGCAGCCCATAACTGTACAACATTACTGTACAACATTACTGTACAACATTACTGTACAACATCACCTATAGCTAGCAGCTCATTACTGTACAACATCCTCCAGCAGCCCATATCTGTACAATATTACTGTATAACATCCTCTAGCTGCCAATTACTGTACAACATCCTCTAGCAGCCAATTACTGTACAACATCATCTAGCAGCCAATTACTATACAACATCATCTAGCAGCCCATTACTGTACAACATCATCTAGCAGCCCATTACTGTACAACATCATCTAGCAGCCATTACTGTACAACATCATCTAGCAGCCATTACTGTACAACATCATCTAGCAGCCCATTACTGTACAACATCATCTAGCAGCCCATAACTGTACAACATCCTCTAGCAGCCCATAACTGTACAACATCCTCTAGTAGCCCATAACTGTACAACATCCTCTAGTAGCCATTACTGTACAACATCATCTAGCAGCCATTACTGTACAACATTCTCTAGCAGCCCATAACTGTACAGTATTTTCTAGCAGCCCATTACTGTACAACATCATCTAGCAGCCCATAACTGTACAACATCCTCTAGTAGCCATTACTGTACAACATCATCTAGCAGCCATTACTGTACAACATCCTCTAGCAGCCCATAACTGTACAGCATTCTCTAGCAGCCCATTACTGTACAACATCGTCTAGCTGCCAATTACTGTGCAACATCATCTAGCAGCCAATTACTGTACAACATTACTGTACAACATCATCTAGCAGCCCATAACTGTACAACATTACTGTACAACATCCTCTAGCATCCAATTACTGTACAACATTCTCTAGCAGCCCATAACTGTACAACATCATCTAGCAGCCCATAACTGTACAGCATTCTCTAGCAGCCCATAACTGTACAACATCATCTAGCAGCCCATAACTGTACAACATCCTCTAGTAGCCATTACTGTACAACATCATCTAGCAGCCATTACTGTACAACATCCTCTAGCAGCCCATAACTGTACAGCATTCTCTAGCAGCCCATTACTGTACAACATCGTCTAGCTGCCAATTACTGTACAACATCTTCTAGCAGCCCATTACTGTACAACATCATCTAGCAGCCAATTACTGTACAACATTACTGTACAACATCCTCTAGCAGCCCATAACTGTACAACATCATCTAGCAGCCCATAACTGTACAACATTACTGTACAACATCCTCTAGCATCCAATTACTGTACAACATCCTCTAGCAGCCCATTACTGTACAACATCCTCTAGCAGCCCATAACTACAACATCACTGTACAACATCCTCTAGCAGCCCATTCCTGTACAACATCCTCTAGCAGCCCATAACTGTACAACATCCTCTAGCAGCCCATAACTACAACATTACTGTACAACATCCTCTAGCAGTCCATAACTGTACAACATCCTCTAGCAGCCATTACTGTACAACATTACTGTACAGCATCCTCTAGCAGCCATTACTGTACAACATCATCTAGCAGCCCATAACTGTACAACATCCTCTAGTAGCCCATTACTGTACAACATCCTCCAGCAGCCCATTATTGTACAACATCCTCTAGCAGCCCATTATTGTACAACATCCACTAGCAGCCAATTTCTGTACAACATCCTCTAGCAGCCAATTACTGTACAACATCCTCCAGCAGCCCATAACTGTACAACATCCTCTAGTAGCCCATAACTGTACAACATCCTCTAGTAGCCATTACTGTACAACACCATCTAGCAGCCATTACTATACAACATCCTCTAGCAGCCCATAACTGTACAGCATTCTCTAGCAGCCCATTACTGTACAACATCATCTAGCAGCCCATAACTGTACAACATCCTCTAGTAGCCATTACTGTACAACATCATCTAGCAGCCATTACTGTACAACATCCTCTAGCAGCCCATAACTGTACAGCATTCTCTAGCAGCCCATAACTGTACAACATCATCTAGCAGCCCATAACTGTACAACATCCTCTAGTAGCCATTACTGTACAACATCATCTAGCAGCCATTACTGTACAACATCCTCTAGCAGCCCATAACTGTACAGCATTCTCTAGCAGCCCATTACTGTACAACATCGTCTAGCTGCCAATTACTGTACAACATCTTCTAGCAGCCCATTACTGTACAACATCATCTAGCAGCCAATTACTGTACAAAATTACTGTACAACATCCTCTAGCAGCCCATAACTGTACAACATCATCTAGCAGCCCATAACTGTACAACATTACTGTACAACATCCTCTAGCATCCAATTACTGTACAACATCCTCTAGCAGCCCATTACTGTACAACATCCTCTAGCAGCCCATAACTACAACATTACTGTACAACATCCTCTAGCAGCCCATTCCTGTACAACATCCTCTAGCAGCCATTACTGTACAACATCCTCTAGCAGCCCATTACTGTACAACATTACTGTACAACTTCCTCTAGCAGCCTATAACTGTACAACATTACTGTACAGCATCCTCTAGCAGCCCATAACTGTACAACATCCTCTAGCAGCCCATAACTGTACAACATCCTCTAGCAGCCCATAACTACAACATTACTGTACAACATCCTCTAGCAGCCCATAACTGTACAACATCCTCTAGCAGCCATTACTGTACAACATTACTGTACAGCATCCTCTAGCAGCCATTACTGTACAACATCATCTAGCAGCCCATAACTGTACAACATCCTCTAGTAGCCCATTACTGTACAACATCCTCCAGCAGCCCATTATTGTACAACATCCTCTAGCAGCCCATTATTGTACAACATCCTCTAGCAGCCAATTTCTGTACAACATCCTCTAGCAGCCAATTACTGTACAACATCCTCCAGCAGCTCATATCTGTACAACATCCTCTAGAAGCCCATTATTGTACAACATCCTCTAGCATCCAATTACTGTGCAACATCCTCCAGCAGCCCATATCTGTACAACATCCTCTAGCAACCCATTATTGTACAACATCCTCTAGCAGCCAATTACTGTACAACATCCTCTAGCAGCCAATTACTGTACAACGTCATCTAGCAGCCCATTACTGTACAACATCCTCTTACAGCCCATAACTGTACAACATCCTCTAGCAGCCCATTACTGTACAACATCCTCTTACAGCCCATAACTGTTCAACATCATCTAACCGCCCATAACTTAGCTCATTCACCCTTAAAAACAAGTTGGAGCTGTTTGAATTATAATTCAATGATTGGGATAGTTCCTTATGAAATTACAGGGATAAAGGCGTTAAAGGCCAGTATTTGTGGAAGTTAGAAAAGCTGTGAGGTTTTAAGATTCAATAAAGCAACATAAATAATATCAATCCAAAGCCTTAGATACTTGACATTTTACATACTACTCCAGAATATTGAATTTCTGGACAATTTTTTCATTCAAATAATTTTGATCACTTAGATGTCAAATTTAAATTTTTAGACTTTTAAACTAGAGGAAGATACGCTAGAAGTTAAATGCAGATGAGAAACTCTTCATCAAAACGTACAGGCTGGTAATTAGCCAGTCTCTAATTTTTTGGTATGTTAAAAAAATCAAGACTTTGTGTTGTATCAATTTAATGATTACAACAGGTCTACATCGATAGTCTGATATTGATTCAGATTGTGTCTTGATATTTTAACTGTACACATATATATGGCTCCTGAAACAAACTCATTACAGCAATGTCATATTTCATAATTTCATAATTATTACAAAGATTGAAATCTGTTCAGAAGTTAGGTTCTGTCTCTCAAATGATGTGATTTTCTATTGAATGATACTGATGATTCATTGATGATGTATATAGTTCCACGATTGATGAACACTTTAATTTTCTTTGAAGATTGGCTCAGCCTTATTATAGGTTGTCTTGTATTGATTTTCAACCCATTTTACATTGTAACAGAAATTTATGATCATTAGGCTCCACTGAAGAGTAACAGAGTTACTTCCCTTGTATATATATATATATGATAATGTAATATATGATATGATTTATCAAACACAAAATAATTATGAATGTATTTTAAATTATTCACGATTAAAATAGAATTAGTTCAACTGTAAATGCTTCATCAAAAGGTTAGGTATGTGTCCAATCCTTAACATTTTTTATTAACATCATACGACAGCCTATGTATATTATCTATACTGATTTTGTTTTGTACACAAACAGGAATTGTGTACAAAACAAACTCAGTATATATCATTCATACCAAACTGATGAATCTTATTCCTAATATGTATATTATCATAGTTTACATCTGGTTGTAGACCTATAAATAATACAATCAGGGTATACATAATGCTGTCATTGTACATGTGATATAACTATGATAATGGACCTGTAATTGTATCACACAAATGTTACTCAACATGCTGCATTGTAAATACACAGTATACCGGTATACATTATCTTATGTCTGTTTTTATGTTGATGGTTAACACATACACATGGGATGTGGGTAAACATGTGTGTTGGTGAGTAAACAGGTGATGGCTAATGATGTATGTGTACCTAATATTACAATAGTGTATCTATAAATGTAAGTGTCAACATATACACGTGTGATTTGATGGTTGCAAAGGTGATGTCAGATGTTTGCACAAGTGCAGATGTTGATTTGAGAGGTTGTTTAATTCATTTAACTATTTATGTTTGGATAAAAACCCCAATACTTTATATTGACTATGAGTAAAGGCTTAATCATTAAGTACAAAGAAAAGGATCCAACCCCACTCCAGAAGCAGATCTTACAATAAAGTTTTAGAATTTAATTGGACAGGTCAATATTCACAGTAGCCACAATAGCAGTCACTGATGTTTAAGTTTAAGGAGAAATTACCTTTAAACTGTGAATTTAATAAGTGTTGATGAATCTGAACTTGTGAGTATCAAATTAGAATCTAGAAACATGGTATTTTAACAAGAGTTAGAGGACAAAAATAATGATCTGTGAAAAAGACAAAATGTGTTCTGTATTTTACTACACTATTTCACCATTCTGATCAAAGCTGTTTCCCATCATCTTTGACATGCTCCGACTGCCCATTCTCTTTACTTTTATATTGATCTCATATATCAGTACATTTGTAAAGTAACAAAGACATCATATTTGTCAAAGTGTCTAGTAATGAATTAACATTACAAACATGACAGAAAATATTTGTTGTTCTAACTGCGTGTTGCGCTGTGGTGAAGACTTAAAAACATATAAACTTTATAATATTTTACAACCATTATGAAACAAGATATCAAACTAATATTGGTCTCTCGTATTGGCTTGGATGTTATATTAGCATGGAAGGGGGTCTTTAATTGTGGAAGGAAACTGGAGTATCCAGAGAAAAACCCTCATAGTTGCATGGGTAGGTGACCCTGTACCTTTTCACATAAGTTGGGGAATCAAACCCCTGCCACCTTGGTGAAAGGCAAGTGTGCTATCCACTGCACAACCCAACCACCCTTTATAGGGATGTGTTAAGATTGCCAGACATTCTGTATTATCAAGGCAACAAAAATGATAACCATAGAACATAAAACTATTTCTTATGTTCAAATGGAATAAATATTGTAAAAGATACCAATTAAACTAAACTCACAATTTCATTCACAACAGCAAAATTTCCTTTTAAGTTGTCAGAAAAGCTCTTGCATACATATGGGATCACATGACAATTACATGACTGCTATTGCTACTCGAGAAATCTTATGATTTATAACTGACTTAACTGGAAGTTAAAATCTCTATCTGGCATGTATGGAATTTAAAATATTTTTCTCCATTTCAACAAAATTTTCACAATTTCTGACAAATTTTACCCATTTATACATAATACCATAAAAAATATTTGTTTGAACAAATTCTTTTCCATGTTAAGAAATATGATAGAAGTTCAATTTTTTTCATTTTACTGCTGTTTGGAGATTTTGATATTTTTTTTTCAAGTTGTCTTTTTTAAATTAATTCAATTGAGTTGTGTAATATATTGAGGTAGGTTGATGAATTGTGACCAAAATGCATCTAGCTATAGGTAAGCATTTTTACCCTTATATCTACTTTGGTAACTTGTACTATAGTTGTTCAGTCGAGACTCACTTGAATGTGAGATGAAGCTGACAGCTGTCACTCATATATATGTGAACTGAGAATGTGGCAATGTTATATATATACAGCTGTCAAGGGGTATCCATAGTTCTTATTCTGCACCTGAATACTCAAGCCACCAAGAATCACACAGTCACTATATGCTGTCAACCAATGTAACGCTGTCCCAACCATCAGCCATCCAACTGCTGACCAAACTCCACATTGTTTAACATGTACAGTAAGGCAATATTTTACATTTTTTGAGTGATCAAACTTTTTTTATTCAGAAGACAGAAGTAAGATCTGTGGATCAACTGATAGGTTTATTTTGGCCTCTGTGTCATAAATTTGTATACAGTGTTATAATTATTGTTCACTTCGGAGCATACAAGTTTTTCCTGCATTTAATAAGCAAAAAGGTCCAAGTGTATTATATAACTATTTATTATTCAAGTAAGCTTGTTAACAGATAACACATAAGCCTGTCATAAGGGGAGAGAATCAAAATCAGGAAGTGGACTTTCTTATGAAAATAGCATAATTTCAGTTTTGACCGGTCGAAAGTATACACATGAATACACACTGCTTTACATTTTCAGACACAACAAACGTATCACTTAACACAAGCAATTAAAGCCATTCATGTCCTTGGGTAAACGAATTTCCAATCAGCTGATCGGAACCGTTTTCGACCTCAAAAGATCTTCTCCAGAATTTTTCATTGAAAAGATGTTCAGCTACTGCTCTTTATCGTGCATAATTTACAGACACGTCAAAATGAAGTTTTATGATTAAAAATATAATTACCCTTCTCCGCCAAAACAGGCTTGAAGGAATCCAGATTGGGCCGAGGGTCACTATTACTTCTTTGTCGGTTGTACTCAATTTTTGTCTCCTCTGTCTCTGTTTTGGTGGCCATGTTCGGCAATACCCATTTTTGGTTTACTTCCGGTTTGAGTTTGAAAAATAAAATAGAAATAAATAAAATTATTGAATATTGTTTTTGATTCAGGATGATACTTTGAGATAATATTGTTTAGATAATTGTCACTGACAATGTTTGATTTCTATCTTGGTGACTCACGGTTCTAATCGGGATTATGTTACTAAAAATAGCATAAAAATATGTCAATAACCCGTGACTTGTGACGTCAAGACACGGGATAGACATCCTGAAATACACAGGTTTCACCTGAAGAGAGCATTCTCATCCGATCTTCGCGGTAACACACTACTAAGGATTATTTTGGTAAGTTAATTTATTTTATACATTGTAAAGGTCTGAATGGCATATGATTTCCGTGTATTTTCGACGAGAAAATGTTAATAAACCGGTTAGACCTAAGCTTAGTCTAGTGTATTGGCCATCACACAAGTGTTTCTGTGTATTGTGACAACAACACCTGTCCAGCCACACTACATTCGAAACGTTTTATTTGTGGGGAACTTTGTTGATTTTAATCCGTCAATACAGTTTATAGCATCCAGTAAATAGTGTATTTGACAGGAATCCATTTGCCAAAATAGAAGTACAGTTACAGACTAGACCTATTATACATTGTAAGTATTATTTCACAATAAAGTGACTCCATTTCCTGGAATACAATTTAATGTAAATGTTGTACATCAATAGATTTTCTTGCATTATCACCAAAATCATCCCATGTCTTGATATCCTTATACAGTTTATTTCAAATTATTATTGTAATTCTCTATCATAATTCATCCGGTGAAGCATTATAGCTTTCTTCTTTGATTCAAAATGTCAAGGTGAACACAATGATGTCCGTATGGGTTTTCCCAGTTTCATTTACAAGTAATTTGTCCAATAATGGAAATTTTTATTATATTAATTTTGGCCTTAAGTTTTTCTTTGGACAGAGGAATTGACATGAAATAGATTTCCAATACTTTTCAAAATACATTTAAGGCCATTTCCAGTTCAGCTAATATATATATATATATACTTATTATAATAACTTAATTGTCATATAGACTTTTCACAGTTTTCTGTTGTCATATCGAAATGGACAGTTCGTTCAAGCATACCTCATTACTCATGTTCTTCCCTGCATTTGTCATGTCCAAATGGACACGATCTCAGCTTTACCTGTAATACCACATTTATGACACAGAGCTCTGTTACCCTGAGGGTAATTATGTCCTAGTTTATTATGAAATACTTAAATCCATTTATTTCTTGAATCAAAACAGAATTTCTTCATTTACTCGGGCTGATGATAAAATTTAAGCAACTTGTAAGTTGTATGAAAATTGTTACATATAGATTTTTCTTTGATTTTAATCTTATTTAATACTTGTGTTTGGCCAATTCTCAACTATAATGAATAATTGATCAATTCAGTTGAAAGCAAGTTAGTAGTAAATCAAATATGAAAAATTGTAATCAATTATTTTGACTTTAGTTTTTCAGTTGTTAATTGGGATAACTAGCTGAGTGAAAAATTGGTACCAAAAAATTGACTTGGGGAAGTTATTTTGTATGAGAATGTTCAATAATAAGTATAACATATTTAGGTGGGTTGTTTTCTCAGACTCTATATAAACCATTTACAATAAAATATTATAGTGCATTGTTGATGCCAAAGACGGTATCAGCAGGCAATGCTCCATGCTATTTAATTTCATGGGCTGCATTTGTCATACCAAAACCAAAAGACTACCAGGGTATAATAAAAAGTATATTTATTATTAACAATACAATCCAGAATTTTAAAAATAGAATTTGTTTTGAATAAGACATGGTTTAGAAAAACAGACATAGCTGCTTTATAACTTGGAGGGGTAAATTACTGAAATTTTCATACTCTGTAACAAAGCATACACCTGTCTACCTCCATGTATTATACAGTGTAGTGTATAAATATTGCCAGCACACTTTTTTTTACCCATTGTGAAATGAGGTCTTATGACTATGATCAGCAGTACCCATCACATGATGGCGAACCTTTTGTAGGGTACGGATGAACAGAAATGCTGTAAATGTCGGGGTACATTTAGGTGCTGGGTCTCATTGGGAACACGAGAAGGTGCCACAAGCTGCACACCTGAAATGTGTATTACGAAATATTTCATAATTGTTTGTTACTTATTGAAGATAATCTTAGAAGCTAGGTTTTGTAAATCAGAATCTCCTGCTTTGGGATTTGTAAATTTTGTAGTTAGTATTACCATTAGACCTGGAATATGGTATCATTGTCAAAAGTGTGAGGTTTAGTCATTATAAATACGCACAGGTGTAGCTAGATTATCCTATCACTGTAGAGGGAGGGGGGGGGGGGGGGGGATCAGAGAACCAAAGTGTCAACAAAACCATATTCTGAACTCAAAATAGGCTGAACTAGAAGCAAAATATAAACAATGGAATACTCCCTCACCCATAGTGTAAAAATTATATTAAGTATTCATGGATTTTCTATCATTCCTTCGTAATCACTACAACAGGGGTCAGATATTTCATTTTAATAGTTTCTATTGTTATGAACAGTTTTGAAGCCTAATGGGTACCGTTATCTACCATATATATTTGTTCACACATATCAGTTGTACAGGGTACATATCTGATAATTTGGCTGATACAATCAGATATTACAGAATAGGTATGATAGATAAGATGTTCTCTGTAATAATTATATATATAATTTATATGGACAGATGATGATGCTTTCTCTATTCTGGGTGACAAGACAACTGTTCTATTCAGCAACAGAATGACTATATATTTCAACCCATCTACAACTTCGATATCCAAGGGGTATGCTCACCAATGCTGTTTGTGGCTTAACCCTGAATATTGAGGATGAGACATCTATAATCAACACACTAGCTGGCTCTTATACATTTCATTAATAGAATTTACATTATATGTATACAATTCAGGATTAATAAGGGCTGTTGCACTTTTTATAGGTAACAACTGTACTATATCATATAGATCATCTCAAGAAAAAAAAATATGAAACAAACTTCAGCCAGTTTGATAACATGCAGATGCAATAAAAATGGTTTTGAGGATTTTACCAAAAGGAGGTTGAAATGCAGACGCAATAAAAAATGAGTTAGAGAGGATCTCAACCAAAGCCTTGCACATCATGTACTTACGGGTAAATCCAAGGAATTCAACATCACCTATTTACTGTTTTGTTATTGTCATGGTTTAGTGTGACACCGCAGTAGGTGATATTGCACAATGTTTCATGTCTATTTGTGGTAATGTTATTATACTCTGTATATAGTACAGATGTATGTTGATCATCAACTGGCTTGTGAACTAAGATTAGTCAGGGCAGTTTTGTAAAAAAAAAACATATATAAATAGTGTACACCTACACAAGGAATATTTGCATGGCCAGGGTTTTTGTTATTCATAGTATGGCTATCACTTGGACAAAAGTGATGTTCTTCTATATGATGACTTCTATATTATATTACCACATACTCACTGGACAGGTGATCTGTTGTTTCTCGGCTACATTGTGTTTCTCCTGTGTCTCAAAATCATCCATGTTATAGTTCTTAAAACTGATACTGCTTTTAATTTTTTACCAAAAATCTTGATAAGTTTGTTCTACTTCTACACATTACATTTATATATGTTAGGCTACTCACACACTGACCATGATTCATACTACTAAACAGTTAACACATACACAGGATGGAAGCCCTACAAACTCAGAAATAATTCATTGCTCATACATAATATATTATACATGTCATTCCTCATGAAAGGAATAACTTCCCAAACCCTTGACATTTCCAGTGATATTATTAGTAATATAGTCCAAAAATGTTTGAACATCTGGAATGTAGTGCATTAGCTGAGTAGAGGGCTAGCTAGAAGCCATGATATTTCAGAAAATTTGTAGACAACAAACAGTGACAACTTCAATACTTCCCTCAAAGATAAAATGAATAACTAATGACAGAAAGTACCAGACCCATCAGGTTTTTTTCGGTGTGCTGGATCAAAACTTCTTGACAGACAAGTTCAAAAGACATGTTATCCTATATGTCTGTGCCTTAAACTGACATCGAATTAGAAATTTATGACTGTTTTGTATGCCTGTCTGGGCCAATGTCTTATATTCAATGTTTGTGTAATTAGGGATTTATTGCTTTTGTAGATTTTCAGAACCTACTTGGTACTGGAATTGTTTTTATTTATTTTTGCATTCATTTTATTTTTCAGATTTTTATACGTACAACAAAAAAAATAAACATGTCTCTGTACCCAACATTAGAAGATATGAAGGTTGACCACATGGCCCAGGTATGTAAGCTGGAAACACAAGTTTTAAACAAATTCACTGGCGCTAAAGAGAGAAACAATTATCATAATTTAACACCCTTTTAAGGTAAAAAAACAAAAACAGAACAAAGAATGATAATAAATCACAATGATAGAAAACAAGTCAGTGTTGCCTTCATGCATGATTCAAAGCTATGGAAATTTCTAAAGTTGTGCCGAGCCTTGCACATGATTAAGTACACCTGCCAAAGTCTTGAGTAGGTCCTCATCATGTACCAGTCCTGACATTGCCACACAGAATACCAGAATAGAAAACACAGTATAATGTGATTTTGAAAGTAAAAATGACGGGAGAAAACCAATTCCTTTGGAAGACAGTGTCCTGAAACTCAGAAACAACCAATAGATTACCGAGTGTCAACTTCTTGTAATAATTTTGTGTTGTGTTTAACAGGCCCAGATGCAACATGAGGCAGCCAGTCAGGGCTACCCCCAACAACAGGTGACCTACCCCCAGCAGCAGCAGCCACCCCTAGTGTACCCCCAACAGGAGGCAGGCGGAAGCATGTACCCCTCCCTACAGAACGAGTACATGGGTATGCAGCTCACCCCCCAGACGTTCCAGCAGTACCAGGTTGTACCACAAGTAAGTATGGACATTCATCTGTTTTGTATGAACAATAAATGCAGTTAACTCTTTCACTCCTGACATTCCAGTCTTAGACTTAAACATTTCTGTTGTGTGTATGTAGCCAGCTGTCAGGCAGCCCATTTATTATGCCCTTCACTTGTTTGAAATGTTCATTTATTTGGTTGAACGCGAAATAAAAATATTCTGGCAAGGAGACTACTACTCCATCATCCAATGGTACAGGTAGTCATTTTAATTACAGAAAAATCCACCAGTTTTTATTCTGTCAACAAAACATCTTAATGGTGAGCACGTGTATTGACAGCTTGTGTGTGTGTTTTAGCAACCTATGGCTGTGGGAGTGAGACAGACAAGTGGAGGCCAGACCCAGGTCGCACCCATCACCGGCAACAACAAGGGAGTCCAGCGGGCTGAGATCAAACAGGGCATCAGACAAGTGATAGCGTGTAAGGATGCTGACAACAAGATCGGGCTGCGGCTACGACATGTCAACAAGGTATACACATACATAACAGTAGTTTGTATGCTGTTAAAGTCTTTCTGAAAACATATTTACTTCCATAATAATGACTTGACAAACTTTAAAGAAGAGAATTTTTTTTTTTTTTAACTGATAAGGAGGCTGTGTGGAGGTTTTTAAGCTTTATAGAGTTATATATCATTTTTCAATATTTCTGTTCTTTTAATGGTTTGAAGATAATCATTATGAACCCCTAGGCGCAGAAGTTTTACTTTCGGGTATACTCTAATTCTGAAAGTATCATGTGACACAAACAATGAAGAAGATTGATAAGACCAAGAACTGAAAATATCAGGATGCAATGTCTAGTCTCCCTGTGGAGTAAATGTGATTTTAGCTACTACAATGTATTACTTTTAATATTTTGGCAGAATGTTCAGACTTTATTTTACTTGTGCCCTATATCTTTACCTTGGCTGTTTCAGGGTCTATTTGTGGCCCTTGTGCAGGACAACAGTCCAGCTTCCCTGGCAGGCCTTCGCTTTGGGGACCAGATCCTCCAGATTAACGAGCAGGATGTTGCGGGTTGGGACACGGATAAGGCTCACAAGGTCCTGAAAAACGCCTCGGCTGAAAGGATTGTGTTTGCTGTTCGAGACAGGTACAATATTTAATCCAATTATTTTATTAATAAGTTAATCTGTATTAAAAAAATTATCCTTCAAGTTCTCAGAAAAAACCCACAGAGGGATTTTTACATCCAATACAGGTAATTTTACCCTCAATTTACAAAGTTGGGCATTATAATGAGGGAACAAACTTCGGAAAAAACCCCAAATGTAAATCTAGGGGAAATGCTGGTCTTTGCAGAATAGTGGAATGATGTTTTAAGGTTCAGGGCAAATCAATGTTCAGCAAAAATGTTCTAGCTTAAAAATAATTAGATTTGAATGTTATAAAACATTTTGTTTAATTTCCACCTTGTAGACCATTTGAGAGGACCATCACAATGCAGAAAGACAGCAATGGCTACATCGGTTTTGTCTTCAAGGACGGAAAGATTAAGTCGTTGGTGAAGGATTCCTCAGCAGCAAGGAATGGGGTTCTCATAGAACACCAGCTAATAGAGGTCAACGGCCAGAACGTAGTCGGACTCAAGGTCAGTCTTATGTTTTGTATTCAGTGCATCTTAATCAATCTTTTTCAATTCTAATGAGACCTGTAGTTCTTAGAATTAGTTCCATTTTTAAAGACAATATTAAAAAAAAGTATACAGTAAGAGGTGAACTTGATGTCTGTGTATTAGATGTCAAATCATTTTGATAAAAATCCATAAAGTTAATTGATGCTGAAAGATCTACAAAACTATCAGGGAATCTCCTTATTACATATAGTTTTCTTACTAACAGTTCTCTGCAAACATTTCCTGACTTCTTTGACTTGTATACATGTTTGTTGAGTTTATGGCAATTGAACAGAAGGTTTGTAGTCCCAAGTTCTATGTTGACTTATCTCCCATGTCACATATTTGAATTGTACATTTCTTTTGTAACAGGATGACAAAGTTGGAGAAATCTTTGATGCTGCAGGCAGGACAGTTACCATCACAATCATGCCAACTTTCATCTACGATCACATTGTTAAATGGTATGTGTAGCTGTTTAATTGTTTGTAATTGTTTTGTTTTTAGTGTACATTTTGAACCTCAATATCTCAAAGTCAACAATACTTAGGAAAAACTTAAGAGTTATCCAAGCGATCGAGTTAAGGAAGTTCAAATGATTATATGAAATTTGGTCGGGACCAGAAAAATACTTTGATTTAAATGGGGTCTTCAAGTTACCGTTATACAATTTCGAGATTTGAGATTTGTATGATCCTCTCCTCAAATTTAGACATTATATTATTTTATGTAAATAAGCTGTTGGCATGGAACCATGAATGGAATGCTGAAAAAGATTAATTGACTGAAAAGTAAAAAAAAAGTTTTCTAGAGCTTTATTAGAGAAAATTTGTAACAACAGGGCCTGTCATTTACAGATGTCTATGTTTAGAACACTGTAATACATAGTTTATGGCTTACACTGTTCCTTACTGATAATTGTTTTTATTTTTGCAGCATGGGTAACAGTATAATTAAGAAACTGATGGACCACTCCATCCCTGATGTGTAAAGACAGTTCAGCAGCAAAGTGAAAAAGACTTCTGTGACCAAACTCTGTACATTATGTGGTGGTGAGTCTGATGGGAGGAGAGACTCTTGCCCTAAATGTTACGGACCATTACTGGGTACCAACCCTCCTTGTCATCTTGGCTGTCTGTCCAGAACGAGGAATCATTACATCATTACTTACTATCATGTGACTTTCGCATTTGTCTCGCTCTTTCTTTAGAGGACTCGGTACAGCTAGTGTATTGTTAAACTTATTTACTGTGTGTTTACTGTCTGACCATGTGTGATCGAGTGGTCAGTATTTGATCACTGTCTTATTTTAGGTATCCTAGATGTAAACCACATACTGACGTTAAAGAATAATATCCTGTAGAGTACACTGAATCAAATTTTTTTTTTTAAATCTGTGATTCTGCTTTCCCCACTTTAATACCCTGAATTGTATTGCTGTTTCTTATCTTCTTTAACAGATTATATCTAAATGCAATAAAAGTTTAAAGTACTATGTTTGTAAAACTTGTGTTAAATTATTTGAAGTTTTACCTATTAACCCAAATAAATTGCAATCAGAAAGCAGAAACACAAGTTTTTTGTTTGGCTTACCAAGCCTGTCTTTTTTTCTCTCGTCAAATGTATTTCACTCTCAAGTTTTAGGAAATCATTATTTTGGTTTAGGATGTTGCACATTTGATAAGTTATAGCAAGAAAGAGAATCTTGAAGCTAAGAAAGAAGGATTGTGGTCCGAGGCTGAAAGTGAGTAATGATGAGCAACAGAAAGGGGTTGATCAGAAGTGTGTAAATTTAAGTTACAGTAGGTGATAAGTGATTGGAAGGTCAGTCATAGCTTCATTGGTCGACGGTTTAAATCTGTGTGTGATAGAATGTAGTTGGTAGTCATAATTTATACTTTTCTTAGTGTTTTGATTTAAAAATGGACTTCATTGATGGTAGGAAAGACCTAACCTATAGCCAATATTTGGCAAAAAACAATCTGTGTTTCTGCTTTTCATTTTCATCTTAGGTTTAGCTCTTGCCATGATTTTTTCACTGATTTAAATAGAAAAGTCTGAAGAACTGTCTGTAAACAACCTTCAATATATCAAGTTTTTTCTTACCAATGTTCTACAATGTTTTGAGATCAGAAGAAACAACATGTTGCTGTCCGTATGTGGCCATACCAAGGAGAGGACGATACAACTATGTCCTGTGTTCTATGTATATAGGGTAGAAACACTAAGTGCTACTTTCTTGTATATTATCACTAAATTATATTTATTTTGAAGTTTGAAGCTCTCATGGTAGTAAATCACAATTTCATTATGTGTTTTAGTAACTAATACCTATTACAGAGTGTATAATGTACTAGATCTATTTTCTGGGTGATATTCTTGGCCTGCTGTACATTAAGAAAAGCACATATTTGTTTGAAAAAAGACCATTTTATATGAAGGTTTGTTAGTTGTATGTAGCATAGAGACGAGGGATCAGTTTTTCGATTAATACCTGATTGGCTTATTATTTGCAAAATCAATCTTTATCTCAAACATGTATAAAATGACGAAAAATGAATTGTATGTATATATGTATAGGGATTGAGAACGATTGTCTACAGGCTAAAGACACTTAATATTTGTAAATGTTCATTTCTTCCTCAAAAGTCACAAGAGCTAGCCAGACTTTCTGTGTGAAATTTTTTTTTTTCAATTTTTTATTTTCTCACAAATCTGTAAAGTTGTAAAATAATAATTATTATGTTAATTATAAAAGATATATATATCATTAATTATGTGTTTATAATAGTCTTATAAAGCTTTCATAGTTCTTTTCTTTTGATTAATCTGTTATCTTTGTATTAATTGTTATTTTGTTGTTTTAATTGTTAACTGAACACCAGATTAAGTGATTTGCTGTTAGGATACAACAGAATATGCATCCAAGCAAATTTCCTTTTTTGCCATAAGATATTTGCTGCTGGGCAGATACGTGATAGAAACCATCAGTAGTTCAGTAAATATATCCTTGTGGATCTATGTCAAGGCATTTTACCTTTAACGAAATATGATGGAACCTGTCTATACTATAGTGAAGTATGTGGTCGGATAGGAGAGTTATTAGAAGTCGAGAGTTTTTAAAAAAAGGAAAACAGTTTTACGGGGCTCATGAAGCTTGTATATTGTTGGAATACACAGGTTTTATGGATCATCAGTTTTGTTTTCCCAAACTAACAACTTGTACTCGCAGACATTGAGTATCGTTTCTCATGAAACTGCAATTACTTTTTGGTTTCTACCAGGAAGTATTACTGTTAGATATTTTCAAAACTGATGGACAGTGTTTTTCTTTTTGTCATTGAATAAAAAAATGTTGGAATTTACACCAAAGTAATATGGTTTGACATAGTTCTTCTGCATGTATTGTGGTCTGATTTGATCATGGATGTATTTTCTTATTTGATAATAAAACAAAATGTTGGAAAACTTGCTTAAAGACTTCTGTTTCTCTTATGATATATGTGATAATCATAATAGCCTCTAACCCATGTTTCAAATTAAAGCTTGGACCAGGTTATAATGTATATTTCCCTGTACAGCCGGACTTTTAATTGAGTCATAATCATTCTTTTAAGTTGGTCTAGCAGTATCTATTCTGTATGAAAAACTGAAAAAAAATAGTGTATGAAAAACTGAAAAAAATATAAGACTTTAACAGAGTAGGCTCCCTTCCCAAGCATGTCATCAATACAAATACAAAAGCGGTGATCTTATTTTCAACTGAGGGTTTATTTTAACAAGAACTACAGGAAGGTGGATGGTATGCCTGCTGACTAGGACAGTAATCTTCATCTCCTCCCCATGGGATGGGGAAGGGATGATGCTCTAAGCTAACGGGCTAAAATTTTGTTGAAAAATATGCACTAATGGGATGACTATTATGGTATGGGGTCCATCCGTATGTCCTTCGTATACTTTTATTTGTGTTGAGATCTCCTACTACAGTTAGTTTTCAACGGATTTCTTTCAAACTTGCTAGGCCTAACCACCATGACATGAAGTTGTGTTTTCCTAAACGACAGATTGATTTGACAATATTCACTAGAGTTATGCCCCATTGGGACCCAATTTTGGGCATTATTTAGAAAATGTCAGAACTTTTTTGCGTTTTTCTTTCATTCCCCTAAGATTTGGTATGGTAAATCGAAAAGTTACCATATTTAACATATATTACAGGTTTAGTTGAGTAATTCCAACTTTTCACAAAACAGCATTGCATCGTTGCAATTGCAAAATATAAGCATTATGTAGAAAATGTGGTTCTGTTGTAAACTGTTGTTTGTCCGGAAGTCTTTTACAGTTTGATTGATATCTTTCAAACTTGCTAGGTTTATAATCATCAAGACATGAAGTTGTGTTTTCCTGATCGAATGACAGTTCGATTCGACAATTTACTAGGGTTATGGCCCTTTTGGATTTGGCATCTGATGCAATTTTCAGATATTATGTAAAAAGTGTCAGAATTTTTTGTGTGTTTCCATACCATTATACTTCTGATAGGGTACGACGGGCGTATCATGCCTCCGCTTGCGGTGCTGTTGTTGTAACTGTGTTGATGTCACAACAGGCTATCACATTAGGTAATGTGGAACCTATTATTTTCTTATATTGAAAAAGCGATAGCATATTGCTCAGAGAGCTAAAACATCAACTTAATTTGACACAAAGTAGGAGTTGCGTATTGTAGGACAATGAAATACCACAAGTTGTCATCCATGGAGGCACAATAAATATGTTGGCTTATTTGAAAGGCACAGGCTTTTGGTCAGATAATACACATATATGGGGATTACTGTCGGAAAGATACTGGTATATGTTGATATTTAACCTTTACACCCTGAACCATGAATTATTTTGATGTTATCCAAAACTTGACTAATATATATTTTGAATTTAAAATTAAATTAGATTAAAATCTTTCAAAAAATGAAATTGCTAGAGCACTGATAAAGATTATCTATAAATAGTAACTGTGACCTTGGCACCCTGAATAACGAACTTGTTCAAGGTATTTTATACTTGTCCAATTTACATATTTGATTAAAATACATTAAACAAGGACATATAAGTCAAGATCCCCCGTATTGCATGAAATTAAAGTGGGCAACATTCATGATTTCTGTGAAAGTAATTAACATAGGTAACAATTCAATAAGATATCATGTGGAAAGCAATCAGGTCACAGCTGCCTCATTAATATGTGCGGAATATGCCGATGATCGAAATTAAGCGAGGGGTTCAGGTTATAAGTCTACCAAGCAAGTTTCATCAAAATCATATAATTCCTTCAAAAGATATCGTCCAGAAAGCAATCAGCCAATCGTGCATAAAACGAATCCGGACGGATGGAACCAATTTGTATATCCCCCACCAACTTCTTTGGGCGGGGAATAAAAATGAAGTCCCTTGAGTGATGACGAACTGTGGACATAGTATTTATGCACTCACAAACATACAAACGGAACACTATATCCCCTCCCTTACTTAGTCACAAGGGGTAAAACTGTCCAATTAATAGGTCCTTTCCATAAACTGATTCTGTCTACCAGGAAGTCTAAACTCCTCCAAATATCCATGTACTCCATGTCTCAATACAAACACTTCCTGGTGTTGAGTAACAGTGCTTAGTGTGGTGGCTTACACATCTCCGTCCCCCAACTACTCCTAGCTGATTTACACACACACCTGTAAAAGGTGTCAGAAATACAAACAGAACATCTCATCAGACTGAAATACAAATGACCAGACAGGCTAGTATTTCTTGGTTTCTATGCCATTATGGCTACTGTTTCCTAAGGAATAAAAAAGGTCATGGTGATTTGCATAAAATGCAGAGAAAAGGGCACTTGTAGCACATGAATGATTTTTACAAGAGCAACTGACCAGAATTCATTACATGTATTGATAGTCTTGAAAAGTGCACAACGGTTTGTGATAATCAACCAGGTAGAAATTGTGCCATTAGAGCCCAAGTAAGCCATCTTGGGTTATCATGCAACATCTAAATCCTGAGAGAATCATTTACTTGAATTTTGCCTTTTAGATCTGTAGAGCAAATTAGAAATGTTTGCTTCAATTATGGCTTTTAATGGACCCTGTCCCATTGCCATCAGTGATGAACCATCTCTACACCCAGAAATACTCTTTTAAGTCTAAATGAAGCGGAATTGTTTTATCTTCACTGAAGGAGTGAGCAACACAAGGTGGACATCATCAGGTGAGTTAACAGATAACACTACCATTCGCTCTGAAGTTGTTTGAAGATGACCTGCGTACCAGTCCGTTGGTTCTAGCTGCTCTGACCCCAAAGAACGGTGTCCTTTTTTTTGACTACCATAAACTTCCATGATCAAGTCAAATTACCATAGTCTAGCAAACCTAATCTGGCCAAACTTGAATTCATGTTCCTAAACAGAATATTGAATGTTTTTGTTAATAGGAAAGGAAAATATCTTTTGTGGGGCAGTTTTCCTGAACTTCACTTATTTCCATTTGGTTTGTTGTCTATCAGAAACTAGAACTGTCATCCATAGGATAACTGAGTACCCTCTGCAGATGCTGACCTTGACCTTGCAAGTCAACTTACAGGAATAAGAATTTTTTTGAGAAATGGATTCTTTATCTTTAATTTCATACAAAGGGTCATAGTTATCTTAAAAAGCATCAAAATATGAAACTAAAATGACAATGCAAAACTATAAAATATGCAGATCATTCAAATGAAGTTTCATGAGAATTTGCTCATTAGTTAAGATCTCCAAAAAGTTTTTTCCCATAAAGAGCCGTAACACCCTTAAAAGGGGTCAAATCTGAAATGAAATATTGATGCAAACTACTGATCATTCCAGTGAAGTTTTATCAAAATCTGCTCGTTAGTTAAGGAGGAGATCACTGGACAAGTTTTTCACACAAAGGGATATAACTCCCTTAAAATGGATCAAAATCTGAAATTAAAATGCCGATGTACAACTACATAACATACTATGATTCATGTGAAGTTTCATCAAAATCCGCCTGTTATTAAGGAGATATGTCTGGACAAGTTACTTTAAATGACAGTCATCCACAGTGATTCCAGTATAGCCCCCCCCCCCCCCCCCTTAATTTGTTGCCGGGGGTAGTATAACTTAAACTTCATTGCGGAGAGTATAAAAACCATGTGGAGAGAAAGTTCGAAACTAGAACTGCAATTTGAAAATCAGTCTGAAATCCATTTAAGGGTAACACTTTGTTAAAACAGTTCTAAAAATTGAAAGAATACCATTATCTGGTGCCATGGTATATCATTACGCTTCTTGTTTCACTTGCCATATAACTTCCAGTGAACATACTGAAATTCCATTTATTTTGATGCTTGAAAGGTTTGCTGATATTTCTCAACATACCTTTTATATAACTCGCTTGATGGATCATATATTTTCAAATTGACCAACTTCTGCTGAAAAGGCTGGTGACACGAAACCAGTCTATGAATCTCAAACACAACTTTTAAATGATAAATCATACCTGCTGATATTCATGTTTGAATATTTTTATTTATGACATAAATGAAATACGGACAATATTTGTCAATGGTTATTTAGCAGCAGTGAGAGGTTATAACACACAGGAAAAGTATGGATAATCACTGATTTAGAGCTATACTGTAACAATAGTCTGTCAGCAAGACTTTGGTCTCTATTCTTACTGCCCCAGTTTCATCAATATTCCTTAACTTAAAAATCTCCATAGGAAAGCATTTCAGAATTTAAGGAAAGTTCCTTAACTTAAGATTGACCCCTTAACTTCTGTGGTGCTTTCCTATGGAGATTTTCAGGTTAAGGAAGGTTGATGAGGCCTGGCCCTCTACAGTTCTAGAGACAGTCAGTAAAGGACTGTAACCAGAATCACTCACAGATCATTCATTTCTGTTGCTAGGATTTTTTTTTCTCCCTGGTCCCAAATGAGGAATAGATTACAAGCATATACATCTAAATCTAGTTCTGGGGACCAGGATGTCAATCTTTTCTCTAAAGATATCCCCACTTTTCCATACATGTTAGACAGTTAACTGAAGGTTCTAGGGACCAGGATGTCGATCTTTTCTCCAAAGATATCCCCACTTTTCCATACATGTTAGACAGTTAACTGAACGTTCTGGGGACCAGGATGTCAATCTTTTCTCTAACGATATCCCCACTTTTCCATACATGTTAGACAGTTAACTGAACGTTCTGGGGACCAGGATGTCGATCTTTTCTCTAACGATATCCCCACTTTTCCATACATGTTAGACAGTTAACTGAACGTTCTGTGGACCAGGATGTCGATCTTTTCTCCAAAGATATCCCCACTTTCCCATACATGTTAGACAGTTGACTGAACATTCTGGGGACCAGGATGTCGATCTTTTCTCCAAAGATATCCCCACTTTTCCATACGTGTTAGACAGTTGACTGAATGTTCTGGGGACCGGGATGTCAATCTTTTCTCTAAAGATATCCCCACTTTTCCATACATGTTAGACAGTTGACTGAATGTTCTGGGGACCAGGATGTCAATCTTTTCTCCAAAGATATCCCCACTTTTCCATACATGTTAGACAGTTGACTGAATGTTCTGGGGACCGGGATGCCAATCTTTTCTCTAAAGATATCCCCACTTTTCCATACATGTTAGATAGTTGACTGAACAACGATATATAAGTGACCCATGTCCATCTATTGACACAAATTATGAGCCTTCACTTAGTTGATTTTTTGTTAAAGGAGTTTAAACACTGTATATTTGTCTGAGTGATCTCCCTTGATCAGCCAATGAATGTGAGTGAGTGATGTTCCCATGTACTCCCTGGTCAGGAGATTAACTTAGAACCTTGTGTACAATATAACACTAAGAAGCAGTAAGCATTAAGATGTACAAATAAACAGGTGCTACATTCATATTATCACTTTTGTCTTAATGGATTAGGAAATTTATTTATAAACAATAAAAAAACCCCATAAAATCACATAAACATTGAACTGTTTCTTCCACATTGCAAGTGTTTGACATTTGGTAGAGAAATTTTCTGGAAAATCCTGCACACTATAAAAGGAACAGGTCACCTTTGACAAAATGATCTTGTTCTAAAATATTGCTTTACTGTAGTTTGGGGACCAGGACAGTTAACTTTGCATTATATACGTTTGTGCTTTGTGTCATCTGTAAACTAAACGTTAAATGTGCAATGCTAGTTTTTTATTCTTTCAAACAATACATATAAACATGTTTCTTTTTGGGAAATTAAAATTATTAACAGAATGGACATGCTTTAACAACAAATAGTCAAAAAAGAAAACATGACTTTGCTGATGTTCCCTGAACTTTTCTAGCCCTGGAGATGTCAATAGTTGGAAAGCAGTACTTAGGAAAGATAAGCTGGTCACAGGCGACAATGATAACATCACACAAATGTTTGTCAGATATAGGAATGTATTAAGTTAAAATCAAGCATGCATAAAACAATGACATATTCTTATAAAGTATATTTAAATACATTAAGTCCGAGATGCTTTATTCACCTTATGAACAACACATACAACACATTTCTTACTGGTTTCTTTACGCTACAGGATTTCTAGGATCACTGATCTCAAAAGTGAAAACTCCCTTTTTGTTCATTTAAAATGCATGGTGATAAGTTTCCATAATGATATACTGGGGTATGCTTTAGTTTTAAACCATTAATTAAAAAAGTTACAGACAAAACTTTAGTGGTAACTGGACACCCCCCCCCCCTTCCTATTGCCACCCATCAAAGCCCCCTCTTCCTCCCCCCCCCCCTTAACAAAAAAAAAAAAAGTTGGCCCCCACCCACTAAAAGGTGTTCAAATGGCTTTAGGAGGCACAGATTCTTGAGTATAAATAAATATTTTGAAATAAAAATATATTTATAGACTTTAAAATCTGAAACATAATACTGTTATGATGCGATATATTTTAGAGTGAGGATTTTTTTTGCTTGTTATTTGCTCATTTTAGTAACATCAGACAAGAATAAAAGTACATGAAATTTACTGGAAATTTACCCAAAAGGAACCCTCTACAAATGTTGTGTAGGTAAAGCTACAGGCTGCTATACTACAGGTGCATCACTACCTACAAATGTATTTCCTGATTTAAAGACATCTTGTAGGCAGCAGTGCTATCTATAGTATTCCGTAGCGGTTATCTAGTGTTACCTACTACATAGTATCCAATGTCCTATTAAACAATGCATTTATAGGTCTCCCATGGTATATCATCAAATCCTACTAAAATGACAATAATAAAATACAATTACACAAAATGTTTAATATTTGACATTGAACATTACATTTGGCGGAGAAAAAAAAAATCTCTTACACCAGCAAAAGTGCCTTTTATACAAAAGTAATGTGACGTAAATTTGATTAGGAACTACACACTACCTAACTACTTGTGTGGATTTTCTTTACACTTATCGACTTGAGAATGAATTAAACAACATTGGAAAAGAACATGGTATTATGATAGCAGTATAAGGTAAGGTTATATCTAGTATAGGTTATACGGTTTTTGATATTGTTCATATGCTGTGCATAAATCTGTCTATAATCATTCTATTTCTAAAACAGCACATAAACACGGAAGGCATTATATACATTATATATACACACTGGATGATTTATGCACTAAAACATATATAAAAAATGTAAAATGATACAAAAATATGCACTTAATTATTATATAATATTAAAAAAAATTCCTTTGGTCCATTTATAGGTAAAACAAGTATAGTATATTCCTTTTTATCACCCAATCGCCTTGAAGGTTTTAACCTTGACCTTATCAAACACTTAAATCTCATACAGACTTCTGAATATCACTCAGGCTTAGGTTTCACTTTAAACCAATGAATGATATTTAAATTTCAGTGATTAACCTAAAACATCATTAGATTATCCAGCTGAGGCACAATTTAAAGTTTAGAAATTTTCTAAAACTTCAGCTAAGTATTTCCACCAGCTAAGTACTTCCGCAAGCAGGAGTGCAATTGGCACAAAGTTGTGATGTGTGTTATCGTAGAAAACAAGGCACCAAACAGAAATCAAACTTTTGTAGTCTATAAATCCACTTAAAATGATTTCAAATTGTGGACCAAAGCACCTTAATATTGTGTACATTACCATAGTGACACATGGCAACTCCTCACAATCAGACCTCCAGATGAGTCTGGGTCACTTTAAAGTTTGCTGGGTTCAGCAGTTACACATGTTTTTTTTTCTAATGTAATTTGTTTTAAAGCTGCATACTTTTCTTTTTGCTATGACTACTTTGTATCTAATTAGAACTGGATGCATGTTTAATGTTGTTCACACATTTTATGATGAATATACAACTTTATATTGAAACCATCTGATGACTCTATGAGAAAATTTGTGTTATACCTTTCCAAGCACACATCTTTGTGATAAAACTACCAAACCAGATTATACCGAGAGGGATACATTAGCTTGTTAAACTGTGAATGTCCTCCTGAGTTTACTACATGGAAGCCCGCCCTTTACATAAAGTTACCCTTTTGTCCACCAACAGCTATATTTTGATGGTTCGTTGATTAGGACCAGTTCAATGAATGTTATTGAGTTAAGAACCTTTATGTTCATGTATATACAAAAATAAGGAAAATAGTAAGGACTTAGTCATGCACATTTGGTCAAGCATTGTATAGAATGCTATGTATACCATTATATATCCTCATAAATTACCATAAATCATTGTTTATGTGTTGAACTGAAGCAATGTCAATAGTACACTTGAAGGATATATATATCTTGACGCAGAATAACATTAAAATGACAGTACATGTATTGCTTCATGTTTTTAGCTTCAATGTAACTGAATTTTGTATACATCATATCTTTATAATACTAATCTGAATGTTTCTACTACATTAATGGAGTTTGACAGTTGAAGCACGGAAGTGATAGCCTAGCTACGACACCTTCACCTTAGAAATCGGTTCAGATACCTGAACGTAAGTCACACAAGAATCACACAATCTTAACAGATTGTACACCTGTTAATTAGCACATCTGTATTGGTGTACTTATTGATTAGCACACCTGTGTTGGTGCACCTATTAATTAGCACACCTGTATTGGTGCACCTATTAATTAGCACACCTGTATTGGTGCACTTGTGTATTTTGAATGTTTAATCACACATTACACATGGATCCAAAATTATTCAAACTTGCCTTATATCAGTGAAGGTACAATGTATCCTAAAATTGTCCAGCTGATTTTATTTTTCAAATCTAAAACTTCACATTGAGAAATACCTCAAGTCCTTTAAAATTTAATAGAAACTTAGTGAAACTGCAAGCAATTGCAGGTTCACAGCTTGATCCTGGTCTTTGGTCATCAATCACACTCTCAAGGTCAAGCTTTCTGTTGATCCTCAAGGTCAAACTTTCCGCTGATCCTCAAGTTAAAATTTTCAGCTAATCCTCAAGGTAAAATTTTCAGCTAATCCTTAAGGTAAAATTTTCAGCTGATCCTCAAGGTCAGGCTTTCAGCTGGTCCTAAGTTATTGCTATCATTGTACTTCTGAATTGAATGTGCCTTTAAGTTGTCTGCCCACCATGGACTGGAACCTTGACCATATACAAATCTCGTTACCTCCAATTCCTATGGTTCGTAAAATGTAACTACCAAACTCTGGCCATCATTAGAAATCATCCGACTCCTTGTAGTTAGGTTCGGTGGATACAAAGTAATCGTCAAAGAAATTGTACAGGTACTCAAACGTCGGTCTGTTTTGTGACACCTTGTCCCAGCATTTCTTCATGATTTCATACATGGACTCTGGGCAGTTTCGTGGCTTAGCCATCCTGTATCCTCGTTCTACCTGCTCTAGGACTTCTCGATTAGGCATTCCTGGAACCAAATAGCAGAAAGTAAACACGGAGCCTTATATCAACATATAAATATAATCAGACCTCATTATCTCAAAGTCAGCATGACTGTTGGAAAACAATGAGTACTATTTTACTTAAGCGAGTTCTGATATAAGTATGGTATTAAGCCAGGACTACGAAGTAATTCGAGTAAAAAGGGATCTTCAAGTTATTTGAGTTGGAGATGAAGATTTCGACTGTATGTTTTTATGTCAACACAGCAATTATACATTTAAAGTACAATGTAAAATTATTTTGATTTTTAACCTTGTATTACCACGTAAAAATCTTATTTAAATAAATGTTTCTAAAACATAAAACTTAAAAATACTTATATCAAAACCGTATCCTGTAGGATACACGGGCGTGTCTTGCGGTAGGTTACGTTACGTACCTGGGTATGGGACCTGGCCCCAGGTTATGTTATGTACCTGGGTAAGGGACCTGGCCGTGGGTTACGTTACATACCTGGGTATGGGACCTGGCCGTGGGTTACGTTGCGTACCTTGGTAAGGGACCTGGCCGTGGGTTAAGTTACGTACCTGGGTATGGGACCTGGCTGTGGGTTACGTTACGTACCTGGGTAAGGGACCTGGCCGTGGATAACATTACGTACCTTGGTGTGGGACCTGGCTGTGGGTTACGTTACATACCTGGTTATTGGACCTGGCTGTGGGTTATGGTACATACCTGGGTATGGGACCTGGCTGTGGGTTACGTTACGTACCTGGGTATGGGACCTGGCCGTGGGTTACGTTACGTACCTGGGTATGGGACCTGGCCGTGGGTGACTATCTCCACCAGAAGGATGCCGTACGACCAGACGTCCGACTTGATTGTAAACCGGCCAAACAAAGCTGCCTCTGGAGCAGTCCATTTGATTGGGAACTTGGCACCTGATGGGAAAACATTTGTTAAAGTGTCATAACTTGTTCATCTCCACTGCATTAATCTATGAATTTACAATCAGGACAATTCGGCTTGGATTCCTTAACAGCGACTGTATCAGTAAACTAGGAATTGATATTTTGTATCTGAAAATATTTTGAAGGAAAAGATCACATGACATACAAAACATTTCCAGGCCAACAGATTGTGTACAGCATGAAATTTTCACACAAAGTTCAATGACTACATGTATGAAGTAGCCCATAACGTGCTGTCAGAAAGAAACTTGTGTAGGTAATAATGACTACGTAAATATGGTCACACAAATTTATTCAGATATTTTAGGACAAAATATTTCAAACAATTTGCAATTACTTTTGATGCTTTTTTTTTGTTATAAAGGGTAAGATTTTTTTTTTTTTTTAAATCACAGCACTCAGCTCAACTTTTTGCAACAAATCACATAGAAAAGACAAGAATTTCCCAGAAATGAAAGTGACACCTTTGTCCAACATTAGAAAAATCATAATGAGACAGACATACTTTCTGAATAAGAAATATCTAGATGTATTCAACATGAATGTCCCGACTGAAAACCAAATAAAAAGTACGGAGATTTTTAGAGTCAATGACTTTTTAATAGGTGTAATGATAACTTTACACTCTTGTTACCTATATGGTGACCAGGGCTGATGCATAATGTATAAACATCTTTTTCTGTCTTTCCTTAATCCAAAGTTCATTACTATTAAAACAAGCTAAACAACATAATATTGACGTGAGACAATACATCATTTTGTTCTTATTTCCATTGTTTAAATCTGGCAAAGTGTTGCTGATGGGTCAGATGATACCAAAACAGAATGTACTTACAACATACTTAAATGTTTGTAATTTCAGTAACATTGACCTTGATTAATAACCATCAGGCTTGAATATTAATCCAAAGCAAGGACTTTCAGTCTATGACATTTTAAGTTTTATATGCTCAAGGAAACTCAAGTTATCACACAGAAACCCCTTTGTTCAGAAACCTGTTCTTTTTATAATAAATGACCTTGATCTTTGACCTTCAGATCTGAAGAGTAATCCCAAGCAATGAATTTCAGTAAGGAAGCACCGTATGAAGTTTTAAGTTTTATATGCTCAAGGAATCTCAAGTTATCACACAGAAACCCCTTTGTTCAGAAACCTGTTCTACTTATAATAAATGACCTTGTTCTTTGACCTTTAGATCTGAAGAACAACCCCATGCAGAAATTTTCAATAGAAGCACTGTATAGAGTTTAAGTCTGATAGGCCTAAGGAAACTCAAGCAGTCATATGGAAAACCTTGTTCAGACAACACAACCGACAACGACCGATGACAACGTCAACAACACGATCCATACATGTCACCACCTCAGACAGCACAAACATTTTTTTATTTAGTAGATATTCCAGCATTTTTTAGAGTATTAAACACATTTTAGCTTTTCTCTTGCTATACGTTTTTTCAGCACTTTTCGAACAGTGACCTCAATTGAATTTGAGTGCTTTCATGGCTCGTATACTGTATGTCAATATTGAAACTAAACACTTAAAAAGAATATTTCGTTTTTTGGAGGTTTTAAAATCCAATATATAACCCAATTTTATAGAGTGCTTTATAAACGTTGTATACTTTTATTATTAATATATTGATGCTAATACTATGGTCATGTGACAACCAGTGAACTTACCATGTTTAGGGTTGTACTCATCATCCTCTATGATTTTAGCCAATCCAAAATCAGCTACCTTGGCAACGTTATTGTCACCAATTAAAATGTTTCTTGCAGCCAAGTCTCGATGAATGAATTTCCTGTCTTCTAAAAATGACATCCCACTAGCTATCTGTATTTAAACATCAATTAAAAGGATCATATTGGTTGTGTAAAAATACATTTGAAGATGTAAATATTGATACACTTGTACATGTCTGGTGCAGGACCAGTTTTTCCTGTATCTAAGATATAGATATTTATGAATGACAGACATTTGATTATCTTTACCTGTATCTAATATATAGATATTTATGAATGACAGACATTTGATTATCTTTACCTGTATCTAATATATAGATATTTATGAATGACAGACATTTGATTATCTTTACCTGTATCTAATATATAGATATTTATGAATGACAGACATTTGATTATCTTTACCTGTATCTAATATATAGATATTTATGAATGACAGACATTTGATCATCTTTACCTGCGCTGAGATGTCAACTAGCTGGGGAAACTTAATGAGCTGTCTATCGTCATCTCGTAGATAGTCAAGCAGACTGCCATGAGACATGAGCTCGGTGACGATGTAGATTGGCTCCTGATCCGAGCAGACAGCATACAGACGAACCAGCTTGTCATGTTTGCATTGCTTCATAATGTGAGCCTCGGCCAGGAAAGCACTTGGTGTCATAGAGCCTTCCTTCAGGGTCTTTATAGCAACCTCCGTTGTCTTGTTCCAGGTCCCTACAGGTGTAGGAGAAAGGTAAGCTTAGCCCTACTAGAGGCGACAGTATCATTAACATACCTAATCTTGTTCCAGGTCCCTACAGGTGTAGGAGAAAGGTAAGCTTAGCCCTACTAGAGGCGACAGTATCATTAACATACCTTATCTTGTTCCAGGTCCCTACAGGTGTAGGAGAAAGGTAAGCTTAGCCCTACTAGAGGCGACAGTATCATTAACATATCTAATCTTGTTCCAGGTCCCTACAGGTGTAGTAGAAAGGTAAGCTTAGCCCTACTAGAAGCAGACAGGACTATTAACATACCTAATCTTGTTTCAGGTCCCTACAGGTGTAGGAGAAAGGTAAGCTTAGCCCTACTAGAGGCGACAGTATCATTAACATACCTAATCTTGTTCCAGGTCCCTACAGGTGTAGGAGAAAGTTAAACTTAGCCCTACTAGAGGCGACAGTATCATTAACATACCAGATCTTGTTCCAGGTCCCTACAGGTGTAGGAGAAAGGTAAACTTAGCCCTATTAGAGGCGAAAGTATCATTAACATACCTGATCTTGTTCCAGGTCCCTACAGGTGTAGGAGAAAGGTAAGCTTAGCCCTACTAGAGGCGACAGTATCATTAACATACCTAATCTTGTTCCAGGTCCCTACAGGTGTAGGAGAAAGTTAAACTTAGCCCTACTAGAGGCGACAGTATCATTAACATACCAGATCTTGTTCCAGGTCCCTACAGGTGTAGGAGAAAGGTAAACTTAGCCCTATTAGAGGCGAAAGTATCATTAACATACCTGATCTTGTTCCAGGTCCCTACAGGTGTAGGAGAAAGGTAAGCTTAGCCCTACTAGAGGCGACAGTATCATTAACATACCTAATCTTGTTCCAGGTCCCTACAGGTGTAGGAGAAAGGTAAGCTTAGCCCTACTAGAGGCAGACAGGACTATTAACATACCTAATCTTGTTCCAGGTCCCTACAGGTGTAGGAGAAAGGTAAACGTAGCCCTACTAGAGGCGACAGTATCATTAACATACCTAACAGGTGGATTTAACACACTACATGGGTTGTTGTTCCACAACAGTTCATAAGCTACATACAGTGTGTGACCTAAAATATCTTCTTTTTTTTACTTGGATGAATTTTCTGTCAAAATTCCTACAAAAGTTTGGACTCCGTAATTGAAATACTTGGTATAAATTAGGCCATTCACAAATTATTTGATTACTAATCTGATATTTTTTTCTACTTGAAGTTCTTGAAACTTTATATTTTTATTCACTTTTTCTATTCACTTCTGAAAAGAGTAAGAAACCGTGAGTTTACAAACCTTTCCAAACTTCTCCGAATTGTCCTGCCCCAAGTTTCTTTGTAAACTCCAATGTCTCTCTGCCGATTTCCCAGGCATCTTTAGTTTCCCGAGATAAGTCATCCATAACTGGTTTGGGTTTTGAACATGGTTTTGTAAGCATCCGACACAGTCCGTCTGCCCCTTCTGTAAACGTAGAAATGTCCCATACAATTAACTAAAATGAAAATAATGTAAGAGATATATAAATTATAGAAAAGACAAGAGTTTCTTAGTACATCTCCAGCACCTTCGCCTCTTTAGAGACTCACAGGGGAAATGTTTATAATGTTGATAGGACAACAACAACGTCCTTAGATGTTAAGGGATGCTGCAGAAGTCAATAGTTACATTGCTGTTCTTGTCAACATTCAACATAAGTGTGTTCGATCAAATGTAAAAATCTCAGCACATTTTACTGTATATTCTTTTATCATTCAGTTGTATAGACATAGAATTCAGTTTTATCATAAAGCATATCATTTGAGGTCTAACCAATGAAATATGTCTTAGTACATGACTACCTGTGTGATATTTACCTGAGTAATTGTTGATAAGTTACCTGTGTGATATTTACCTGAGTAATTGTTGATAAGTTACCTGTTTGATATTTACCTGAGTAATTGTTGATAAGTTACCTGTGTGATATTTACCTGAGTACCTGTGTGATATTTACCTGAGTAATGGTTGATAAGTTCTGGCAGACTGTCCAGCACCCGTCGTGCTGCAATGTAGTAGCCTTTGTTTTCATCCATGTTTCGGATCTTGTAGTGTTTGACTGTGTCCCCTTTGGTGGCCTCATGGTCATGTACAGATAGTACATAGTTACCTGTAACAAATCATAGGGAGTTACCTGTAATCACACAGATCATACTCAAATATTTACCTGCAGTGTCATACAGATCATACTCAAACATAGGGAGTTACCTGTAATTACACAGATCATACTCAAACATAGGGAGTTACCTGTAATTACACAGATCATACTCAAACCTAGGGAGTTACCTTTAGTCACATAGATAATCCTCAAACCTAGGCATTTACCTTTAGTCACACAGATAATCCTCAAACCTAGGCATTTGCCTGTATTCACACAAATAATCATCAAACATGTCATCTGAAGCCATACTAATCACCCATAAACATGTATGATTACATGTAACTGTACTGATAATCAAACATATATTTACCTGCAACTGTACTGATCATCAAACAAAGATTTACCTGTAGCCATACTCATCATCAAGCAAATATTTACTTGTAATTATAACCATACTTATACTCAAATAGAGATTTACCTGCAGCCATAATGATCATCAAACAGATTTACCTGTAGACACACTGCTTAATAAACAGAGATTTACCTGTTGCAATAATTATCATCAAACAGAGATTTACCTGTAGACACACTGCTTAACAAACAGAGATTTACCTGAAGACACACTGATTAATTAACAGATTTACCTGAAGACACACTGCTTAATACACAGAGATTTACCTGTAGACACACTAATTAATACAGAGATTTACCTGTAGACACACTGCTTAATACATAGAGATTTACCTGTAGACACACTCATTAATAAACAGAGATTTACCTGTAGCCATAATGATCATCAAACAGAAATTTACCTGTAGACACACTGCTTAATACACAGAGATTTACCTGTAGACACACTGATTAATAAACAGAGATTTACCTGTAGACATATTGCTTAATACACAGATTTACCTGTAGACACACTGCTTAATACACAGATTTACCTGTAGACACACTGCTTAACACACAGAGATTTACCTGTAGACATACTGCTTAACACAGAGATTTACCTGTAGACAGACTGCTTAATACACAGAGATTTACCTGTAGACACACTGCTTCATACACAGAGATTTACCTGTAGACACACTGCTTAATAAACAGAGATTTACCTGTAGACATACTGCTTAACACACAGAGATTTACCTGTAGACACACTGCTTAATACACAGAGATTTACTTGTAGACACACTGCTTAATAAACGGAGATTTATCTGTAGACACACTGATTAATAAACAGAGATTTACCTGTAGTCACATGAATTAACATGTAAGGAGACTTACCTGGGCTAGTTTCACTTTCTCTTATTAAGAAGGTGCCAGGTTCAGTTCCGTGCCCCAGGAGGAGACGTTCACTCTCCTTTCTGGATAGACTACCCATGAACCACCTGTAAGCAAAAATTATAAACAGTTATATACCAGACAGTTTGAAATTTATCTTCTCACAGGATCCAAATCACACGCACCAAATACATCAATAATTTTGGTAAGTATTTGTTGGGAATACATATACCAGTCAGAACCTTATAACCATCTAATAATCTTGACTTTATCTTCAAAGAACCAACAAAAAATAATACTCTTTTTGATAATTCTAATAATTCAATTATGAAATTTCATAAAATAGGTACCATACAGAGTCCACAAATCTTGGATGAGGAGTACTGAACATTTATTTGATGCTCAATGATTCTTATCCTCAAATTTATTCTAAACAAGCATAGTGAGTATTGCTGAAGCAATACCTGTCCCCTACAGGCCCCACAAGCTGTAAAGATGCAATGATTTACTAAAACAATTACAGGAACCTAACCTAGATATCTCCATGATGTATCTGTATACCAAATTTCAGTTCAATATGTGCTCATGTTGCAGGGATAATTCACGGAAACTGAATTATCGGGAATTTTTGAAGTCCAAGGGCATAACTCTGTCAAAAATCATTCAACCGTAACTAAATCAGAACTTGACCTAGATATCCCAATTATGTATTAATGTATCTGTATACCAAATTCAGTTAAAGATGTACACACGTTGTAGAGATAATGCACAGAAACTGAATTATCAGAAATTTTCTAGGTCCAAGGGCCCTAACTCTGTGAAAAATCATTCGACTGTAACCAAATCAAAACTTGACCAAGATATCTCCATGATGTATCTGTATTCCAAATTTCATTCAATATGTGCACCCGTTACAGAGATAATGCACGGAAACCCCATAAAGGTGACAGACAGACAGACGGAAAGCAAACTAATAATGCCCTCCAGCTTCGCCGCTAGGACACTAATAAACAAGAGATACAAATGTTTTATGAAGGATTTGCACTTGTTTTACCAAATTTTATGCTAGTAATCAAAAATTCCATCAGTATATCAACTGTTTTGAAATAAGAAACTTACTCATAGGCGTCCAGCGTGTCTTCCTTAGCCACATAGTTACGAGGTATATAGCCGCCTTCCTGGTTACTGTATTTAGAATCAGCGTGTTTCGCTAGCCACCAATCCGCATCGCTGTAACATACAGGACATAAGACAAATTAATACAACAGTACTGCAGGCTCTGTCTCTTACCAAATTAATCCATGCAGAAAACCAGAAGCACATGGCCTAAACAGTCACCTGGGTACATTCTCAAGTACTAAATTATAGCATGTCCTTTTTAAAATTGGTGGTTCAGTATGCATGATGTACTGAACACTTTGTACCCAATGATGCTACAGCATAATCAATTTTATCGGTAATGACACTAGAAAGGTGAGTTTAAATCCTCCTAATGATGTCTGTTACAACTCATTATAATTTCTATGAATGGATACATATATATATGCATCTTGATTTCATAGTTTAAGTATTGATAATTTAATTTTGCCTATTCCCGCAATGGTAAACTTTTTCAGGTTATATTGTATAACCTCAAAAATCAGACAACGCAAAAAGTGATGACGTCATATACCGCCATGTTTGGCGCAGTATTTTGTAATCAAACTTCTGATTGGTTGAAGTTGTTTTGCGGTGAAATTTTGAAATTTATGCACATGATTGTTTATTTTGCAAATCCATTCGATTTTGGTTATAGTTAATACGAAATCATTGTATAAGACGTATGTCTCATATATGTATCTTCAGAAATGAAATTATAAGGAATAACCACAATATTTTTTAGGGTTATATGGTATATACCGAAAAAAATATTGTGGTTATTCCTTAAATAACTTAATTACATTGTGTTTATGTACAATGTACTCTACATATCACAGTGACATATCTCGCGGTAGCCATGCTAGATTTGTCAAGTCTTTGCAATGATGGTTTTTAACTTTATATTGTATATCTGAATTAATATCCATACATAATGCTATTACTTTGTTGTTTGTTAAACATGATACGATTACAACAAGAAATTCACATTTTAACCTTTGGATCAACAACACTTAATGTAAATGTTTTTTGTTATATATATGTATATATACAATATGTACATGTATTATTGCTGCAGATTATAGAGAAGGCCTCACAAGAAATTGGTTTTGGAACTAATTGAGCTATCTTCCTTGAATAAAGCATTATTGTTATTATTTCACTTTACCTTTGTGATTTTCTAAATGATCAAATTAAGAAATGTTCAACAGTGAACCATGAAAGATCTTTCCCAATACTGAAGGGTACAGCTGATTAATGCTGATTACTTTTCCACACGTTATAAGCTTTGGGAGAATTTTATATATGATGTATAGACATACACTTCCTGGTTATAACTGTGTATAGAGTTCAGGGTTATGAGGAGGATGTATAACAAGGGAGAAAAAACAGGAAAATGCTACTTCATACGAACAAATCTACTCCCACCTCAGCTTCATCACAAGTAGGACTTAAATTCATCCTCCTCGTCCAGTCGTCTCTCTGTCCTACATCTCTATCTTACTTTGAGTAGATTCACTCTTTACTAAAATTTCCATTTTATAACCCTCTGTATAACCCAAAGGCCAATACAACTTAAACCGAAGCAGCCACTGTTAATGTGTAGTGCCGACGAGACACATGAGAACACGCCGGAGGAGAGCGTCACAGAGGAGAGTGTCACGGAGGAGAGCGTCGCGGAGGAGAGGGTCGCGGAGGAGAGGGTCGCGGAGGAGAGGGTCGCGGAGGAGAGCGTCACGGAACGGAGGAGAGCGTCACCGAACAGAGGAGAGCGTCGCGGAGGAAAGGGTCGGGAGGAGAGCGTCACGGAGGAGAGCGTCGCGGAGAAGAGGGTCGCGGAGGAGAGCGTCGCGGAGGAGAGGGTCGCGGAGGGGAGGGTCGCGGAGGAGAGCGTCGCGGACGAGAGCGTCGCGGACGAGAGCGTCACGGCCAGTGCTAATTACCTGTCATCTATCAGGAACAACAATTCTCCCTTCTTGAAGCTCAGATCGTCCTCTGCACGAGCATCATAGTCATACAAGGCTCGAAGCTGTCCTTTGCTGGCTACAAAATAACAAGGTGTTTTTTGTTAACTATTCATCAGCACAAGTTACAAGTTTAAAGCACAAAGACAAACTCAACTTCTTGTCTTTTCTCCCATCTAAATAGAAGATAATCTACCCGCATCCAAGGTTTTACTAGCATAGAGTTACTCTCTTTAACATTACATTTATCTCTCATTTCGACATTGTGCACTAAGACTTATACCCGGTATATAAATATATTTATAGGTGATACTATTTGCATAGCATAAGTATAGATAATCAAAAGTTTTAAATCTATTAGCAATTATGACTTTTCCCATCATGAAATGAAGTAAATACTGTATTTCATGTAATAATAAATAGACTTTTTTTTTTTTTTTTTAATTATACAACAATTATAAAACAAGTTATCCAACTTATATTAAACACTCTTATTTGCCCAGATGAAATTATCAACTAGCAGAAGATTTAGAGTTATGTCAAATACCATAAAATATGAGGAAACTGGAACTAGTGTATATGGCTTAGCAATAAATTGAATAAACTGATCTGACCCATGATGTACATGTGGATATAAATGTAAAATCAGACTCATGTAATTGCATACTGAAGTAAATCTATTGTGAAATCCTTTGCTGCTTGAAGGATTGTTTGAATGAATCAGAAAACACAGCAAAGCTTTCTGCTGTTCATATAATAGATTGAAGATAACAAGTAAATTTCACACAATAACACTGACCCTTTTGGAAGAAGGAAGTTTTTACAAACATAATATATTGATCTTCAAAACCAGTTTGTTATAGTAACACTTGCTTGTATCTTCACTATAAGAGTCACTTCTTTGTTTCCATATGTTAACAGACAATTGGAAATATTTCATCTGAATATTAAGTCTATCAGAAATTTCCTGACTGTAGTGACATGTATTTCACAGAATCCTTATATAACAGGATTTACTGTACAATACACTCTCTTCCTGGTTTACATAAACATGAATACACCTTCTCTGATGGACATGCTCCAGTACACACACATAAACAAGCTAAGAAATTCCCACATTCACACTTAGTAATTACACAACATATTTAAAAAGAAGACATAGCATACTGGAGTTTCAATACATGTCTAAAATCAGTAGGCATCTATGGTTCCTTCGTCTTTCATTATGTAATGCCATTCATCTGCGTGGAACATAATTATAGCTACTAAATCACATTCATACTGTATCATATGTCTCATATCATTGTACAGGGTAGACATTTCTTATCTAACTTCCATGACTTGTGTACACAGTATATATATGGAGATCAACAATCTATCATTTTATTCATTCATAGACAATTCTGAGGATGAATTATATTCATTTATGGTTGTATTGAAGGAATAATATTGATAGATGTTCTTTAATAACAAATATCAGGACCCAAATAAATTTGAATTTTGCCGTATCATACACTTTAAATGAATATTTTGTAATCATATTAACATTTTATGAGTGAATTTAATCATATACAAAGACCAATACAAATTGAATGCATAGTCATCATTTATTTTTAAATCAACAAAACACTGACTACTGAGTATGAAACTAATCATCTATGGAAAAAAGGAACATGGCTATCTACTCTAGGCCAGATCATTGTTAGAACAGACCTGTTGACACATATATTGATTTAAAAGTATTTTGTCAAAAAGTGATCCGATTGCTGTACTGATCTATTTGGGCTCTGCCTCCTTGTAACAAGGACATATTATATTGATACTTAATGAAAGTACTGTGACATTAGAAATTTCAGCAGACCCTTTAGGGTAGCTACGGTTATTGTAAAATCATGATCCTCAATGTTTCACAAAAAATATCAGGTGGTATCTGCTAAATGTTAAGTTTGACTTTCAACTGAATGCTCTAGACATTTCATATACAATGGGTCTATGTAGGCCTAGCACTGTTCGCCTTTGATACTTGGTAGCAGTGTTATTCTCTATGTAAATATACAATTTATGATACCTAAGATCAAACAAAATGAAAATTTGAATGTAATAAAACAGGCCTGTTATATATAACTCTCATTTCTATGAAAGCAAAACTTTACAGCCATGTTATTTTTAATTTAAGAGAATACAAAATTAAAGAAGTCTTCAACTTTGTATTACCAAAATATCTATCATCATACAAAATAGTTTACCTAAGTATATTGAGTAATAAAGGAATTAAAAGGAACATACCAGCAATTTATATTACCGTAAAACTCAACATTATAAAATTGATTTGAATTAATAATATAATTGGGAAGGGACTCCAGAGAAGAAGGATTGGGAGGGGCTCCCACAGGTGTAAGGGTGGGGAGGGGCTCCTGCAGAAGTAGGGCTGCAATGGGGACCTCGAGGGCTTCTAGAAAAGGACTGGGAGGGGCTCCAATAGAGGTAGGACTGGGTGGGGCTCCCACAGAAGTAGGGCTGGGAGGGGCTCCCACAGAAGTAGGGCTGGAAGGGGCTCCCACAGAAGTAGAGCTGGGAGGGGCTCCCACAGAAGTAGGGCTGGGAGGGGCTCCCACAGAAGTAGGGCTGGGAGGGGCTCCCACAGAAGTAGGACTGGGAGGGGCTCCCACAGAAGTAGGACTGGGAGGGGCTCCCATAGAAGTAGGACTGGGAGGGGCTCCCACAGAAGTAGGACTGGGAGGGGCTCCCACAGATGTAGGGCTGGGAGGGGCTCCCACAGAAGTAGGACTTGGAGGGGCTCCCATAGAAGTAGGACTGGGAGGGGCTCCTACAGAAGTAGAGCTGGGAGGGGCTCCCACAGAAGTAGGACTGGGAGGGGCTCTCACAGAAGTAGGGCTGGGAGGGGCAGCCACAGAAGTAGGACTGGGAGGGGCTCCCACAGAAGTAGGGCTGGGAGGGGCTCCTACAGAAGTAGAGCTGGGAGGGGCTCCCACAGAAGTAGGACTGGGAGGGGCTCCCACAGAAGTAGGACTGGGAGGGGCACCCACAGAAGTAGGACTGGGAGGGGCTCACACAGAAGTAGGACTGGAAGGGGCTCCCATAGAAGTAGGGCTGGGAGGGGCTCCCACAGAAGTAGGACTGGGAGGGGCTCACACAGAAGTAGGACTGGGAGGGGCTCCCACAGAAGTAGGACTGGGAGGGGCTCCCACAGAAGTAGGACTGGGAGGGGCTCCCACAGAAGTAGGGCTGGGAGGGGCTCCTACAGAAGTAGAGCTGGGAGGGGCTCCCACAGAAGTAGAGCTGGGAAGGGCTTCCACAGAAGTAGGGCTATCTTAAAATCTGTACACTGCAGGCTTATACAACTTTGTTTGAAAAATCATTCTCGTAGCATATTAAAGATTTTCTGGTTCTTACATTAATGATTTGCATGCCTACAACTTGGTTCTAACTGACAGAGTATGAGCTACATTAAAATATACTGCAAACTACCCTTATCTACTTCATGTACATTTTAAATACCTCAATGTTGAACTCTGACCTCCGTGTTTTGTTATCTAATACCACTGTGAAGGTTACTTCCTGAATGCGATAAACAGATAAATGGTTATATAGATATAAATACCAGTAAATAGTGCTTGGCTCAAAGTCTAGAGATTTTGCATTTGTTGAAAAAAAATGTATGCCTATTTGCCAATATAAAACAATACGAAAATACACACTTCTTTTTACTGTTGATCCATCCGACTCCTACAGAGCTATAGCTAGTACACCTAAGTTAAACATCAGAGTTCTATAGAGCTAGTACACCTAAGTTAAACATCAGAGTTCTATAGAGCTAGTACACCTCAGTTAAACATCAGAGTCCTACAGAGCTAGTACACCTCAGTTAAACATCAGAGTCCTATAGAGCTAGTACACCTCAGTTAAACATCAGAGCCCTATAGAGCTAGTATACCTCAGTCAAACATCAGAGTTCTATAGAGCTAGTACACCTCAGTTAAACATCAGAGCCCTATAGAGCTAGTATACCTCAGTCAAACATCAGAGTTCTATAGAGCTAGTACACCTCAGTTAAACATCAGAGTCCTATAGAGCTAGTACACCTCAGTTAAACATCAGAGTCCTACAGAGCTAGTACACCTCAGTTAAACATCAGAGTCCTATAGAGCTAGTACACCTCAGTCAAACATCAGAGTTCTATAGAGCTAGTACACCTCAGTTAAACATCAGAGTCCTATAGAGCTAGTACACCTCAGTTAAACATCAGAGTTCTACAGAGCTAGTACACCTCAGCTAAACATCAGAGTCTGATAGAGCTAGTACACCTCAGTTAAACATCAGAGTCCTACAGAGCTAGTACACCTCAGTTAAACATCAGAGTCCTACAGAGCTAGTACACCTCAGTTAAACATCAGAGTTCTATAGAGCTAGTACACCTCAGTTAAACATCAGAGTTCTATAGAGCTAGTACACCTCAGTTAAACATCAGAGTCCTACAGAGCTAGTACACCTCAGTTAAACATCAGAGTTCTATAGAGCTAGTACACCTCAGTTAAACATCAGAGTTCTACAGAGCTAGTACACCTCAGCTAAACATCAGAGTCCTATAGAGCTAGTACACCTCAGTTAAACATCAGAGTCTGATAGAGCTAGTACACCTCAGTTAAACATCAGAGTCTGATAGAGCTAGTACACCTCAGTTAAACATCAGAGTCCTATAGAGCTAGTACACCTCAGTTAAACATCAGAGTTCTATAGAGCTAGTACACCTCAGTTAAACATCAGAGTCCTATAGAGCTAGTACACCTCAATTAAACATCAGAGTCCTACAGAGCTAGTACACCTTAGTTAAACATCAGAGTTCTATAGAGCTAGTACACATCAGTTAAACATCAGAGCCCTATAGAGCTAGTACACCTCAGTTAAACATCAGAGTCCTATAGAGCTAGTACACCTCAGTTAAACATCAGAGTTCTATAGAGCTAGTACACATCAGTTAAACATCAGAGCCCTATAGAGCTAGTACACCTCAGTTAAACATCAGAGTCCTACAGAGCTAGTACACCTCAGTTAAACATCAGAGTCCTATAGAGCTAGTACATCTAAGTTAAACATCAGAGTCCTATAGAGCTAGTACACCTCAGTTACCTATAGAGCTAGCTAGTACACCTAAGCTTAACTTCCATCAGATAACGTTACAGCCAAAAAAAGATGTTGTTGAAATAAATTCACTTATAATTGACCTTTGAGTTACAAAGGAAGGTCACAGTGACTAATAATGTGGGGATAAGATACATATAAGGTATGATTTCTATTTGCTTTTGACTATGGGAGGAGTTACCTTTCTAACAAAATTTTTTGAAATAGTATCAGTAATTTTGGTGAAGAAGTTTAAATGCTAAAAGTAGAAAGAAGATACAGTTGATGCCCATGAAAGAAGAGGGTGGAATAGCTCCTTTGCGTAATCATGTGAAAGAAGAGGATGGAATAGCTCCTTTGCGTAATCATGTGAAAGAAGAGGGTGGAATAGCTCCTTTGCGTAATCATGTGAAAGAAGAGGATGGAATAGCTCCTTTGCGTAATCATGTGAAAGAAGAGGATGGAATAGCTCCTTTGCGTAATCATGTGAAAGAAGAGGATGGAATAGCTCCTTTGCGTAATCATGTGAAAGAAGAGGATGGAATAGCTCCTTTGTGTAATCATGTGAAAGAAGAGGATGGAATAGCTCCTTTGCGTAATCATGTGAAAGAAGAGGATGGAATAGCTCCATTGTGTAATCACGTGAATGAAGAGGATGGAATAGCTCCATTGTGTAATCACGTGAATGAAGAGGATGGAATAGCTCCATTGTGTAATCACGTGAAAGAAGAGGATGGAATAGCTCCATTGTGTAATCATGTGAAAGAAGAGGATGGAATAGCTCCATTGTGTAATCACGTGAAAGAAGAGGATGGAATAGCTCCTTTGTGTAATCACGTGAAAGAAGAGGATGGAATAGCTCCATTGTGTAATCACGTGAAAGAAGAGGATGGAATAGCTTCTTTCTGTAATCATGTGAAAGAAGAGGTTGGAATAGCTCCTTTGTGTAATCACGTGAGCTAAAGGGCTGGTAAATTGCATAAGGTTTTGCTCTACCTTAACTTGTACATTTCAGGAGGGGAGATAACTAGCTAACCTCATCTAGTCAAAAGTGTATTGGTGATTGTGATCCAAGGCCGCACAAAAAAAATTGTGGACAAATCTTTAACTTGAGGAATCAAGCTGGTTTCTGCCCTTAACATTTGAAAATATTGTTCAGCACATAGCTAACACTCCATTTTGTAAAAGTCTCAACCTTATACAGTAATACATAACTAAGTGATGAACACTCTAAGAGTATGGAATAAACGTTCCCAAAATTAAAACCATAATGAAATGGGACGCAGTTGCAGGGCTGAAATTTTTGAAAAGGTGATCTGAAAAATGGTAAACTCTACAAGTCATAAAATGTAATACATGTAGTACCTTTTACTATGATATCATTCCATATTGGCTACATTGTAATTACCTCAGACAATATTTACTTCCTTATAAGGACATGCTTTTAATCCTTAATATATGTATACACAGTAAATGTAGTATGATATGTGTGTGAATCAGTTTTTTCAATGAATTTATATCAATACACATCAGTTCATTAATGTGTACATTAAACCATCAGAGGAATCTATCAACATACCTATACAGTAATACACAAGTACAGTGAAACCTGTCTAATCCGACAATTCTGGGGACATAAAAAGTAATGGTCACATTTTACATGATGTTCCAGTATTCTGCTATTATATGATAGGTTCTATAAGAAATGAGATTATATCTTTATGCTGTAATATACAGAACGTAAGAATACTCAAAGTGAAGACATATATCAAAAGTTTCATCCTTTATTAAAAATCAAGAAATAAATGCTTCAATTCATAAATACCTAAAATGGTTCTATACAGTAAAACCTGCCTTTACTGTACACCTGATAAAAAGGACATACCTTGGTATTGCAATATTCGACTCAGTTCTAGATCTATAGTCTATAAAACATTTGTTTCTCTATCCATAAGTAATTCAGTCCTTCTTAGGGTAAGTAAAAACAGGTTTAATTGTATTTCAGTATAAATCTCAGTCCATTCATGATATAAAATATGCTACGTGACTGATACTCCATACAGCATTACATATGGTATGTTACATAAGGTAAATCAGTACATAAATATGGAGGTCCAGCATACACTGCATCTATACAACCGTAAACCTTACCTCTGGGTCTAGATTTGTAGTTTGCTGAAATGTTAGTCACTTAGTTAAGGTGTTGATGATATAGGCCACACATCAAAGAGTTAACAAGAAGGTATAAATATATAGGATTCTCTGTTAAAGTCCATGGATCAGACACAGGTGATAAACATCCAGGTGAACAGGAGTTTACTGAATACAGGTGTAGATTTAGGATTTCATTGAAAGTTCTTCCATATTGTCTCCCCCCCCCCCTGCCCTCCCCCCACTCACACACACACACACAGCTCTCAGATATTGTTACACAGCAAAATACAACACCATTCAAATACAAACTACATAATGCACAACTTTAACATAAATCAAACACTATCAAGTATCCGACCAGCATATGGAGTATTGCACAGACATGTACAGGATACATTTGTTGAAACTATAGCTGGGAAACTTACCCTAGTATTATATATATAATTATAGTTTACCCGTACAGTAAACACTTTCATATCGAACCTCTTGGGACCAAGGAAATTAGTTCGTTTTAAGCATACTTTGTTACATATGCGATAAAACAATAGTTATCAGTACAGTATTATTATATCATATTTTAATAAAAAAAAAAATTTTGCACACTGTATAGGTCTAGTAGGTGCTAACTGAAATGAAATTGTGGCAATAATTTTGTTTAATTGTCTAGCAATTGGATTAAAAAAGAAAAAAAAAACAAGTTAAATTAAGCTCTATTTAACAATTTCCATATTTCCCTAATTTTTGGAAAATGCTGTGTATTTTCCCAATTGAAAAGGTATGGGTGGGTGGAAAAAGTTGGTAAAAACACTGGCGAGTACATGTACATGTAACATACAAATGATAGGGTGCTTGGTGGGGAATGAAAAATACTACGTTATAACCATGAATTTGTTGTAAATGTGTTTTACTGTACAAACAAAACTGAAAACATTGTTTGTGTGTGTGTGGGGGGGGGGGGGAATACCTACTCTAGTACAGCATTGATTGCAGAACATATGCATACCAAAGTAAAAACGCCCCCCTCCCTAGTAACAGTGACCCTCTTATTATTAACAGTGATCATGGCTCCCTTACAATAAACACTCAACAACTAAGAAAGACTTTACAATGAATAAGGCTGTGTCACGGTATTGATTTTTTTAGTGAGTCAGGTCTGTTGATGTGCAAGCATTTGCTTGGGAAATAACACAGGGAAAGGTGTACTTTCTGGACAAATGGATGTATGAGTGCAGTGTATAATTAAGTATTAAATATACTAACTAAACTAATATCAAGTCTAATATGTAGTATACCTCAAAATCAACAGTACACATGCTCATTACAACAATCCCGGTTTATCTTTGAATGAGGATAATACTTCCCGGAATGATAACAGCCATTGATATGTATGTAGGCTGGAGTGGTTCATCAACTTCCTTGATACACTCTCAACAGTACAAAGTTCACATGATAAAATAGCCTCAGTATCACTATGAAGGAACATGGACCTGAGTCACTGACTCAAGTAAATGTTGAAGAAAAGAATCCCCAAGATAACAGCACAAAAACAGTCAAATAAACTTACTCACCAACCTTCTATTTCAATAAAAGCAGAAAATCTTACTATCTCTTAATACATTCCTTCTCAGGAAAGGCTTTGCTAGATACCATAGTAATGACTCCTAAATTAAAGGTCACACAAAGATGAACTCCCTTCATTATACCTGTTGGGTTTGGTTGTTCACTGTTTTGGCGTTTTGTAGGATCCTCCGTATAACGTTCCCGTTTTTTCTCCGAAGGTTCCGATGGTTCTTCCGCTGATTTACTGGCACTGTTTACGTCCGTAAATTGAATATTTGCTGCATTACTTTTATCCTTGCTCTGAATACAACCCATGTTTGTGTTTTATATCACAGTTATAAATAAACAAATGTACACTGGACAGTCCTAGTCTGTGGTCAGTGAGTGGTTAGTGTGAGGACATCCCAGTCATGGGACGGCCAGGCATGATGGTCAATCTGAAATACAACACAATCTCCATTAATTAAGTCGTAATGTGGTAGATCATTTATCTTTATATATTATATACCTGGTGCCAGTTTTAAGGCCAATTTCTATACAGTATCCTGTATTGTGCACTATGACCATTCAAGATGTATATACACCAGTAACCAGAATTCCTGTCTGAGTAAAACTCATTGGTTGTTAACAACTGTAAGTAAGAATGAGTCCTGAGCAGCTTTGTTATGCTACAGAAATGTGACATCATTATCATTATTATTGTGACATCATTATTCCATCCTCTTTGTAATTTTATCCAACATTGCTGCGATTGATGTAGTTCTCTGCTATATATATTACTTTCTCTCATTTCTAGGTGTGTAATACTGGCCTGTCTAGGGCAATACACCTATGATTGCTGTGGTTGTATTACACATCTACCCATGCAATACAGCCACGGCAATGATGTCACAATGGCACAACAACGACATGACGACACGATTACGGTAAAATCTGATGCCGAAAAGAAAAAAAAGGTGACATGATGAAATTAAAACCTTCCACAATAACTTAACCATGTACATTAGAACGCTGAAGTTATTTTTTTCTGTGCAAATTGTGTTTAACTGTGTTTACAAATATGGGATATTCCTTATCTTAATGTATCAAAATTGTGGCCTGTCAAAAGATATTTAATTTAAACTAGAACTGTAAGCCGATGGCTGACTAATACCCCCCCGCTACCTCTTATTAGAGGTGTCTGACATGTTTTTGAAAAAAACATGATGTAGTACAAGTTGTATATAACATGCATTATATAATGTCAACAGTCAGCAGAATTTTAAAAGCCGAACGGACAAATTTTAACCTGTGTATAGTAATCCTCAACATTACTTACTGCGAAGTTTCATTGAAAATGACCCAGTAGTTCAGAAGAAGTTGTCCAGACATCATGTTATTACGGAAACCTGTGTATAGTCACCTCATTACCATGGCAACCAAAATTTTGACAAACAAAACCCTGTATGCAAATCTATACATGGTCCCCAACAATACTGCCAAGTTTCACTGAAATTGATCCAGTAGTTTAGGAGGAGTTGTCCGGACAACACATTATAATGGAAACCTGTGTATAGTGACCTGGTTACCATGGCAACCAAAATTTTGACAAACAAAACTCTGCATGCACATCTACACATGGTCCCCAACAATACTGCCAAGTTTCATTAAACTCGATCCAGTGTTTTATAGGAAGTTGTCCGGACAACACGTTATTACGGAAACCTGTGTATAGTGACCTGGTTACCATGGCAACCAAAATTTTGACAAACGAAACTCTGCATGCACATCTACACATGGTCCCCAACAATACTGCCAAGTTTTATTGAAATCGATCCAGTAGTTTAGGAGGAGTTGTCCGGACAACATTTTATTATGGAAACCTGTGTATAGTGACCTGGTTACCATGGCAACCAAAATTTTGACAAACGAAACCCTGCATGCACATCTACACATGGTCCCCAACAATACTGCCAAGTTTTATTGAAATCGATCCAGTAGTTTAGGAGGAGTTGTCCGGACAACATTTTTCTACGGACAGACGGACAGACAGACGGACAGACAGACGGACAGACAAGCTGATTCCAGTATACCCCCCCTAACTTCGTTGCGGGGGGGTATAATGAGAGAAAAATACACTCTTTCATGACCAAAGGTATAAGATAGGGACATTCCACCCCAAGTATTTTTAACGGGGGGGGGGGGGGGCACATATACTCTGGATATATCAATCACTTTCTACTTTCATGATCTTCAAAATCTTCTTGTTTAGTCTGGGTTCATGTCTCAGTTTTGAGACACTGACAATTATAAGTAGATATCTTTTTCGAACATGAAAAAGTAAATGTAATATAGCAAAAAAGTATCATATTAAAACGTTTATGTAGCACATCGGACTAGCTGTACGTATAATCAGGAGGCCAACAGATCCAACAACTGGCTGATGTACTTTGTGAAAAGACAGCATTCTTGAAAACACGTAATTAAATATAAATGTTTATAAATATAATTTATAACTGTTTATTAAATGATATGGCCTTATCAGGCAGTAAGGCCAAGCACCCATATCTATAACAGTTCAATAGAAATGTAAACAAAAGCTGTTTTATTACCCTGCTTTGTGTCCAAAGCCCAACATGGATTGAGAGTGTACAGGATGTGTTGGCCCTTTCGAGCTTCTGGCAAGATATACAAACAGCAAAACCCCACTTTCTCGAACTCGGTTAACTTGAATACCCCTCATTTGTCGAGCAGTTTGTTTGGTCCCAACCGAGTTCATACATATTCACAGACCTTAGATTACTTGAATACCACATATTCCTCGAACTATTGATCAGGTCCCCATGAGTTCGAGTAAGTGGGGTTTTACTGTATGTAGTAATGTAGTAATTGGGTAAGAATTATTAAGTGAGAAAATGCTAACCAATTGGAAATCTGCTGGAGAACCAACATTGAGAACGTGAGAGGACTGGGACCGTTTAACTGTATGTGTTGAGACATATACACAGGTGTTGCAGTACTTCTGTGGGTGCAGCACAGTGCAGTATATATATATATATACCGGGTAACTGCACTACAAAGTCTACCACACATATAATACTTGACTGATACTACATTAAACCACAGCCTTTTTTACCTTCCTTTAACTTCACTCCTGCCGACCAAAAGCCCAGATAGATAATGTAATCTAATATGGCAGGACACAATAGCTGTTCTGCAAACCAGGAAGAAATCTGTTCTCAACACTTGGCCGGTAAAATTGACTTAAGTGGAAATTATCTCCATATACGGTTGAAATTCACTTCAGTTTTGTATATGTCATTCGTAACTTATCACCTGAAACGCCCATCAGCAATACATGTACCACTACATCTCACAAACTTCATTTCCTTTTCTTTATACGCTCTGTCTGCAATCTGTTTGACTAATATTTGTGATATTGCTGGTAAAAAATATATTTAATTAGAGTTAATTATTGATAGTTAAGGACACATGCTACTTTTCATGTTATGCATGTGATCTGTTTTAGAGTTCTTTCCCTTCTTTCAGTTCAAAGTGGTATCCATTATAACTGAATCAATATTCATTTGAGACAGAGTTAACTCCCTTAATATATGTACAAGCCCCTTGGTTTATTCAAGGATAAGAATGGTAACAAAGTCTAACAGACAATTTAGAATTACATATAATTGCTATTGAAAATATGTGTATTTACATTCTTGTGTACCTGTCAATGTATATAACAAACTTGAATTCCTCACATCACATGATTTGGAACTCTCTAAGAAGAGAGATACATTTTGTACCAAGATATAAAGGTTAGTATAAACCTGAGGTTTCTAGTTAAACATTTTACTTGTTTATAAGGTTATAGACCCATACACTCCTGTCCCTTTAACGTAGATCATTTAGCTACAGGCTGAGACCATTTACATGTGAAGTGTACTTTCACAAAGTGAAACATAACCTAAGGTTAAGGCTACATGGTATGTACACTAAATCTTCAATATCATGCCCCAGCGTTTTAACTTGTTAAATTAACTGGCTTGCTAGTTTATTTCAGGGGTATTGAGTTAAATATAATGTCAACATTAAACTGCACAAGTGATAACATCTAATTCTACCTACAGTACTGTATAGCTTCCTATATACATGTAGCTTACTAGCTATTCCCTGCTTATATGACAAACTATCATTTCATATTTGCCTTTTAAAAATGATAAGAGAATGTTATTTATCAACTCTTATCATAGTTATGCAGCCCAACAAATTAATAAAACAAATATCATCCAAACTTCCTTGTTTTATAAATCTTTGTCAGCTTAATGATATATTCAGGTAGAAGTTTAATTGGTGATAATTTAAAATGGAAAATATTTGTTATGGAATTTCCAATTAAATCACTCTCATGTATCATACACAAAAGCACTCCTATTTATTTAATACAAATACTTGAAAATATGAATAGGAGTTTGTGATGTTGTTCTGTTAAGCTGAGGGTGTTAATGATAAGCTTGGCTCCCTGTATAGCTTATGGAAACTATTGTTATAATCACAGGTCACGGATATTGTTTAACACAGATATAGTTTAACACAGATTTCACAGGTTTGTACAAATGTACCAAAATACTCTCCACCACAAGATCACCGTCACTAGTCACCATAATGAAAGGCTATCACGAGCTTACCTTTGTAACTGTTACGTCAGTAAAATCTCGAGTCAATCCATCATCGTTTTATCCAGACAAACAAACTCACTGACATATCATCTGTATATAGAGACAACACATCTTCCTTGTTCAGTTCAAATATATATATAAAGTACTTATGGTCATCAAGAGATGACAATTTCCTGTTATTTAATTATCCTGCACCCCTTATACACAGTCAAACATCTATCTACCACAGGACAGGAGGACATAGGATGGACGCCAGTGTACGTGGGTTTCAAGTACTGTACATATGACTATATAGGACCTCCTACCCAGTACACAAGTATCTGTATCACCATACACATATCAACCTTTATTCTGGGAAATCCCTGAAACATGTTCTAGTTGTATACTCTATATAACACTTAAAGTATTTGTTTATTATACACGAGACCCAATGGGCCTGCATCACTCATCTTGCATTAATCTCACATTTGTAACCTTAAAGTGGTCTAAAACCTTAAGTCATTCTAAAGAACATTTTAAAATCTAAATATTTTTTACCCCTGTGATACTGAAGGAATGTCTAGGTAGTTTTTATTGAAAAACGTTATTTGGTTTCTGCAAGTGGATCAAAGTAATTAATTTTCGAAAACTTCGGCTCCTTCAAAGGAAGCTACCAACCAAATATCATGTCTCTAGGCCTTTTGGTATTTCAGAAGAAGTCATTTGAAGGTTTTGACATATATGAACCATGTGACCTTGAAAACAGATCAAAATATTTTTGTTTTCGCAAAGGTCAAAATGCCAAATATCATGTCTTTCTGTATTTCAGAAGAAATCATTTAACAAAAATTTGACAGACACAGGACAGATGATGGATGCTGCACCATGGAATCCTTATTTATATAACACATGTATAATGACTAATGACTACACATAACACTATTACACTAATATCAGTTATTTTGTTTACCTTCGTCATAACAAATTTAAGATTTTACAGTTTAAGTACATCAAATTTGAAAAAATTCCAAATATTAAAGAAAATGTAAATATTAGAGGGATTTTCCAGTCCAGATTGGAATTCGAAAATGGTGTTACATCTATCTCTATTCTAAGTGAGGAGTTTACCTGAATTTGGCACAATGGGTATAGTCCCTCACAATGAGCATTATAGCTGAAGATCCAGGGTTCCATGTAGAATATTTACATGATTTCCTTTACAGCATACTACAACCCTTTTCTTCAGTCAACATTTCTATGTAATACGATTTTAACATAAGGAAAACCTTTCACCTGATCATCTGAGCAAAAAATGTATGTTCTGAAGCACATCACTCAACAACGGTATTGTCATAAAAACATGATTAACAAAATAACCTGATCTAGCTAGATGTCAGGGTCAACTAAAAGTTTGATGTCAACATTTCAACAACTTAAACGACCAAGATCATGTTGTGTCTGCACCAGATGGCGCCCCAGTCACTCTGTGGTCCCTGTAATATCGGGGTAATCTCGAGCCCCCACTTGACCCTGCACACAAGATGAATGTGCGACAATGCTGTGTGGCTTCACCAGCACACGCAATTCATTAAAAATTAATGAAAGTCCCTGCAGGGTTAGACAACATTAAAAAAATTCCATTATTGTTGTTTATCAAAAACAAATTAGTCTTAAAGTGACAATTTTTCAAGTTATTTGTTCTTGTTTTTTTTTGTTCTTTGTGTTTCAAGAGAATCTATGTAAACAGCAGCAATACATGTCTCTTATCGCTAACCTCCCATTTTAAATGGAAGTGGATACAACAAAACAAGGAAATTGCCCCACACAATACCAATTAGATGGAAATCGGATAATCTAGCAGGTCACACAATTGTCATAAACAGTGATTACATAGAGGGCTGTCAAAGCTGTACTGAGGAAGTTATGGAGAATATAACCGCACTGTCTGTGTTTTAAACTGTAGTATGTGTTAAGAAGGTTTAAAACACAACCAATATTCTCCAAAATGCTTTAACCAATTTTTCCAACAAAAGCCATTATCTTAATTAAAATACCACTCAAACAGTTTATCACATGTAGAAAATTGAAATAAAGACCGAAACCTGCTAAATATTTCAATTCATTCACAGTGGCATTAACTGATTTCATCTTTAAATATCTGCAAATCCTAAAAAATCAATACACTGGGTCGTTTATCAGCTAGCAGTGAAGGTTGAGTGCTAGGTCTTCCTGAACTCCCAGATAAAATCAGTACAGAACAATTTGTTTTATAACACTGGCAGTATCACAGGAGAATCGGGTATAGTTATAGGTGCTCAAACATGTAGTGTTATTTTTTATAACTTTACAACTCACTTATGACCAACAAATTGAAAGTAATACTGTTGTCTTTTCCTAAACACTATATGTAATTACATATCCAGCCTATTCTTACTGCCAAAAATCAGTTAAATGAAGTCAAACATTGGCAGTTATACCAGTCAACAGAAGTCAAACAATTGCAGTACAAGAAGTCAACTATTGGCAGTACAACAAGTCATACACTGGCAGTACAACAAGTCATACATTGGCAGTACAACAAGTCATACATTGGCAGTACAACAAGTCATACATTGGCAGTACAACAAGTCAAACATTGGCAGTACAACAAGTCATACACTGGCAGTACAACAGGTCATACATTGGCAGTACAACAAGTCATACATTGGCAGTACAACAAGTCATACATTGGCAGTACAACAAGTCATACATTGGCAGTACAACAAGTCATACATTGGCAGTGAAACAAGTCATACATTGGCAGTACAACAAGTCATACATTGGCAGTACAACAAGTCATACATTGGCAGTACAACAGGTCATACATTGGCAGTACAACAAGTCATACATTGGCAGTACAACAAGTCATACATTGGCAGTACAACAGGTCATACATTGGCAGTACAACAGGTCATAGATTGGCAGTACAACAGGTCATACATTGGCAGTACAACAAGTCATACATTGGCAGTACAACAAGTCATACATTGGCAGTACAACAAGTCATACATTGGCAGTACAACAAGTCAAACATTGGCAGTACAACAAGTCATACACTGGCAGTACAACAGGTCATACATTGGCAGTACAACAAGTCATACATTGGCAGTACAACAAGTCATACATTGGCAGTACAACAAGTCATACATTGGCAGTACAACAAGTCATACATTGGCAGTGAAACAAGTCATACATTGGCAGTACAACAAGTCATACATTGGCAGTACAACAAGTCATACATTGGCAGTACAACAGGTCATACATTGGCAGTACAACAGGTCATACATTGGCAGTACAACAAGTCATACATTGGCAGTACAACAGGTCATACATTGGCAGTACAACAGGTCATAGATTGGCAGTACAACAGGTCATACATTGGCAGTACAACAAGTCATACATTGGCAGTACAACAAGTCATACATTGGCAGTACAACAAGTCATACATTGGCAGTACAACAGGTCATACATTGGCAGTACAACAAGTCATACATTGGCAGTACAACAAGTCATACACTGGCAGTACAACAAGTCATACATTGGCAGTACAACAAGTCATACATTGGCAGTACAACAAGTCATACACTGGCAGTACAACAAGTCATACATTGGCAGTACAACAGGTCAAACATTGGCAGTACAACAAGTCATACATTGGCAGTACAACAGGTCAAATATTGGCAGTACAACAGGTCAAATATTGGCAGTACAACAAGTCATACATTGGCAGTACAACAAGTCATACATTGGCAGTACAACAAGTCATACATTGGCAGTACAACAAGTCATACATTGGCAGTACAACAAGTCATACATTGGCAGTACAATAGGTCAAATATTGGCAGTACAACAGGTCAAATATTGGCAGTACAACAAGTCAAACATTGGCAGTACAACAAGTCATACATTGGCAGTACAACACGTCATACATTGGCAGTACAACAAGTCATACATTGGCAGTACAACAAGTCATACATTGGCAGTACAACAAGTCATACATTGGCAGTACAACAAGTCATACATTGGCAGTACAACAGGTCATACATTGGCAGTACAACAAGTCATACATTGGCAGTACAACAAGTCATACATTGGCAGTACAACAAGTCATACATTGGCAGTACAACAAGTCATACATTGGCAGTACAACAAGTCATACACTGGCAGTACAACAGGTCAAACATTGGCAGTACAACAAGTCATACATTGGCAGTACAACAGGTCAAATATTGGCAGTACAACAGGTCAAATATTGGCAGTACAACAAGTCATACATTGGCAGTACAACAAGTCATACATTGGCAGTACAACAAGTCATACATTGGCAGTACAACAAGTCATACATTGGCAGTACAAAAGGGTGGTCTTACAGCCATTTACCAGAGAGTGATTTTATAATTAACAGCCACTGAGGTACCCAAACACGGCTCTAGATATACATTAGTATCTCACCAATACTTACATAATGTTTCTCAAATTAGAACTTTTTAAATTTATATTTGAACATTGTCTGCTCTTGGTATTGAGCTGATCATCCATATCTACAAACATGTTTGAGAATTTTACATTTTTTTAGTGTTATTAATATATCACTTGTATTGCTTAATGATTTTTTTCCAATCACTAGAATTTCGCCAATTTGCAAAAATGGCCGGGATTTAATGCATGTTTAATTTGTTAGCTTGAATACAGAAACTTCTTTACTGAGTATTTAAAAATGAATTTTACATCAAATTCAAAGCAACACTATATATATTGACACACTACATCTGGAGACTAGAACAATTTTACTTAATTAGACAGCTAGATTCAAATTGCTTAAAATATGTACAACAATAAAAACATCCAACTCTGTGAAACTGTGCAGTGAACATTCCATTCACTGGAACCAGGAAATAATATAAATGTAAGCTATATATCAGCGGCCCTTTTAAAAACGTTCAATTAACCAGGAAGGCGAATACACAGAACTCAAATCATTGTCCTACATGTAGGTGCTTTAAACAGGTTGATTAAACATGCATATAGAATTAATACATAATACAATGAAGATCACCCCAATGTGATTACTGAAGCATGTTCCAATGCTATTTCCAGGCCAGTACAGCTGACCTTTCAGTGGTTTAGAAGTGTATTTCAAAATTAATAATTGAGGACACGACATGTGCAATATTTAACTATTTATATACAGTTACTTTATATACCGATAGGTACAATATCTACCATGTATATACACACACAACATATCCAATACTCTTTGACTGAACATTTAACATTTCAGATTTTATTTTTCTAAATAAGTATTCAGTGATCCAAAAATTAAGTCATGTTTGCTTCTTTTGACTTGAATCCCAAGTTACCATACTAATTATTCTGTAAGTGTTGAATTGAAGCCAAGAAAAGTACATACAATGTGACACAACAGACTATAGGACTTCAACATTGGGCCTCAAAACTAGCATGGCTTCTCGGTCAAAGTCAAGTGATTGAACATCTCAGAATGCTATTTACTTAATCTAGTCCTAACATTGGTACATGTAAAGGCATATTATGGATGTGACGTAATCATGTATAAAATGAAGAGGATCATGCGATATAAGTCCTATCCTTAATCAAATAAAAAATTTTTTTTTCAAAATAAACATGTTTAATATCATGATATTACTACTTGTGGGTTAATGAAACTTTAAGTTAATTTAGCAGGCCTCACTCTATAATGATAAAGCTTGTAAACAGGAAGAACCATAAAGGTTAAAAACAATGAGCATCAAAACAAACCTCCAAGATGTTAATTTCTTAAAAGATTATTAATGTCTCCCTCTTCATCCCTAACTGTTGTTTCAACTATCAAAGTGATATTTGATATTTTAGAAATTGTTTGTTTACTTATATATATGTTTAACAGTGCAATGTATGCAAGTTTTAGTTTGAAAGATAATATTTTATATTTTGTAAATAGATTCATTTCTCTTTAATAATTGACTTTTAAATTAGGTTAAATTAATTTTCACAGACCTGGAAATTACCTTTGACATTGTACATAATCTTTTAAACGGTGATACAAGCACCATCTACCCCCCCCCCCCCCCCCCCCCCCCCCGGCCATGCATGCAATGACAGCCTTAGTGGACGCAGGGCAATTTAAGAAGACATTCAGAAGGAGGGGGTTACGGTCAAGCATTAGTAAGTCCTTTTCATTTGCAATTTTTCCATTAAATATTATTTTCGTAAAGAAAGGAAGACATGCATGTCTTCTTATTTGTGACATCAGTGTCGCGTTGGACAGATATTAGTAATTACTGACAGACATGTAAATAAAAACAATGAAACAGAATTCTATGTGATGACGATGTTACAAATTTGGTACACACAATTAATACCTTACAACATAAAGCGCCATTATCATTACAATCCAGACTAGTCTATGGGGTCAGATGATACATGCTACTTTCTACTTTCCGTTTGGTTATAACTAACAGTGTTTCTACCCATAACAACATGATTAATTGTTTAAACAGATAATCAACAATGATATGGACGTACTAATTTCAGTTTGGAGAATGTGTACCAACTGCTACAAAAGCAGACATTAGCACTCACCAACAAGGAAGTAACAAGCCATGGGTTCGGTACACCAACCCACTTTATGAAATCTCCGCGTCGTTTATAATGGAAAACATGAACCAGTCACTCTCGTGCTAACGACAATCTGTTTGTGTGTTCCCTGACAGTTTCTGTTACCTGTTCGTTTGGTGCCTAGTCTGTCTTTATCTTGCCTCTCCTGTAACCATGGCTCATCGTTATCCGGTGCAGCAAATCCGAGACAGTCACTTCTGTCATGAACAGTTTCAGGAAGTAAATCCTAGTGATCGCAGTGCCCTGCCCATCATTAACAAGGGGCGATAACTGCGTCACGCATACACTGATTCGCGCCAAATATTTGATAGGCTTATATAGTGAGCAACGTTTTAACGTTACTGTCTTCCCAGTATTCCACAGGTCTGTTACTCCGAAAGTCCAATAATCCGAGGACGTAATAGTCCTAAGTTTCACAGTTTACGCATGGTCTTTACACATTTGGACTTCATGATAAAAGTCGCCCGTGGAGGTAGACTAGTTTTGGATAAAAACTGTATAAGTTGTATCACGGAATTATATCAAAAGTCTGTGGTTGTGTATTACAAACTACAAAGGATGTTATTCATACTTATGAGAATACACCAATCATTCGAAGAAATATAAAGTCTGTTTAAAAACACGAAATACCAAGAATCGATGTCATCCTGAAAGCCATTCTTCAGAAATAATTAGAGAATACCGAAGCGTCAACAAAACCATAATCCGAACTCGAAAATCGATTAAAGAAGGGACAAAATATGAACAAAAGGGACATATTTACATGGAGACCCCTGCAAAAGTAGAAGAGAATAAGACCAGGTGTTCCGAAACAGTAATCGTCTTCTGCTTCATCGACGACACCCGCTATGTAAATCTTGTAAATCAAAAACGTCCATCTTCATATCACACAAAGATACAGAATATTCAATTTGATTAAAATACATATCCTCACTATCACTATCGTGTGTAGGCCTAAACACGATAGTGAGGATGTCTATTTCAATCAGTTGCAGGAAATTTCTCAATGTCAACTCGGGGTTTCACATCTGAAATATATACGATGGCTGGTTTAGGACATAGAGATTACTTTTTAGATTAGGAACGAATTTTTGATACCATCGGGAAACGATTTTATTTTATGGGAACGAATTCACCCGTCATTCAAATATGTCTCTATAATTCTTTTCGTTACTCAGTCTGAATAAAAATTCCCATGAACTTGACATTCGTTCGAATTCATCATACTTATCTCACTACAAAAGTCATAATCCTCATCCCTATCATTATCATCATCGTCATCATTTCCATCATCATCATCATCATCATCATCATCATCATAACACAACAATCATCGTCATCATAATGACTATATTTAATTATTTATCATCATTATAATTTGTTGACAATCATTGGAAAACAAACATCATCATTATCATTATCATAGCTACACTATCCAATCCAATACTCGCTTCCGTCTTAAACTTTGACCATCACGGGCAGCTTACTACTAAGCTGTATGATAAACGTGATAATTTTAATTTTTCGACCGTGAACTTCCTGCTTTTCCATCCTATGGTGTCTACATGTCGCAGTTGATTCGTTATTCTAGGTCTTGCTCTGAATATCCGAGATTTTCGTGATAGATGTCGACTGTTGACGAACAAACTTACGGCACAGGTATTCGAGAGAGGCAGATTGATGAAGACTATGGGCAAGTTTTATGGTCGACATCTTGATCTGATCGAAAAATTCTGTATCTTTGTAAATTGTTTTAATTCTTTACTTTAAGTGCGTGTTATGCAAAACCTCCTTTTATAAACATTCTTCTCTTCCTTCTGTTATAGATCAATGGAACAATCTTCCCAAAAATATTCGCCCAAATCCTTCTACTACCTCTTTAAAATCTTACCTTGGTAAGCAAACCACTCCGAAAACACCTAATTATTATAGTTTTGGTACCCGCAAGGGCCAAATATATCATTCACGATTACGAATGGAGTGTAGCTCTTTAAATGGCCATCTATTTGCTAAAAATATTTCTCCATCTCCCTTATGTATATGTGGTAAAGTTGAGGACAATAAACATTTTTTATTAGAATGTAGAAGATACGATAAAATAAGAAGACGCTACCTTCACTGTATGACTTATAATATAAATCTTGAACTTCTACTTTTTGGAGACAAATCTTTTTCTTTAGCTGATAATAAAATAATATTTTTAGCCGTGCAAAATTATATACTTAAAACTGGTAGGTTTTCTACAATAGATTAATAAGACGTGCAACATCTATAATAGGATTGAATTTCACCCCATAACTCTACTTTTTATATGTTTAAACTATTAATTATTAGTAATTACTGGTAACACTCGTACGTGTATTATTGAGAGTTTATGTATAAATGGTGTTAACAAGTACTGAAGATACAAGTTGCTGTTTAGTCCTGGTGATAGGTTTACATAAGTGTCTGCGACACTTGTTCCTATTTTCCATTGTCATTCTGTTTATTTGTTTAAATTGCTTATAATGAAATACAAGAAAGTTTAAACTAAAAGTGCGTGTTTAGATTTTAAGGGAAAACGTCAAGGTCACTGTTACAATGAATAGAAATTCGGTTGATAACTTGAGTTCCCTTGGGCCGATCCAACTCAAACTTCATATATATAGTGCTTCCTTACCAAAGGTGCTTGCTTGGGATTGCTATTCAGGTCCACAGGGGCGTTCAGGTCCAAAGTTCCAAAGGCAATATCACTGATACTATAAGTAGAAATCAGTTTCCTTTCAATAACTCCAATTCACTTTAGCCGATCAAACACAAAATTAATACAGTGCTTCCTCACAAAATGTACTTGCATGGAATTGCGTTCCGGGTTTGAAGGTCAAACGTCACTGGTACTATAAATAAAAAATCGGTTTCCGTGCGACCACTCCAGTTTGCTTTGGCCGATCTAACTTTCGAGTTCATATTGTGTCCCTTGACAAACGAGCTCCCCCCCCCTACATTTGACAAAAGGATACAGAACATTTCTCAATGAGACCAAAATGGCGACCAAAAAACTTGCTCATAGTCTTTACCAACCTGCATCTCTCGAATCCATATGTCGTAAGTTGTCAACAGCCTAAATCTATGAGATTCAGACAAGAAACCCGTCTGTACTCTACAAAACTGCATGGTGAAAATCAATTAGAGAATACCGAAGCGTTAACAAAATCATAATCCAAAATCGATAAAACCAGAGGCAAAATATAAACAAATGATAGATTTGCATGGAGATCCTTGTAAAAGGACAAGATAATAAGACCAGGAGTTCCGGAAGAGTAAGTGTATCCTGCTTCATCGACGACACCCGCCATGTAAATCTTTGTCACATCCAAGTAAACATCAAGTTCTCAAAAAAGAGAACGGAGTATCATTGTTAAACACAACAAGTAAACACAATGATGAGCATACTCAAAAACGGCCATCTTCATATCACTTAAAGATACCCAGTTATTCTCAAGGAGACAAAGATGGAGGCCATAAAACTTGCCCATAGTTCATAGCCCATTGATCAACCTACATCTCTCGAATCCTTGTGTTGTTAGTTCCATATCGATCACGAAAATCACGATATCTAGAACAAGCCCTAGAAGTTTGAGAAGCAGGGATGTTACTTTCAAGAAATGGAAAGTTCATGATAGGAAAATTGAAATCATCACGTTTATCGTATAGCTTAGTAGTATTAAGTTGTCCATGTTGGTCGTAGTTTAAGTAGATATCGAGGTAAGCAAGTCTGTTGTGACATTACGACATACTAAGTCGTAATTACGAGATAGTTAAGTCGTAATAACGAGATAACTAAGTCGTAATTACGACATACTAAGTCGTAATTACGAGATAGTTAAGTCGTAATTACGACATAAAAAATTACTTCATGTGGCTCTAACCGGCTTCCGTAAATTCTTACTCTATCTTATTCAGCTCTCATAACAAGAGATCGAAGACGTTCCTTCAGTTTTGTATGAGGTATGGTAGTGTACAGGGTGGAAAATCAAATATTTTGACCGAAAAGACATTTTAGGATGGGTGTTCAAGATTGATCAAAAGATCTTTCGAGCTTTTCAAAATCCACATCCCATTAATTCAACTTCTGGAGTATATAGTGTCACAATGAGACTGAAGCCCTGATTTTATGGTACTAAGAATGGTAGTAAGAAGTTTCGATAATGGCTTGGTCGAGCAATTAGCCGAGCCAGCGATAAATCGTTGCTTATAAGGATCCTAGTGTAGTTTCGGTATCCAATAAAGACGAGGTAGGTCAGCGTTTGCTCGTTCAGTGGTATTTTGAAGAGTGTAATACAGAAGCTGTCAGCATGGTTAGCCTGTATTTATTCTTTCGAAAAATCGGTCAATGTGTAAGTAGGGTTACCTAGGTAATCAAGCAGGCCTAGTTCTTTTTGCAAGGAATAAATGCAATAGCGTTTGCAAACAATGATCAAGTTGTTAGATGCTTTGTCTGCAGACACAACCACATACTTATCATGTAGATCGTTGAGTGTTGTTCGAACATCAAGGGTCAAGAAATATCGACTTGTGTTTAGTTTTCATTTTGTAACACAAATTCTTTTCTGAAAAGAGGACCTGGATGACTTCATCCATTCTGATAGTGAATCCTTTTCAGCATGTTCACGTTTAGTCCATTGTCTGGCGAAACCTTTTAGCTAGACATGATATTTTATTGGTAGCTTCCTTTGAAGGAACGGATCAATAAGTCTCAGTACAAACCCCCTTGACGCACCTTCACATGGCACAATGTTTAGGTTTCTATTGTGTTATTTAGAAAGACTTGATCTAGGTTTTAGACCATTATAAGGTTACAAACGTGAGCTTAATACCAGGTGAGCGATGCAGGCCCATTGGACCCATTGTATTTTGAATAACCAAAAGGGCCAATATTACCTTACCCACCCACAGTAAAATGCTTGGATGGGGGCTACAGATTTGTGCAAATAAATGATCTTGACCTGTTTTTGCAGTGACATGGTTAAAACATGTAAACATTTAAGTGTCATCATTTCATAAGCCAAAAGTCTGAGAGTGACAATAATTGACTGATTACATGTTTGGTAATTAAGGCTTTCGGCTCACAGTAAAGGTCACAGGGGTCAAATGTTAAATATTCAGTACCATGCAGATTTTTGGGTTTTCTGCTATGACTTCTGTTTAGAATGCCTTAAGAAAGCAAACTGATCTTCTGTCTCCAGTGTACCACCTGGGACTCTTTCTTTCTCCAGATCTCCTTACGTACTCTATCATAAACTATTTATGGAATATTCAGAGGAAGTGTTTTTCTCCTACCCACACAACTCCAACAACCCAGGTTGAGTAAACAAGAGGCCCACAGGGCCTGTATTGCTCAACTGGATAAATTGGTATCTAGGTAATCATGGTAAGATATCTTCCAAAAAGATCCATTCAGTACTTTGGTCAAAATCCATTTTAAATTAAAGACAAGTAGTGATTTAAAAGGCTTTACCTCTATTTCCCTTCCTGGGCCCCGTCCCTTTGGGGCCAGAGTCACCATTTAGGCAAAATCTGTTCCCCTTCACCCAAGGATGTTCTGACCAAATTTGGTTCAAATGCATTTATATCTTTATGACTAGTAGCGATTTAAAATAATGACCTCTATTTCCCTATTGGGCACTACCTCTCTGGCCCCTTAGGGGTCAGCGTCACTTTTTATGCAAAATCTGTTCCCCTTCACCCAAGAATGTTTTTTGAATAAATTTGGTTAAAATCCAATCAAAACTTTGACAAGTAACAGTTCAAAGGAATTACCTTTATTTCCCCTATTGGCCCCACCCTTCTAGCCCCTTAGGGGTCAGAGTCACCATTTATGAAAAATCTGTTCCCCGTCACCCAAGGATGTTCTGACCAAATTCGGTTCAAATGCACTTATAACTTTATGACTGGTAGCGACCTGTATTTCCCCTATTGGAACCAGCCCCTCTGGCTCCTTAGGTGTCAGTGTCACTTTTTATGCAAAATCTGTTCCCCTTCACCCAAGAATGTTTCTGACTAAATTTTGTTAAAAACCAGTCAAAACTTGATGACAAGAAGCAATTCAAAGCATTCAAGTGAGATGGCAGTGCAAATGATGCCATTGGAAGAAAGGTCCCACTATCAATAGAACACAATACATCTCCAGCACACTTGCAAGTGTACACACATCTACAGAGATATTAGCCAGGTGACATAGGATTAGTAGTTAGCGCCTGATAAGTAGGCTCCTATTAATTTCTCAGAATTGTATTGATTAATGTATATGTTGATTGTATAAATTGTACCCGGTATATCTATGTACTGTAAAGCCTTTAGAGTGACTTATGTTAGCTAGACAGGGTGCAATATCAAATGTTATATGCTATTATTATTCTCATTTCTAGCCTCGTCTGTCAATATACAAACAGTATTATATGTTATGGCTGTACTCTTTCTACTCTGTAATACCTCTCTACAAATAACCACAGCCCTTGTGTGGACTTGAATACAGAGCTAAACAATCACAGCCCTTGTGTGGACTTGAATACAGAGGTCAAACAACCACAGCCCTTGTGTGGACTTGAATACAGAGGTCAAACAACCACAGCCCTTGTGTGGACTTGAATACAGAGGTCAAACAACCACAGCCCTTGTGTGGACTTGAATACAGAGGTCAAACAACCACAGCCCTTGTGTGGACTTGAATACAGAGCTAAACAATCACAGCCCTTGTGTGGACTTAAATACAGAGCACAAACAACCACAGCCCTTGTGTGGACTTGAATACAGAGGTCAAACAACCACAGCCCTTGTGTGGACTTGAATACAGAGGTCAAACAACCACAGCCCTAGTGTGGACTTGAATACAGAGGTCAAACAACCACAGCCCTTGTGTGGACTTATATACAGAGCTCAAACAACCACAGCCCTTGTGTGGACTTAAATACAGAGGTCAAACAACCACAGCCCTTGTGTGGACTTAAATACAGAGGTCAAACAACCACAGCCCTTGTGTGGACTTAAATACAGAGGTCAAACAACCACAGCCCTTGTGTGGACTTGAATACAGAGGTCAAATAACCACAGCCCTTGTGTGGACTTGAATACAGAGCTGAAACCAACCACAGAACGTGGATGAATGCCTGTTGCACCCTATTCAGAAGTATACAAAGTTTAAAAGTAGGCATTGTCAAATTCAAGTGCAACTGAAAAAAAATTCTAAACTGTAGGTTGTCTAGTTGTACACAATAAGTCAAGTAAACACATTTTCTACATATAATTGCCTCGAAGGGACATAACTCTAGTAAATATTGTCGAATCAAACTGTCAGGAAAACACAACTTGTCATCGTGGTCAAGCCTGGCAAGTTTGAAAGATATTGATTGAAAACTGTAGATCTCCAAACAAACAACAGTTTACAACAGAAATGCATTTTCTACATGATGCATATATTTGGCAGCTATGCAATGCTGTTAAGCGAAAAGTTGACACATCTTAACAAAACCCATAATATATGTTAAATATAATACCTTTTCGAAGAAGCATACCAAATTTGAGAGGAATTGAAGTAAACACAAAAAAGTTCTTAAGTTTTCTACATTAAGCCCGAAATTGCATTCTTGCATAACTCTAGCGAATATTGTTGAATCAAACTGTTGTCGAGAAAACACAACTTTATGTCATGGTCGTCAAGCCTAGCAATTGTGAAGGAAGTTGGTTGAAAATTGCTTGCAGAAATCTCCAAGTTTACCACGGATGGACGGACAAAGCCATACCATAATGCACCCATCATTTTTGAGGGGCGTATAAAAATACAACATAACACAAATTACGATATGTTTGTTTTCATTTATTTATAAAAGCACCTTCATTCGTATTAATGTTCACGTATCACCACCTGTGAATGTTATTTCTGTGTTTCACTCTCAGTCTACATCCTTACCTGTTCTCTCACCTGTCACACTCAAGAGTTACCTGATTTCATCGCCATGGCAACCCTGAATGTGGAACTGGAATACACCTCCTTTTTGAAGATGTTTATGTTTTTGCTGACATTTAATTTGAACAATTTAATACTGCCATCAAAATACTTAAATTATCTATGTTGGGTGTGAATGACCCATCAATATACCTTAATTAATTATGTTGGGTCCGAATTTGAATGACCCCTTAACATAATAAGATCATGCATGGCTATACTGTCAATATATTATACTATAGCAAATATATTGTCATCAATATTGTATGAAACATTTACAACCAGAGACTGCAAATTTGTCTTGTATAGTCTATGACAACCATGGATACAATAAAACTGTACTATACACTGAAATGAATCCTACGTACACTAACTTCACTTAATTTAACTTCCGTATACAAATATAGAGAATTTATGACATTTTGAAGTGAACCTTGTTTTGAAAATGATAGTTTAGTTCTGAATATTGTGGACGATAAAGTGAATTGAAAATACAGGAGTATTTTAGAGACAATATGAAAACCTTAACAGGAACTGTTATGAATATTTCTACTTCTGATGTGCTATGTAATCAACCATAATGTGAATTACTTGTACATAAAATATTACAATTTGCTTTGATTCCTTTTGAAATTGATATATTTTTGTTTCAAAATAATAATTTAAGTTTAACGGTCAACTTAAATTCAAGTTTTCTTTTAGACAGTATACCAGTGTAGCACTTTATGAAGAGATGTGTGAACAAGTTAAACAAAGGGGAATAACTCTATCAATGTATCATGTCTGATGGGATCACTTTATGTTGTCACACCTAAGTATTTGTTTCTTTCTCTTCACATACAGGTAAAATACTTAAGTCTAATATCCTTGGGAATGTTTTGTTCACATTCCTCCACTAAGTGTTATTGTAGTGTGAACATAGTTGTGCTTACAGACACCAGATTATAGAAACCATCCCCCGCTCCCTTACAGTGGGTTTAAACATATAGGTGCTTACTATATTTGTTTTGTTGTTTGATAGTTTCGACAATAATCTACATCAGATCTTCGTGTTTTTAAATGCCACCAAAAGAATCAATAACATGATTGCATAAAATCACTTTTAATAGTATCCCAATTTTTATCAAATTATGAGTCCTATGCACTAGCTGTGTCACCATATTGGATTGTAAAGTAAGACTAAGTTGTAAATTTGTATGTTGACAGTCTACTTACACTAGAACAGCATACTCCCACCTCCCCCAGGAATATCAAGTACTGCAGATGATCTCCTCTTTTTAAGTGATAATTAATATCTGTGGTAATTAGCTAGCTAGTATGATACCATGTACACATCCCGCTAACTGTTGACAGTATCATATTCTCCATCTGATGAGCTACAACTAACACGCACAAAAACTCTACATTTAATACAAAAATAATGCTCTAAGTGAATAACGAAACAGCTTTGACAACATACTACAAAATGTTTGTATATAGGTCACAAAAGCTTTGTCCAACAAAAGTATATTATCTAACACTGAAAAAGAACCACCTGGCCAACAAAATAATGCTAACAGCTTAAACAGAAGGGGGTATGGCAGCCCATCAATAAAGCGAACACTAATGGCTGATAAAATGATCATGAATATCAGATGTTTTCTTCCAGGATTTAGCCATTTCATATACCATACTATATGTGGAATCCATTCGGTTAAAGGTTTAGGTAACCAAACATTAGTTTTGTTTGACCTGACTTTAGTATTCAGCTGGTTCACAGTACCAGTGCTATTATTATACAAACCTGAAGTTAGCTAGATTGGTGGAAAAACAGTGTCTGTCAAATTAATTAAAATTCTATACTTAAGTAGATTTCTTTTTTTTCTCTTTTTTAGAAAATGAACAAATATCACAATTTTACTTAAATATATGTTATAAATCACAGATAGATATATAATAGACAATGATAAATGTATACATTTTGTGGAGAACCCATCCGCAGCATTGCGGACCAGTAAAGGATGACAGGTCAAAGTTCAGCCTTACTAAAGCTTAACGTAGGTCCTCTTGTCATACAACTAAAGGTGCTGAAAGGCAAGATTCTTCATTTTTGTTATATGCATTCATAAGCAGTGATAATAAAATGATTATCACTGTTCTCACATACGGCTGTTCATTATAGATAACAAAGTCAGTACTCGCACACCCACACACTCAAACAGTCACACATATACATACACTTGTCTACAAACACACACAATCACACCCATGCAAAAAATGCTTGGCAATAAATGTGACCATTGCTTATCTAAATAGCAGACTTGAACCATACTGGAGGTAAACATAATGGTGCTTATATCAAAACTAATATTGCAGTACTGTAATAACATTGATGACTGCAGTTGTGATTGAAAATGAGACCTTTAGGTATATATGTAGTTAAACCGAGGAATAAGATCTAAGTCCATGGTTAAAGATACTTTGACTTAAGTAGATAGGGAAATGTAGCTAGTAACTTTACAACACATATACATAGCTGTACATAAAGCTAATAAGTTAAACCTAGCTCTAGCACAATGTGTGGGTGTTATTTAACTCTCAAGGTATCAAATAATCATTTTAACTGTTGAATAACATTTTGTTTATACCACACGTGGAATGAACTCTAAATACATTTTGATTGGCTGACATGATGAACTTTGACCGTAACAATGTCACTTGCTGATTGTTAACGACGTCATGGATTGCTGACGTCGTCACCACTTGGCGGGAACATATACGTGATGATACGTTTTGCGCATATTATAGTCCACAGTTCTCTCCAGTTGTTGCCGACTGAGATTGTGGTAGAAACAGGTCACATGACTCGAGGTTGTTGGATATGGAATTTATTTCACTCGAGTTAATTATTTTTTAAAAGTTCAAAAGACACGAGCTTTATTTTGTAACTTTTAAAAAACAATTAACTTGAGTGAAATAAATTCCATATCCAACAACTACTCGTGTAATAAACCTCTATTTCTAACACTGACCTTATTATTGCTCAATCTGTGTAACCAATAATTTTATTAAGTTTTTATTGAATAAAGAGAAGCATCAATTTGTATGTTAGCGACTTTTGTTTTAGTTCCATTGAGAGAGACACTGGACTAGTAGTCTGTAGCCCTAGGTACAAGATCTAGTGGAGACACTATAAAACGGATCTGGGTTACACATTCACCAGTGAGAATAATTACTGATCATACCATTTTCTCAATAAGGAACAAATAATGAGCCAGCACCACTGGTTTATACTAAAATGTGTGTAACAGTTACATTTATATAGAAGTTAATGACTACATGTGTAGGTAAACGTTAAACAAGGTAAGTGGGGTACAAATAATACTTGTGTAAATAAATACAACATGCTCCATATAACACTCACCACAAGTATTTATACATGATCCTACTATAAACTAGAACTGTTCGATCACACATTCTCCCACTACATCTATCACAGTACACACATACTTGATCCATGCATTTATATACACAATATCATTAACATGTTAATACACCATCACGTTTTATTCCCTCACATTGAACTTAGCTTTTATAGATTCTGAAAATCAGAAAATTGTTTAATACTTTCAATGCAATGTTCTAGGACGTTTTTCAACAGTTTTAAATGTTTTGTTTTGTAATGCTCTAATCCTAGGAGGTTACTCCTACCAACTATGTCATTATTCCAGAAACTTGATGGGGCGACTCACAATGTTTTACAAATAAACATTTACTTATCAAATTTATTTACAATTAAAATTCTTTAATGTCACCAAAAGAAGCAATATTACTGCTTTATATGACTTATGTGTCATGCATATTCATAAGGTCAAAAATACGATAATAACATAAAAATAACAACAAGTGTAGATAACTGTCCTGTTACAACAGTTTCCTCACTTCAAAGAACCATGTCTTACCATATAGCTGGTAAATCTTGTAAGGCTTTAATTAGGTAATTTGGCAGGTCCACATATATATCAATAAAGTTTAAATTGCCAAAGCTTACCTAAGTCAAATTAAGAGCCGTTAATATTTTTATCTTAAGGTCTCTCGGTCCGTTGATTATCGTTCTTGGCAAAAACATGGCCGCTTTGACGGATATAAAATTTGATACCTATCGTGGGTAAGAAATTCACCATACATACGCCGATGATCATGCAATTTGCAATCCGGCAAAGGCCCAAGCGTCTGCTAGAATCAATGTAAACGATAGAATGTTAAGTTGGTTGCGTAATTATCGACTATATCAACCTGATCTTATGTAAACGTGTTGTGTAAACAATACAGTATGGTATAGGGGAGGTAATTATTTTTTGAGTTATTCCCATCTATCAGAAATCTGTTTATGTAAAACATGTATTTGGGAGTGAATACAAGGACTTGGAACTGGTAACACGCGTTTGTGTTTTTATCTACAACGATGTCAAGATGTGAGTTTCATATGCGGGTCCCCCACTTACCCTCATTCATCTATATTAGTATAGTAATGTAAACACCAAGACGTCCGCTTTACTTCTTTACAACTGCATCATTAAGCAAACACATGGCTTTATATTTATTCGATATTTAATGCAACATGTTCTGATGATATCACTATTCAATAAATGCCATAAATGCTAGTTATAAACTATTTTCTGTGTAATCTGATACCAGGCGAGTGGATACATTCAAATCAGGCTAAAGCAATCGATAAACCTAATATCTCACTACTTTCAACGCATTATGTGATATGGGAAAATCTATAACTCCTACAATTAAGTCCAGTTGCAGTGAAAGGGGAGGCAATTGAAACAAAAAAAACTATAATTCTGATTATTTTCCCCAAATTTTAAGTGAAATAATATTTTTTGGTTCTATTTTTTCATGCTTTGTTAAATAAGGAATGTTTCTTCATAACATAACCTTAACAAATCAGTTTTTCATCCACACAATGTTTTGATATTTGAAAATGTTGAAGAAAAACATACATATAATTGTTTGTTTTGTTGAATAAAAGTTATACGAAACATAAAATATTTGCCTTCTTTTCTGTTTTATATGTATATATAACGTTAGGAGTGTAATACATTAAAACGTAATATGTTAGTTGTTGATTTCGCTCTTTCTGGTGTTTTCCCTGAAAATATCAGTTTTCCACCCCAAAAAGATTTCTGCAGCTTTTCGGCCAATTACAACAAAAATACTTGTTCTTTATGCACTAGTAAACATTTGAGTGAAATTTCATGAAATTCCTATGGATATTGACAAAGGAACCGAGTGACCTTCAGATATTTTGTTAAATGAATCTCATCAACATAGGAAAGATTGATGTGGGCACAACAAAAGAAGCTGGTTTAGGACCGAAAGATAGCAGTTTTTACGATACCATGGGTTTCAAAAACTGAGTAAGGACAACTCTTTACCATTCTAAGCGTGAAACTAAAAAAAATCTGTCTTATGATGGGTTAACAAATTCTTGACAATAAAATTAACTTACAGTTTGTACATCCATATCATCAAACCTTACATACACAAAAAGACCTGCTGTAGGGTATCCAACACAATATCTTGATAAATGGGTCACAAGCAAGTACACCTGTTAACCTTAATGTTGAAACAAGGCTGTGCAAGTTTGATAGGTAATAAATTATCATGACCATATAGAAAGAATCGTAATTGTTTATCACCAGCAAATATATAACTATATAGTACCCATAGACCTTGAATACTTATACTACCCATAGACCTATAACACAGACTTTTCGCCCTTTACTTATTTTCAAATGGCACAAAGAATTTTTATAGAGATATAAGGAGCATGTGTACAGGAATATTTAATATCTAAGAGAATCTGTATACAGAAATATTGAATCTTTGAATCTTTAAATCCAAAACATTTATTAAAAAAAAAATGAAAATTACAGTCAAACCTGCTCTAACGGCCACTTTGAATAAGCGGCCACCTCCTTTAAGCGGCAAGTCTGTGGTCGCCCGATGGAAAACACTATATATTGAACCTTAAATAAGCGGTCACATGTCTAACGCGGCCAACGGCCACACAAATTTGCCCCAAGTGATTGTATCGTCCCGTATTAAGCCGCCATTTTGTCCGGAAATAGACATCTGCGACGATCACATGACCAGTTATTTGTTATCGATCGTCTGTATTGTGATAATGATTTCCATATTTGAAGTTTGCTTGTAAATGACTGATTTTTTCAAATTTATCGAGAACAATGTTTTAAAGTGTAACATTAATAAATAACTAATGTTCTTCATCAATCCCCTTAATATATTATCTTACACATTTTGCTGATAATCTCAATACTGGTGGTTAAGGTGCAAAAAAAAAAATTGATCAAACTGGCTTAACTTTCCGATTTCCTTTCTTATACAAACATTTCAATCCAGTACCGAGCACTTAATGTAATATCTAGTAGCTTAATGTTCGCTAGAAATGGTGGATCACATAACAACATCCTGTCAATATTCCTTTCATTTATCTTACAAACTACACATCATAAATATTACATGTAAATAAATGTGAACACGCCTTTACTGTTGACTTACAAATACATGTATTGTCAACTTACATTGACTGTCGACATACAAAATACATGTATTGTCAACTAACATTAACTGTTGACATACAAAATACATGTATTGTCAACTTACATTAACTGTTGACATATAAAATACATGTATTGTCAACTTACATTGACTGTCGACATACAAGATACATGTATTTTCAACTTACATTGACTGTCGACATACAAAATACATGTAATGTCAACTTACATTGACTGTCGACATACAAAATACATGTATTGTCAACTTACATTGACTGTCGACATACAAAATACATGTATTGTCAACTTACATTGACTGTTGACATACAAAATACGTGTAATGTCAACTTACATTAACTGTTGACATACAAAATACATGTATTGTCAACTTACATTAACTGTCGACATACAAAATACATGTATTGTCAACTTACATTAACTGTCGACATACAAAATACATGTATTGTCAACTTACATTAACTGTCGACATACAAATACATGTATTGTTAACTAATAAACAGAAGTTTTACATTTTCGATCAATTATGCACCAGTCGTAACAAAATAACTGATACATGTATTAGAGTATGATATAAAGTTGTCATACATATGTATAGACTTACCTAGACCTAACACTGTGATGACATACATATGTATAGACTTACCTAGACCTAACACTGTGATGACATACATATGTATAGACTTACCTAGACCTAACACTGTGATGACATATCTCACCATCGTGAGAATGACATATCTCCAACGATATCATCATGATTTGATGCAATAGATCACAAGACTGATCCAATGACAATCTAGATCCAGGATCGTGAGGATTTAAACTTAAGGAAGAGGGTCTCACCAATTTTCTACTGTATTCACAGTTTTCCTGTTACATGTATTCCACCAAAGGCTATTATAGGTGACTGGCCTATTTAGAGAATTAGACATTTTGAATTAATATCAGTATTGTTGCAGAAAAGCAGTAACATCATTAACATCTTAACCTATTGCGGGAGAAACTGATTTGGAAAAATCCTTTTTCATAAATTCGCTTTGAAGAAGCAAATGGGCAAGCAACTCCGGGTGGTCTCTGGAAAACATTGTTTTTTTTTCAATAAATATAAATCAAAGAGCATTGGGTCTCTCCTCCTTAAGTATAAATCTTAAAGTTTCATCTTAAAGTCTGACTGAAGACAGTTTCACGATCCTGGGGACTAATTACTGTTACATGACATATAACATAATACGGTGAATACTGACGATGATGAAAATCTTGGTCCGCTGGCTGTGTCCATAGCAATGCCTTTTGGTCAATGCAAGAAATATTTGGCATAATGACTATCAAGATATGACACAATCACTACCCTTCTCCTCCTTGACCTTGCTCTCAATGTCATTCTCCTCTACAGTTTCAATGTCCATCGTGCGCATGGCTTGTAACACAGGTGATATTTGACCTTCGTCCAGAGGAGAGTTCTCTATGGGCGTGGTGCTTAACTGTAGAGTAGGCGGTGTCTGTTCCACAAGTTTATTTAACACATGAATTTGTCCTCGAATCGCATGTAGGAATGGCTTGTACCCCAAACTGGAAAAAAAGAGTAGACAACCATTATTTTTCATGGTTTGAAACAGGTGTCAGCTCAATTCCAGTTCCTAATGTTTCACATTATCTGAAGTCACATAGTCATAGTTAGACGAATCTCTTAAAGTTTCTTCTGAAGTACAGAGTCTTTCTTAGTAATCAAGCTTTTTCAGGTACATGTATTATACTTACCACTCAGTATCCGACCAGAGTTCTAGGTAGGACAGTCCCTCCCTCATACGTGTACTATGCTTACCACTCAGTATCCGACCAGAGTTCTAGGTAGAACAGCCCCCCCCCCCCATACATGTACTATACTTACCACTCAGTATCCGACCAGAGTTCTAGGTACAGTCCTCCCTCATACGTGTACTATACTTACCACTCAGTATCCGACCAGAGTTCTAGGTAGGATAGTCCCTCCCTCATACGTATACTATACTTACCACTCAGTATCCGACCAGAGTTCTAGGTACAGTCCTCCCTCATACGTGTACTATACTTACCACTCAGTATCCGACCAGAGTTCTAGGTAGGACAGTCCCTCCCTCATACGTGTACTATACTTACCACCCAGTATCCGACCAGAGTTCTAGGTAGGACAGTCCCTCCCTCATACGTGTACTATACTTACCACTCAGTATCCGACCAGAGTTCTAGGTAGGACAGTCCCTCCCTCATACGTGTACTATACTTACCACTCAGTATCCGACCAGAGTTCTAGGTAGGATAGTCCCCCCCTCATACGTGTACTATACTTACCACTCGTGTACTATACTTACCACCCAGTATCCGACCAAAGTTCTAGGTAAGTCCCTCCCTCATACGTGTACTATACTTACCACTCAGTATCCGACCAGAGTTCTAGGTACAGTCCCTCCCTCATACGTGTACTATACTTACCACTCAGTATCCGACCAGAGTTCTAGGTAGGACAGTCCCTCCCTCATACGTGTACTATACTTACCACTCAGTATCCGACCAGAGTTCTAGGTAGAACAGTCCTTCCCTCATACGTGTACTATACTTACCACTCAGTATCCGACCAGAGTTCTAGGTAGGACAGTCCTTCCCTCATACGTGTACTATACTTACCACTCAGTATCTGACCAGAGTTCTAGGTAGGACAGTCCCTCCCTCATACGTGTACTATACTTACCACTCAGTATCCGACCAGAGTTCTAGGTAGGACAGTCCCTCCCTCATACGTGTACTATACTTACCACTCAGTATCCGACCAGAGCTCTAGGTAGAACAGTCCCTCCCTCATACGTGTACTATACTTACCACTCAGTATCCGACCAGAGTTCTAGGTAGGACAGTCCCTCCCTCATACGTGTACTATACTTACCACTCAGTATCCGACCAGAGCTCTAGGTAGAACAGTCCCTCCCTCATACGTGTACTATACTTACCACTCAGTATCCGACCAGAGTTCTAGGTAGGACAGTCCTTCCCTCATACGTGTACTATACTTACCACTCAGTATCTGACCAGAGTTCTAGGTAGGACAGTCCCTCCCTCATACGTGTACTATACTTACCACTCAGTATCCGACCAGAGTTCTAGGTAGGATAGTCCCTCCCTCATACGTGTACTATACTTACCACTCAGTATCCGACCAGAGCTCTAGGTAGAACAGTCCCTCCCTCATACGTGTACTATACTTACCACTCAGTATCCGACCAGAGTTCTAGGTAGGACAGTCCCTCCCTCATACGTGTACTATACTTACCACTCAGTATCCGACCAGAGCTCTAGGTAGAACAGTCCCTCCCTCATACGTGTACTATACTTACCACTCAGTATCCGACCAGAGCTCTAGGTAGAACAGTCCCTCCCTCATACGTGTACTATACTTACCACTCAGTATCCGACCAGAGTTCTAGGTACAGTCCCTCCCTCATTCGTGTACTATACTTACCACTCAGTATCCGACCAGAGTTCTAGGTAGGATAGTCCCCCCTTCATACGTGTACTATACTTACCATTCAGTATCCGACCAGAGTTCTAGGTAGGATAGTCCCCCCTTCATACGTGTACTATACTTACCACTTAGTATCCGACCAGAGTTCTAGGTAGAACAGTCCCTCCATCATACGTGTACTATACTTACCACTCAGTATCCGACCAGAGTTCTAGGTACAGTCCCTCCCTCATTCGTGTACTATACTTACCACTCAGTATCCGACCAGAGTTCTAGGTAGGATAGTCCCCCCTTCATACGTGTACTATACTTACCACTCAGTATCCGACCACAGTTCTAGGTAGGACAGTACCTCCATCATACGTGTACTATACTTACCACTCAGTATCCGACCAGAGTTCTAGGTAGGATTGTCCCTCCATCATACGTGTACTATACTTACCACTCAGTATCCGACCACAGTTTTAGGTAGGACAGTACCTCCATCATACGTGTACTATACTTACCACTCAGTATCCGACCAGAGTTCTAGGTACAGTCCCTCCCTCATACGTGTACTATACTTACCACTCAGTATCCGACCAGAGTTCTAGGTAGGATAGTCCCCCCTTCATACGTGTACTATACTTACCACTCAGTATCCGACCAGAGTTCTAGGTAGGACAGTCCCTCCCTCATACGTGCCACAATCTCCAAGGGCGTGTCCGTCATACTGGCTGTGTTGACAGTTCTCACCACGGCCAGAGCATCACGCAGCAGTACGGAGAAGATGAGGGCCCACTCCAGACATCCAGCCTCTAAAGCTATCTGGAGCAAGTACCTGGTAGACCAATCAATGTACCTCGTCACTTAAATCTCTCTGACGACAATATCAAACAGAAACAGTGTGCTAACCATGTAGGGTTCACCTAAATAGGGCTTGAACAAGCTTCCTAAATTCGCCTCATGATTTAGATTGTCGATTGGCTTTAAAATGATACAAAAGCAAATATTTGGAATACAGCTGGGTAAAATTCATTCACTAAGTCACAATAGGGACTTAAAAACCATTTTTATGTCTCAGAAACTGTTGGTACACTGACAAGGTTTAATTTGTAGTACATTATACCACAGCTACATATTAATAGATTATTAGGTGAACTAAGAAAAATGCGAAGAGACACTCACCTGAGTTCCAGTTCTGACTGTATGGGGCCCTTGTTGGCCATCTCTTGGGAGAGAATCTCCAGTTCTGGTGACAGAGGTTCGGTACAGCTGCTGACGTCAGCCAGATATTCAAACTCGCCCAGCAGAGAACTGTTATCTGACACTTCCACTGTGGCCAGACTACTCTCCTCAGCTGAAAACAAGTCCATTTAAGTCTGGTGTTACAACAAGTCCATTAAAGTCTGGTGTTAAAACAAGCTTGTTGAAGTCTGGTGTTACAACAAGTCCATTATTAGTCTGGTGTTAAAACAAGTCAATTAAAGTCTGGTGTTAAAACAAGTCCATTAAAGTCTGGTGTTACAACAAGTCCATTAAAGTCTGGTGTTAAAACAAGTCCATTAACGTCTGGTGTTAAAACAAGCCCATTAAAGTCTGGTGTTAAAACAAGTCCATTTAAGTCTGGTGTTACAACAAGTCCATTATTAGTCTGTTGTTAAAACAAGTCCATTATTAGTCTGGTGTTAAAACAAGTCCATTATTAGACTGTTGTTAAAACAAGTCCATTATTAGTCTGGTGTTAAAACAAGTCCATTAAAGTCTGGTGTTAAAACAAGCCCATTAAAAACTGGTGTTAAAACAAGTCCATTAAAGTCTGGTGTTAAAACAAGTCCATTATAAGTCTGTTGTTAAATTAAGTCCATTATTAGTCTGGTGTTAAAACAAGTCCATTATTAGTCTGGTGTTAAAACAAGTCCATTATAAGTCTAAGTTGAGAATAAGTCCATTATTAGTCGAAGTGAATTCTTGTATGTTGCTAAGGTGCTTTACGATTTTGATACATACAGTGTACCCTCGTTATACCGCCACCTTTCGTCCACAGCAATTATGGTGGTATGAAGAGGGTGGCGATATTAGCGAATTACAGAAATTATTACCATGAAATGAATTGCATAATATATTGCATTTCCAACATTTGATTAAAAACAAGCTTAGAATTATGTCGTCATATAAATCTTCATTGGCACAAATTTATATCTGAAAATGGTTATTGATCTTTTTTTGCCGCATGCCATTCCAAATGGAACACTAAAGATTTCCTCGATCTCAAAAAACAGAACAATATGGCATTATCGTCGAGGGAAATGTATAGCAATTCGGGACACTTGTATTTTACAGGGTGTGGCGGAAGGCGATATGTGAGGGTGGCGAACTTAACGAGGGAATTATATAGAAGGGAAATCCGTTCTAGAGGTTTAGGTGGCAGTATGCGAGGTTGGCGGTAGATTCGGGTGGCGATAGGTCGAGGGTACACTGCAATTGCAGAATCTTCAAAAAGTCCAAAATATATATATGTTTAATTTGACAGTTTTTTACAAGTAAGTTGGTAAATAATTGGACACTTAGACCAGAAAAAGAGTATGGGTATCAAAATGGGGCTGTTTTAATGTGATAGTGTGTATATCAAGTAAAGTATCACAGAATGTCTGAGATTAAAAGAATCTTTCACTCCCTTGGGGGTGAGACAGGGGAATCTCAATCCGAGGGGTAAGATTCTTAAGTTGCCAAAAATAAGGCTTGCCAAGTGTTTGGCAGCTTAAGAATCTTACCCCCAGGGTTGAGATATCCTGTCTCACTACCAAGGAGGTGAATGATTATTTCTCTTACCCTGTTAAACCTCATATATATCTAATATTGACGTTACATCAATGCAAGATAATGTTGATGTGATTGAGATGTCAACGTGACGTCATCGTATTGTTGCTGTGACGTCATTGTATTGTTGCTACGAATTCTTACAATTGTTGAGAACGTGCAAAAAGCTTGTCTCAACCTAGGGTGAGATAAGAAAATCTAACACCAGTAAAAGTGTCGATATCCCTGTCTAGGGTAAGAAAAATTACTGTCTACAGGTAAAATGGAGTCTCAGCACAGGAGGGGGAATCATAGTGAAATGCATCCCGTCAAACAGTTTCTACAGTAATGCATCTTAGAGAATAGATATGATTTTAACTATTTTGCATTTAAAACAACAGAGTTGACCAGGTTGGTTTTTTATGGTTTCCAGTTCCATCAGGTAACAAACTGCTATATATCAGGGAGTTTTCTTCAAGGTGTGAAGTTGTTAGAAACACCTTGACATGTGTAAGAGTTCCAACTGTTATAAGTACTATAAAATCATCTTTAGTTAGCAGTGTCACATGCCATATTGACCGTTGTATATATTTGATTCATTTTAGTATTTGAATTGCGCGCCGTTTTTGTCAAGAGAAACTCACTCAGGTAAGTTGAGCATGCGCAGATCAGTGAGAAGCTTTTTGAGCGGCGGACATTACAGGTAAACGAGAAATCGTCTACGTGAAAGCACAAACAGCTGATTGCGGTAAGTTAAAGTACATAAAAGTGATATTAGTATTTCAATAACACATGTATTAGGTCATGTATGTTTGCTGGGCCCTCTAAATGAGCGAGAAAGTGGTATTTGACAGGTTAAACCTGTAAGCGTACACGGTACCGGTAATGCACGGGCTGTGTATATATGCGTGTGTATGAGGTCAGATAGAATGTAAACAAAGGCCTGGTTAGTTTCGTTCAGCTTGATATGATATGTAGATATAGTAAAAGGATTCTACTCAGCTTAATTATAAGATATATAATTGAGATATAGTGATATTTGGAGGTAATACACATCATTGATTCATGATTCATGTGCAGGATAGTGCGTTGATAAATAAGCTTGTTTATACTGTCATAGATAAGCACTGTTTATAATATCATATTGTAATGTTTATAACCGATATTTGAATAGGTTATACATATATTGTCGCTTTTCCATGGGCTCTCGTCGCTACACCCTGATGAAGGGCCATACACTGCTGGTCATGTAGTCCTAGTATATCCGATGAAAACCTACCACCGTTATTATCAGAGGACCTGACGCTGATGGTCCAGACAGCAGTCTGCCAACATCATGCTTACCTGAACCTGTGTAGTCTGGTAGAGGGTAATATGTTTTATACCCAACATGTCTTCAGTGTGAAGAGTGAGTCTGTGTGACTTATATATATAGCCAGAGCCAAGCCAGAGACTTACCTACCATTGGCTGGTCTGTGTGACCAACTGTAGTGTTTGGTTGGCTGGTCTGTGTGACCAACTGTATTATTTGATTGGCTAGTCTGTGTGACCAATTGGATCTTTGACTCTTGGAGTGGTTGGTCTGTGTGACCATATGTGTTCTCCATATTTCATTGGCCTGTGTGACCGATGGTGACTTTACGGAATGTTTGTTGAGTGGTGGATTGACAACAACGGATGGACAGTATCATCGTGATAACGTGGAAGAGGATTGCCCAGAATGTGTGTCCAAAAAGCTACATGAACTGTAGGATTTTGTGTATAAAGCAATTAATCATCATTTGTACATATATCATAGCTCATCATTGAATGAGAAAGAGAGAGAACCATTTTGAATGTGTGTGAGAAATTGCTGTTATATGTCTTAAATAGTATGTACTGTAAATAAATTGTATATATTGTATTTAGGATTTTTGTCTTATGTATAGGGGAATCAACATTCAAGTAATCCCGTTCGGTTCTCGTTACAAGCAGGTTTACATGATTGCCATGAAACTGAAATGTACACCTACTATATTCAATCTGTATACCTGGTTTATTCAATTTGAATAACAGGTATATTCAATCTGTACACCAGGTACATTCAATCTGTACACCTGGTATATTAAATCTGTATACCTGGTATATTCAATCTTCACACCAGGTATACTCACTCTGTATACCTGGTATATTCAATCTTCACACCAGGTATACTCACTCTGTATACCTGGTATATTCAATCTGTATATACCTGGTATATTCAATCTGTATATCTGGTATATTCAATCTGTATATACCTGGTATATTCAATCTGTATATCTGGTATATTCAATCTGTATATCTGGTATATTCAATCTGTATATCTGGTATATTCAATCTGTATATATCTGGTATATTCAATCTGTATATATCTGGTATATTCAATCTGTATATCTGGTATATTCAATCTGTATATCTGGTATATTCAATCTGTATATCTGGTATATTCAATCTGTATATACCTGGTATATTCAATCTGTATATATCTGGTATATTCAATCTGTATATCTGGTATATTCAATCTGTATATACCTGGTATATTCAATCTGTATATCTGGTATATTCAATCTGTATATCTGGTATACTCACTCTGTATACCTGGTATATTCAATCTGTATATACCTGGTATATTCAATCTGTATATACCTGGTATATTCAATCTGTACACCTGGTATATTCAATCTGTATATACCTGGTATATTCAATCTGTATATACCTGGTATATTCAATCTGTACACCTGGTATATTCAATCTGTACACCTGGTATATTCAATCTGTACACCAGGTATACTCAATCTGTACACCTGGTATATTAAATCTGTACACCAGGTATACTCACTCTGTATACCTGGTATATTCAATCTGTATATACCTGGTATATTCAATCTGTACACCTGGTATATTCAATCTGTACACCAGGTATACTCAATCTGTATACCTGGTATATTCAATCTGTATATACCTGGTATATTCAATCTGTATATACCTGGTATATTCAATCTGTATATACCTGGTATATTCAATCTGTACACCAGGTATACTCAATCTGTACACCTGGTATATTAAATCTGTACACCAGGTATACTCACTCTGTATACCTGGTATATTCAATCTGTATATACCTGGTATATTCAATCTGTATATACCTGGTATATTCAATCTGTACACCTGGTATATTCAATCTGTACACCAGGTATACTCAATCTGTATACCTGGTATATTCAATCTGTATATACCTGGTATATTCAATCTGTATATACCTGGTATATTCAATCTGTATATACCTGGTATATTCAATCTGTATATACCTGGTATATTCAATCTGTATATACCTGGTATATTCAATCTGTATACATCTGATATATTCAATCTGTATATACCTGGTATATTCAATCTGTATACATCTGATATATTCAATCTGTATATACCTGGTATATTCAATCTGTATATACCTGGTATATTCAATCTGTATATACCTGGTATATTCAATCTGTATATACCTGGTATATTCAATCTGTATATACCTGGTATATTCAATCTGTATATACCTGGTATATTCAATCTGTATATACCTGGTATATTCAATCTGTATATACCTGGTATATTCAATCTGTATATACCTGGTATATTCAATCTGTATATACCTGGTATATTCAATCTGTATATACCTGGTATATTCAATCTGAATACACCTGTTAGGTTTAGGTAGCTCTCTGATCCTGTGGTCGGGTATTTACTATGTGATTCTGTGGTCGAGTACTTACTATGTGACATCTGAGGTCGGAGGAAGACGTCGTCAGAGAGGGAGTGAGATAAGTTCTGGTCGTTAGATCCTGGCCGCGTGGTTCCCAGGTACTGGCTATATGTCCCTCCCTCCTCTCTCTCTCTTCTCTCTCCTGGAGATGCACCTCGTTCTGTCTTCCCTAACTCCTCTTCTAGTAGTGAGACGGAAGCCAAACTTGAAGTTGAAACTGCAACAAGTAGATCAACCTTGTTCACCAAGATGTAAAAGAGTTTGTATCAACTGTCTCATGGACTCGGTTTTTGGTGATTTCTCAATGAACATTCTACAGATGTCACGAGTCATACCTTATTTCATTACTTAGTGAGAACTTTTAACAATATACCCAAACACTATTGAGGTTTGGTAGAAATGCCAAGAAACAGTTTTTCATTGGCCTTTATTACATTTGTAGGTCCATTTACATACTTTGGGTTAGAGATTATGTGCAGAATTCCTTAACCAAAACAGGATAAATAAGTTGTATCAAGTTTGAAGTCATCTTTTCAGGGTTATAAAGGAAATATTTCCTAAACACACTAGAGATGTGGACATCATATATTCAAGTCACAGTAATTACAAGTTTTATTTGTGACATTATTACGGTATGAAGACAAGATAGTGCTATTGTCGTGACATAATTACGGTATGAAGACAAGATAGCGCTATTGTCGTGACATAATTACGGTATGAAGACAAGACAGCACTATTGTCGTGACATAATTACGGTATGAAGACAAGATAGTGCTATTGTTGTGGCATTATTACGGTATGAAGACAAGACAGCGCTATTGTTGTGACATTATTACGGTATGAAGACAAGACAGCACTATTGTCGTGACATAATTACGGTATGAAGACAAGACAGCACTATTGTTGTGACATTATTACGGTATGAAGACAAGACAGCGCTATTGTCATGACACTATTACGGTATGAAGACAAGACAGCACTATTGTCGTGACATAATTACGGTATGAAGACAAGACAGCACTATTGTCGTGACATAATTACGGTATGAAGACAAGACAGCACTATTGTTGTGACATTATTACTGTATGAAGACAAGACAGCACTATTGTTGTGACATTATTACGGTATGAAGACAAGACAGCACTATTGTTGTGACATTATTACGGTATGAAGACAAGATAGTGCTATTGTTGTGACATAATTACGGTATGAAGACAAGACAGCACTATTGTTGTGACATTATTACGGTATGAAGACAAGATAGTGCTATTGTTGTGACATAATTACGGTATGAAGACAAGACAGCACTATTGTTGTGACATTATTACGGTATGAAGACAAGATAGTGCTATTGTCGTGACATAATTACGGTATGAAGACAAGACAGCACTATTGTCGTGACATAATTACGGTATGAAGACAAGACAGCACTATTGTCGTGACATTATTACGGTATGAAGACAAGACAGCACTATTGTCGTGACATTATTACGGTATGAAGACAAGACAGCACTATTGTCGTGACATTATTACGGTATGAAGACAAGACAGCACTATTGTCGTGACATTATTACGGTATGAAGACAAGACAGCACTATTGTCGTGACATTATTACGGTATGAAGACAAGATAGCGCTATTGTTGTGACATTATTACGGTATGAAGACAAGATAGCGCTATTGTTGTGACATTATTACTGTATGAATGTGCTACTGTACTTACATGTTTTGTTTTTAAGCTGTTGAAAGGCAGAGTAGGATAGTATAGGGAACGGCCACAGGAACTGTTGGTGAAGGTCTCGTAAAGCTGTCACAAAGTCCTCAACCTTCGCAGCTCGCAACCTTGTTATAGCAATATCGTTATTACACATATTAATGGTAGGTAGCAGAAGTAAGTACAGCAGAAAATATAAAGATTTTAGTTTATGTTAACTATGTATATTCAAAATTTTACAATAACTGAACACATAGCAAATAAAACCCACAAAATTTACAAATGTTTTTTTTCCTTTCTGAAACATACCTTTCTCGTTTGAGCCAGGACACAAGTTGAAAATCCTCCATATTTGCAGCGAAGTAACCCAAGTCTCGCATCTTGTTTGCTTCGGTAAGACGTCGACAGTGGCGACACAGAATCACATCTATATATACCTGGTCGGCTGTTGAATCGTCTTTGGGCTTTGGCGACATTCTGACGGGTAAATATATAACAGTTATTATACTACCACACACGTATTCAGAGTCCACCACTGAAAAGTAATCTCCTCGTGAGGTAGTCTTTCAATTAAGGATCATTTAACCTTAACATAACTGAACTTAGACGTTTTAAACGTAATCTTTCAACACAAGTGGTTTCTGGAGGTGGTTAGACCAAAAAAGGAAGACAAAATTATACATGACTTATATAACATCAGGTGAAATTTTGATACATAATGCCCATCATCAAGATTTCGTTAAAAATACAGGGTAAATAATGTTAATAAAAAAAGATTCATGTAAAGATTTGAGAAAACTACCCTAAGTAAGTCTAGCTTTTGTATGTACTGACCTTCTGCCGTGGGCTGGGTTGTCTGACACAGTGTGTTTCAGTTTCTCCTTGACCTTGACATTCTGTACTACGTCTGTAGAGGTCACACTTGAACTTCGTACACGGTTAATATTACTGACATTGCTAACACTGGTGAAGCTGAAGCCGTCTGCGTCGGGCGGTGATATTGGGGGGCTGGGGTAGCCCGAGGCACGGCCATGTGACGATAGGTTGGTGGGCGAGTCCACATCAGAAGGATCTAATAACAAATCAATATGGTTTATCAAACACTTAGAAATCAGGAACAGAAGAGATGAAATTCTATTTCAAAACAAAAATGCAACTATTCACACAGCCAAAATATTACCAGTTGACTGGACGAGAACCTATATTATAAAATCCCAATCTACCAGTCAAGGCGTCAACAAGAGTGCAGTGTTTACAGGCCCACAAGTACTAGTCTGACTTCTGTAATTGGGAAGTCTGACCAAGTTTGTACTACTTTCCAGTATGGTTTAAGAAGCAGAAGATCTTGCAATCTAAAGTTAATGGAAAATCATGGAAGACTGGAAAGAAGCATTAGAAAATCATGGAATACTGGAAGGAAGCAACAGAAAATCATGGAAGACTTGACGGAAGCATTAGAATATCATGGAAAACTGGAAGAAAGCATTGGACAAAGGAAATCAAGTTGATACAGTGTAGTTCTTGACTTAAGGAAGGCATCTGAAACAGTTTCTATCAAAAACTATTAGAGAAAGTCAATGGATATAGTCTTGGAGGAAACAGAAGGCAGTGTGTTAGGTCTAACATTGTCTGTGCTCACTCTAGCCATTAGCTTTTTCATTGCTTATTTGCTAAAAGAAAATATATGCCTTTAGCTACTTTTGCTAATGGAATTTGTGTTGAATAAACCATTTTCATAAACACTGACTCCCTATAAATGTATAAAAAGAATTGATTCAATTCAATGAATGGTATGTTAAATACATCAAAACATATTAATATTAGCACTTGAATTTTGACTCTACTAATGAGTAAAAGTTGCTTAAGGAAATTCTTACTTGCTAAAAGAGAAAAGTGGTCTTTAGTGACTTTTGCTAAAACATTAATCAGACTAGAGTGAGCACAGATTGTTTCTGCTTTACGTGCAGTAAAATCTATAATCTATGGTAAAACTATTTGTGGATGATGCTAAGATCTACAGTGAAATCTCATCAAAACAGAACGGAGAATCACTAAAGGTCAATAACAAGGTTAACAACCAAATCATAGCTTATGAACCTAAACATGATGTTAATAACATGAACATTCTTATTGGGAGTAATACATCAGACCAGTCAATTACATCTCACATGTGACCGATCAATCACAACTCACATGTGACTGGTCAAGACATCTCACATGTGACTGGTCAATTGCATCTCACATGTGACTGGTCAATTGCATCTCACATGTGACTGGTCAAGACATCTCACATGTGACTGGTCAATTACATCTCACATGTGACTGGTCAATTGCATCTCACATGTGACTGGTCAATTGCATCTCACATGTGACTGGTCAAGACATCTCACATGTGACTGATCAATCACTTCTCAAGAAATAGCGATAAAAGAATTGTTGAAGGACGGACGGACGGACGCATGCACGCACGCAGGCCAATTTGAATAGCCCACCATCTGTAATGGTTAGCTAAAAAGTAGCCAAAAACCAATGCATGACATCATCAATGTTTAGTTAAAGACATTAGTTCTACATTAGTTTAGAATCGCAGGTGAAATACAACAGGACGTGTCTTACCTATTGCTTTAAGAAAACGAACCAAATCTCGAGCTAAATCCCACTTTCCTTTTTCCAATGATGAATCTAGTAACAAGGTGGCATGCTGCAAAATAAAAGTATGTCTTTTATAAAATACTGCATAAGACAGAAACTTTAAGATAAGATCTGGGTTTTAAAATTTCGGGTAGAATAGTTTTGGTAGACATCTACACTCATCCAGCAGTATCACTCTCCTGTATGTATTTGTTATACAGGCATGCTGTTCATTAAATATGTCAACATCAACTGTATTAAATATCCTGTCAGTAACAACTGTATTATTTCACCTGTTACTATCAATTATAATATCTCAGCTGTCACTATTTAATATAATATCTCACCTGTCACTATCAAATATAATATCTCACCTGTTACTATCAATTATAATATCTCAGCTGTCACTATTTAATATAATATCTCACCTGTCACTATCAAATATATCTCACCTGTCACTATCAAATATAATATCTCACCTGTCACTATCGAATATAATATCTCACCTGTCACTATCAAATATAATATCTCACCTGTCATTATCAAATATAATATCTCAGCTGTCACTATCAAATATAATATCTCACCTGTTACTATCAAATATAATATCTCAGCTGTCACTATCAAATATAATATCTCACCTGTTACTATCAAATATAATATCACACCTGTCACTATCAAATATAATATCTCACCTGTCACTATCAAATATAATATCTCACCTGTCACTATCAAATACATAATCTCACCTGTCACTTTAAAATATATGATATCATCTGTCACTATTAAATACATAATGTCACCAGTCACTATCAAATACATTATCTCACCTGTCAGTATTAAATACATTATCTCACATGTTACTATTAAATACATTACCTGTCCTGTATGCTGGTATAGAGTTTTATGACTCACCTGTATATGCTGGTATACAGTACTCACCTGTCTACTGACGATGGGTTTTTCCAGGTTTTGTAGGATGATGAGGTATGAAGCTGCCGTCTCTAAGTTTCCACTGATCAAACACTCCTGTAACATCACATAGTAAAGCCATTACATCTCACACGTGATAGGTCTAATACATCTCACACATGACCGGTCAATTACATCTCACACATGATCGGTCAATCACATCTCACACGTGATAGGTCAAATACATCTCACACATGACTGCTCAATTACATCTCACACATGACAAGTCAATTACATCTAACATGTGACAGGTAAATCATATCAAACATGACGGGTCATATACATCTCACACATGACTGCTCAATTACATCTCACACATGACAAGTCAATTACATCTCACACATGACCGGTCAATCACACCTCACACATGATAGGTCAATTACATCTCACATGTGACAGGTAAATCATATCAAACATGACGGGTCAATTACATCTCACACATGACGGGTCAATTACATCTCACACATGACTGCTCAATTACATCTCACACATGATCGGTCAATCACATCTCACACGTGATAGGTCAAATACATCTCACACATGACGGGTCATTTACATCTCACACATGACAAGTCAATTACATCTCACACATGACTGCTCAATTACATCTCACACATGACAAGTCAATTACATCTCACACATGACAAGTCAATTACATCTCACACATGACGGGTCAATTACATCTCACACATGACTGCTCAATTACATCTCACACATGACAAGTCAATTACATCTCACACATGACAAGTCAATTACATCTCACACATGACAAGTCAATTACATCTCACACATGACAAGTCAATTACATCACACACGTGATAGGTCAAATACATCTCACACATGACCGGTCAATCACACCTCACACATGATAGGTCAATTACATCTCACATGTGACAGGTAAATCATATCAAACATGACGGGTCAATCACATCTCACACTTGACCGGTCAATCCCATGTGGTCAAATACATAATTCTGATCTACAGATAGCGAACAAAGTGGAAATAGCTCGGAGCTCTAACTTAACTTATAAAGGCAAAGCATGATGAAATTCTAAAACAGAATTGTTATTTTTAAGATTACAGAACCAGTGGAAGATTAGCAAACCAAGGTTAAATAGAGGTACCTGAAAAAGATCCTTGGGGTTTCCCACAGATGAGAACAGATATGGCCAGAGAGCCACCTCCGTTTTCCTGGCACAGTGGACAACCGTTTGTAGGAATTCTGGGAATTCCTGGATAAATGCCACAATTCTTGGTAGTAAAGGGTCTGGAAATAAAAGTGACAGAACATATATAAAGAAAACAAATCTTAAGTCAATTGTCCATTGCTTCTTTCTCTATATACCTTTTTCACTATACAGCCAATTTCTTTTTGTCACAGACGACCTACATGATTAAAACATAAATGCTTTCAAAAATTGACTCTACCATCAAGGTCATGGATAATTTCTTATATCATAATCAATATCTTGCTTTTAATTCCAGCTTATGATATCATCAAAAGTGCATGTTTGAAAATCTGTGAAAAGTTGAAGTTGTCAATGTCAAACATCTTTGTGACGTTACCTGGGATGGGTTCCTTAGACGTGGCCTCTGCCTCCAGGACTTCGTGTAGTAGGAGCTCCAACACATGGGGGAAGTAGGAAAGCTCCGTACAACTCCTGGCCAGGTCAAGCGCATTCACTCCCAGGCTTTGACACAAAGGGATCAAAGGTTATAGGTCATGAGGTCACAATGAAGATAAAGGTTACAGATCATAAGGTCACATTAATGAGGACAAAGTTTAAAGATCATGAGGTCACAATGAGGACAAGGACTACAGTACTGGTATCTGTGGTATAACGGATGTATCTAAAATCACTTTATACCATCTGTTAGAATCAAACAATCATCTACAGCTTACTAATTATGTGTTTACTGATTAAACTGAAGGAAGTGCCCACTCAGAGTGTCAGTTAATGTGGTTCACCATTGTAGCATAAAAAATATCAAAACAAGACAATTTGGCAAATTACAGTTTCCCATCGAATATATGACTGTCTCACTAAATGTGAGCCCATACCCCAAGCATGAAATTTTAGGGCTCCTAGAGCATAAGATTGATCTCAGTCAAAAAAAGGTGTCAAGAGAAACCTACTTTTGATACCCATACCCCACCGCCTCACAAAGGATAACCCATACCCCAAGTATACAGTTTATATCACTTGTAGTGTATGTGACACAGCTCAGATAGTGGAAGGACTAAAGGACAGAAGGTGGACACAAAGCCAAACTTTAGTCCCCCCCCCCCCAGCCCAGGACTTATAAGACACAGATATGTATGAGCCATCCATTTTCTATATGATAACTTTGACCCATCTTAACTATGTTTTACTGGCAGTTTTACTTACTTCCTCCGTAATAACTGTCTGAGAATATGATGTAGGTATATTTGACTCTGAAATATAAATCACATGTATACTTATTATATAGCACCGTTACATACATCACAGTAATATATACATCTATCAAAGCCTATTCTGAGGGGAAGGACTGAATTGTCTGGTAGAGTGTTTTAACGGTCAGACATGGGTTCTACAGCTCTCAAATAACACCTGAAACGATTTGTTCCCAAAGAAAAAGGCCATAACAAATTCAGCTTATCAACGTTGCGGTTTTTATCATTGAAATCTTGTATGTAATCTCCTTCTTTGTTTCTGATATTTCCATAATGTGTATTATAAGCAAATTGTTCTTGAAAGTTATTAAAATTCAATGAACTCTCTTTTTAAAGTAACTTTTTTTTGTACCACTGCAAAAAATAAGCATATTCTATGTTTTAAACCAGGTTGTTGACTTCATGGAAAATGGCAACATTAAAATGAGAGAAGATTGTATAGTGATCTCTATAGAAGGGGCATAACTCTTCACTTCATAATTTGTTCTTATGGCCAAAAATGGTATAGTTCCCATTGTCAAATAGAGTATAGGCACTGTATAGGTCGATGGTATTTCAGACAATATTTTTCAAGAGATAATCATTTGATGTACACATACACATGGTAAATATGAGTTAAAGTTGCACAATCAGAAATAAATCTGAACTCGATCTTACAGTTCTCTCCAGTATACAGAAGGGAAGATTATGAGTAGGTTTCTTTGGGCAGGAAGCATCACTCGGGGAGTTGTACTGGTACGTTAAAGCATCCCCCGCGGCTCCTAATATCACAGCGTCCTCAAACAATACAGCTACAATATAACGTCACAGTTAATTTTATACTCCTAATATCACAGCGTCCTCAAACAATACCGCTACAATATAAGGTCACAGTTAATTTTATACTCTAAATATCACAACGTCCACAAACAATACCGCTACAATATAACGTCATAGTTAATTTTATACTCTAAATATCACAGCATACTAAACCAAACAGTCCGCTTATAGCAAAATATAACTGCATAGTTAATGTTATACTCGTTATATAAGTATATTCTGTATAATTGTACCTAATTTTCTGACTCACTTTTGCTTTCTTTAATACTTGGTCATAGATGTGCGAGTGTCTACTTAATTTCAGTGTAATAGTTATAAAACTATTGTACATACGATTTCCAGTATGACATCAATTTGAACACAAATTTTCATGGAAACCTCATACACATTTGACACCTTTTATATGCTTACTGGTGATTTGTGATTACATACTGTACTAGTCATGGAAACATCACAAAAACATTTATTGGTTATGTTACATACAAGAATCTTTTCATAAATGAGAATGAAATAATAATGAATGACCAAGATATTATTTTTCCTTCATTTTTAAGAATAACAAGTGCTAATTGTAATGGGGTACCAATACAGATGTCCCCCAAACTACCCCTTTGGTCGGAACTGATGAGCCCAATGAACTCACAATGGAAATATAGCTGACACCCCATATAGGAAATAGCGGCCATGTTGACGAATCACGAAACGGAGGTTACGACAATGTCCGTGGTGTCCTACTACAGTTATATATAAAATTTCATTGAAATCGGACAATATATAAATTTCGACCAATCAGAAGCCAGGAAATAGCGGCCATGTTGACTAATCACGAAACGGATGTTACGACAATGTTGTTGGTGTAATACTACACATATATATTAAATTTCATTGAAATCGGACAATATATAAATTTCGACCAATCAGAAGCCAGGAAATAGCGGCCATGTTGACGAATCATGAAACGATGTGACGACAATGTTGTTGGTGTAATACTACACATATATATTAAATTTCATTGAAATCAGACAATATGTAAATTTCGACCAATCAGAGGCCTCCATTTTCGTTTCGGTGGCAACCAAACTTTACGAAAATGTTACCATGTTATTCAGCATCCCTTAAAACACCCATGTACCAATTTTTACTGAAATCGGAGACTGAATTTTGAAAACCGGAAATTAGCTCTGGCGGCCATCTTGGACTTCCGGTCGCAAAAAAACAACCCGTTTTCACACACCCCGCCCCTAATGAGTATGTGTGTGAAGTTTCGTGAAGATTCGTCCAGTAGTTTTTGAGAAAACGGTCGGAAACCTCCGCGGCGGAAGAAAGTGGAAGAAACAAGAATAATAATAATAATAAGAAACCGAGCAAAAACAGTATGTCCCCCCACTTCGTTTGGGGGACATAAAAAAGGACCATAACTAAATACAATGTATTCTTTTTTTGAACAAACTATTAGTACAAAATCTGTGATTCTCTCCTGTTCTACCAGTGGATGGCTAATTAGATTTAATTCTTTATCAAACAGCATAATGATTTATATTATAAGTTTTTTTCAGGTGAAAATCTTACCTAATGGGTAAATATCCACCCTAAACGGCAGCATTATTCTTTTAGACATAAAATTTAAAGTCTTCGTTTCATCCCGAGGGTAGAGTGGCAGCCACACCTGTAGAGAAACAAACCGGTACAATAACAGCACTAGGTTGTATTTCTGGGAAGACAAATTTTTGCTATGTATATGGCCTTAGTTAAACAAGAGGCCCAAGGGCCTTAACGGTCATCTGACTACCAATTGTGATACCATTATGGAATTAGTTTAAACAATATTTTATTTCCATCAGTGTACATGTATATTACATATATAGAAATTGTACAAATAGTGAGGATTGGAAAACAAGCTAATAGCTTATATAAATTCCTCTCCTCTAGGAATTAGTAATACAATCATGTAACAATATGCCACACAAATGTGGTTTTCAAGATGGTGATGATCATGGATTTCTTCGGAACAGTGCGAAAAATAACATTTGGTCAGAATCATTTTAGGCAAGTTTCAGATCATGGAAAGTGTTAGATGTGGATGCAAAATGGGGGCTGTTGCAGCCATCTTGGATCTCTGACGGACTGGAGAAATAACAACATTTGGTTGGGACTATCTGGGGATCATTTTTCTATGAAAAGTTTTAAATGTGTATTCAAAATGGGGGCTGTGGCAGCCATCTTGGATGTCTGACGGAACTTGAGAAGAAGTTTGAAATGTGTTTTTCAAGATGGCGGCTCTGAAGGCCATCTTGGATTTCCGACCAACCTGAAAAATAACAACACTTGGTCAGGACAATCTCAGAATCACTTCAGCCAAGTTTTAGCTTAATCCCACAGGTAGAACTTGAGAAGAAGTTGGAAATGTGTTTTGTAAGATGGCGGCCATGGCGGCCATCTTGGATTTCGAACCGACCGAAAAGTAACAACTCATGGTCAGGACCATCTCAGGATAATTTCAGCCAAGTTTCAGCTTAATCCCACAGGTGAAACTTGAGAGAAACTTGGAAATGTGTTTTTCAAGATGGCGGCTCTGGCGGCCATCTTGGATTTTGGACCGACCCGAAAAATAACAACACTTGGTCAGGACCATCTCAGGATCATTTCAGCCAAGTTTCATCTTAATCCCACTGGTAGAACTTGAGAAGAAGTTGAAAATGTGTTTTTCAAGATGGCGGCTCTGGTGGCCATCTTGGATTTCAGACCGACCCGAAAAATAACAACGCTTGGTCAGGACTATCTCAGGATCATTTCAGCCAAGTTTCAGCTTAATCCCAGTGGTAGAACTTAAGAAGAAGTTTAAAATAGGTGTTGTTCAGGAAAACAGTGATTGCGCAATCATGTCACAAAATGGCCGCCATGGCACAAATGTCGAGAGTTTTTCGGACCCGAAAAATAACAACATTTTATGGGCTGCCCTTCCTGAACATCCCTACCAATTTTCAGCTCACAGGTACCAGTGGAACTGTAGAAGAAGTTTAATATGTGTTTTTCAAGATGTCGGCTATGGCGGCCATCTTGGATTTCGGACCGACCCGAAAAATAACAACACTTGGTCAGGACCATCTCAGGATCATTTCAGCTAAGTTTCAGCTTAATCCCACTGGTAGAACTTGAGAAGAAGTTGAAAATGTGTTTTTCAAGATGGCGGCTCTGGCGGCCATCTTGGATTTCGGACCGACCCAAAAAATAACAACACTTGGTCAGGACTATCTCAGGATCATTTCAGCCAAGTTTCAGCTTAATCCCAGTGGTAGAACTTAAGAAGAAGTTTAAAATAGGTGTTGTTCAGGAAAACAGTGATTGCGCAATCATGTCACAAAATGGTCGCCATGGCACAATGTCGAGAGTTTTTCGGACCCGAAAAATAACAACATTTTATGGGCTGCCCTTCCTGAACATCCCTACCAATTTTCAGCTCACAGGTACCAGTGGAACTGTAGAAGAAGTTTAATATGTGTTTTTCAAGATGTCGGCTATGGCGGCCATCTTGGATTTCGGACCGACCCGAAAAATAACAACACTTGGTCAGGACCATCTCAGGATCATTTCAGCTAAGTTTCATCTTAATCCCACTGGTAGAACTTGAGAAGAAGTTGAAAATGTGTTTTTCAAGATGGCGGCTCTGGCGGCCATCTTGGATTTCGGACCGACCCGAAAAATAACAACACTTGGTCAGGACTATCTCAGGATCATTTCAGCCAAGTTTCAGCTTAATCCCAGTGGTAGAACTTAAGAAGAAGTTTAAAATAGGTGTTGTTCAGGAAAACAGTGATTGCGCAATCATGTCACAAAATGGCCGCCATGGCACAAATGTCGAGAGTTTTTCGGACCCGAAAAATAACAACATTTTATGGGCTGCCCTTCCTGAACATCCCTACCAATTTTCAGCTCACAGGTACCAGTGGAACTGTAGAAGAAGTTTAATATGTGTTTTTCAAGATGTCGGCTATGGCGGCCATCTTGGATTTCGGACCGACCCGAAAAATAACAACACTTGGTCAGGACCATCTCAGGATCATTTCAGCTAAGTTTCAGCTTAATCCCACTGGTAGAACTTGAGAAGAAGTTGAAAATGTGTTTTTCAAGATGGCGGCTCTGGCGGCCATCTTGGATTTCGGACCGACCCGAAAAATAACAACACTTGGTCAGGACTATCTCAGGATCATTTCAGCCAAGTTTCAGCTTAATCCCAGTGGTAGAACTTAAGAAGAAGTTTAAAATAGGTGTTGTTCAGGAAAACAGTGATTGCGCAATCATGTCACAAAATGGCCGCCATGGCACAAATGTCGAGAGTTTTTCGGACCCGAAAAATAACAACATTTTATGGGCTGCCCTTCCTGAACATCCCTACCAATTTTCAGCTCACAGGTACCAGTGGAACTGTAGAAGAAGTTTAATATGTGTTTTTCAAGATGTCGGCTATGGCAGCCATCTTGGATTTCGGACCGACCCGAAAAATAACAACACTTGGTCAGGACCATCTCAGGATCATTTCAGCTAAGTTTCAGCTTATTCCCATTGGTAGAACTTGAGAAGAAGTTGAAAATGTGTTTTTCAAGATGGCGGCTCTGGCGGCCATCTTGGATTTCGGACCGACCCGAAAAATAACAACACTTGGTCAGGACCATCTCAGGATCATTTCAGCTAAGTTTCAGCTTATTCCCATTGGTAGAACTTGAGAAGAAGTTTGAAATGTGAAAAGTTTACGGACGGCGGACGGCGGACGGCGCACGGCGGACGGCGCACGGCGCACGGCGGACGGCGGACGACGACGGACGAAGCACGGTAACTATAGGTCATCTTGACCCTTTGGGTCAGATGACCTAAAAAGAATATATCCTTTGTTTATCTTACAACAATTGTGAAACAAGTAATTCAACTTATATAAAACACTCTTGTTAGCCTTGACATTAGCATGCATGGTGTCTTAGAGGTGATGTGTGTGGGAACCAAATTAGCCTGAGAACACTCACATGGTCTAACAGGTAACCCCATACGGTGTCACCTCTGATAAGGGAATCAAACTCCAGCTGCCTTGGTGAAAGGCACTATCAACTGCATCACCAGATTCCCTCACTTACATTACTTATTAAAAATCAGCAAATATTGAAGGTGCTGTGTGGAATTTCAACCCGATAATTAAGTTTCATCATCAAAATAGAAATACTTCAATTTGCAAATTTGCTTACCGTATTTGCCATAATGAGCACCCAGGGCACCTAAAAGGGGTTCTGAAGGGGGCGAATAACAAAACAAACATCTGGACAAAAAATGTTGTTTTTATACAGTAAATAAGTACGATGTATTATGACCAGAATGAGTAGTACTCATAATATGTGACATTATTGTCATCTATATATATTTGTTGGTTTTTTCCTTGTTAACATATGTACAGTGGGTTATACTGCACCATTACATAGAATCATATAGTTGTGTCATGATTATTAGGGGGGGGGGGCTTATATAATTTTAAAACTTCTGTACAAGGGGAGGGATGCTTATAGGGAAGGGGTGCTAATTACGGCAAATACGGTATGTGTTTATATATATCCAATTTAATGCTATTATGTAAGTGTGTTATACTTCTTGGAAAGTTATCAGAAGTTCACATTGGTTTTTCTTCACAATTCCTTTACCATAACAGACAGTGAACTGCTGGATATAAAGAGATAGCCTAATTGTTTTAAATACTTATAATTTACAAAGAACAGACTACACTACAGCATTCTACGTTACTCACTTTCATTCCCTGAGCTCCACAGCCTAACCACAAAGCCTCCATTAGCTGCATTTTACCCTGATTGGCCCGCGACGTCGTCCACATGTTCTCCACGTTAGTGGCTACAACTGATGGTGGACAGAACTGTGGCTGAAAACAACAGACCTCTTGTTAAAGTGACATGAAATAAAACAACAGAGCTCCTGTTAAAGTGACATGAAAAAAAACAACAGAGCTCCTGTTAAAGTGACATGAAATAAAACAACAGAGCTCCTGTTAAAGTGACATGAAATCTAACAACAGAGCTCCTGTTAAAGTGACATGAAATAAAACAACAGAGCTCCTGTTAAAGTGACATGAAATAAAACAACAGACCTCCTGTTAAAGTGACATGAAATCTAACAACAGAGCTCCTGTTAAAGTGACATGAAATCTAACAACAGAGCTCCTGTTAAAGTGACATGAAATCTAACAACAGAGCTCTTGTTAAAGTGACATGAAATCTAACAGAGCTCCTGTTAAAGTGACATGAAATAAAGCAACAGAGCTCCTGTTAAAGTGACATGAAATAAAACAACAGAGCTCCTGTTAAAGTGACGTGAAATCTAACAACAGAGCTCCTGTTAAAGTGACATGAAATCTAACAACAGAGCTCCTGTTAAAGTGACATGAAAACTAACAACAGAGCTTCTGTTAAAGTGAAATGAAATAAAACAACAGAGCTCCTGTTAAAGTGACATGAAATCTAACAACAGAGCTCCTGTTAAAGTGACATGAATCAAACTTTACTCAGATGCTGAAGTCTAGATTAACTTAATGTGACTTATCTGTTAAACATTTTGAGTTGGATAATTATTACATCAAAATTTGTGTGAGCAATAACCAATGTTCCCTTTTCTTTCAAGCATATTAGGACTGTTTGGTATTAAATTCCAATTATTTCTGAGAACTGCAAAATCCAATGTCTGTTTTTTTTAAGCTACGCTAGCCAGATGGACGGAGAGGCAACAAATGTCAAACAAACTCTACTGCTTTCGGGGTAACATTGTGTTGCATTCATACTTTTATGGGCACACACGCTTAAAGAATCCTCCTCATCCGTCACTAAAGCTCGGATGAGACGGATTTTGTGTCAGGTAAACTAAGAAACAGCCATCTGTGATTTTTTATTTGCAAACAATCAACACAATTTTTTTCACTCCATAAACAAAATGATTATCACTTACAGGTTTATGTTTAGTTTGATTCGACTTTTGATCCTTGACTTGTGGCCCTGATACATCTCGCTGAAACATGAGTAGTTTACCCGCCACACTCAGAAGTAAGCTCTCAGCCTCCTTATTGTTGTGGTGTGACCTCGTACCTGTAATAAAATACAGAAGGATTGTATAAGTGATGTCTTATACATTAAAGGGGTAATAATCTTTATAAAATGAAACAGGAAGGCAATGTATTTTAATACCCTGTAATATCAGGCCAGCCTCAGGAAACCATTATATCAGTGAGAGAGTACCGGTACAACAGCATCACAATGCTTCTCATACCTCACCTCAAGTACCACAATTGAACTACAAGGGCCAGTTTTATTTTTTTCCAAATGATTCATTGATATGAATTTTGGAGTATGTATTATGTAATACACTACAGTGATAACATAATTGTTCATGAGACCTTAATCGAGTCTACTTAAGATACATATAAACTTACCACACTCTGTTTTCAGTGAGGTAATACATATAAACTTACCATACTCTGTTTTCAGTGAGGTAATACATATAAACTTACCATACTCTGTTTTCAGTGAGGTAATACATATAAACTTACCACACTCTGTTTTCAGTGAGGTAATACATATAAACTTACCATACTCTGTTTTCAGTGAGGTAATACATATAAACTTACCATACTCTGTTTTCAGTGAGGTAATACATATAAACTTACCATACTCTGTTTTCAGTAAGGTAATACATATAAACTTACCATACTCTGTTTTCAGTAAGGTAATACATATAAACTTACCATACTCTGTTTTCAGTAAGGTAATACATATAAACTTACCATACTCTGTTTTCAGTAAGGTAATACATATAAACTTACCATACTCTGTTTTCAGTGAGGTAATACATATAAACTTACCATACTCTGTTTTCAGTAAGGTAATACATATAAACTTACCACACTCTGTTTTCAGTGAGGTAATACATATAAACTTACCACACTCCGTTTTCAGTGAGGTAATACATATAAACTTACCACACTCCGTTTTCAGTGAGGTAATACATACAAGAGATCCCAGAGGGATCTTGGCGCCCACCATCAAATGATCTAAGTTTGTTTTTTGAAAGATGGTTCTTTTCTCTTCTTTCGATTGTCTCTTAGGTGTTGATTAAGTGTGAGCAGAGACTCTGGTGGGACACAGATGCATTTTTTTGTTTTTTTTTGTGAATTACATTGTTGTTTCCTTATTCTTAGCATAGCTAGGCACCAGGAGGAACCTACATATGAAATTTGTGAAAGTTCCCTTCAGTATATTCTCAGAAATAGGGATAACAAACTTCAATTGTCAAAATCCAAGATGGCTGCCTGTCGGCCATGTTGTTTTCCGATCTGTCCAAAAATGGAATATGCACAACTAGGGACCAAGGTGAACCAACAAATGAAATTTGAGAAAGATACCTTCAGTACTTTCTTAGAAATAGCGATAACAAACTTCAATTGTCAAAATCCAAGATGGCTGCCTGTCGGCCATATTGTTTTCTGATCTGTCCCAAAATGGAATATACACAACTAGGGACCAAGGTGAACCAACACATGAAATTTGAGAAAGATACCTTCAGTAATTTCTGAGAAATAGCCATAACGAACTTCAATTGTCAAAATCCGAGATGGCTGCCTGTCGGCCATGTTGTTTTTGGATTGGTCCCAAAATGCAATATGCATAACTACACACCAAGGGGAACCTACATATGAAATTTGAGAAAGATCCATTCGGTACATTCTCAGAAATAGCGATAACAAAGTTCAACTGTCAAAATCCAAGATGGCTGCCTGTCGGCCATGTTGTTTTCGGATTGGTCCAAAAATGCAATATGCATAACTAGGCACCAAGGGGAACCTACACATGAAATTTGAGAAAGATCCATTCAGTACATTCTCAGAAATAGGGATAACAAAGTTCAAATGTCAAAATCCAAGATGGCTGCCTGTCGGTCATCTTGAATTCAGATCGGTCCCAAAATGGAATATACACAACTACGGACCAAGGTGAACCAACACATGAAATTTGAGAAAGACACCTTCAGTACTTTCTTAGAAATAGCGATAACAAACTTCAATTGTCAAAATCCAAGATGGCTGCCTGTCGGCCATGTTGTTTTTGGATTGGTCCCAAAATGCAATATGCATAACTACACACCAAGGGGAACCTACACATGAAATTTGAGAAAGATCCATTCAGTACATTCTCAGAAATAGCGATAACAAAGTTCAACTGTCAAAATCCAAGATGGCTGCCTGTCGGCCATGTTGTTTTCGGATTGGTCCAAAAATGCAATATGCATAACTAGGCACCAAGGGGAACCTACACATGAAATTTGAGAAAGATCCATTCAGTACATTCTCAGAAATAGGGATAACAAAGTTCAAATGTCAAAATCCAAGATGGCTGCCTGTCGGCCATCTTGAATTCAGATTGGTCCCAAAATGGAATATACACAACTAGGGACCAAGGTGAACCAACACATGAAATTTGAGAAAGATACCTTCAGTACTTTCTTAGAAATAGCGATAACAAACTTCAATTGTCAAAATCCAAGATGGCTGCCTGTCGGCCATGTTGTTTTTGGATTGGTCCCAAAATGCAATATGCATAACTACACACCAAGGGGAACCTACATATGAAATTTGAGAAAGATCCATTCGGTACATTCTCAGAAATAGCGATAACAAAGTTCAACTGTCAAAATCCAAGATGGCTGCCTGTCGGCCATGTTGTTTTCGGATTGGTCCAAAAATGCAATATGCATAACTAGGCACCAAGGGGAACCTACACATGAAATTTGAGAAAGATCCATTCAGTACATTCTCAGAAATAGCGATAACAAAGTTCAAATGTCAAAATCCAAGATGGCTGCCTGTCGGTCATCTTGAATTCAGATCGGTCCCAAAATGGAATATACACAACTACGGACCAAGGTGAACCAACACATGAAATTTGAGAAAGACACCTTCAGTACTTTCTTAGAAATAGCGATAACAAACTTCAATTGTCAAAATCCAAGATGGCTGCCTGTCGGCCATGTTGTTTTTGGATTGGTCCCAAAATGCAATATGCATAACTACACACCAAGGGGAACCTACACATGAAATTTGAGAAAGATCCATTCAGTACATTCTCAGAAATAGCGATAACAAAGTTCAACTGTCAAAATCCAAGATGGCTGCCTGTCGGCCATGTTGTTTTCGGATTGGTCCAAAAATGCAATATGCATAACTAGGCACCAAGGGGAACCTACACATGAAATTTGAGAAAGATCCATTCAGTACATTCTCAGAAATAGGGATAACAAAGTTCAAATGTCAAAATCCAAGATGGCTGCCTGTCGGCCATCTTGAATTCAGATTGGTCCCAAAATGGAATATACACAACTAGGGACCAAGGTGAACCAACACATGAAATTTGAGAAAGATACCTTCAGTACTTTCTTAGAAATAGCGATAACAAACTTCAATTGTCAAAATCCAAGATGGCTGCCTGTCGGCCATGTTGTTTTTGGATTGGTCCCAAAATGCAATATGCATAACTACACACCAAGGGGAACCTACACATGAAATTTGAGAAAGATACCTTCAGTACATTCTCAGAAATAGCGATAACAAAGTTCAACTGTCAAAATCCAAGATGGCTGCCTGTCGGCCATGTTGTTTTCGGATTGGTCCCAAAATGCAATATGCATAACTAAGCACCAAGGGGAACCTACACATGAAATTTGAGAAAGATCCATTCAGTACATTCTCAGAAATAGGGATAACAAAGTTCAAATGTCAAAATCCAAGATGGCTGCCTGTCGGCCATCTTGAATTCAGATCGGTCCCAAAATGGAATATGCACAACTAGGGACCAAGGTGAACCAACACATGAAATTTGAGAAAGATCCATTCAGTACATTCTCAGAAATAGGGATAACAAAGTTCAAATGTCAAAATCCAAGATGGCTGCCTGTCGGCCATCTTGAATTCAGATCGGTCCCAAAATGGAATATGCACAACTAGGGACCAAGGTGAACCAACACATGAAATTTGAGAAAGATTCCTTCGGGACTTTATGAGAAATAGCGATAACAAGAATTGTTTACGGACGGACGGACGGACGGACGACGGACCACGGACGCAGGGCGATTTGAATAGCCCACCATCTGATGATGGTGGGCTAATAAACTTACCACACTCCGTTTTCAGTGAGGTAATACATATAAACTTACCACACTCCATTTTCAGTGAGGTAATACATATATACTTACCACACTCCGTTTTCAGTGAGGTAATACATATAAACTTACCACACTCTGTTTTCAGTGAGGTAATACATATAAACTTACCATACTCTGTTTTCAGTGAGGTAATACATATAAACTTACCACACTCTGTTTTCAGTGAGGTAATACATATAAACTTACCACACTCTGTTTTCAGTGAGGTAATACATATAAACTTACCATACTCCGTTTTCAGTGAGGTAATACATATAAACTTACCATACTCTGTTTTCAGTGAGGTAATACATATAAACTTACCATACTCTGTTTTCAGTGAGGTAATACATATAAACTTACCATACTCTGTTTTCAGTGAGGTAATACATATAAACTTACCATACTCTGTTTTCAGTGAAGTAATACATATTAACTTACCATACTCTGTTTTCAGTTAAGTAAGTCTTCTTGGGGATACTTATAAACTTACTAGGGCTGGGCGGTTTTACTGGTATACCGTAATATAAATTTGTGATGGTACGTACCGTGGTTCATTAGTCCTGTACTACTGTAAACGTACTTATTTTAGCGGTAACTTAATTTTAGCGCTTTTCGCGCTGTTTGTGCAGCGCTAATTCATGTACAGCGCTAATTCATGAACAGCGCTAAAAATTGCATGTAAAGCTGAACCTGAACAAAGTACATATACAGTGTAGCTTCCCTATACCGATCACCTCATTATGCCGAACTAAATAAATATGTACGGAATTGTTTCTTCTTTATATTAACATTTTCTAATACCGATCCCTCTGAATTCCGAATACCGAACCGATTTTATGTCCGGAAAAGTTAAAACATTATCAAAATTACTTTTGTTAATCGGTGTTTCCTGGGGTCCGAGCACCCTACGTTAAATAAACACCTGGGACAATTGTTGTCGTACAACTTGTAAGCTTCATGCCTTGGGACACGTGTGGTAAGTGTTGATAGATTTGCACCTAGTTCTCTCCCTGGTTTAATTATTTGCTTGTATAAAAATTGGGCTAATAAACATGGCCAAGATGAAAGCATTGTCAAATACTAGTCATGTGCTTCGTTGAAGCGGTAAGGTCTGTTGATCATACGAAAACAAGAAGAGATAGAAAACCGGAGTTTCGCATTTAATTTTAATGAGGCACCGATGGGGTTATTTTTACAGCAGATAAATGATAATAAGGAAGGCATTGCCAGGTATTGTTTAAAAGGTAATGTAAATGCATAAATCAAGCTGGCACCAACCGAACGACTAAAAATGTAATTATAATTTCAATGAAAATAGTTCATTAGTGACTTACCTGTAGAACAAGTGTAGCCGATGTTGAGTTGGTGTAAATTTTAAGAGACGAAGATTTTTCTGATATTGCGGATTTGAACCTCCCGATTGCGCCAATAAATGTCCACGCTAATAAATCATATTTTACAATTTTCTGTGTTTGCACTAAAATTTGACTGCGCTAAAACAAGTACGTTTACAGTAGTTTCTTGAGGACTTTATTTAACTTATCAATGAACTATTTGTTACATAGATCAATTGGAATTCCAATATGATTTAATTATAATTTCCTACAAGTTTGCTGATCAACTAGGACAGACATAGATTCACTCAAACAATATTAGAGGATAACACAAAGAGAAACTTATGACTGACCTCTTGTTGACTGGCTTCAAAACAAAAACAGCCAGAGACCTTAAGCTAGCTCAAACATTTATTCAAGGTGGTATACCGCAGTATTTGCCTAAATACCGTGATATACCCTGGTACTTTTGATTTTGTAGTAGCCAGCTCTAACACTTACCATACTCTGTTTTCAGTGAGGTTAGGGCCAGACCTATACACACGGGTTGGGGAACATAGTTGTTCAGAGAAATAAACTTACCATACTCTGTTTTCAGTGAGGTAAGGCCAGACCTGTTACACACACGGGGTGGGGAACATACCGGTAGTTGTTCAGAGAAATCAACTTACCATACTCTGTTTTCAGTGAGGTTAGGGCCAGACCTGTTACACACACGGGGTGGGGAACATAGTTGTTCAGAGAAACCTCCTGTACTTTGTTAATGTCCAACAGTGGATCTGAAATAGAATTAAAACAAATGACATGAGGAATGGAAATTTCGAAGAGAATCTATGGAATGTATTACAGTGTGGTTTGTGTTATCGTAGGGACTTATATATTAACCTATTGCTGGTTTAACCAATGTCCAGTTTGTTTGGAGTAAGAGATGTTAAGCAAATGAATACATGTACAGAACGACAGTACATTAACATTGATTCCCTAGGTATACAGGGTCTATAATCACAGTTGACAAAACAAATTTCATGGAACAAATATCAAAGCAGATGTAACAAAGATTGGGACTAGATATATTCGACAATTTATACTGCAAGTATAACCTTTTGAATCTTATCAAATAAAGCAAAAAAAAAAAAAAAAATGAACATAAAATTGAATTAAGTTATAAAATATCACAAAAGTATGAAACATGCATAGAAAAGTATGGTGTAACATACTCGACAATAATTAACTACTTACTGGACTGAGTATTGTACTTACTGGACTGAGTACTGTACTTACTGGACTGAGTACTGTACTTACTGGACTGAGTATTGTACTTACTGGACTGAGTATTGTACTTACTGGACTGAGTATTGTACTTACTGGACTGAGTATTGTACTAACTGGACTGAGTACTGTACTTACTGGACTGAGTACTGTACTTACTGGACTGAGTATTGTACTTACTGGACTGAGTACTGTACTTACTGGACTGAGTACTGTACTTACTGGACTGAGTACTGTACTTACTGGACTGAGTACTGTACTTACTGGACTGAGTATTGTACTTACTGGACTGAGTATTGTACTTACTGGACTGAGTATTGTACTTACTGGACTGAGTATTGTACTTACTGGACTGAGTATTGTACTTACTGGACTGAGTACTGTACTTACTGGACTGAGTACTGTACTTACTGGACTGAGTACCATACTTACTGGACTGAGTATTGTACTTACTGGACTGAGTACCGTACTTACTGGACTGAGTACTGTACTTACTGGACTGAGTACTGTACTTACTGGACTGAGTACCGTACTTACTGGACTGAGTATTGTACTTACTGGACTGAGTACTGTACTTACTGGACTGAGTATTGTACTTACTGGACTGAGTATTGTACTTATTTGACTGAGTATTGTACTTACTGGACTGAGTATTGTACTTACTTGACTGAGTACTGTACTTACTAGACTGAGTACTGTACTTACTAGACTGAGTACTGTACTTACTGGACTGAGTATTGTACTTACTGGACTGAGTACTGTACTTACTGGACTGAGTATTGTACTTACTGGACTGAGTATTGTACTTACTGGACTGAGTATTGTACTTACTGGACTGAGTACTGTACTTACTAGACTGAGTACTATACTTACTGGACTGAGTACTGTACTTACTAGACTGAGTACTGTACTTACTTGACTTCGTATTGTACTTACTAGACTGAGTACTGTACTTACTTGACTGAGTATTGTACTTACTGGACTGAGTATTGTACTTACTGGACTGAGTATTGTACTTACTGGACTGAGTACCGTACTTACTGGACTGAGTATTCTTTCGCTCCAGGTTGTATAACATGATGTGGGAGTCTATACAGAACACGATGAGAATGTCGCGGAACGTGTTCAGTAAGAGAACCTGAGAAGGCACCTTCGTACTAATGGCGAACGTGTTGTCTAGTTTACAACTTCGTGGATAGCACTTAATCTGGAAAGGAAAGACATACATCAACTACAGACACGTTAATTGTTAAGTTATGACAAGTATAACCTAAATGACATACTAGTTATAATTCTCTGGTGATGTATTGTCTCTAATACTCAGGTGATGGTCAAATATCATAAAAGTTAAGTGCTCTCTCCTTTTATTCCCAGATTTAGGTGGGATGTTAAAACACACTCCAGAGGACAGTATTAGCTCATGGTTACTAGTAACAAGTAAGCTGACAAAAACCAAAACACTTGTATATATAGCTACCAGTTAATGAGGGTGTAATACATACTCATTAAATACCTGCATCTATAGCTACCTGTTAATAAGGATGTAATACACTCATTAAATACTTGTATCTATAGTTACCTGTTAATGAGGGTGTAATACAAACTCATTAAATACCTGTAGCTATAGCTACCTGTTAATGAGAGTGTAATACATAGTCATTAAATACCACAGAGTCACAAAGAAACACTGTAAATTAGTTAAGGAGTATTCTAAATAACAAGATTACAGGGCAACTAGGCACTTTTGTGAAATCCTGCAAAAAGGCGTACAACATCTTATGAAGGGGAATTGAAGACCTTTAAATGCAATTTTTACATTTCAATTAACAAATATAACATCTTTGGACTGCAAACTGATGGTCACAATTGATGATGTATTTACCTCATGTCTCTGTCCCACAATGTTGTAACAGAATACCCCTGATTTCTGTATTTACCTCATGTCTCTGTCCCACAATGTTGTAACAGAATACCCCTGATTTCTGTATTTACCTCATGTCTCTGTCCCACAATGTTGTAACAGAATACCCCTGATTTCTGTATTTACCTCGTCTCTCAGTCCCACAATGTTGTGACAGAATACCCCTGATTTCTGTATTTACCTCATCTCTCTGTCCCACAATGTTATAACAGAATACCCCTGATTTCTGTATTTACCTCATCTCTCTGTCCCACAATGTTGTAACAGAATACCCCTGATTTCTGTATTTACCTCATCTCTCTGTCCCACAATGTTGTAACAGAATACCCCTGATTTCTGTATTTACCTGGTCTCTCTGTCCCACAATGTTGTAACAGAATACCCCTGATTTCTGTATTTACCTCATGTCTCTGTCCCACAATGTTATAACAGAATACCCCTGATTTCTGTATTTACCTCATCTCTCTGTCCCACAATGTTGTAACAGAATACCCCTGATTTCTGTATTTACCTCATCTCTCTGTCCCACAATGTTGTAACAGAATACCCCTGATTTCTGTATTTTACCTCATCTCTCTGTCCCACAATGTTGTAACAGAATACCCCTGATTTCTGTATTTACCTCATCTCTCTGTCCCACAATGTTGTAACAGAATACCCCTGATTTCTGTATTTACCTCATCTCTCTGTCCCACAATGTTGTAACAGAATACCCCTGATTTCTGTATTTACCTCATGTCTCTGTCCCACAATGTTATAACAGAATACCCCTGATTTCTGTATTTACCTCATGTCTCTGTCCCACAATGTTGTAACAGAATACCCCTGATTTCTGTATTTACCTCATCTCTCTGTCCCACAATGTTGTAACAGAATACCCCTGATTTCTGTATTTACCTCATCTCTCTGTCCCACAATGTTGTAACAGAATACCCCTGATTTCTGTATTTACCTCATGTCTCTGTCCCACAATGTTGTAACAGAATACCCCTGATTTCTGTATTTACCTCATCTCTCTGTCCCACAATGTTATAACAGAATACCCCTGATTTCTGTATTTACCTCATGTCTCTGTCCCACAATGTTGTAACAGAATACCCCTGATTTCTGTATTTACCTCGTCTCTCTGTCCCACAATGTTGTAACAGAATACCCCTGATTTCTGTATTTTACCTCATCTCTCTGTCCCACAATGTTGTAACAGAATACCCCTGATTTCTGTATTTACCTCATCTCTCTGTCCCACAATGTTGTAACAGAATACCCCTGATTTCTGTATTTACCTCATGTCTCTGTCCCACAATGTTGTAACAGAATACCCCTGATTTCTGTATTTACCTCATCTCTCTGTCCCACAATGTTATAACAGAATACCCCTGATTTCTGTATTTACCTCATGTCTCTGTCCCACAATGTTGTTACAGAATACCCCTGATTTCTGTATTTACCTCATGTCTCTGTCCCACAATGTTATAACAGAATACCCCTGATTTCTGTATTTACCTCGTCTCTCTGTCCCACAATGTTGTAACAGAATACCCCTGATTTCTGTATTTACCTCATCTCTCTGTCCCACAATGTTGTAACAGAATACCCCTGATTTCTGTATTTACCTCGTCTCTCTGTCCCACAATGTTGTAACAGAATACCCCTGATTTCTGTATTTACCTCATGTCTCTGTCCCACAATGTTGTAACAGAATACCCCTGATTTCTGTATTTACCTCATCTCTCTGTCCCACAATGTTGTAACAGAATACCCCTGATTTCTGTATTTACCTCATGTCTATGTCCCACAATGTTATAACAGAATACCCCTGATTTCTGTATTTACCTCGTCTCTCTGTCCCACAATGTTGTAACAGAATACCCCTGATTTCTGTATTTACCTCATGTCTCTCTGTCCCACAATGTTGTAACAGAATACCCCTGATTTCTGTATTTACCTCATGTCTCTGTCCCACAATGTTATAACAGAATACCCCTGATTTCTGTATTTACCTCGTCTCTCTGTCCCACAATGTTGTAACAGGCTACACATATGAAGTCTTTCCACCAAGCCATACCCCCTGACACCACCATGTCACGCTCCTGTAGAGAAACACCATCATTATAACATATAGAGTCAACATCATACAAAACAGGGTTGATTGATTGATTGAAAAAAAAAAGAAGAGTTATTTGTACTGCAACATCAAACATTACACAGACAGGTGTTAAAATTCCATGACAAAGTCTAGGGGTTGAATGTTGAAAATCACAGGAAGTCAACAAGTACCTTTATATGAAACAAAATAAAAAAATATCATACCTGTGTCTTGTACCAAATACAAACTATAATGTCTGTGTCTTGTTAATTACATATTGTCATACCTACATCTAGTGATTAAATACAAACTTTCATACCTGTGTCTCGTTACCAAAGAGTTTCCACTTCCTGTTGAGGAAATTATAGTGGGCAAGTCCAGTCTTCCCCGCCACGGCCAGATACTGACCGCTTCTGTCCACTGCTGCGTACTGCAACACACAAGTTACCATAGAAACGTAAGGGTCTGACATCACCAAGGATAAGTAAAAGGTATGCTACCATAAGTAGAGGGTTAAACCATTGTGATCAATTGTTTTTTTTTTATAATTTCCCACTGTGTGTAGTTGGAACAAAGTAACACTAATGGAAACTAACACAGACATTAAGGGTCAATTACTCATATATATATTATATATGATGAAAATATAGATAATGAAACTGACATCTGCTGGTGTCCCATGTAACACTTACCCTGATTGGCCAGTCGGTGGTGGGGTAGCTATGAGAGATGGGAATTCTCTGTAATTATCAATTGTTACACTTACCCTGATTGGTCAGTTGGTGGCGAGGTACCTATATGGTATGATCTGTAATTGTCAATTGTAACACTTACCCTGATTGGTCAGTTGGTGGCGAGGTACCTATATGGTATGATCTGTAATTGTCAATTGTAACACTTACCCTGATTGGTCAGTTGGTGGCGAGGTACCTATATGGTATGATCTGTAATTGTCAATTGTAACACTTACCCTGATTGGCCAGTTGGTGGCGAGGTAGCTATGAGAGATGGGTATGATCTGCCAATGTTTGTTGCCCACAAGTAAGTGAGATTCTGTGCGACTAGTAGACTTCTGGGAAACATCACTGGTGTTCATATACAGTTTGTCCTCCCCTTGTAGGAAAACATGCTCGTGGTTGGCCTGAACATACACACAAAAGTATAGTAAAATTTGGACACATACTGCCTCTTATCATAACTCATCACTAAGAACACTTATTCCAGGCGCCTTTTCATGTCAATTCGGCACAATTTTCACTTAATATATCTACATATGAGCAAATTTTCTTAAAAAGTAAACAACGTATATGTCATGCAGCGGTCTGTTAAGACAACTTACCATACATGGGTTGACAGTTAAAGCACTCTTAACAAACTGGAGCTGCATGATGTGGGACATGTCCTGGTGTCCATGGTAACCGACATACCCCTCCTCCTCCGTCTCGACAGTCTCGCACACCATCCACAACTGGTAGCCCTCCAGGCCCCACTCCTGTAATAGAAACCTCAATTATAACACAGGTTCAGACAGGAGAAAGTAATCTTTAAAAGAAGTTTTGTATATTCTTTAAAATAAAAAAATCAACATTGCTAAAATTTGGAAACACTGAATAGGACATATAAAGTTTCTAGAAAGGATATCCATCACTAATCAAGCAAACAGAGAAAGAAGAAAAATATCCTAATGTTTGTCAAGTAGAGTATTTGTGACCAGACCAATCTTTTATTTAATAGTTAAATGTGTGACAGCTAGTTATAGAAGACCACTAAACACTTACCAATGAGCGGATGGGAGGCGGAAACAGGCGTACACCATCATTTGGGAAACTGAAAAGTCATGAATTATCACTATACATACCTGCTTGAGTATCATTCAATAATGTCTTATCAATCATAATACACATATTCCATATTTATCGTAACTCCTTGTATATTACATCTACTTCATTTATCCGTAAGTCAATATAATTTATTTTCCTGAGATAAAAGATTTGTAACAAGGAAGCTAAACTGATTCGTAAATAGACTTGAACATTTCTTGATTTTCACAGTTGAACAGGAAAATTTTACATCTATATTTATCAAGGAAATAGTTTGTAAATGTAAACCTGTAAATGTAAGATCACATGAATGGTTTATAATAGAATTAAACAAGATACTAATTTATATTAACTCATTCACCCTTGAAGACACATTTGAAATCTTCCAATTCAATGGTGGGAATAGTTCAGTAAGAATTTTAAGGGTGATTAGGTCCTTACCAGTAGTCCCCGCCAAGAGAACACACCAACAAGGAACCAAACACACTCCACAGAGAAAAGCCACCATTTCTCCAGCACATTGCCAGTGCAGTGCCATCTGGTGTCCATTTCAGGCAGCGTACTGCCCCCGCTGTCTGTGCTGCATCTGAAATATACAAATAACCGACAATGTAATGGGAACAGTCAACAGGAACTGCATTTAACACAGCCATATTTCAGTGCAGTATGGAGGGCAAAGAGTACTTAAATATAATAAATATTAAATATGCAGTACTAATAGAAGAGATAGCTATATTTAGTTCTAATAAAGAATCCCTATTCTTCTTAGGAAAATCATACCTGGATATAACTTACTGCAGTTAATTTCAGTGACAGTTATAGGAAACACGGAACCTTAATGATACCTCCTCCTGGATATGGTAAATTTAGTGTCAAGAGTTCTAGCTATGGAACAACCATCTCCGCTTTACCTGCATAGTCCCTGCTGGACATATCAGGTCTGTGTGATAGTTATAGAGAACATTTTACCTGGGTAGTCCCTGCTGGACATGTCAGGTCTGTGTGATAGTTATAGGGAACATTTTACCTGGGTAGTACCTGCTGGACATGTCAGGTCTGTGTGATAGTTATAGGGAACATTTTACCAGGGTAGTACCTGCTGGACATGTCAGGTCTGTGTGATAGTTATAGGGAACATTTTACCTGGGTAGTACCTGCTGGACATGTCAGGTCTGTGTGATAGTTATAGGGAACATTTTACCTGGGTAGTCCCTGCTGGACATGTCAGGGCTGTGTGATAGTTATAGGGAACATTTTACCTGGGTAGTACCTGCTGGACATGTCAGGGCTGTGTGATAGTTATAGGGAACATTTTACCAGGGTAGTTCCTGCTGGACATGTCAGGTCTGTGTGATAGTTATAGGGAACATTTTACCTGGGTAGTCCCTGCTGGACGTGTCAGGTCTGTGTGATAGTTATAGGGAACATTTTACCTGCTCGAAATGTCAGGTCTATGTGACAGTTATAGGGAACAGTCCCTGCTGGACATGTCAGGTCTGTGTGTCAGTTACAGGGAACATTTTACCTGGGTAGTCCCTGCTGGACACGGTCAGTTTATGGGACAGTTCTAGAGTTCCTTCCAGTTCGTTGATGACATACACATGTCCATGACCACTACAAAATACAAACGTTAAATCATTGTTGTTAACCAATCAATCAGAAAGTAAATAACAATGAATGCATCAGATTTTCAATTTTTCGTAACTACACTTAAATCCTATGTGTAGAAATGGAAATTAATATATTGTGGCCTTTATTAACTCTTTCCGTACCGTTGTCGTATACAGACGACACAAAAACGTGACGTCTCCTCCCCGTTGTCGTATACAGACGACAAATAAACGTGACGTCTCCTCCCCGTTGTCGTATTCAGACGACAAGCTACTTGACGTTATATACTTTTTGTTTAGCTGGGTATAGCAGCCGACAGATGAGTTTACCAATAACATTTTACACAAAATCGACTGCGTCAGTTTATAACAAACAATTTGATAGGAGTTAAGTACCCATTTTTGTCATGTGAGTCACCCATTTAGATTGAATTTCCCGCGAGATACTGCTAAGTGTCATCACCAATGTAAACATCATGGCGGCAAATGCTTTAGCTATACATAGCGGTGCCACATCTAACAAACATATTCCTGTGAAAATAAAGCTCTGTATATCTTCTAACTATAGAAGAACCGAAAAGAACATTGGTTTACATTTACCTGCATTATTTCGGCTTTTATTCACTACGCAAACACAACAAAGAGCCGCCATTTTGGCCGAAACGTCTGGGGGTGAGCCTAGTAATGACTTCCGGTACGGAATCCGGACCGGAATCACGGTACGGAAAGAGTTAAAGCTCAGTCACTTACGAATTTGTCACCCAAAACATCTGAGAAAAGTCACAGTGTAATCTCAAGAAATACTTTAATATATCCATCTTAGAATCAATTTCCACTAAATTAATTAGCTGACCACCAAAGTTCCATTCTTATATATATATATATACTTTTTACATTGCCGAACCCTGCAATAGAATAAGACTTCACTGGACCAATGATGGGATTACCAAGGCTTAGCTTTATATAGTAGTACCTGTACATTAAAGTTTTATTGAGCAATTTTGCCTACAGCCAATGTTTTCTGAAGTTCCTTTTTTCAACAACTCTATTTTTCACCCAGTTATATCCACTAACTGTTATTTAATGCCATACATCTGCTTGATGTATAGTGGTAACATAATGAGGTTTTACTTACTAGAAAGAAGTAACCTACGACATCTATTGTACTAGGTATAAGTGACCTTGACCTACCTGCGACAGCCGAAGGCCATCAATCTGTACCGGTGGTTCACACAGAGACAGGTGGCATCCTTCAAGTCCTGTACCCAAACACCCTGAGCCACCTGTGGGAAGGTCAAAGGTCAGCAGAGGTAAATTTCTGATCTTGTACTAAGCTGTGTATTTGATAAAAGTGCTTAAAAATCTGTGATATATGTTTTATCAGCAGTTAAACAGGCAGAGACCAGTTTTCTATGTAACATTGCATTAAAATCGACCTGTGGAAATGTCAAGATGTCTAACTCTTGACACTTTCACTGAAACATGATCCTTAATTATAGTTTGAAATTTGTTTTCAACAAAATATTCTGTGAATTATACTACTGGTACTTACACTGTTGTCGACCCGCGAGGATGGCGGCATGACAAACAGGCCCCGCCCACTTGACAACACCATGATGTAACCACCAATGATGGGGCTGTACTCCATGTGGACCACATGACCATCATCTGCCGTCAGCTTGGCAGCTGTAACGACCATACATAAACACTAAGACACCACAATTCATCGTTCACACACTTAACATTGTCGTATATTTTATAACTGGTGTATCGATAATAAAATCAAAAGTACAACTACCGGTAGGTATTTTCCATATAAATCATTTAAGGTAGCTTACATATTGTAAACACATTTCAACATGACATTTTCATTAATCTGTATCTACCTTGATAAATCACCAAACACCCCTCTATTCTTCTAAAGATCTACTAATTATTTTTCAATTTTGTTCAGTGGTAAATAATACCTACCTTTCGTTTTCTGAAAGTCTAGTGATACAGGAATATCTTGAAGGACTAGACGAGCCTTGGCGTTGAGAGTGCCATTCCATTTGACCCGGTTCAGACATCCGTCAGCAGTAGCAACCACAAGCTCCTCCCTCACACATAAGCACCTACAACATCATTATAATGGTTTCATTGGAATTACAATGGTTTCCTTAGAATTAATAGTTTCCTTGGAAATATGATGGTTTCCTTGGAATTATAATGGTTTCCTTGGAATTATGACAGTTTCCTTGAGAGAAAATATTTTAGGTCAGTGACTCTAACTTCATTGGGTTGACATGCACACACAATTACATATTTGTAAACAGTAACAAGCTTTGTAGTTGAGATTACAATAAGAACAACAGATTAAAACATCTGGACACGTGTTATAGACTAACCATGTGATTTGGCTGGAGAGTTTGAGCTGGAACACAGCAGTCAGTTTGATGGCGGGAACACTGTCACTGTCCGGGATACCGTTCAGGTCCTGTTTGGACGGTTGGGCTCTGTAACAAACATTGATAAGGCCAACACTATAATGTACAATGTAAAATTACATATAAATAACAATGTTTAATTCTTACCATGACATCTTTCCCCCATTTCCCATTACTCAGCAGTGTATAAATTACTTGTCTAACATATAATGGATGACCAAAATCAGGCTCAGACAAATGTTTGAAATTCATATATACCCTTATAAGCAAGTACATTTTTGTTAATTAATATTTTATTGACTTAATTTTGAACTCAGACAAGTATCTTTTTTATGCAGCAATGGTGGCCCACAGATGATTGCCATTAATTCATAAACCAAAAAGGTGTAGAACAGTTAAAACGACAAGTACAAAAAACACCTGGGACACAATGATCCTTGTATGGAGGTATCATACCCGTCGCGGTGGAGAGTTCGGGTCAGGTAGTTCCAGGTGATGGGCATTAGACTGCCTGATGTTCTGTGTGGGCCACTGGTAGTGTATGTGTTGTGAGGGGGACTGTGGAAGTTAGACATGTTTATATGTATATATGTAGGTGGTAGTCAGACATGTTTATATGTATATATGTAGGTGGTAGTTAGACATATTTATATGTATATATGTAGGTGGAAGTTATATGTATATATGTAGGTGGTAGTTATATGTAAATGGTAGTTATATGTGTATATATGTAGGTGGTAGTCAGACATGTTTATATGTATATATGTAGGTGGTAGTTATACGTATATATGTAGGTGGTAGTTATATGTAGGTGGTAGTTATATGTGTATATATATGTAGGTGGTAGTTATATGTGTATATATGTAGGTGGTAGTTATATGTGTATATATAAAGGTGGTAGTTATATGTAGGTGGTAGATATATATGTATATATGTAGGTGGTAGTTATATGTGTATATATGTAGGTGGTAGTTATATGTGTATATATGTAGGTGGTATCTACATGTGTATATATGTAGGTGGTAGTTATATGTAGGTGGTAGATATATATGTAGGTGGTAGTTATATGTGTATATATGTAGGTGGTAGTTATATGTGTATATATGTAGGTGGTAGCTACATGTGTATATATGTAGGTGGTAGTTATATGTAGGTGGTAGTTATATGTGTATATATGTAGGTGGTAGTTATATATGTAGGTGGAAGTTATATATGTATATATGTAGGTGGTAGATATATATGTATATATGTAGGTGGTAGTTATATGTGTATATATGTAGGTAGTAGTTACATGTGTATATATGTAGGTGGTAGCTACATGTGTATATATGTAGGTAGTAGTTACATGTGTATATATGTAGGTGATAGTTATATGTGTAGGTGGTAGATATATATGTAGGTGGTATATATATATGTAGGTAGTAGTTACATGTGTATATATGTAGGTGATAGTTATATGTATGTATGTACAAATGTAGGTGGTAGCTGCATGTGTATATATGTAGGTAGTAGTTACCTGTGTATATATATAGGTGGTAGTTATATGTGTAGGTGGTAGGTATATATGTAGGTGGTATATATATATGTAGGTGGTAGTTATATGTGTATATATGTAGGTGGTAGTTATATGTGTATATGAAGGTGGTAGTTATATGTATATATGTAGGTGGTAGCTACATGTGTATATATGTAGGTAGTAGTTACATGTGTATATATGTACATATGTAGGTGGTAGTTATATGTGTAGGTGGTAGATATATATGTAGGTGGTAGATATATATGTATATATGTAGGTGGTAGTTATATATGTATATATGTAGGTGGTAGTTATATGTAGGTGGTCGTTATATGTGTACATATGTAGGTGGTAGATATATATGTAGGTGGTAGATATATATGTAGGTGGTAGATATATATGTAGGTGGTAGTTATATATGTAGGTGGTAGATATATATGTAGGTGGTAGTTATATATGTAGGTGGTAGATATATATGTAGGTGGTAGATATATATGTAGGTGGTAGTTATATATGTAGGTGGTAGATATATATGTAGGTGGTAGATATATATGTAGGTGGTAGTTATATATGTAGGTGGTAGATATATATGTAGGTGGTAGTTATATATGTAGGTGGTAGATATATATGTAGGTGGTAGATATATATGTAGGTGGTCGTTATATGTAGGTGGTAGTTAGATGTGTATATATGTAGGTGGTAGTTATATGTGTATATATGTAGTTGGTAGTTATATGTAGGTGGTCGTTATATGTTTATATATGTAGGTGGTAGTTATATATGTAGGTGGTAGTTATATATGTAGGTGGTAGTTATATATATGTAGGTCGTAGATATATATATATTATGTAGGTGGTAGTTATATATGTAGGTGGTAGATATATATGTAGGTGGTCGTTATATGTTTATATATGTAGGTGGTAGATATATATGTAGGTGGTAGTTATATATGTAGGTGGTAGTTATATATGTAGGTGGTAGTTATATATATGTAGGTCGTAGATATATATATATTATGTAGGTGGTAGTTATATATGTAGGTGGTAGATATATATGTAGGTGGTAGAAATATATGTAGGTGGTAGTTATATGTGTATATATGTCATTTCTAGGTGTGTAATACTGGCCTGTCTAGGGAAATACACCTATGATGGCTATGGTTGTATTACACACCTACCCATGCAATACAACCACAATGTGACATCATAATGGCAAAAACAATGACGTGACATCACGAATACAGTAAACTCTGATGCCGAAAAAGTGGAAAAGTCGATACGATGAAATTGAATCCTTTCATAATATTTAAATTGTGAACATTTTAAGCTGAGATTAATTTTTTTCTGAGCAATAATTGGTATGCTTAATATCACTGACTGATTAGTTTTCGTCAAACAAGAGCTGATTCAGATTGTTGAATTGAGAGAAAAATACTCTTTCATGACCAAAGGTGTAAGATAGGGAAATTCCACACTCAGGGTTTTCAAATTTGGCAAAATCCTCTGAAAGCCTCGGGTTTTACCAATTTGGAAAACCCCTCACATGGAATTTCCTGATCTTAAACCCCTGGTCATGAAATTAAAGGGTCTTATAATATGTAGGTGGTAGTTACATTTAATAGGGTATTGTGTCACTATATACTGATGTGTTGTTATGCTATCGACTTGCTGTATGAAGTTTGGGTGTGCATGTTGTTCATAGAACAGAGAATACTCAATGCTATTTCAAGCTCAAAATATAAGCCATTTTTACAGAAGTATCCTGGTAAATATTGTGAAGGAATCTTCATTGATATCATCTACTATGAGTACATTGTACATACCTGCCCTCCTGTTGTACATACAGACAGTGATGGTTGGCCACTGAAATGTCCAGGTCCACTTTGAAAAACATCACATGCTGCTTGGTCGTCTGGGAGTAAACAACAATAACATCATCACAACATTTTCTGTACCTGATTCCGTAGGAGTGAAGGGAGATCTAGAGTAACAACAAGCTATAATCCAAGACTTAATGTGTCAAACAGTTTTGCCTGGCTAGGCTTTATCACGATTTAGAAGTTACTGGCAGTTGTGCTATATGTGGAAGTTTTAAATGCAGTTGACAATGAATGAATTTGACTGTGCTCTTTAGAATTTCATAAAGAATATTTTGGTGAACTGCATCATACTGCTGTATCTGCCATCAATTGAAGTTCCATACTTATATGTCATCCATTAAGTTCTTTTGAAGCTAATGTATGTCTATAAATAAGTTAAGAAAAAATATAGTAAACAGCATTATTTCTCATCATTCCATAGCTTTTAATTTTTTTTAAATAATCAGTCCAGGAAGCCCTTCAAATATTTCCTTACAGTCGCTATATACATGTATGTGCTTTAACACACAGCTCTGGTACAGATGCTATTCAAAGTTCCAGAACCATGACTTAAGGCATTTGTCAGCGTCCCTGTGTTGTGGATGTGTAAAAAGACATATTGGATTCAGAATATGTTTCATTTTTACAGACACTGAAGGTACCAAGCAATGAATGTCATTGAACCGACATCTCGCTGAAGTCTAAATGACACATAGTTGAAATAAGTATCAATATGCAGAGACTCCGTTTTCACTGTCAGTCTGTGTATGAGTAAACTTTTATACAGTCATAGATTACTTAGCTGAAGAAAGGCCCAAGAGAAGTAAATATTCTATTGAATGCAAGGTAATTTGCAGGTTTAAATCACAAATATGCAATCCTTATATAATATCACTTTCAGTACTGTTAAATTACATGTATCGGTAGATGAATATACATTGTAAATGAAAAAATTATTGGTTTGTTTTTTTTATTGTTGTAGGTGCTACCAACACCTTAAAGGAATATGTCGTGTTTTGATGGTGGAGGCCAAGCAAGTAGCCAGAGAAAAACCACAAACATGTGGTCAGGACCTACATGTAGAAACCTAGAAAATAGGCGTCAAACATGTGATCAAGTGGTGGAGGGCTAGCAGTCAAAGACAGTCAGACGCTTTCCTGGTCAAAAATCGGCTCCTAATAAAACTGACAACCATGATAAAAAATGAAATACACACCAACATGAATGGGTAAATGTGTTTTATGAATATTAGCTCGACTGACAATTTTGCAATGTAGAAAAGAATATCTCACCATGACCGCGATCATAGAAGAGTCGGGCTTCCATTCTGCCAGGCAGAATCCCCCTAGGTAGGCAAGGTCACGCTGTGACTGAGTGTAGTTCACAATCTGTACTGTCGGCTGTAACACAAATAAAGCTTTCCAAAATGATGCAATGTTCATATTCCTTAGAGCATTTAATATCAAGTGTTCCCTGTACTTAATAAAATGCGAACCAAGTGATAATCCAGTGGTTGAGCAGGGGGGGGGGCAATTATTTTCACTACTAAAAAAGTATTTTGGGGATGGGGCTTAAGGCATTGGAACTGAGAAGGGAGATATGTCTTTTTTTGTTATAACCAAATTCAGTAATTTTTAGAATTATACCACATAATGATTATGAAGTTTTCTTGCTTATTAGATTTTGGGATGTAACAGTAACAATTTCCAGTGGGAAAGGGGAAGAACTCAGCCCCGAAAGTACCCCAGAAATAGCCCCGATAATGAAAGTTATTTCCCACAATTAAAACTTTGAATTCAGTTGTATTTAGAGGTTATTATGTGATTATTTTCAAATCAGATCCCCAATTAGCCTGTGTTACCTATATCAGGTCTTGAGGTCAAAGTTACACTGACCTAACTTTAGGTGAATTACATTTGTATCGTATGTACCGTTTCGGATGTATGACGGAACAGATGCCAGCATAGGTAAAAAATACAGAAGCCCACAGGATTATCACATGGCTACATGTATACATAATTCATACAGTTTCTAGCTACTGTGTGGTCGATTATACAACTTTTTATCATGTTGTTGGACCGTTCAGACTTTGTTTAATAAATAAATATACTATGGAGGCATTAAAGGTTAATTAGGGCCCTTACTATGGAGGCATTAAAGGTTAATAAGGGCCCAGCTAAGTATACACTAGAAAATATGTAACAAATAGAAAAACCTGTTGAAATCCTAGTATGAATGTATACATTAAAGTAATGGGAGGAGAAAGTAACCAATGCCAGCACATAATCTGTTGTTTTACGATTGTTTATTTGAAACCTTAAAGGCCCAATATACGTAACTTTCGGCAAAACTTGAAGCGAAAATCAAGCCTAATAAGTTATTATATTTGTAGATTTAGTTAAGATTAACTGATATCAGCAATATTCAAGATGAATTCTTGCGCGGTTACCGGTACAGCAGCAGTTGAAACACGCTATTTGTAAACACGCGTCCATTTCGAACCGTCTTCTACCTTCGGTTTGTTGTTGAAGTGGGCCCCACCTGAATTATTTTCAATTCTTTGGATTTTTTTTGTCAAGAGTTTCTTGTTAGTTACCGCTCAGGTTTACTTCGTTTTAGGCTTATTTTTGCATGGTTATCAACTGGATTTTGTTTTCAGAATTTTTCAGAATCACGAAAATTTCCCTGAAGTTACGTATATTGGGCCTTTAAGCTTGCAGCCCTGAGGTGCTGGAAACACCTGTCATCAACCTTTACCGGGTATATATATATATATTATATAACTAGTAATTTTAGGGGGAACTTCCCCAGAAATACAGGACAACAGTTTATACAAGTTGGTACCCAAATAAAGCTCAGTCATACAAATGAGATGATACCAGGAAGTGATGTTATATTAAAAAAAAATTAAAAACACCCAACAAAACCTAAGATATATAAAGTAAAATGACCATTATTTGACAAAAAAAAAAAATTAAATAAAATTCATAAACATAATATTATCATACCTAAGTTCCATAATATTTTTATGAAAATCCTGCATGGTACTTTTTTATCAAAAACGATACAATTATCAAAGCTACAATCGTGCTGAAAAAAAGTTTATAAATGAATAGTTTTTAGCAGTGGTAATGGCCCCCTTAACTAGTGTACTGAAGTTCATGTTTTATAGATCTAGATCACACAATATGGTAATGATTCCTTGATTATTTACCTGGAGATAGAAATAAGAACTTTAGCCATCACTAACAGGCCGTACAAGCACCCATTAACAATGTTTGCTAAACGAAAACAACTACATATAGCTGTCATCACAGGGGAAATTTTCTGTCATCAGGTCGGACCGTCCTGAGCCGTGACGGATCATCATTAAAGATGATGATATAACAATATGTAAGGAATACTGGAGAGGTTAACTAGAGTATTTAAACATTCTGCCGCGGGCAACAAGACTAACAAACTGACATATACTTATATTTAGTGTCTAGATGTTTGTCATGCTTCATTGCACACATACATGCCTCACAGCCATAGTTTACAATTAAATATACTGATAAAAACAGATTGTATCGTTAAATCTACAGCAGGCAAGGTGTTTTATCTGCTAATAGTAGCAACACCTAAAAACTGAAAACCCGGATAGGCTTCAGATTTATTATCTTTACGCACTATTAATGTTTATATATCAGTTATACTCATCCATTATCATTGTCAAGTTTCCACTTGGTGATTTACACTATAAAACAATAAGCATATGTACAGTATATACCTACAGGTATAAAGAGTAGATATGTAACACTTGAATGAAAACAACAATTACATAATTTCATATATATCAATAACACTATAAATATTGGATGCTAACGTAAATTCTCAAAATTCCCAATGTTTTTGCTCCAAAAAAGAAAAACCTTCAAATAAATTTTCTCCAAATTTTAGTAACTTGTCTTCAGTATGATAATATTACCGTAGTAACTAAGTATACCAATTGAATCCAATATCAGGACTAAATGCAAATTCTCGAAATTCCCATATTTTTGCCCCAAAACAGCAGAACCTGCAAGTAAATTTAATCCAAATTTCACAAAGATGTTCAGTATGATGATATTAGTAACTACTTCAAGTTTCAATTTGATCGGATATCAATAACACCATGAAAAGTGGACTTTACGCAAATTCTCAAAATTCCCCCGTTTTTGCCCCAAAACAAAAAATACTGTAACACCATTTCTTTTAAATTCAGGTAATTATAAGGTATTAAGCATGATGGTTTGAGTAATGTGACCAAATTTCAATGCAATTGGATAATCATAACACTGTGAAAAGAGGACTTTAACGCAAATGTTGACGCCTAAAGTCTTGCTTTCTCGACTATCGTTGAGGCGACATAAAAACTACTTCGTAAAAAGATGTATGTTTGAACAAGAGAAAACAGTTAACCTTTAACACTTTTTGTCTGAAATTAAACATTCAAATAAAAACCAGAAATGGCACAGCACACAAGCAAGCTTAGCTTAATGGAAGTATACATGGGAAGTTGAAACAGATTTTGACCAATACCTAATTTGTACTAAATGCTAAACCTCACTGGGATCAAGGCTATGATACCTATAGAGCTTTGTCCTATATATATATATATTATAAAAGTAAGGAAACAAAGAATTTGGTCTTATTTACATGCATGTTAACTAATATACAAAAAAACACCAACAAATATATACAAGTTTACAACTCTACCGGTTTATAATTAATGCATACACATTCAAATTTTATTTCAAGACAAGAATTCTACTTACAGAAGTGGAATATAAATTGCTGTCTGTGTGGCATACAGTAGACAAATTATAACAAGACAGAACACTTTTTAAATAAGAAATAATTATTGGAATAAATAAGAATCGCAAATCTATGGGCCAAAGAAATCTCATGATCAAGTTACCTTATTAGAGATCTAGAGAACTCAAAACATTGCACAGAAACCTTAGTTAGGACAAAGGCTTTATTTATAGTAATGGTGACCTTGATCTTTGACTTTCAGACCTGAAGAGCAGTCCCAAGCAATGCATGACTTTCAGTATGAGGAAGCACTGTATGTGGTTTGTGGTATGATAGATACAGATTTCCAGGGTAAAATTCCTAAACAGGCAAAGTTAAATCTTAGTCTTTACTTCTCTGGGCGGATTGCATTGGCCGACCTCACGTTCACGCAGGGGGGAATGCAATAACTCTCCATGTTCTTCGAACAGGTGAGGTAAAAAATGTACAAGAATGTATGTACTGTAAAGCATTTTAGAGAAGCTTTTGCTAGATAACATAGGGCGGTATATCAAATGATGAATATTTTTTAATTATACATTGTACTATCGTAACAGTAACTTCTCCAAACTAGTGTCCTAAATGCCTGGGGTGGCCAGCCGTTCTAACCACAAATACTGGCCGGGTACCACAGGGTATCAAAACTGAACATAATTTTTTCTAAATTTTTTTCTGCAATACATACATGTAAAATCCCGAAAAAAATGAGAACTAAATAGTAAATGTCATTAATTTCATGATATTCCTGTTTGAATTGCATTTTACTTTTTATTTCTGTTTATTTCTTCATGACTGAGATTTGTTGTTGTTTTCTTTGGGGGGGGGGGGGGGGGCGGGGTGGTGGTGTTGTTGTTTTTAAATCAGACAAAAAGAAGTACATGTACGTCTATGAGTGTTTTTTATAAAAGATAAGTTAACAAATATACATGTGATTGATGAATACATCATGTATATGTACATTAAAATGCACACCTGTTCCAATTATGAAAAAAAAATCCAAGCTAATTTTTAGAATTAACATCCCCTGCTTTAATTTTCCCCCTTTCATAATGGAGTAACTATATTGTAGGTAAAAAACGTCATGCTTTTCAGTGTTGACACAAGATGTATCGCTTGGTACACAGAAATTGGATAAAAATTGTTGTTGTGATTACACGGAAATGTTAATCAAGGGGCTATAATTCCGCCAAATAACATCAGCCAAAAGTGGAAATCAAATTTTGCCAAGCATTTTAAGCATTTAACCTTGTTACCAAGTTTAAAGAAAATCGGTTAATATTTGTTGTTGTTATTGCACAGAAATAGAAGAAAATAATCTTGTTACCAAGTTTCAAGAAAATCAGATAATATGTGTTACCGTTATTGCACGGAAATGAAAGAAAATGATGTTTTTCATTAATGAAAGGGACATAACTACGCCAAATAGTGTCCGCCAAAGGTGTTGATCGAACTTGGCCGAGCCCTTTAGGTATTTTGCCTTGTGACCAAGTTTCAAGAAAATTGGTAATATTTGTTGTCGTTATTGCACAGAAACAAAGTGTGACAGATGGACAAACCAAAATTAACCTTGTTGCCAAGTTTCAAGAAAAGATATACTTGAGAGGTCAGGCTTGATGACCATCATTGCACCAGCTAGCACTTGGTGGTGTACTCCAACAATGTTAGAGGTTTAACACAGTGTGATACTGTTTGACAGGCGCCTTGTAACCTCTAACTGCCCATAGCTGATTTTCGCGATGCCGACGATCAATTTTTCAAAGTTCAGATTTAAAAAAAAACATAGCATGTCACTTACATTTAAATTATCAACAAAATCCAAATAATTCCTTTCCATACATCCATCAGGAAATCAGGAGAATTTCATGTCAAACACTCAATTTTATACAAATAATGTTTTTCTTATGCTGAAGTGAAGCTGACAACATTGCAGGAAGAATTTAAATATCACATGGTACAAAGGGAATATAACCAAGTTCTAGTCTCATTTCATTCCATTTAAAAGACGACCCTGTACTAATTTTTATCAACAGAGGAAGCCATGTTGAAAAAATAAGCCGGAGAGGTACTTCAGCCACTTGGACTTGTATTTTGCGTATTACAGTCCGTTATATTCCGTATAATTGTATCTTTGACATACATATGGGATCTTAATTACATAAACCGTGAGTATAGACACTATTTTTATGAACTGTCAATCACTGAAGTAGGTTTTTTCAAGCGGATTTCATTTCCATTAAAGGCCCAATATACATGTACGTAACTTTCGGCAAAACTTGAAGCGAAAATTAAGCCTCATAACTTATTATATTTATAGATTTAGTTAAGATTAACTGATATCAGCCATAGTCAAGATGAATTCTTTGGCGGTTACCGGTACAGCAGCAGTTTAAACACGCTATTTGTAAACATGCGTCCATGTAGAACCGTCTTCTACCTTCGGTTTGTTGTTGAAGTAGGCCCCACCTGAATCATTTTCAATTCTTTGGGTTTTTTTGTCCAGAGTTTCTTGTTAGTTATTGCTCAAGTTTACTTCGTTTTAGGGTTATTTTTGCATAGTTATCAACTGGATTTTTTTTTAGAATTTTTCAGAATCACGAAAATTTCCCTGAAGTTACGTATATTGGGCTTTTAAATCGAGGGTGGAATCTGCATATTTTGTCACGTTATCGGGTTTATACAGCACAAATAACAGACTTTGTATAACATAATAATGGTAATAACTCTTCTCTCTATGCTCTTGCCACAGATGCTAGCCTTGTACGACAATACAATCATATTATAATAAATATGTATGTTGTTGTATTGACAGAAGAGGCTAGTACCTGTGTTCCTACATAACATAGTTATTTTGATAAAGTTAATTGAAATTCCAAATCAAACAACAAAGAGCGGGTAAAAAGGTTAAAGAACAGTTAATACATTCACACTCATGGGGTGGGGTGTTGAACAACAACACAAAAAATGCAAATACTGTAGTAAACCCAAAACGGAATAAATAAATATTTATCTATTAATTGGTATTATATGAAACACAAATAAAAATGTAAAGGCAGCCCAATGACATATTTTCATTGGTTCTAGCCCAAGTACGTCGTGTATAAAGTCATATGAATGTGTCAAAGAAACTGTCACTTTCTCCTTCGTTTCTTACCTTACAATACCAAATACTCAAAGTATCCTCCGTAAGGACGGCAAATAGCATTCGATCACAGTTACTGATAACATATTGGAGTGGTGGGGAATTTCTCTGGGCTTCTTTTAGATATTTAGGCCATCCAATCGGGAAATACATCGTTTATCTACACTAATTCCACCTGATCCCTGCCACAACGACATCTCAGGTAGCCATATTGCTCAGCTGTGCTATTTTGAAAGGAAGCTGCTGATTGGACAGTGAGGAAATTCCATAACTAATGAAAATTGTTGTTACGTTTTGATGTAGGAATAGCGTAAAGGTGTTTCCCGTATTTAATGACACGTAAGGATATATCAAGACAAATCCGAAATATAAATTTCGTTAATGTTCCAGTATTAATATATATTTGAAAGAAGACTAGTAGTAAAGTTATCGTTGGAAATATCATTAACATATAACAGAACTAATATTTAGTTACAATACACAATCTGAAAGATCTTATTCAACGGGCACCTGTTGCGATTTCGAGATTATTCCTTTCGTGTTACAAAACAGCATCTAGTCTCCAAGCAACTGAAGACACTGACTGCATTCTCCTATTTTCACATTGTCATCTGTATATTATCTGAGCTGAAGGAAAACGAGGAAGTGGTATGTATCTTTTATCATTTTGTCACATTGCTATGACACATTGTTCACATAAGATACATTTAATGTTTATGCAAACATGTTGTGGATTAGTTAAGTGGGGAGTCGTTTCATGGAATGTGGAGTGAGTGAACAGACATGTGTTCTCACAGGACTGGTGTCGCCAAGTCATAAATATACATGTATATGATTACAGGAGAAACAAATACATCTGATCTTAACCTGTTAATTAAACCAAGTTGTACAGTTGTTTCAATGTAAAAATAATAGCATTCAAGAAATGTTTGATTAATATTAATAATAAATGAATGTCAAAACAAATTGAATTGGAATGTAAATAAACATAATAGACACACACAATATACAGACTTGCTGCTCCCCTTAATCACAAAGTTCTGTGTTTGTGTAGAAATCAATTCTATACCAAATTATTATGCAAACTTGAATGATAATATTTTAATTGACATGCTTCAAAACCTCACCCAACATTCTTCTGCAAGGTAAAATTTTACAGCAATTTAAGTTTTCTTTATAAAAAGATTGATCTACTTCATGCCAAAGGTTGTAGAATAATACAGGATACAAAAAACAAATTTAGAGACAGTTTCGTATGAACAGGTTATATTAGCTTTCAGAACTTTTTTCCAAAAATAATATAATCATTACCTTAATTACCCATACAGTTAATATACATATACGTTTGAATATTCTTTTTTTTATTGTTATTGGTGGAAATCTTTAGAATTTCTTTTATTTCAGGTATAGTAAAAAGTTGAAGACTTCTTTGATACTGTAAAAATAATTAACTAACCCACACATTAGGCCTTCAGACCCCTTTGAAGAGTTAAAATATTCTGAAAAATCAGCTGGAGCCACATTTTACCGCCAGCTAATATCAAGTCAAGTTAATGTAAAGATCAACATTTAGTTCGTAATGTCTGATCTCAATGACAGTACGTTCTACTCCAACAGATTTTAATTATTTTCATAAAGTCTTTTTTAGCCTCAGATCTTTATGCATGTTAAGGAATCTTTAAATGTTCCATGAACATCATTGAAGATGTTCATGGTTTTGATGTTCGAAGATGGCAGTCAATTATGTTTTTACGATTTTTCCTGCATTTATTCATTTATTTATTTTTTTTTATCTTTCAGTTACCATATATTCTTCAATAAGTTATGTCAGTTCTTATATAGTCCTTATATTCTGAAACACTATCTACATTGTATATAACATTATACATATGTAAAAATAGAAAAATGCAGAAACACAAAAAGCATTTTGTTTGGCCTAAATATGGAATGCAAATTCTTAAGAAATGCATGGTTCATTGAGACCAATTAATAGGCAATTATGTTATCAATTCTCATTTTAACAAATTAATGCTACGATGAAATTGTTGATAACTTTTATCTATATCATGTACATGTAAAGCTGTCTCAGTTGTAGTATATCTCTAGATCAAAATTGATTTGTATGTATATATATAAACATGGATTCTGTGTCCAACCTTTAAACAGGTTTTAGATAATTGTGCGTGTCTAGGCATCTCAGGTGTAACATTGCTTCTCCATACATATCTATCCAGCAATGTAAGTACATGAAAGTGCCTGGTAATAAGTCAACATGTATATTTCAGCAGAAAAAATGGTTCCTATGTTTATTGCTGGTTAAAAAAAATGCTTCCTATATATGCTTATTGCTGGTTAAAATAAAAATAAAATGCTGTTGGGAGTTGTCAGTGTTTTTTTCAGTAGAAATGCAGTTGAGAGATAATGTGTAAAAAAAAAGGCTCCTATGCTTATTAGTCTCCCACCGGCCAGAGGGGGCTTTAGTCTTGCATTGTGTCCGTCTATCCTTCCATCCTTCCGCCCTTTCATCTGTCCGTTTTTCCTTTGACCTATTATAAATCAAAGAAAGTTTGTCTCAGACTCTGAACTCTTCTACACTACTAGCCACTGCAACTTCAAGCTTGGGGTGTGAGTTGACATTGGTGGGGTGGTCACACTTGTAGGGGAACTGTAATTTTGACAAATTGTCAGTTAAGTTATAATGAAAGTAGATTACTTTTGGACTGCTACTTTCAGGAAGTTGTCAGTATTATTTCTTTTAAATGGAGGTAGTTAGCATATATAGGCATAGTCTTTTTCTTGGCAGAAATGTATAACACACTGTTAGTATATACATGTATACTGTGTTAGTTTTAGCACCTAATTGTAACAGCTGTTTTTTAGGTCTCCCACCTGTATGATAGGGTGGCGACAACTCAGTAATATAACACCTGACTTTAGTGGCCTGGCCCTGTCTGTGCCTAACACTGCCAACAGCTTTGGCAGTTGTTGTGTATTGGCTGTCAGTTATGAATATAAATCATCAATCTATTTGAATCATAAAACACAGTAGATTTTAAATTTATATCATTCTTATGTAGAATATGTAATCCTTGATCCAAAAAGGGATTCAAGCATTTACTGGGTAATCACAAGAAATCTTATAAAATAATATGTACACTCTAATAGAAGTCAGCTAGCACGTAAGGTAACATATAGAAAATATCCATGACGACGTTAGCAGTCAATATCTTTGTAATATAAGTGTCGACAAGCGGTATACTGCAGGAGTTTTGTTTAAGACAGTTTGTTGAACGGTCTGATGATTTTTTTGTTAGCTTATCTAATTAAGATAAGATCTTGATTAGCTTTGAATCAAGCACATGTGTATGAGCGTGCACTCAATCACTGGTGTACGTTTGTTTACATAGACGTGGAGGTACTCACTGAATATTTATTACTGACACTTTATGTGGAATTTTAATGTGCAGTGTCAACAAGATTTCGATAGATTGTATATTATAATGTTGTCTGTAATTCTTAGTAGCTGGATTGAAGGAAGTGTATAGGTATAAAGATAGGAGGACTGTAAAGGTCAGTCTCAGGGGATACGCAGGACAGGGGTTAGCTATAGTGGTATAAAGATAGGAGGTCTGTAAAGGAGTCTCAGGGGATACACAGGACAGGGGTTAGCTATAGTGGTATAAAGATAGGAGGTCTGTTAAGGTCAGTCTCAGGGGATACGCAGGACAGGGGTTAGCTATAGTGGTATAAAGATAGGAGGACTGTAAAGGTCAGTCTTAGGGGATACACAGGACAGGGGTTAGCTATAGTGGTATAAAGATAGGAGGTCTGTAAAGGTCAGTCTCAGGGGATACGCAGGACAGGGGTTAGCTATAGTGGTATAAAGATAGGAGGACTGTAAAGGTCAGTCTCAGGGGATACACAGGACAGGGGTTAGCTATAGTGGTATAAAGATAGGAGGACTGTAAAGGTCAGTCTCAGGGGATACGCAGGACAGGGGTTAGCTATAGTGGTATAAAGATAGGAGGACTGTAAAGGTCAGTCTCAGGGGATACACAGGACAGGGGTTAGCTATAGTGGTATAAAGATAGGAGGACTGTAAAGGTCAGTCTCAGGGGATACGCAGGACAGGGGTTAGCTATAGTGGTATAAAGATAGGAGGTCTGTAAAGGTCAGTCTCAGGGGATACGCAGGGCAGGGGCTAGTGGTATAAAGATAGGAGGACTGTAAAGGTCAGTCTCAGGGGATACACAGGACAGGGGTAAGCTATAGTGGTATAAAGATAGGAGGTCTGTAAAGGTCAGTCTCAGGGGATACGCAGGGCAGGGGCTAGAGGTATAAAGATAGGAGGTCTGTAAAGGTCAGTCTCAGGGGATACGCAGGACAGGGGTTAGCTATAGTGGTATAAAGATAGGAGGTCTGTAAAGCAGTCTCAGGGGATACGCAGGGCAGGGGCTAGAGGTATAAAGATAGGAGGTCTGTAAAGGTCAGTCTCAGGGGATACGCAGGACAGGGGTTAGCTCTAGTGGTATAAAGATAGGAGGTCTGTAAAGCAGTCTCAGGGGATACGCAGGGCAGGGGCTAGTGGTCAGCTTTAAAAAAAATCTGAGAATACCAAAGCATCAACAAAACCATAATCCGAACAAAGAGCACAAGAGAATAAGACCAGGTGTTCCGAAAGAGTAAGTGTCTTCTGCTTCATCAACAACACCCGCCATGTAAGTCATGGTCACATCCAAGTAAGCATCGATCCTCAAAATGAGAACAATCATCTTTAGATCGTTATATAAGTTACTATGTTTTGAATGTATTGGCATAAAAATAAGATATTAAATTAAACAGAATTTGATATGAACTGGATAATTATATATATAGGTATACTGATCAAAGAAAGGAGAGAGGACAATTAATGCATGAGACTGCATGATCAGTAATATGATCATGGAGTGAGTGGGACTACACAGAAGGAGAGGAGTCGAGCTGGCTAATAGTATATTCCTGGGCGTACTGTATATTGTTCAAAGAAAGTAGGGCTATAGGTTGTTGGGCTATACTGATTATAGAATGGAGAGGTTTTATTGTACTGCAGAAGTTTACATAATCTAGATTCACTTGACAATTTAATTTTCTTAAAAAAAAAAATGCATCTACTACTATAGCGTGTTCCATTTATCGGAACGTTCCAGATGTGCCAACTTGGAACTGGTCTGCTAAATGGAACAGAACGTGTCGAATTCTATTTCTGCTGGTGAAAATCTAATAATCGAAAAGGAAAAGGAAACAAATTTTCCTGAAACAACCGAAACGGTTCCGTCATAAAATCCGCAAAACAATGTGAGTAATTCCTTTTGTTTACAAATTTTACACACTATGATGCCACTTGGAGTCGGTAGTGGTATATTTACTGATAAAATGCTGTTAAAATGGTCACTGTTATATCTTTTAACAATTTATTGAACATCTGAAACGAAAACCTTTCACTGGCCGCCATATTGGATCCAACTTGGAACCCTCAAATGAAACGTTCCCGACGAACCGGTTCGTTCCTGTGAAACATCGTGTTCCATTTAGCGGGACGTTTGGTTCGTTCTGGAACAATTGGAACATTCCGCTAAATGGAACATGCTACTAGAATCTGGTTGATTTCCAAAATCTATAAATTCCATCATTTTCAACCACCATCTAAGTAATGTCCTATACAATAGCACTCTCATGGTTACGATGTGGAATTAATACACAATTATATGGTTCTTAGTAATCTGCAGATGGGAAATATTTGTAACACAATGAAAACACTTAGGCCCCATTAAATATAGATGATGTTGCTATTGATGGGAAATCTACAAACATGACGTTGTAAAGACTTATTATATGTTAAAACCCGTAATTATATAACACAAGTGTGTGTTTATACATGATAGTGTTCCAGTATCATTCACCAGGGACACTACTAATTCCTACAGTGGAGAGGAATAGAAAACTTACAATCACTTTGGAGTTGATGAATACTTGATAACCTTATCACAATTTATGATGGAGTGGATTGAAATTACTTGATAAGGACTGTCATTGCTCTTTACAATGTAGTATTGTGTGCAAAATATATCACGTCTTACAATACAGTTTTGAATAATTCATATTTAACTTAAAATGTTAACTAGTTATCGGTAATGGTAGAAGTACAACCTAGGACATTGAATTTGTTCTTTTTTAAAAATAATATCAAAGCTTTTGACAAAATTTAGTCACTTTTAAGCAACACAAATATTTACATAGATATATAGTGATGGATTCTTATTGGAATAAAATTAGCTTGTGTTGGGTTGTGTTGGGAGTCCAAACAAGTAGTTTATAAACTGTTTGGATGTATAATTGTATTATGTTAATAATCTAGCTCTTTGAGATTTTGAAAGTATAACTTAAACATTTATTGAAAATGTTGGGTTTTCTGGAATTCAGATTTTGTAATTCCTGAAAGTTGTTCTGGAAGTTTTGTTTATAATTGCCACAAGCAAAATGTTTGTTTTAGATTGGAAAAGTAATTGAATATATATATAGGATACTAAGATAGCACAATGTGACTGTATCGTACAGAAGAATGGAGTTGGAGGTTGTTTTAAATAGGTTTCTGGATAATTGAGGTAAAGTTCATACAGAAAGCTTGACTTAGTAAGTTAGTTATGTATTTTTCTGTTTTTACCAGCTTTTAACAAGTTATAAATTCATAACAAGAAAAATCACAATTCCAAGTAATTCTGTTTGAACTTCTAAATTACTTTTTTGAGATTAACATCTCACGAACATGATAAATAAAATGTATTGAAATGCAAATTTTGAAAGACATATATCTGAATAAAAAGTTTTATCAATATTATCATATCACCTTAGCTGTTTCAATGATTTGAATTTAAGCATTTTGTAAAGAATAAAAGAGTGCTGAACAGGAAGTTTTGGAATCAAATCTAAAATTATGTTCTGTAAGACAACATACTGAATCAATATACTGTATCTGTAATATTAAAACTTTAACTGGTACAATAAATTGTGTGTTCCGGTTCAAGGATCAGTTTTAGATGTAATGAGATTGTGATTTGGAATAAGCCTATATTATTTAGTAGTCAGTTTTCTAATTGATATTGAAATTTATTTGAATAAATTTACTATGTTGCAATTGAGTTTATGAATAAATTGTTTTACTGTATTGAAAATTAAAAAAGGAAGTGGTTGGATAAAATCAAGTCTGTGCAAGGATAAATACATGTATTTTGTACACAGGTAAATACATGTAGTCTGTATACAGGTAGATACATGAAGTCTGTACACAGGTAAATACATGTAGACTGTACACAGGTTAATACATGTAGACTGTACACAGGTAAATACATGTAGTCTGTACACAGGTAAATATATGTAGTCTGTACACAGGTAAATACATGAAGTCTGTACACAGGTAATACATGAAGTCTGTTCACAGGTAAATACATGTAGTCTGTACACAGGTAAATACATGTAGACTCTACACAGGTAAATACATGTAGTCTGTACACAGGTAAATACATGTAGTCTGTACACAGGTAAATACATGTAGTCTGTACACAGGTAAATACATGAAGTATGTAGTGAGTGTGTGGTAGTGTGGTACATTTGTAGTGAGTGTAGTTTGTGGTAGTGTGGTACATTAGTAGTGAGTGTAGTGTGGTACATTAGTAGTGAGTTTAGTGTGTGGTAGTTGGGTACATTTGTAGTGAGTGAAGTGTGTGGTAGTGGGGTACATTTGTAGTGAGTGTAGTGTGTGGTAGTGTGGTACATTAATTAGTAGTGAGTGTAGTGTGTGGTAGTGTGGTACATTAATTAGTAGTGAGTTTAGTGTGTGGTAGTGTGGTACATTAGTAGTGAGTTTAGTGTGTGGAAGTGTGGTACATTAGTAGTGAGTTTAGTGTGTGGTAGTGTGGTACATTTGTAGTGAGTTAAGTGTGTGGTAGTGTGGTACATTTGTGGTAAGTTTAGTGTGTGGTAGTGTGGTACATTTGTAGTGAGTGTAGTGTGGTACATTAGTAGTGAGTTTAGTGTGTGGTAGTGTGGTACATTTGTAGTGAGTGTAGTGTGTGGTAGTATGGTACATTAGTAGTGAGTTTAGTGTGTGGTAGTGTGGTACATTTGTAGTGAGTGTAGTGTGTGGTAGTGGGGTACATTTGTAGTGAGTGTAGTCTGTGGTAGTGTGGTACATTTGTAGTGTGTGGTAGTGTGGTACATTTGTGGTGAGTTAAGTGTGTGGTAGTGTGGTACTTTAGTAGTGAGTTTAGTGTGTGGTAGTGTGGTACATTAGTAGTGAGTTTAGTGTGTGGTAGTGTGGTACATTAGTAGTGAGTTAAGTGTGAAGTAGTGTGGTACATTTGTGGTGAGTGTAGTGTGTGGTAGTGTGGTACATTTGTAGTGAGTGAAGTGTGTGGTAGTGTGGTACATTAGTAGTGAGTTTAGTGTGTGGTAGTGTGGTACATTAGTAGTGAGTTTAGTGTGTGGTAGTGTGGTACATTTGTGGTGAGTGTACTGCGTGGTAGTGTGGTACATTAGTAGTGAGTTAAGTGTGTGGTAGTGTGGTACATTTGTGGTGAGTTAAGTGTGTGGTAGTGTGGTACATTAGTAGTGAGTTTAGTGTGTGGTAGTGTGGTACATTAGTAGTGAGTTTAGTGTGTGGTAGTGTGGTACATTAGTAGTGAGTTTAGTGTGTGATAGTGTGGTACATTAGTAGTGAGTGTAGTATGTGGTAGTGTGGTACATTTGTAGTGAGTTTATTGTGTGGTAAAGTGGTGCATTTGTAGTGAGTTTATTGTGTGGTAGTGTGGTACATTTGTAGTGAGTTTATTGTGTGGTAGTGTGGTGCATTTGTAGTGAGTTTATTGTGTGATAGTGTGGTACATTTGTAGTGAGTGTAGTGTGGTAGTGTGGTACATTTGTAGTGAGTGTAGTGTGTGATAGTATGGTACATTTGTGGTGAGTGTAGTGTGTGGTAGTGTGGTACATTAGTAGTGAGTGAAGTGTGAAGTAGTTTGGTACATTTGTGGTGAGTTAAGTGTGTGGTAGTGTGATACATTAGTAATGAGTATAGTGTGAAGTAGTGTGGTACATTTGTGGTGAGTGTAGTGTGGTACATTTGTGGTGAGTGTAGTGTGGTACATTTGTGGTGAGTGTAGTGTGGTACATTTATGGTGAGTTTAGTGTGTGGTAGTGTGATACATTAGTAATGAGTATAGTGTGTGGTAGTGTGGTACATTTGTAGTGAGTGTAATGTGTGGTAGTGTGGTACATTTGTAGTGAGTTTAGTGTGTGGTAGTGTGGTACATTTGTAGTGAGTGTAATGTGTGGTACATTAGTATTGAGTGTAGTTTGTGGTAGTGTGGTACATTTGTAGTGAGTGTAGTGTGTGGTAGTGTGGTACATCTATTGTGAGTTTAGTATGTGGTAGTGTGGTACATTAGTAGTGAGTTTAGTGTGTGGTAGTGTGGTACATTTGTTGTGAGTGTAGTGTGGTACATTAGTAGTGAGTGTAGTATGTGGTAGTGTGGTACATTTGTAGTGAGTGTAGTGTGTGGTAGTGTGGTACATTTGTAGTGAGTTTATTGTGTGATAGTGTGGTACATTTGTAGTGAGTGTAGTCTGTGGTAGTGTGGTACATGTGGTGAGTTTAGTGTGTGGTAGTGTGGTACATTTGTAGTGAGTGTAGTGTGTGGTAGTGTGGTACATTTGTAGTGAGTTTAGTGTGTGGTAGTGTGGTACATTAGTAGTGTGTGGTAGTGTGGTACATTAGTAGTGAGTTTAGTGTGTGATAGTGTGGTACATTTGTAGTGTGGTACATAAGTAGTGTGTGGTAGTGTGGTACATTAGTAGTGAGTGTAGTGTGTGATAGTGTGGTACATTTGTAGTTAGGATTGTGTGATAGTGTGGTACATTTGTAGTGAGTTTATTGTGTGGTAGTGTGGTACATTTGTAGTGAGTGTAGTGTGGTACATTTGTGGTGAGTGTAGTGTGTGGTAGTGTGGTACATTTGTAGTGAGTGTAGTGTGTGGTAGTGTGGTACATTAGTAGTGAGTTTAGTGTGTTGTAGTGTGGTACATTTGTAGTGAGTTTATTGTGTGGTAGTGTGGTGCATTTGTAGAGAGTTTAGTGTGTGGTAGTGTGGTACATTTGTAGTGAGTTTATTGTGTGATAGTGTGGTACATTTGTAGTGAGTTTATTGTGTGGTAGTGTGGTACATTTGTAGTGAGTTTATTGTGTGGTAGTGTGGTGCATTTGTAGTGAGTTTATTGTGTGGTAGTGTGGTGCATTTGTGGTGAGTGAAGTGTGTGGTAGTGTGGTACATTAGTAGTGAGTGTAGTATGTGGTAGTGTGGTACATTTGTAGTTAGTTTATTGTGTGGTAGTGTGGTGCATTTGTAGTGAGTTTATTGTGTGGTAGTGTGGTACATTAGTAGTGAGTGTAGTGTGGTAGTGTGGTACATTTGTAGTGAGTGTAGTGTGTGATAGTGTGGTACATTTGTGGTGAGTGTAGTGTGTGGTAGTGTGGTACATTAGTAGTGAGTGAAGTGTGAAGTAGTTTGGTACATTTGTGGTGAGTTAAGTGTGTGGTAGTGTGGTAAATTAGTAATGAGTATAGTGTGTGATAGTGTGGTACATTTGTAGTGAGTGTAATGTGTGGTACATTAGTAGTGAGTGTAGTTTGTGGTAGTGTGGTACATTTGTAGTGAGTGTAGTGTGTGGTAGTGTGGTACATTTATTGTGAGTTTAGTATGTGGTAGTGTGGTACATTAGTAGTGAGTGAAGTGTGAAGTAGTGTGGTACATTTGTGGTGAGTGAAGTGTGGTACATTTGTGGTGAGTGTAGTGTGTGGTAGTGTGGTACATTTATGGTGAGTTTAGTATGTGGTAGTGTGGTACATTTGTAGTGAGTTTAGTGTGTGGTAGTGTGGTACATTTGTGGTGAGTTTAGTATGTGGTAGTGTGATACATTCGTAGTGAGTGAAGTGTGTGGTAGTGTGGTACATTTGTAGTGAGTTTAGTGTGTGGTAGTATGGTACATTTGTAGTGAGCTGAGTGTGAGGTAGTTAAGGAAAGGTCAGTGTTATTTAACATAAATTTTAAGGGGGATTATAAACACAAATAGATAAACTGGTATAAATAGTAGATTATCTGTTAGTATATTATAATGGGCTGTGTATAGCTGTAGACACGATCTATATGTCTGTATTGACAAAGTAAACATGCCACACAATGGTCCCATCCTGACTTTACCTGGCTTTTATACCATGTTTGTACTGCATTATCAGCTACAAATAGACAATCTACCTGTGTTCACTTTCACTGACATTAAATCACTTGATCTCTTGATCTTTAAGTGTCAGCACAATGATTTAAATGTCCATTGCGATAGGAATATTTAATGGAATGTAAGTTTATTTTAAAACATGATCTCAAGTGAATTTTTATTTTCAAACATATTTCCTTTTGGTTGCCACCTATTTACCCCTGCTTTGCTGTTGGTTGGATATAGTATATAATTTAAAGAAAGTAGTAATGAATGCTAAGTAAGTTAACAGTTATTCAGCAAATCAGTATTCCAACCACATGTATACACAGTATAAAACATGTTTTTCAAAGCAATCATGATATGAGATATTTTTTTTCTTTTAAAGGCATGTCATTTAAATTAAGTGCCATTAAATTAGCATGCAATTGCAATATATATATTTTAACCTGATGGTTTATTTTGATAGTAAATTTTCCCTTTAATATCATAAGGTATTCAAGGAACCTTTATTGTGTCCATGAAATCAATTGGTAAGAGGACATTTTTTAAAATCTAATATACATTAAATCCTGCTTTAAAGAGTATCGAAGGGTGAAATCAATAAACAGCCTTTATAGAAGGAGGGTCTATTTATTTATTCTGTAGTTATATACACAGGAGATTCTGCAGACTTATAGAGACAGACGTGTCAACTTTAGAGCAGGTTGGAATGATCAGTACAAAGTGAAGTTGTGCATCAAAAATTTAATGTAATATTTTTACCCTTTTTAATTGAGTTATGGCCTTTTATGCAAACTTGTCCGGAAAACTTCATTTTAGCTAAATGGCAGATTTTATTGAAACTTCATTTGAATGATCAGTATAATTTGTTATGTACTGTAGTTCTGCATCAGTAGGTTAATTTCCGATTTTAGCCAGTTTTAAGTAAATGATAATAAACTTCTGAAAGTAGACACCAAAGTCAAGGTCGCTTAATAATCCACAAGGTATTATTAGTTATCCTATTATGGATGATAGATCTTATAAAAAGGTATTATAGACAGGTAGTTGATATAGAAAGGTAGTTTTGACTGAGTTTGCTTTGTAGTACAATATTAAAGAAATAAGTTGTTTTGCAATTTGTTTGTCAGCTATTAAGTAAAATAAGGAATGAAATTCTGTTTTTACTTGTCTTTAACATCTCCAATACATAAAAACTGAAAAGTGATATTAACCGACGTGACATAAAGTGGAGTCTACTGTATTATGTTCTTAAAATAGATTTGCTTTTGATATTTTTCAGTGCAATAACCTGTAGTTGCCGTGGTGACCATGACGAGTGATGTAGCACGTGACAAGGCGGCCCGTCTGCTGAAGAAGCAGGGGTCGATGTCTTCTTTGGCCAGTAGTGATGTTCACCGAGGCAAAAATTTGGGGTAGGTCCTCAGTCTCACCTCTATGAGATATTCCCGTCCCCCAGGGAAAGTCTAGATGTTAGAATAAGATATTCCCTCCCCCAGGGAAAGTCTAGATGGTAGAATAACAGCATTGCCATCACTTCATGTTTTAGACTAGAGGCCTGCAATGTCTACATCTGAGAGATAATTAAATTCCCAGATCAGGTAGATTGTAAAGCATTACCTGCTTTTGATATTTGACCTCAAATACAAGTGTGGGCTGTTGAGCATTATAAACACAGTTTAGATATTTCTTAAAGGTCTGAAAGATAGGATTCAGTTTCTGGCAGTGATATTGGACAATTGCATGGAAAGAAAGCATATTGAATATGTGTTTTCTAAGACATCAGAAGTAAAGATGCGAAGTGTTTTATTCCAGCAGAGTGTCACTGTCACTAACCTACACACTGATCATCGTCCTCCACTTTTTCATGTACATCACCCCGTTATTTACCTTCATGGTGTATACCTTTAAGTGAATGTTCTTACATTGAATCAAGCAGCTATATAATAAATTATGTTGGTTTTTTCTCTTTTTTTCTTCATTGTTTGCTTAAAATATACACTGAAGAAAAAAGAGGAAAACAAGATAAAATGTGAAAGACCCTGATGATGCACTATGAGGTATCAAAACTAAACATTGAATGGGTTGACATTTTCTCCAGTAAACAAACCTTAATTACTGCCATCAAGTTTCAATTTCTTGCACAAGATAAACCAGGTGTAGGAACACATTAGATGTGCCCAGCCAATCATGCACCGTTGCGTGTCAGCTTGTTTGTTGTAACTTTGTTTGTGTGTATAAATTGGAGGTGAATTTTCTTTGCAGTCTACCTGTAGAGAAAAGTATAGACAAAAGTCTACCTGGAGAATGGTAATGGCGGGTATTGTGTTATTGCATGCTTGTGTTATCTGGAGTCATTTTTTGCTTGGTTTGATTTTTAACCTGCCAGTCTTAGTGACGTGATGCACTCTAAAGACATTGATGTACTGTAATTACAAAATGGCATATATGTGTGTGCTCAGTTATCAGAACCATGATAGTTTTGGTTTACAGGAAAAGAAAAAGAAACCTATTGTGATAAAGTAAATAAACATGATACAGTTGTCACAAATTAGAGGGGTGATGATCGTGATTGTCCGGTCTGTTTCACAAAGGATGTGTAGGTTTATGAAGTCTGTCACAGATGGAATAATTGGTTGGGCAGTCAAATTTTGTAGTCAGTCTCATATGGTAGTTAGGGGATCAGTGGGAATGTGTAGTGAGAGGATCAGTGGGAATGTGTAGTGAGAGGATCAGTGGGAATGTGTAGTGAGAGGATCAGTGGGAATGTGTAGTGAGAGGATCAGTGGGAATGTGTAGTGAGAGGATCAGTGGGAATGTGTAGTGAGAGGATCAGTGGGAATGTGTAGTGAGAGGATCAGTGGGAATGTGTAGTGAGAGGATCAGTGGGAATGTGTAGTGAGAGGATCAGTGGGAATGTGTAGTGAGAGGATCAGTGGGAATGTCTATTTAGTCAGTAACATGGTAGATATAGGTGGAATAGTATAGTTTTGAAGGTGCATCATGTCACATTTAGGCAGAGTGGAATTTTATTAAAATGATCATGCTGCATGTTTTTGTGAATTTGACATTTACATTTTTACAATTTTAGTCAGATAAGACTAATTTGCAGGTACTTAATGTTTATGTGAAGAATGACATAATTGATCAATTTACTTAACAGTGAGACAGAGAGTCGGCAAACTTAAAATACTTACTGCACTAATGTAAAATGCAATCATTAGATTAATTGGTGACCGGAATTTGTGTACAAAATCTTACAAATATTGTTTGTATGTGGATAAAACATGATATCATGAACTGTGGTCCTATAACACTGTCAATGAGTTAATAATACTAGTTCACCTTCAGTATATATCTTTGTATGACAACTGTAGCAGGAACACTGCAGTCGATACAGCAATCCAAACATTTTCGGGACATTGATCTTTCATTTTACATGTATGCACATATGGATTAGATTTCCTGTGATCAAAGGGGACATACATTGTATACACAGGACTGTACTTAAAGTTTTATTTCAGGGAATACAAATCAATATAACGTCATAAAACCTCCCAAGTCCACAGACAGTAAAGGATTTCATTCTCCTCAGTTTTCTTTTTTTCTGCTATGAAAAATCTTTAAAAGCCACAAAATTTCTCTATTATTGTAAAGAATAATTTTGTTCTGAATAATTGAATTCACTCACTTTGTTTATACACTTGTATATATATTGCAGTCTTAGATATATTGCCTATATCATCCTTTCTATTACAATGTTGACTGTTCTGTCAACTTACATTTATCATAATTTAATATTTCAACTTCAGGATCTTTCATATTTCCCACCTGAATTCACCCATAACACTAAAAAATTTGAAAAGTATGATTGAAGTACCTTCCAACCATCAATTTTCTGAATCCAAATGAACAAAGTTTATATATATGACTGTGTATTTGATCTGACATTTAAAGGTCTGAAGGATAAATATATATTTGATTGTGTGTAATACACTTGTCTGGTGTACAGGTACAACTGTTACAGATATATATATAGGAACATCAAAGTGAGAATTACAATAAACATGTATTATTGATCTGGACCAACCACCATGTAAACATCAGAGATCGTAATAGAGCGGGGCGTTATTGCTGCATACCAATGTCCCTTACAGCAGAGAATGGGCCGAATCATTTTATGACTTTTATATACGCTATGATACATAACAATGATCTGGTATTACAAGGATTTGATTTACTTTAGCCAGCATTGGTCAATGCAGTAGTTATGATACAAAATTATTTTCTGATAATCCAGTTGTACTGTATTCGACCTAATAAGCACACAAGCCACATTTTTTGTCCGAGAAAGAGGACGGACATGCTAAATAAAACCTATAAAAAGGTCCTTACCTCACTAGTCTGCCATTGCAAATTCAATCTTTTAACCAAAAACTCTGATTTCAGAGAAATGATAAAAACACTTCTTTATTTCCCTAAAAAATTTCACATTGAAACCTTTCCTTGTACATAGTTTGTGAACAGTGCACTTATTGGGTCGAGTACGATAGGAATTTATCTAAAATGTGATCGAATAATTTTCCATTTGATGAAATAGATTTTGTTTTACTTTCTAATGTGCTTGAATGAATTTTTTTTTTGTCCTGGTCGTAAAAATAATCTGGTGCATATTTTATTACTTACATTAATCATCATTTCTATTTCTATAAATTTAATCGAGTAATTTTAACAATAGTAATGTATGTGTGAATAGATTAGTTCGTCTGTCCTGATATGAGGGTGAGAGTTATAAATGTTTTGTCAAATGTGGAAATTATGTGTAATACATTTGTTTTTAAAAGCTTCTACACTTTTTTGTATATATATCTTGAACTTTTTAACTAAGCCACATCAATAGATATAGTGAGAAAACTGTAATTTAAAATTAGATTTCATGGAAAACTTTGAATTCCAGGTCCCGAGGCTGGACTGATAACTGGTAATTTTTTTGCCCATATTTGGGCATCTGTCTGTTACCTTGAATTCTTTGTCCTTATATGGGCATCTGTCTGTTACCTGATCTCAAACAGATGCATGCTACCTGTTGTACCTTGCTCTTGTTGATCATCTTGCCATTTTTCTCTGTATTGCCCCCAAATTGCCACTATTACCCTTTTTCTTATCCAAATGTCAGAATTCTCAACCCTCCCAGTGATTAAGTCCCTCTCTTCCTTCCTCCGGAGTGTCTGACAGGTTATCCCTTCAATGTCAGTTCACGCTTGAATATTTGTGTGACATTTGATCCCCTTTTTAATGCCTATACTTTTGATATTTGCTGTAATTTACTTTTGATATTTGCTGTAATTTACTATTGATGTTTGCTGTAATTTACTATTGATGTTTACTGTAATTTACTATTGATATTTGCTGTAATTTACTAATGATGTTTGCTGTAATTGTCTGACATTAAGATGGAGAAGACCCACAGACTGCCTCCTCTATTCTTTAGTATCACATGTCAATTACACCAGGATCAAAATCAGGACTACATACAAGTTTCTGCTATCTGCTTTCTTTATCTTATGCAATAAATCAGCTTTCAAATTCAAAAGTTTAAGTTCAAAAGAGCTTATAACATCTCTTACCGAACCCAAAATACTAGAGCTTGTGTGGTGATGTGCAATCAGCTTTTCTTTAAATGTTACTTGAATAACTGTGGAAAACAGGATATATGTCATGTAATTTTCAGGGTGTAAATTGAGGGTTAGGAGTTTGTTTAAATGGTTGACCTTGATCTTGATCATATCCTGTTTGCGAGGTCATATATGTGATAATTATAAGGACAGACAGAGCGATGGGAACTTACTTGTTAAAGGTGAACAATACAGGCTGCACATTCTATATATACTATAGGTCTCATGTCTACATCCTACATCACGATACACTATAGGTCACATGTCTACATCCTACATCACCATACACTATAGGTCACATGTCTACATCCTACATCACCATACACTATAGGTCACATGTCCTGATGTCAATGTTACAGGATGGTAGAACGCTAATGGCTTTTGTATTAACACAGGTCATGTGTTTTATGCGACAGTCACAAAACAGTCACATGCCCTGTGTCAAATTTACCAGATAGTACAGCTCTAATGGCTTTTGTATCAAAGTAACGAGAGAGTACAGGTCATGTGTTTTATGTGACGGTCACGGTCAGTAGTCACATGGTCTTCGCTGGTAGAGTTCATGTGCCATGTTATGTCACAGTAACAAAATAGTAAAGGTCACCTGTCTTAGTTTGTTGATTCATAGTTAATGGCTCAAACTGGTTTGTGTAGAGAAAATGAATTAGCTACCCTCAAAACAACTCTGTGTATAATTATACACCTGTCAGCGGACACACAAGGCTCTACTGGGGTTTTTGTCAGAAAACAAAAGGTTTAGTGTCCAATTCCCTCATGTGAAAAGGAAAATGGCAGCTTAATGGTGAAAATAATTAAGCTGTTGTAATCAGAACGTGATAGGAAAATATCTCTATACAGTCTGCTTCCACTTCAGTGCTCTTGATCTGTGAAGATATTTGTAAGAGGCACATGATTGTAAAAAAACCTGTCACAAACAAGTGATTCTTTTTTTTAAAAAAATGACTCGTGTGTACAATAAGATAATAATTGTTTATATATTGCTGAACAATAGGAGCCATTGTTTAGAACAAAAAATTGGTAAATTTATGTTTGAATCAATGGTTTGTAGGTTACGGTAAAAATATACTCTTTTAAAAAGGAGAACTATATCCTAGTTACTTCTAAAACAAGTAGCGGTATGTCACATCCGTACAGGCTGTAACAGGGCAGAAGTCAGTAGTGTATACCTGGTATACTAAACTCTGTGTGAGCATGAATAGAGCACCTAATGAAGCGAGTCAGAATCACTCAATAACAAAAATAAATTCTCTTTCTCTAAGAACTGATTTTGAATAAACTACACTCAAAACCTTGTAACGTCCAATGTCTTTACACAGTGTATATAATTGACTGGGTCCTATTGTTAGATAATCTGGCCTAGTTACTCACGTTCTGGTTAGCTTAACTTCTGCTTCAAGCAAACTTTCAATTTAGAATATTTCAAAAAGATTGAAATTCAGTTCTGGAAGTGTTCATCCTTAGTGAATTTGAACCTAACAGAATATATTTTCTTTTGATAAAATTGAATGGATATGGATTGAAACATCATTCAAATTTAGACAAAAGCACAAAAGAAGTTTTTTAGGTTACCTTGTGTTTCTAAGTATCCTATTTTGAAGATGATAAAGTTTTGAATAATAACTGTAGGAATTTACTTGTATCAGGTGCAGTTTGGCCTTGGGTACTGTGAGGGAAAGTTGAAAAGAACTTTAAAGAGAGAGAGTAAATGACATGTGAAACCAAGGAATTAGTGCAAAAGCAGGGGATTGCAGTAATCAAAATAAATTAGCAGTGGATTCATTTATAGCACAAAAACAGGGGACTTCAGTAAGAAAAAAAGAAAAATTGACACTGAAATATATCAGGTGTTTGAGAGGTGGTAAATGAAATCAGCATTATTTAGATCATTTGTTCGTTAGAGACATAATGGTGTTAGAAACGGTAACATTTACCTTAAACAGAATTTGAATATTTAGTCAGTTACCCAGTTTTCAGGAATTGCACATAAACGGCGACAAGTAATTTTGGGACAAATAAAAGTGTAGATATTTTTGTAAGATATGTATTTTGATGTCAATGACATACTTCACGATTATGATGCTTAATAATAGTTCAGCTATAAATGCTTAGATGAGTTAAAGTTTTTATAAAGCTTGTGCTTGTGCAACAGTAAGGATGTTAATCTTTTCAAAATTTCCCCTTCATTAACATTATTGATGGATACATGTATATACTGTAAAAGCCAATATTTTCGCACATAGAATTTGTTGCTTAGACACCCTCCAAACTGTTCGCGGTCTAGATATGTTCACGCTGAAGTCATGCACTGTGTGCCTATAATACTGTTATACACTGTAGAGTATGAGTGGTTTAAAGTATGTTCGTGTGTGGATATATTCGCAGGGATTTAATGCCTGTGGAATAAGCGAAAATTTCCACACCATGAACAATTCCACTTTTACAGTTGGTGTCCGTCAGTCCATCAGTAATTACTTAGTGTAGAGCATGTCATTTTGTACACTTCCTACATGTGAGTACTAGATGAAGGAATGTTTCATTCTGTACTTGTAATGGAGTTATTGCCCTTTGTTCAATTCTATACTGAAGTTTGTCTGTAGGTGGGGGACCATGTTGATTGCTTACATAATATTGCCTTGTATTGAAATGATGTTTAAATTGGTTTCGTATGTCCCCGTCTAGCAAACTTGACATGAACTTAATACATGTGTAATACACTAGATGTACTCTCTAAAGTTAACTATTTGAAACCTTTCCAAAGTACAGACACAACAGTAATTCAGCCTTTGATATCAGACTTCTTGTAAAAAAAACGGGAATTGAAATCTGAAATTTTCCCTGATGAATATTTCTTTTCATGAGAACAGTATGCTATCTATCTTTTAAATTGGATATAAGAAGAAGTACTCGGGATCATTTTATATTATATATTAACCCTCTAACCCCTGGAGTTTACGTTAAAGTAGCCGCCATTCAACTTGGACAAGGATCATTGTGTCTGGAGCTAGATGACACGACACACAAAAGACTTCTGTTTATTTAGTTTAATCGTTAGCTGGCATATATATATTTGGGTCCTTTTTCATACTAAACAACGATAAAGATATTCGAATAAATCTTGAATTTTCAAATTGTAGCTGTGATCTTGTTTTTTTTCGGAGTACACTGCTACGTTTTGTGTGCGAGGTACAGTGAAATGTTATGATCTTGTTGACTCCAATTTGGACTTGGAGAGATTGAAGTTTTATAATTATATCTTATTCATGAAATTTTCCCAATACACTCAGCTCAAGTAATGACACTAGTTCACTTCTGACACCCATCACTGGGATCTGATGATGGTCGGCTACAGTTTGTCCGATAGGTAGACTACTTTATGGAGGTATAAGGTTTATAAGTTTTGATTTCACCAGTCTACATAGAATAAAACCAGTGGTTGAAGGTAAGTCTACTAGGTGTTAATTAAATGCTATTTAAGTAGGCCAGGTGTTATAATTCACACTTCGTTAGTAGGTCAGGTGGGATTTTAGTTTCAGAATGATATAATCCTGTATGTGGAACTGTTAATCAAAACTGCTGTAAAAGATTATTCCAATTTATAATCTTGATTCTTACACACTTGTCGACATTTTACATGGGTAGAAACTGTACCCCTAAATCAAAAAGTGTCAGAAAGTACTTACAATGACCCATATTTTAGTAAAAAGTAAGGATATAGGAATTTTACCAATATTTCAAAACTTAAAATAAACATGTATTACATTAAAAAAATAAGAAGACTGTTCAGGAGTTTTCTTCCAAAGTAGATAATTATGGGAATGGACTTGGGTATGGAAGCAACTCCTCCAGTCTGGTATATCAACTGTATAGGCCTAGCCAAGAGAAAAAAATATGGGATCCCACCGGGATCCTGCTTGGGATTCCCATCAGGAGATTTTGCTGGGATCCCATTCAAATCCCATCGGGATCCCACTGGGAGTCAAGGTGGGATTGAGTTCAGATCCCAGTGGTATCACTCTTAAACATAGTGTTGCCTATACATGTTTCTGCCTGCCTATTCTGCCTGCTATAGGCAGGCCGTCATCAGGGCACACTTATAACTTATATTTTTATACTGTTAGAATTATGATGCTTCACTTAATGTGATGTCATTACTGAGTCTCAACAGTACAAGATGTGATAAGATTACTAAGATGTTTGCTTATATCATTAGGGTTATAGCTTTAGATTTAATCTTAGATATAAATAAACCAAGATCTAGATTAGTACAATATAACAAAATAGAAAAACAAACAATCCAAAATCAAGTTACACATTAAAAAAATTTTTCCTCAAAAGTAGCTAGATTTAACAGATAATGTAGACGGTAGAAATCATTGAGTTAAACCTTGTAATGGCACTCCGTAATGGTGTGGTATTCCGTAATGGTGTGGCACTCCGTAATGGTGTGGCACTCCGTAATGGTGTGACACTCCATAATGGTGTGACACCCCGTAATGGTGTGACACCCCGTAATGGTGTGACACCCCGTAATGGTGTGACACTCCGTAATGGTTTGACACCCCGTAATGGTGTGACACTCCATAATGGTGTGACACCCCGTAATGGTGTGACACCCCTTAATGGTGTGGCACTCCGTAATGGTGTGGCACTCCATAATGGTGTGACACTCCGTAACGGTGTGGTATTCCGTAATGGTGTGGCACTCCGTAATGGTGTGGCACTCCGTAATGGTGTGGCACCCCGTAATGGTGTGACACTTCATAATGGTGTGACACCCCGTAATGGTGTGACACTCCGTAACCGTGTGGCACTCAATAATGGTGTGACACCCCGTAATGGTGTGACACCCCGTAATGGTGTGACACTCCGTAACGGTGTGGCACTCCATAATGGTGTGACACCCCGTAATGGTATGGCACTCTGTAATGGTGTGACTCTCCGTAATGGTGTGACACTCCGTAATGGTGTGACTCTCCGTAATGGTGTGACACCCTGTAATGGTGTGACACCCCGTAATGGTGTGGCACTCCGGGGACCAGAAATATAACACTAGTTGGTAGAGTAATGGTGTTTGTGTAGAGTGAGGGGCCAGTGTTGGTGGTGTTTACCTGGTGCTTAGTTATATGTAGAGGGGATGAGAGACTATAGATCACCACATAACTCTGTCATATACTCTTAGGTCTACAAACAGTGACAGGTCAAGGAGCTCTCAAAAATACACACATTCAACCCTGAAATTTTATAATGGGCTATTCCAACCTTTGAATTAGAGGAGTTTAAATATTGTCTCTAGGGATGAATGTGTTATAACTTTCCAATTAATACACATTGAGTGGTCAAAGGGGTTATATAATTCTCTTAATATCATAACTCAATATCCCCATCAGCATTCATTCCTGTGACTGTACAACTGAAGGTACTTAAAAGCAGGTGCTTCCTATCTACAGAATTAGTTCAGGTAAAAGTACATTGTACATCTATTCAAGTTTAGAAAGAAAAAATCAACTCCAAGATTGTTGTATTTCCCCTTGTAAGGCAACAAAAGGGAATTACTTCCCTTGGCGAAGCATTACATTTTGATACTGTAAAAAGGGTAGTGTGGTAAAACCAACACAAGAGGCGGAGGAGTCCATTTTGATACTGTGAAGTTGGATTTCCTGTAGGATTGGCCATCCTTGATAAAATCCAGGGGTTACGATCACCTACGCTGTCTACACCCCTGGAATATGTCATGGAAAAACTGAAAGCTCTGTGTGTGCTACCTTAATTGTTGATGTGACAAGAAGACTTAGGTTCAACCCTTTGATGAATCTCGTGGTCACAGTAAATATTGACAGACTTTAAGTCGGTTGTGGCTCCATTGTAATATTCAAAAGACAGAGACAGGCATGCAGCCTAGCGATTGGTCAGGTTTTTAAGGTCCAAGCCATGAAAGGGGGGGGCATATAGTGTTACCCATGTCCGTCCTGTCCCGTGGCAATGTATGTAACCAGCTGGGGGTGGGGCATTTATATCACACAGACATTTCTAGTTTTACCTGAGAGGGCCTTCTGAGTTTTTCCATGACATATTCCAGGGGTGTAGAGAGCATTGCTGGTGATCGTAACCCCTGGATATCGAGGATGTATATTGGTGAGGTCCAAAGTCCATCACTGGCATTCCTGTTTTTTATGTTTATTTTTATTTTCAATAACTAAATTCCCAACAATTGCTTTTCAGTAACAAGATGATAAATAACTCATAATAGGATTTCAACGGTTACATGTGAAGATAATAATTTTAACAAATATTTTCTTCATCATCAAAAGAAGCAGGTCATCACAGAATACTTGTATATGTATAAATTGTGCGATAAAAATGTAATGTCAGGGTTTCTAAAATCTTACATTTTTCTACCCAAGTGTATGCTGGTCGATCACTTTGTTGTATGTATTATTTCATGTTAGAATTAAACGATCTTAGGTTGAGTTATAAATGTCCCAAATTTTTGTTAATCAAGCTTTACTACAGAAAAACTTTTATTGATACAAATTCATTTTCCTTGAGAAATATTGGGAATTGCTAGCAAAGGCAATTCCTTTGAAGGAGAGGGTTAATTAAGCTTTAATTAGGTAAGCATGTGACCAACAATATACATTACTACCACGTTGTATGACCTTTGACACACATGCATCAATTAATCATTTGTTTGGGTTTGTTTTTCGTGTTTTAATTAAGATCAGGTTTAGGAAGGTGAAATAGACTCTGCATGTATGGCTACAATCAATGGAAGAAGGGACATTCCTAATTAATGAGAATAGCTGTTACTTATCCTTTGGGTAAGGCCATGTTGAGGCATTTTACCTGTTGATTTTGACAAGAATGGTTACATCTGGCAACACCTGTACATTTATTTTTTGTCTAAGGGATGTGCGTTGGTATTTAGATGAACCTATGAGATCACAGTGAGACGACATAATCTGCCTTTTTGTTCAGAACTTTGTATGTATAATTCTGAAGAAGTATTTTGGTATTGATATTTTGAGCGAGGAACTTGAAAGGTAAAAAGCAAATATGTTTTGTTTTCAGCCCTATTTTTCTAAACTGTTGTTTTTTCCAGTTTATTGAATTTTAGTTTCTTCATTAAGAAATGCATGTGGAATATGGAATCTTGCAATGATGGATTCACACAAAAGAATTTTTTTATATCCTCTGTATTTAATCTCAATAGATATTGAAACGATATTGGTTTTAAAATTCCACAGAAAATGTTTAACCTGGATAAATCAAATTCTAACAGGGATCATTTCAATCAAAAGGAATTATAACTAGTATGCATGTTAATTTTGCAAAACGTTTGTGGGGAATCCATTAAACTTGAATGATTGATTAGAACTATACCGTGCAGTGCAAAATGCATGTAATATTGGAACAATGTATATGTAGGCTCTGAGTGGCAGGAATGTCTGTTTCCAACATAAGACAACTGTAGCTAGTTTCTGCATGCTCCTTCTCCATACTACAGCTGATCGTTGAATAGAAAGCATGTTTTATCTCTTCTCTGCAGAGATAACATTTGAAATGTAACATTGAAATTGTGAATAATTTGAATGTTTAATTGTGTCAAAATATTTTTTTGTTTTTGTTTACCACTGTCTTACCTATTACTTCTGTATTAATTCACCTTTATGGTCTAAGATTGAGTAACTTTGAATGTATCTGTAGGTCATTGTCAACTTTGCTGAATGTTACAGCAATAGTCTAACATAATACAGATTCTATAACATGTCTAACTTATCACAATGTATTAACTCTTCACATACTAATTAATATTCTGTGTTTCTGAGACACTAAAGGCATTGTTTCATCATCAAATCTGAGCTGGAATAAATAATAATATGCACCTCTTCGAAGAAATGATTGAGTTTTTCCCTTTTCTCTTATTTCAGTTCTATGAGTACTGTATCTTTCACGGATGACCCAGGTCATGATGAACATTATCGTCCACCGGTCAAATATGAAAACTCGTACCAGACAACACCTGGTCAGAAGTTCCCTACAGCCAAGATACGCTACATTATTAGCGATGTTCTTGAAAGCTGTCTACGCCATGAAAAATACGAGCCCGAACTGTGTCGTCAACTCTCAAAGACAACATCAGAGGTTTGTACAAATTTTGTAAGGGCAATTAAGTGAGCTTATGGCATGGTTAATCTTCCATCATCTGTCGGTAACCAAGATTTGACTTTAAATTACTATTTCTCAGTAACCAAATGGCTGAGATTATAATGATATTTAGCCAGTAGAATGCTAGGATGAATGGCTACAATGTTGTTTCAAATGAATGCAGCTATAGCCTTGATCCACTTTTAAAGTAACATTGTTAAAAAGTGTTAAAATTTGTGTTTTGACACATTTCGTAGAGATATTACAATATGCTTTGAGAACTTAATTAATTGTTACCGATAAGATTTTGGTCAAGTTATTAACTGAACTTCTCTTCAAAATGCTCATTGCCATGCCAAAACAATTAACAAATACCCATACTTTATAAACCTTTAAAATAGAGGAAATACAACTTAGTACCCGTTATGTTATGAGTTATGCACAGCATCAATATAGAAGCAGCTAATTGGGAATGCAATGTAAAAGGGAGATAACTCCATGGAAAAAATCTAGCTCTGAGAAGAACTCTTTTTCATTAAAACATCTGATATAGTATGTGGGACCTAGTGCCTTAATAAATAAACATTTTATAGACAGTATTACTTCCTTAAATATTTCATTGTGGCTTGGCTTGTTTGCATTTATAAATGTAAGATAGTGAAGAGAATATATATATAAAGCACTACATCGATCAGTTTAAGAAGGTAGAAATACTTGAATAAGATTTGTTTGGTTGTTTTCAGATCATTAAGACAAGGGTGAGAGAAATGAACATACCACGCTTTAAGATCATCTGCCTAGTCCACATAGGACAGCTCAACAACCAAGGCCTGCGGATCGGCAGTCGGTGCCTGTGGGACTCAACGTGCGACACGTTCTCCTCCTATGAATTCCGTAACAATAAGTTATTTGCCATAGGGTCAGTTTACGGGGTATATTTTGAATGAATTGGTTGGATCATTTTGTTTTTGGGGGTGTTCATATTCAACTCAGTAATATCTGTTTTTTTGCAAATGATTATCATGCAGTTATTTTAAATTGATTTTGGCAATCAGGTTGAATGTAGCCACCCACAAGATCATGCAAATCAGGAGGAAATTGGAGAATATTTATTCAAACTTTTTCATACCAAACCAATTTTGAAATGACACTTTGGTTCAAGAACAAGTTTGATAGATATGAATGCAAATGCATAAATATATGTAAAATTTATATTTATGCATATCAGATTAATTTTGATGAATGAATTAGGATTGTTTGTATACATTAGCAATAAGTTTCTCCTGATTGAACATGGGTTTTAGCCCAATTTTCATCAAAACATCCATGATTGTGCAATAGTGTTTTGCTGAATGTCATGGACACTTGTTTTGACCATGAAGATACACTATTCTTTATGTATGAATGTGAGAGTATTGTGGTGATGGAATTTTACAAGTTCACCTGTATTTCTATCTAGGTAAATTCTTCCTTTATCTGTTTAAGTAGGCATCTAATTGTTTACCAATGCTTCACATTAATTGGAAAAAGATCTAAAAAGAATTACGGCTAACATCCAGTATCAAAGAAATTGTATACAAATAGTTAAATCAAATTAAAATTCAAGAACATTTAAAGTAATTTTATACTCCTACTAATAAAATGCTATCTGATCATTTCTTATTGAAAAAAAGTACAGCATGTTAATTCATACCTGTTTAATACATAATAGATGAACAAGAACTTAACTTTTCCAATATTTCTACATGATAACTATAATGAGCAGATCATGCACCACATTCCACCTAATAAGGGTGATTGTTGCCTAGAAATCCAATGAAAACTATGATCATTGCAAAACCTGATAAAGTCTCAAAATAGCCATAAAAGATTCTTTTTTTTCAAATGGGAGGTCGGACCAGAAAAATGTATATATATTTATAATTATAAACAGAATTGGCTTTTTATAAAAGACAATAGTTAATCTGTTACTGTTTATAAGATAAGTGCTATATTTATTTGAATATACAAGTCTGGTCAGGTAGATCTATGATGGTGTTTCTGTAAAGTTATACATGCCACGTATACCAGTGTGATTGTGGTACTGTATGTGTCTTCATTCTCATACAAAACTCACCTGCAGTGTGTCAGGTGGACTGACACATTTTGGGTCAGAATAAAGCACAGCAAGTACCAGTGTGACTGTAATTTAAGATTTTTTGATGATTCAAACGTGTTCACTATCCGTAGATATTTTTGTCGATTTTGACTCCATTGTGGGGTACAGTTTTCTATCCTATATATTTCCTGTGTTATATTGCTATTTATTCACTGCTTATTTCAATGTTTCTAGTTTTACACATTTAGATGTCTTTTTTGGACAAGCATGTTACGTACAATTTTAGAAAAATAGATTTTTTTTCTCTTGAGAACTGAAATAAATTGAAGAAAAGTTCTTAATTTTTAACCGTAATTTGTAGGTAAGCATTTTCACAATTTCTTATTTCTATGTTTTCCTTGTTTGTTTACTTCCATATTTCTGTGTTTGGAAATTATTATGATCTTGGGTTAATTAAGAAATGTGATCTGTTTACTTTATAATGATTATGTGTAGAAACTGTGTATTAAAGTCCTTTTGTAGAAAAATTCTCACCATTTTGGTATCTGTGCAAATATGAGTCATAGAAAATTGCAAAAAAATATCGTTTTAGTTCCATTTTTTTTTTTTTCAAAATTAAGCTGAAAATTGAAATAAAAAAGATGCTTATGTTAAAACATCTACATGTGTAAATAACACAAAACTTCAACATAAGTGTCCAGAAGTTGACTTTCTGGTGTATCTGGCATGACGATGAACAAGGTTACACTGTACATGAAGGCTTACTGGTGATGGTATTACATGTATATCTAGTATTACAGTATTAAGGTTTACATTTTCTCATCTTTGTATTCTATATACATCTTTTGCTCCATGATACAATCAATCTAATCAAAATAGGTTTATTCCCTGTTATTTAAGTGCCTCTTGGATGAGATATAGTACACTGTACATATTGCTGTCAAAATGGTTGTTCACAATCTTTTTAAGTCTTCTCTCTTTCATCTATGCATCAATGTTACATGTTTCTTTCTGTTCATTTTACATTTTGTCTGTCAAACTTTAAATAATTCACTTGATTAAATTCCAGTATTCATTGTATACAATTTACGGTACCGTCCAGATCCAAACCACATAATTTGTTCCGTTTAAACATTTAAATTGTCATAAATTGTCAATTTAAACCTTCTGTGATCAGTATTTTGATAGGCGGCCTGTCTACATTTTTCTGATGCCGTTTTCTTCCACCTTATTGTTAAATTATTAACTGGAAATATTACTTTTTATGTATTATCTGTTTCTGTGATAGCACTGTCAAGTGTACCATACATTCCTGTACCAAACATCCATTTTGTATGTTTAAAAGTCGGGGAGCATTTTCTAATTTATTTATATGATATGAAGCTGTTTTTATATTATATATATATACAATATAATATGTACATTTATTACACTGATATTTTAAGTTATCCACTTGCACAATCAATCAGAAACATGTTTGTGAAATTTAATTCAGTTAGATGATACAAATGTATTAATTACTAGTGACAAAACAAACTACCGGTATACTATGTACAAAATGTACCTAGGTATTCTAAAATTGATCGGTGATAATTTTGAAAGATCACAAATATTGACATAATTTCTTGTTTCTGATTCTTATATTTGTAATATTAATGTAGTTATATCTGCATTTCCTCCAAGTTTAAACAGGTGTGAACTAGACGCCTTAACCAAAGATACTGGTGATACCATTCTTGCTTGCTCTAACAACGAATGTTACTCAACGAAAGTGAGTGGGGATGTAATTAAAATGTCTAGAAAATTAGTCATCAAGTCTGTTTATGGTTTTTCTGACTAAATAACATCTGAGAAACGTTGATATTTTTAGCTATTTCTGTAACTTTCCAGCATTATTATTTTTGGAATGATTTGCTGATTAAGAAGTTATGTTGCACAGTTTGACATGGTTCGAGTGCTGGATGGGAGGACACGTTAGTGTTGGTTGGAGTGGGTAGGAGTGGTAGATTTTGTCCTATGTACTCCCACCGAGATCCTTTCTCTTGCTTATAGACAGAGAACACTGTTTAATAAATGACAAATTACCAAAGAAATCTTGTTTGTGATTTGTTTCCACTTTAAGTTGACTATGTCCTTTGTCATACACATTTGATCCAATTGCTGGCTTGTCTTTCACTGTTGATCATCTGTATCCCCCAGAGTAACACGGAGATCTGTATCCCCCACAGTAACACGGAGACCTGTATCCACCACAGTAACACGGAGATCTGTATCCACCACAGTAACACAGAGATCTGTATCCCCCACAATAACACGGAGATCTGTATCTCCGCGCTAACACGGAGTTCTGTATCCCCCAGAGTAACACGGAGATCTGTGTCCCCCAGAGTAACACGGAGATCTGTATCCCCCACAGTAACACGGAGATCTGTATCCCCCACAGTAACACGGAGATCTGTATCCCCCACGGTAACACAGAGAGCTGTATCCGCCACGGTAACAAGGAGATCTGTATCCCCCACAGTAACACGGAAAGCTGTATCCCCCAGAGTAACACGGAGAGCTGTATCCCCCACAGTAACACGGAAAGCTGTATCCCCCAGAGTAACACAGAGATCTGTATCCCCCAGAGTAACACGAAGATCTGTATCCCCCAGAGTAACACAGACATCTGTATCCCCCAGAGAAACACGGAGATCTGTATCCCCAAAGTAACACAGAGAGCTGTATCCCCCACAGTAACACGGAAAGCTGTATCCCCCAGAGTAACACAGACATCTGTATCCCCCACAGTAACACGGAGATCTGTATCCCCCACAGTAACACTGAGATCCGTATCCCCCAGAGAAACACGGAGATCTGTATCCCCCAGAGTAACACAGACATCTGTATCCCCCACAGTAACACGGAGATCTGTATCCCCCACAGTAACACTGAGATCCGTATCCCCCAGAGAAACACTGAGAGCTGTATCCCCCACAGTAACACGGAGAGCTGTATCCCCCAGAGAAACAGGGAAAGCTGTATCCCCCACAGTAACACGGAAAGCTGTATCCCCCACAGTAACATGGAGATCTGTGTCCCCCAGAGTAACACGGAGATCTGTATCCCCCACAGTAACACGGAGATCTGTATCCCCCACAGTAACACGGAGATCTGTATCCCCCACGGTAACACAGAGAGCTGTATCCGCCACGGTAACAAGGAGATCTGTATCCCCCACAGTAACACGGAAAGCTGTATCCCCCAGAGTAACACGGAGAGCTGTATCCCCCACAGTAACACGGAAAGCTGTATCCCCCAGAGTAACACAGAGATCTGTATCCCCCAGAGTAACACGAAGATCTGTATCCCCCAGAGTAACACAGACATCTGTATCCCCCAGAGAAACACGGAGATCTGTATCCCCAAAGTAACACAGAGAGCTGTATCCCCCACAGTAACACGGAAAGCTGTATCCCCCACAGTAACGCGGAGATCCGTATCCCCCAGAGAAACACGGAGATCTGTATCCCCCACAGTAACACGGAGAGCTGTATCCCCCACAGTAACACGGAAAGCTGTATCCCCCAGAGTAACACGGAGATCTGTATCCCCAAGAGTAACACAGACATCTGTATCCCCAAGAGTAACACAGAGATCTGTATCCCCCTCAGTAACACGGAGAGCTGCATCCCCTGCAGTAACACGTAGATCTGTATCCCCCACAGTAACAAGGAGATCTGTATCCCCCAGAGTAACACGGAGATCTGTATCCCCCACAGTAACACGGAGACCTGTATCCCCCACAGTAACACGGAAAGCTGTATCCCCCAGAGTAACACGGAGATCTGTATCCCCCAGAGTAACACAGACATCTGTATCCCCCACAGTAACACGGAGATCTGTATCCCCCACAGTAACACTGAGATCCGTATCCCCCAGAGAAACACGGAGATCTGTATCCCCCAGAGTAACACAGACATCTGTATCCCCCACAGTAACACGGAGATCTGTATCCCCCACAGTAACACTGAGATCCGTATCCCCCAGAGAAACACTGAGAGCTGTATCCCCCACAGTAACACGGAGAGCTGTATCCCCCACAGTAAAACAGAAAGCTGTACCCCCAGAGAAACAGGGAAAGCTGTATCCCCCACAGTAACACGGAAAGCTGTATCCCCCACAGTAACATGGAGATCTGTATCCCCCACAGTAACACGGAGATCCATATCCCCCAGAGAAACACAGAGATCTGTATCCCCCTCAGTAACACGGAGAGCTGTATCCCCCACAATAACACGGAGAGCTGTATCCCCCACAGTAACACGGAAAGCTGTATCCCCCAGAGTAACACGGAGATCTGTATCCCCCAGAGTAACACAGAGATCTGTATCCCCCACAGTAACACGGAGATCTGTATCCCCCACAGTAACACGGAGATCTGTCTCCCCCACAGTAACACGGAGAGCTGTATCCCCCAGAGAAACACGGAGATCTGTATCCCCCCCCAGTAACACAAAGATCTGTATCTCCACGGTAACATGGAGAGGGTTACGGACCCTCTGTATCCCCACAGTAACATGGAGAGGGTTACGGACCCTCTGTATCCCCACAGTAACATGGAGAGGGTTACGGACCCTCTGTATCCCCACGGTAACATGGAGAGGGTTACGGACCCTCTGTATCCCCACAGTAACATGGAGAGGGTTACGGACCCTCTGTATCCCCACGGTAACAGGGAGAGGGTTACGGACCCTCTGTATCCTCACAGTAACATGGAGAGGGTTATGGACCCTCCGTCTATCCCCCACAGTAACATGGAGAGGGTTACGGACCCTCCGTCTATCCCCCACAGTAACATGGAGAGGGTTATGGACCCTCTGCATCCCCACAGTAACAAGGAGAGTGTTATGGACCCTCCGTCTATCCCCTACAGTAACATAGATATCAATTATGGACCTTTGGTGAGGTCAATATGGTGTTATACCAACTTGGTAGAATCAAATATTAACTTAGGGTGTTAGCCCGAGGTCAATATCTTAAATTTTACCAGATTGGTATAACACTATATTGACCGAATAATTTGTATATTAGATATGAAACTTGTTTGCAAAAGACAGAAATTGTATTATATCTAATTTGATAAAGCAAGAAATTCACAGTGGGGCACAGTGACATCACTATGATGTTATAGATGCAATATTGACTTGGTGTTTCTAAAAATATATCCTCCAAAGAAACATGAAGAGGGAAACAGACCCTCCATCCATATAATTAGGGATAAAGCACCTTAAGACCTTTCCATCTATGAAGAGTTTTTGATTCCAGCATATCTGGGTCTGAAGAAGATTTTTGAAATTTTAACTAATTTGAACCCTTTTGGCCCCTAGGGTGTTAGGACCATATTACATGTATTCACAATTTTGACCATGGAAGGTTCCTGCTTAATTTCTGTTGAATTGGTTCAGAGTTTTTTTGAGAAATTGAAAATATAAATTGTTTACGAATGGACAACACAAGACGATAGGCAAAAGATGATTAGAACAGGTCATTTGAGGCTTCTGGAACCAGTTCCAATACTTAGGTATTCGATCCTAAAGCCTACACATCCCTTGTTGTAGATCTAGGGTTTTAGTTTGTGTAATATGGGAAATGGATATACTAATTAATCAACTCATAATGTAAGGCAGAATTTACACATTAAAAATCACCAAATTATGTCATTGGATTAGTAACATTTTTCAGAGTTAATTTTTAAATTGCTATGAAATATTTCATATATTTAATGTGACAACAGACCTACGTTTTGTGGCCAAAATAATTTCAGATATTGACTTCGGTGGGTAATTGATATCATAGACATGTGTAGAAAGTTTTACGAAAAGTATTCCCAGTATTCCAACAGAGTGACGCCCCCTGAATGTCACCTTTGCTTCACAGGCAACATAACACAGTGCTGATCTATGTCCATCATTTATTAGCCATGTATTGTACATCGTATATCACAGATTAAACATAAAGCCAATAGTAAAACCAAGAAACTGTCGTACAATTCTACATGACAAGCCTATAAACACCACTTACATGTGTGGCTTCGTCTCTGGAGAGATCAAAACCTAGGTGTGTAGAAAAAGCTTGTAGATCAACCGCACTACAAATAGCATACCACTGGTATATCATTTTTGAGACATTTTCGAACTGTCAATAAACATGTATAGCTAATACCAGTTTGGTGTATTGAAATATTCACCGAGCCAGTCTACTGGAGATTATTTGCAGGATGTGTACAGTGAAACCTTGATATAATGCCTCTTGTGTTATACTCTACCTTCTTTACCACTGGCATATCTTAAGGCCCCTTAATTTCCTTATAAACCCTGAATTTTTCTTCTTTCATTTATCACCAAATCCTTTATATCTCTCCCCCTCAATGTATCGCCAAATCCCTTAGAGTATCTGATGCCAAATAATGTTTTGGTGGCAATATATCAAAGTTTATAGTACAATGTACATCTACTTCAAAAATATTTCATATCAATTTTAACAATGGCACCTGTCACATATTCTAAAATAACAAGCTGGTACAATTTATTTGCATAATCCTGTTCAATACATGATTATTTGTAAATATTCCTTCTGAAGATAAATATGTATCTTAATCCATAGACTTAATCAATTGTTCATGATTATCTAAGAAAAAAGAATTTCTGAACTTGGAAATAATTTTCAAAACAAACAATTTGTGAAAAGTGAATAAACCTCTTTGTCAAGTTTGTTAGTGCTGGCGACATAAGGCATCAACATTTCAATCATCTAAGGGACATAATCCATGAAACTCTCCTCCAGGACTAGCAGGAAATATTTAAGCATTGTGTGCATTTTAATGGAGGATGAAAACATTCTTTCAATCAAACATGGTATTGACATGAATATTGAAGCCGTTGTGAACTATTTAAGCGTGTTTTAAAAGTAGTGTAACATACATTCAAGAAAGTGAAAGAAGGGTCGTCATTTTTGTTGTTGTTCTTTTACACAGGTTTACCAAGTTGATTCATCAGTTGGATGTGAAGTCAGACAGCAGGTATGTATACAGGGCAATGATATACATTACTCCATATTTGCCAATTATGTTGCACGTATTTCATACATGTCCCTTCACTACAGAAACCAACACTATACAATGACGTCGCAGAAATGCAAAGGGAGTATGACTGTTGCGGATATTTTTGGGACACATCCAGAAATGAGGTTAAACAATTCTGGTGTGCCGATACATGTAAAATGAAATCACTAAATGCATGTGTGATTGCCTGCCCTTTGCTACACACTTACTGCTAATCCTATTAACGATATGATCTCACAAGTTAACACTTAATTTACATCATTTCTGATCAAGTTCCTGCTTTTCAATCAAAATATGAGAAAATATGCTTAATACCTAGTACGATACATTAAAATAAATTTACAAAAGTATAAATTCTCTAAATATTCTGGCTAAACTCTGACTCAGCTAAGTGAACAATGCAACAAAACACTGCCTGGAATGTTGGTAACAATGATAGGGGTTTAAACTATGTGATTATATGTATAGGGTGGTTTCTATGCTTTCTATGATAGCTGAAATATTTATACACTATATACATAAGATGATCAAACACATTCACAGTAATTAATTCATTAATTTACAAATGTAAACAGTGTAAAATTATATATGTCATTTTCTATACAATAAATCAATAAATAAATCATAATACAATGAAGACTCACTCTCCCAAAACAACAATCTGATTAAAATACAGATCCTCACTATTACTATCGTGTGTAAGTAATAGTGAGGATCTGTATTTTAATCAGATTGCCAAAACAACAACCTTTGTTTGAATCTCTGTATTGAGAAATGCAAAATCATATGGATTATATCAAATTAGGAAAAATTAGCATTGTCATACATTGCACTGAGGTTGGTAAGAAATAGTTGGTCATTGTATTTGGGGCCACAGTGGCTAAGTGGTTAAGGTGTTCCAACATTCTACCACTAGCCCTCCATCTCTGGATTTCGAAACCCACGTTTGGCAGTTGCCAGGTACTGACCATAGGTTGTTGGGTTTTCTCCAGGTGCTCTAGCTTTCCTCCACCTCCAATACCTGACACATCCTTAAATTACCCTGGCTGTTAATAGGGCGTAAACAAAATAAACCGAATCATTGTATTTGGCTAGCTCCAGGTAATTTTCAGAACTTACAAGAAATGAAAAATATATACATCTTGTCCAGGATAACTTTAGAAAATTATCTGACTCTTTTCATGCATCAAACATTTCATTATTCTTAAGCTGAAGAAGCTTTGTATCTATTTTTCTATGGTGCATTTTTTGAGTGTCCAATTTAAAGCTGTACTCATCTGTTCAAATTTGATAAATCGCAAGATAATATTTTTACTGTTCAGCTGGGTGTCCAGTTTGACCACAGTGCATTGGTACTCTAACGAGCAGGTGGTCACCCATCCAACTACTGACCACGATGACCGAGTCCCCAAGCTGTATTTTCCCCCTCATACACTAGTTGGACATTACTTCACCCCCCCCCCCCCTTCCGAGAAGTCTCATATTGATATTTGGCCTGGGAATCCGTAGGTGTACTCTGTGTATCAATGCACCTTCCCAAACCAGCTGGAACAGGCCTTACATGATCACACAGAGTCACTACGCTGCCACCAAATGTAACGTGCAGGTCATCACTCATCCAATTACCCAGTACTACAACACTCACCTTAACCTAGCTATGGTGAGTTGGTCCCAAGGTCAGATTAGGCAGTGTTTTCCCTGCATATACCTAGCTGGATATTACAGACTTAACCTTTTATAATCAAGTCAATCATTATGTATTACTCAGACAATCCACCGGAGTACACTGACTGTAATTACTGCGTGGTGCAGTGGATAGTGCACTTGCCTTTCACCAAGGCGACCAGGGTTTGATTCCCCGACCGGACATGTAAAGGTATAGGGCCACCTGCCCTACCACATGGGTTTTCTCCGGGTACTCTGGTTTCCTCACACAATAGGACCCGTGCATACTAATATCTGGGCCATCCAGAGTGATTAACATAAGTTGGAGAACTTGTTTCATAATTGTTGTAATGTAAATAAAGTTTTTATAACCATTGATACTTTTATAAAATACTATATATCAGGTATTGCAGGCTGTGTTTTGGTGCTGGTAGTGAAAAGAAAATAAGTGTACCTTAAAATTTTGAAAATAGAAAACTGATAAGAACATGTATATTTGATTTGCTTAAAGGTAAAGGTAATGCCATGTAACCTGGCAGTGACAGCAGTGAGTTTTGAGACAGACATCCATGGTCCTTGATTCAGGCCGTTCCTGTCGGACTTGCCTACATTATTAAAACTATATTCTGCAGTGTAAGTTGACTTGTACATGTTTTGTAATATCAATAATGTTCTGGACTTGCTTGATACAAAATTCTTCAAAAATCACTGCTGACTCCAGATGAAAACTGTAACATTTGGTGAAACTTTAAAATGTATAGACTCCTTAAACAATTTCTCTATTTGACACAACAACAATATAATTCTAAATCTCTCATCATTATCTATTAAATAAACAACACCATTCTTTGTTATACATATATCAACAAGTTTCTTTACAAAATTCTCTCAGTATTTGACACTTATACATGTACTTAAGAACATTTTGAACACAAAATCAAGGTATAGTATGTGTTTTAACAAAAATTGCACAATTCCACTAATACTGTCTACATGGGCATGGCCCTTTACATAATACCAAGCAACTTTGATACAAGCTTTTTCTACAATTATATACATGATAAATAACATGATTTAAGATGATTTTTGGAACCTCATTAGTCTGGACACCTTCATCGCTGGTAAAAAAAATTCCCTAACTTAATACAAATGTATTTTTCAATATTCGGAAAATCTTTTGTAAAACGTTCATGTCAGGACCTGGTCTTACCAAGAGTAGAAGTAATAGCAATATTTTTACAAATACACTGTACAATGTACTGTATACTAGATATCTCTTCCCATAAAATGATAATTATTCAAACAGTGTTATTTCAAGCCCTTTACATATCATTTCCATCTATGTATGTGAGTGCTTATTTTCACTAATTAAAGTGATTAATGCCCATCATATGACGGGCGAAAAAGTTAAACTGCTGTGAAATTACCCAAAATTGAGTCTTTATCATAAACAGGAGTTGCCTCCCTTATGGGTAGGTATGATATTTGCATTGTAACGACATTATATTGCAGTCTAATGATGTCACAATCGTATTGATGTTAATACGATGTACCTCCCAAAATAAGGGCAAGTTCTGTTTACAAAAAAAAAAAAAAAAAAAAACAGTGTACAGAACTTTTACAAAAAAAAAAAAAAAAAACAGTGTACAGAACTAAGTCCAAGACATTAGAATTGCTTTCCTGCCCTGACTAATGAGGACCATTTGAGATCAATCAATAACTGTGTTATATTGCCACCAACAAGGGTCAAACTTAGCAAGTTCAGTATCATTCAACTTTAAAATGTTTACAATCTTTGTGCGGCCACATGCTTGGTTTTCTTACAGCTATTCCCTCACAAACACAAAAAACAACGAAGAAGAGAGGGGCACCTTTTAAACAAACAATACCATTTTATAAATTAACAAAAATGTTATACACTTACATATACATCTCAAGTCTACATGTATTTGGCAGGTGATGTTTACAGTGAGCTACGTGCTAAGATGTCAAACAACGTGAGACAGTCAATGTTACAAAGATCTCCTATGTTTTAAACCAACAAAGAGAAACACTGTAACCTTGTTGTGGAAATTAAAACTGAAGGCCTATCAAATAAATGCTTTCTTCCTGGTCTTCATAAGAAATTAATACTCCTGGAAATGTAAAAACTAACCAATATCCTCAAAGTTGTCATTGCCAGGCATTTTGTGGGATCTTGTTTGCACAATACACATTAATGGGACAATGCTAAGATACATTTTGTATACTGATGACTGTTCGATCATGCACCACCTGAAATAGTTTCGATATTGTCGTGTCACTCACGAAGTACCCTTGTATTTTTTTATTTATTGTTAGTCACTTTGAACCATTTTTTCTATTATGATACATGTATATTTCATCCTAAAATGACATGAAATAAAACATTACATAAATTGCTGTAGGTGTGTACATATCATCATAACCAACAGTGCACCTAAACATACAAACACAAACAGTCTACTTGTGCAACATCAAAACACACTTTGTAAAGAAGTGAAACAACATTAATTGGTCGAGAAAGTTATATATCAACATAAGCTTTCTAAGCAAACAGCAGATACACATACTTATGGCAGTTACCTCCCTTTTGGTACAAACACATGTACCAACCACCTGTTACAAAATCAAATTATGGTCAGTGCAAGTAGACAGCCTTCGTTAATACAACAGCTGATGCGTCTCCATTAAACTGTCTTAATTTGTAACAAATAACAGTGATATATATATTCTTACTCATATCATAAATGCAAATTATACAAACTGGATTTCCTTTAATTTTCCAATTATAAATGAAACCATTTGTCTATGACTACCAATGGTATGACACCGTATATATATTACAGATACCGGTACATCAATATAGAACTGATGTACATCTCACAACCGTCCCATATACTTCCAGCTTCATGAGTATTTCTCAAATAAAAAATTTAAACAATGCAATTAAAATTGTAAATAAAAGACAAACACGGAACATTGAATAATACCCATCAACATCAGTACTTTTTCTTCACTAATACGAAGTTAGTTATTGAGAACATATATTACAGTTTATTCCATTGCACAAAATGAATTGTAGACTCTGGTAAATACAGCAGGAGGCCTGCCTGTTATATCTTGTACATTTTATCTGTAACATGTTTGAAATTTCAACCAGAGATTTCCTCAGAAACAAACTGATTTTGATTTGTCAGTTGCTGACAATATCTCTCATAACTGGTTGGATATTAAATATATTGTACCTAGTGTAACTTCAGCAGGTAGCATTTATGTACAAAAGGCCAATTAGGAATCATTTGGTTGGGCAGTAACAAATTTTGTATACAATGCATACCTCTAATTACAACGGTAGAGTAGATATGAAAAATCTTAACAAAACACATTCTGTGAATGAAGTGATTAACAGTTGCTGTAGTATTGATGGAGCAGTAAACATCCCGGGAGTAATACAGACAAGGATTCAAAGCTCTAACGAACCAGCAATTTGTTTTAGATCTACGTAGGTGTTGACCATTACACTTAAAAAGGCAATCGAGTACTTATCAGTTAAATCCAAATACTTTTCCAGCATTAAATTCACTTACTTGGTAATATTTTCACAAGTATGACATTTCTGTATTTGTTCAGAGCACTTTGTATGCAAACTGTTTGTTCGTTGCCAATTTCTTTCATAAAACAATTAAACTTCGCCAAGTGATGATGTTATAGTAAATTCATGAATACAAGGCATAGATGGTACATGCAAATAAATGTATATAGTATTTTCAATGAAATATTGAAACCAAACATGCTGCTTTATAATAGATTAGCATCTGCATTGAATGTGTGACGTATGATTAATTTAATTTGGACAAAACAATGTAACTGCACAGCAGGAAATATACATATAGACACTTGTCAGTCGTCACCGTGTTTCCTAAGAGTATTGGGTGAAAACACCATCCACATATACATCACTGAAGCTTTGGTCTGTAAGTGTACGACCTCGCGGTACACCAATGTTCCAATAGATTTTGGTTAGTTCTTGTCCTAACCATTGAATTTATAGTTATTGGTTTCTATGGTTACATCCTGACACTGAACTTAGGCAACTGTACTAATTTCATCAATCTGTTTCTTCCTTCTTCTCTTCAATCTTCTCGATTTTTTCACTTGTATCAGTGTTTACTTTCTCTTTGGGAGCAAACAAATTCTTTTCCTGAATTGCACAGATAGCTTCTTCCCAACAGGATAGCGACTAAAATGGAAATTTTCAAAATTCATGAAATTTATAAATTCAGTAAAATACGTATAATTCAACACAATGTTATTGGTAGATTTCAAATAAGAAGTGTGTACTCTGAAACATCGTCTTATCTGAATAACATCTCACTGGTATTGGTAGATTTTAAATAAGACATGTGTAATCTGAAACATCGTCTTATCTGAACAACAACTCACTGTTATTGGTAGATTTTAAATAAGAAGTGTGTACTCTGAAACATCGTCTTATTTGAACAACGACACACTGTTACCACCAGGGTGTTATAGTAGAGAGGTTTTATGTACACACTGTTACCACCAGGGTGTTATAGTAGAGAGGTTTTATTTACACACTGTTACCCACAGGGTGTTATAGTAGAGAGGTTTTATGTAAGTCCATTCATAACCATACAGATTCTTCCAATATCTAACATCTATACCGTCAGTGTCAGTCAGTAAACTTTGTTAGTGTACCAACACAACAGAATGCTCTCAGGTTTCATTTAAGACAAAACTGATCAAACATACATACATACAGAGTAGTTAACACTGCACCTTCTGATCAATGAACAAGAGGCCCAGAGGTGTATCGCTCACCTGGTTTCATGTGATATGAAACAAGAATGACTCATAAGTGTATGTGTGGCCCTTCTTGTTATGTCAATATATCATAAGAATTGTTGATGGGTACATGTACATTGCTTTTGTTGTAATTCTAAAAATGTTAGGTTTTTTTGGCAAATAGGGCATTAATCCATGAAATGTGTTCAGTGCAGCAGGCTCTACTACCTATGTTCCAGAGAAGAAGTCGTTAATATCAATATTGCCAAATAGAGATAAATTTAAATCCCAGCCACCTAGGGATGCTACCACTGAAATATAAATGCCATACATAACTAAGTTCCAGAGAAGAAGTCATTAATATCAATATTGCCAAATAGACACTTTTGGCCCCGCCCGTCAGGCCCCTAGGGGTCAGCCCCATCATTTGTATAAATTTGAATCCCAGCCACCTAGGGATGCTACCACTGAAATATAAATGCCATACATTGCTTAGTTCCAGAGAAGAAGTCATTTATATCAATATTGCCAAATGGACCCCTTTTCGCCCCGCCCCTCAGGTCCCTGGGGGGTCAGACCCATCATTTGTATAAATTTGAATCCTAGCCACACAGGGATGCTTCCTACCAAATTGATTTAAATTCTAATCAGTGGTTATGAAGAAGAAGTCAATTGTTGACGGACGGACGGACGACGGACGCCACGGTATGGCATAAGCTCACATTGGTCCTTTGGACCAGGTGAGCTAAATATTAGTTATGACTCATTCACCCCAGAAAACAAATTTAAACTCTTCCAATACAAAGTTTGGAATGGTTCATTATGAAATGAAACATACCTTTTTGTAGTATTCTATTTGCTCGTCTGCAAAGTTGATGTGATACATACCTTTTCGTAGTATGCTATTTGCCGGTCTGCGAGGTTAATGAAGAGATCCTTGAGGTCACGCTGCTTGTTTTTGTGCCAACGTTCCATGTCCACTCTAAGGTCTGCATCAGCACAAGCTGTTTTATCATTTAATGATTCCATCTGCTTAGTGAGCTGTAATGGTGAACAAAAACAAAATAGTTAAAGGTGAACGGAAAAAACTTGAGGTCGAAAAAGTTAACTACATATTATCTCACTAAATAGTCATTATATCAAAAATAGACCCTACCCCATATGCATAGTGAAACAGGAAACATGTAGAATACTTTAGAAAATAGAAGCAGAAGATGGCTTTTACAAACACTCTAAAATCTTTATGAAACAAAACAAGACAATTTGATGAAATACAGTCCCCCACTGAATGTGACAGTCTTACCAAGGTGAACCCATATACCAAGTATAAAGTTCTAGTGACAAGTAGTATAGGAAATAGAGCTGGACAACATAGTGAAAGGCCAGAAGGAAAGCTGGATGGACACAACGCGAGACTATAGTCCCCACCAGGAACTAATATCAATCAACAACCTCCATGTATCAAACACCCATTGTTTTATCTGCCAGCTCACATCATTGTATTTCATGGCATACTTTTATTGATTTAAATCATTCACCACCTAGGAAACATCTGAACTATTCCAATTCAAAGGTTGGAATAGTTTATTATGAAATTTCAGGAGTGAATGAGCCAACAGTTCCTTTATACATTTCTCTCTTACCAATGTCAGGCCTTTTTAAAAATAATCAAAAGTTTGCTTGTCAGTCATTGCCATGGTAACAAGATTTTATCACAAACTATTGTAGGTAAAACATCTGGTATATATAAAACATCTAGTGTATATAAAACATCTAGTGTATATAAAACATCTAGTGTATATAACTTACATCTCCAATTTGTTGTTCTAATTTGTCCTGTTTCTGCTGTTTCACATCTTCAGGATCCTTTCCTAGGAAAGCCCCAATGGAATAGGTTTGGTCTGATATCTTAACCTTAAAAAGGTAATAAAAACACAATACTAAACTTTTTGTTTCCTAAATGATGGAAATTAATAACCGGAATGTTCCTATGTTTAGTTTTGATGTAATCAAAATAGCAACGCGTCAATATAGTTTTATCGACAATGAAACATAATATATTGTATTACCATTGATATCATATCCCAATATTTGTTAAATATTCTAGATTCCACTTAAACTTATATAATATTGCAATGTGTTTGAAAGTTGTTTGGTATTAATTTGTTAACATAAGGTAAAATTTGGTAACAAAAGAAGAAAAAAAACCCAGAAATTTCAGAGTCAAACTTTGCTATTCAGGAAGGGTAAAGTACAGAAGATTACCCAGCCAAGGGATACAACTCTAAGCAAAAAAAAACGTCCTAAGTTGCCCCAAATTCTTTATACATGGGAGAATATTTAAAGCAACAAAACAAAGCCCAGATCTGGAGATGATCTTTTTTCCAATGTTAAAACTTTGGCTGGTTTTTGATAATTTGATAACTCTAACAAAATAAATTTGATATGACAGCTATAGTCTACCCACTTGTTCTCGTTCATCCTTTTTCTTGCTCAGCTCTTCTATTGTCATGTCATATTCCATCTGGATTGCATCTCTACGTCGTAGAACAGCCTGTACAGATGGATAATAGTATACTTATATAATTAATAGCTTATTTATACAATTAGGCTTCTGTAACACTAACCCTTCATATCTATATAGGCAGATATAACTAATTAACAAATAGCAATTATATTCCTGCATCAAATATTTAGTTCTTAAATATTAAGTCACCAACTCTTTATCTGTTTCTCTGATTGGAAGTTAGCATTTATGCAGACTGTATGTTTCTGTGAAAGCAAGATTGAATATATATTTGCTGAAATATTTTATTTATTGACAATTTCACAAATAACCAAATAATTCTGTATGGCATTTACAGTAGAATTTGGTCAAGTGAAGACATTGTATCAATTATTATTCAAGAAATATGACCAGTCAATTCAAAACCTTTAAGTCTCACAGAACACCCAGAATATCTTTGTTTTGAGAAAACCACTAACCCTTATGGCATCACAGTAAAGGGTGTACTCTTTCAGAGGCTGGGAGAAGTTTGCTTCTGTTTGTTCAATCTGTCAAAAAAATGTGAGAAATATCATAAAATTATGCACAGCAAACATTTCTCAAAAAATAAGCATGACTTTTTAATGAAGAATAAAACTAAAGAAACATAACAAACTTGTGAGCAGTCTTGTTTTGCTGAAATTCGTAACATAAATGTCTGTTGTAGTAATTCTGTACACACCGTTTCCTTGAGAGCCTCACAGCTGGCGTCGACAGCCTTAGACATGGACAGCAGGGAGGTGGTCAGGTTGTCCTCAGAGTTTGCCCACAGGGTATAGATTGGTCCCCAGTCCTTCATCTCTAACAGATACTCTGCAACCACAAAATATCTACATCCAAATCTCTGTAAACATTTATTGTTCAAATCAATATTGATCGCAAATACTATTGCACTACAATGAGTCACTGAATCATCAAGCCTGTCATGAATAACACCTATAATATAATAAGGCAAAAAACGGGGAGTGTATTTCTAGTTTTTTGTTTACAACTTTTTTTTCAATTAAGTCCCATATTATGAAGTATCACGATAAATGTATTTCAATCTAAATGAATTGATATCTTATTAGAAATGTGACAAAAGCTTGTGTAAATGAACATCATTGTTTCCGCCATATCCAGATTAATTACACTTATGAACAAGAGAAATACTAATGTATCACCTCCTTGTTCCTTGGACACTCTTTGTGATATCCGGTCCAGAACTCCCAGCTTGTCAGCGAAGGACTGCACATATTCGTGCATCATGGTGAACTCTGGAGAGCGGTTCTTCATCATGTACGCAGCACTGATGTTATGTATGGAGTCAGACACACGACTCAGGATACCTGAACCCTGCTTCTTGTGTGCTTGGAACTCCTGAAATCAAATTTCATTTTGATAAACATTCATGAAGTATATTCTTGTGACAAGCCAGAACTATTCTTCAATTATAGTGCAATAAGTTAGGAAAATAAAATGAAGAACAAATCTCTTTTTTTCTTCGAAGAACTTGATTTCCTGCTGTATTTTAACAACAAAATCAAAGATAACCTTTATAATGCAGTAACATATGTTTACAGTTATATACACTTTATATGTAGGTAATTGTTTTACCCATGTAATAGAGTGATATACAAGTGGTCAGGGCAGAGTCCAAAAGCAAAACAACCTGATCATGTCTCTATTTTTGAATTAGTAACATGGATGAAATGTAGTAGACACCACCTTTGGCAGTGAGGAATCCATGGTTAAAATAAACACAAATCTTACCCAGGCTTTGGCAGTGAGGAAAACATGAAAATTTGTATCAAAAGACAACACTGGGTGATCGGCTATCCTCGTCAGAAATTTTTGTAGAGCTGACTGTCGCACTCGTAAAAATTCTTGGCTGAATCTGTCTAATCGGCGTAGACTGTGTTTTTCAGGCAATGGCTACAAATTCAACAAGATAGATGATATAGAATTCAGTAAAAACATTCAACTTAGACATTCCATCAAATTACATGTAATTACATATTTTTTCATCTCAAATATTATGCAGTGCTTTAATGATAAACTTACAGGTACAAGGTGTGTAGGGTAGCCTTCTTCTAGCCGTTGTCTTAGCCATAGGAAGTCATTATACCTTCGCCTCACTGAGTACTCACTGTCGTCAAACTCACTCCTGGTGGTCTGTAAGTATAAAGTTAGGGTGTATGTGATTAATTAAGGACGAACATAAAGATACAGAGATACAAGGTACCTGTCTTAGGGTTCGGGCTTACATTAATATGTAAGTACATATTTAGTTTGACATTTTACTAGTTCAATATGCGACTCACTGGAATTTTCTGCATGAAGCTATTTCCCTGTCCCATCAAAGACACTATGAAAGCAAAACAATTGAAATAGAAATATGTATTACAATACAAACTTTCTCCTTTGCAAAAAATATACATGTAATGTATGAAGATTTTTTCAGGAATAAACTGCAACTTTTCCGAATTTGGCTTAAATCTGAAATGATTTCAGTTGGGAACACCCTCAGAAAAAGCCCTGATAAGATACAGCAAGTTTTACTAGATGTTTCAAGTTTTACCTTTGTATTGATTCTAAATGTGACATAGGCTTCCATTGTGCTTGTATGCTTTTCTGGGTCATCCACCACCACAAAAAGGTCACGGGTTTCATCGTCCAGGTCATCATCATAGCGACTCAAGTTGGCTATCAGGCTTGAGCTACGTGACACACTGAGGTCAGATTTTCCAGAGGCATCTAAACTTAGACTCTCCATCTGTAAGTTAATATATACCAGTGTTACTAAATTAGACATGAACTGTGACTATTACATTTCAAAGACACTTTCACACTACATTTTATTGTATTTAACCTTCAAAAAGGTCACAAAAAGTTTTTAATTTTAACCCTAATAAGGTAAATATGAAAATATTTTGGTTACAGGAAATAAAATTAGATCACTGGCCTTCAGTTTAAATTTGATATTGAATTCTTTTTTATATTATGAGTGCACATTATTGGGTAAACGAGAAAATTATAAGTCTACTTGATGAATAGATACAGGAAGAAAAAAGTAAAATCCTGGCATCTGAAAAACTGCATTTAAAAAAAAAAAAATGCTGATTATCTATATTGCAGGAATTAAGTTTTATGACAAAAACTTAAATTGACAAATGTTACATCATCTATACTACCCCACCCCAGAACAAACTCTTGTACATATTGTACACAAAAAATAGGACCATAACTCTCTCTTGAATGGGGCACAAGATTTGGCTAAATGTTATATCACATTTCAGAACACCATGAGATATATACTTGCAAGTTATGTTTGGCAATTGTAGATAATGTGCCCTATGTACAGTAAAAAAGGGGCCATAACTAAATAATACACTGTTAACTTGTACTCATATGCAAAATTGGGGTGAAAGAATAAGAGATATTCCCCAGACAAATTGATGGACAGACTAACAAACAGATGCATGGAGTCCAAACCTGTAGAATATTGCCATTGCAATTGGTGGATTGATATATATATGAAATACACTTGTTCAGTATCAGTATCTTAACCACATTTTATATGGTACTACCTAGTAAATTAAATTCAGAACAATGATTTCACTGGAATATATTATATAGGTCCAGCTTTCAATAAATGTTTAATGAGAGTAAAATGAAGTATTTCTGACTTTCAGAACCGCAAGCCATCCCAATGTTAGGTGGGTCAGAGAGTAAGAACCTTTCATACTAATAACCGAATCCGGGTCGTTTCGCACTAAATCCAGTTCGCCCTAGGTTGTTTCGCCCTAAAAATAAAATGTTAGAGCGAAACTTTGTTTGGTGTTTTCATAATAATTACCTACCTTATGTCATTTTTCATGTTAACCTGTTTACATTTAATCGTGTTACAAGCTGCTCAGCATGACTATTTAATAGGTTTTGCTTAAAAACTGTTCTTTACAGACTTTAAACTATATCCGTCGTCGACTCAGTGATATAAATAAACAGATTTGTTCACGATTTTTCTGGTACAAAGACTTAGTTAATTAGCTAAAATCGTTATTCAAGAGATATGTAATAGTGGTATATCTTATAACATGTAAATTATTTTGTAAAAATATCACCCGATTGGGAAAAATTAGGGCGAAACAACCTAGGGGAATGGGACTTCGGGCGAAACGACTCTTAGCGCGAACGCGATTTAGGCCTGTTACCCTTATAACCCCTGCTAATTAATTTAAGTATCTAAATATTGAGATATTGGCAAGGGCCCCTGCCTCAAAAAGTAATGCTCCTGCATTAGCTGGCATGGGTTTTAATAATTGTGACTATGTCAGTTGAATTTGTTTCTTTCGTGTTGCTGTCCGTACCACTGAGACATTAGTAGATCTAAGCTTATGTCTTTTGACAAATGTCGGTTCAATTGAGTGCTGACACTAGGGAATAGCTTTTGTTGATGCTACTCGTAAATATATGAGGATTTCAACAAATCACTAGGGTATTCACCGAGGGGCGAGGTGATTCAACTAAAACCATGTTTATTCACCAATTAGCGATGATACTCAACAAAAAATATTAACATCACTAATGCTCGATAATAGTCACTAATGTCCCGATAAGAATCAACAACGGTCCGGTAAAATTCAACAAGGTTCGATTTGACCACGTGACCAAACTGATAGAGCAGCTAGTTTACCTGTACACACGACTGGCAGTGACCAAGATCTCGCCATGGTTACGGCCACGGCCGTACGCCGGGTCGACTTACATGCATTGGAGCACACACAAACATGCCAAGTTCCTTTCACAGAGATGTTATGTTAGTGTAACAAAGTTATGAATGCTAATCCCATCATTAGGATGTTTTGATGTACCACGAAATTATATTAGATTGCTTTCTAATTCCTTTGTTGTACGTACACGTTTCGATAGTACATTGTGTACATAAGTTTTAGGCTACAAAGTTAAATCTTTTGCAGTAGCAAGTACTGCCTCAGGCAACTCACCTATTGAGCTGACGACTTCACGCCTCACTGCACACGTCTTTGACAGCCACTGTATGGCTTCCGTTGGTGTATACTGGAGAGCGACACGACAGCCTAAGTTCCAAGTGGTATTTACTATCATTCGTTTTCTGCAACTGTACGCGTAATCTTTCCATTTAACACTGTGATTAAAACTGTCCATGCTTTGTATGACGTATGTATACGTATAAAACATTTGTGACTATGTGGTTTGCATTAGTTTATCTGTAAATGTTCACGTAATTTTTCCATTGAAAACAGTGAACACGGTAATATTCACTGCCGATTAAATGCTTTGTATGTGTTTGTACATAAAAACATGCTTTAATATATACTGTTTTCCTTCGTTATCTGTTCTTGTACAACGGACTTAGAAAGCATAATTCCCTGATTGTACATATTATTTTGAGATTTTTTATTAAATTAACACAACATCAAACGTTCGTCTCGAACGTGCTGTTAATGCTGATTGCCACGAAGCTGATTGTTACGTACGTTTGTGAGAAGCTCGCGAGATGGAGTCATTTCAATAAAAAACATGCTTATATACTTTATCAGTATCTAGTTTTCATGCGAAATGGGCTATGATATTGGGTATAACATTAAAAAGGTGAACATGACGAACGGGATTTGATTTACTTATCAACGTATTGTAATTGTATGTACGGATGTAATATACAGCCTCTGTACGTATGTGCACAGGTTTTATTTGTGTAAATGTAGTTTTTCCCTTCCTTTTCCTTTAACGTATGTATACCTTACTTGTACCTTAATCTTCCACTCATTTAAAAATCTTCTTCCAGGTCAGATGATTGGAAACAGAAAGAAAGGGGATGCCGAAGATACACCATCACACACGAAAGACGGAAAGGCACCTCTCCACGATTTCTCATTTTTACACCCTGTTGTGAGGTGAAAGCCAAGCCAACAAATATTTTATAACATCGACAACCCTTTTTCAGGTCAATCAAACTTTTGTTCATCAATGTTCAAATAAAATACGGAAATGAAAGATCGTTTTGATTTGATCATACATACATTTTATTGCTTCAGAATGAGAAAATATTAAAAACTTAAAGAAGCCCTCTCAGTAATGTACAGTATTCATTCTAATTATGGTGTTATCATACATTATATTTATACGGGTAACGAAATACACCGGAAGAAAAGAAACAAATGAACAATGGAAAGGCAAAGGGGAACAAAACAGGATTAATAGAGTGTCCTTCGAATGAAAAAACGTATAGGCTGCATGTCATACACTAGCTTCAGATTAGATTCACGTCGTCTGTTCGATTGTCAATATATTGCACTTGCCGTTTATTTTCTCATTACTCTTGATGTCATATCAATGAGCTATACAAACACTTTACTTCAATTATAGTAGTTAATAACACAAAGCATGGATTACTGAACCCGTAACACTATTATTACTAGACATCCCGAGCACAGGAACCTGATAATTTGTTACAGCTAGTTTTGGATTTAAATTGTTGAAATTAAGAGTAATTTTATACTTTTGGGGGTTTAGATCAATTTTCGATAAAAATGACTCCTCAATGATGATTCGAAACGCCTAAGTTTAGGTCCAAAACTAGCTGTTATAAATGTTCAGGTCCCTGTAATCCCGTCAAAGAGAAATTTCGTGGGGGGGGGGGGGGCTTTTTATTTATTAAAAGATAGAATATATAAATACCTGTTCGCGCGAGGGTCATTAATTGAATGGAATTTGGCACAATTTCAAGGATATACATACATGAATTCATTGCCTCCACTTGTAACGTCAACGTTTTCCAATGAGCAAAAACAGCTTAACACACGATAGTTATAAAAAAACGTCAGTATATATATATTCCAATGCGATTCCGGGATCTTGTTTGGGTAGACTAAAGGTTACACTTAAAGGACTACAGGTAAAGTATACACAGGGCTTGTTATTACAATGCTATGTCATAAATTGTTAAAGGAAATACAATAAATTTCAATTTAAATAAATGATACACAAAATCCTGAACGTGCAGCGTAATTAAGACAATATAATATCAATCATATTGATTAGAATAGCTTTACCAAGCAAATGGCTTATCATTGATTTTAGGAATTTTGTAAAACAAATAAGTTCGTTATAATTATGTTGACGGATTTCAAAAACCAATTCATAACACAATCAATTGCTTTTAACAATAAGCTCCCCCTTCCTTCGTTATCAATGTTAACCTTGCCAGATCACGGAAAGTGTGAAGATTTAGGCTGTCATGTAATTAAGATAATGACACCCACCTAGTCAACGTTTACCCATATACGGTTTGATAGCAGAAGGTGTGAAGATCTTGAAATAATGACCCGAGGGCCCTCATTGTTTGACGAGAATATGTCATCACACCCGAATGATTTTTAAGTCTATGTGCTGTATATTTAACAATTCCACAAACACTTACAATTGATAGACATTAAGTAGCTAAATAAAACTTCCATATAACATTTACGTACATGCTTTCTAATTTGCTTTATTCAACATGACGTACATTATATACGTATATCATTATGACGTATATTACACAATGCAAGATAGAGAGCATATTTATATTTAGATGCTAATTAGCCTATACAAAATAACAAATAGCCTCATGACAGTACAATCAGATCAAATACGCAATATTTCAGAACAGGGCAATTTACTTGTATTAATTGCGTGTCTATTCCCCAAATACAATATACACACCTTCTTTAAACATTTATAATTTTTATTTATAAATTGTTTTTACCTGCACATTACACAGGAACATTCATAGCTCACTACTAGGAGACAAATTCCTTTTTTAGAAGAAGTTAAGCAATTTATATTATTTGGTATTATATATTTACTATTATAATATTAGAAGTCAATCGCTCTTTGCTTACAAAATGTTACGAAGATGAGGGTACTGGATCGTAACCCTTTCAAGTTTGTAAGCTAAGATGAAGTCAATCGGGCTCTTTAATTTTCCCAAGATACCATCTATGTATGTAAATTGTTCCGCATTCGAGATGCGAATTAGAGTGAGGAAAGTTAAAATTAGATGAGTCAATATGACACATTTACCCCGCTGAAAACCAGACAAGTACGTTTTTGCGGCGAGTGTGTATGCCTATTTCCCCAAGGATGTATAAAGGATAGAACCACTGTAATCACGCTCTATCGGAATCCTGTGTACCTGTCTAGAAATAGATTATTGTAAACAGAGGAATTAAGGGTATGGCTAATAACATCTTTGTTTTCATGATAAACACTCGACATAACCTTTAAAAATCATACACATTTATAAAAAAAACATACAATGCATGTAACACAAGACGTTGAGATCATTACCAACTTAAATTTAAAAGAATTTAATTAATTACCCAGTCTCTCTCTTTTTAGATTTGATTATCATACGTATTGCATTAGGCGATAATTATTTTATATCCTGGTAATGTTTCATATATCGGTACGTTTCTCCCGCTTTCTCGCTAATGAACAACGGAATGAGATGAGATTATCAAGTCTACAGGGACAATAATATAGTAATATATGTATAAAACAAAGGGTTCGATGTTTATATCGACCCACATACATTGCATGTATACATATATCACTATTTTAACGTGTCCCCTCTGTGCCGTAACTAACAAATCATTGTCTACGTACAGATATCGTCTCCGTGTCAGAATCTTGACAGTGAAATTTTGAGGCGACAAAGCATGCATAATTGCATTTGTTCGTTTAGTCATTTCGTCACCAAAAAGTTCATGTGTAATAATGTGACGAAATGGCTTGCTGCAAGATTACAGGTCATTGGAAAATTAAGTAAAGAGGCGACAGAGGTCATATGAACGTGACCTTATGGGATGTTGTCAGATCCTTGTAAAACGGAGTGAGAACACGGATCTGTATTTTAATCAGATTGCATACAACATGTATACACATACGTCTACGATGTAGATATCGTCTCTGGTTAGAGCGACAGACATCACTTATAGCGCTACCCGAGGTCAGTACCCAGCAGGAAGCCAATTAGACTAATCCTGTTATGTAATAAGATGAACAGGTGATGAGGTTTTCGCATGAGTGGCTACACGACGTCTTCACAGGTATACACATACGTCTACGATATAGATATTGTCTCTTGGTAGAGTTACTGACATCACTTACAGCGTCACCCGTGGTCAGTTCCCAGCAGGAAGCCAATTAGACTAATCCTGTTATGTCATAAGATGGACAGGTGATGATGTAACTCCAATATGGTTTCATTTATCGTTTCAATTTCCCTCCATGTGCACATCTTTAAATAAATTCTTACAAAACACACATTTGATTTTATTCTTTTCCATCATCTTAATTGGCAAAATTACATGTAGTTTTGGAATGGAATGTTTTACATGTGTACAGAGATGCATACAAGTATTTGCACATACATGTAATGGTATATTTAATGTCGACCACATTTTTTAGTCAATGTATAATATTGTTGTAATAACATTAAAAAGGACAACAGGTAGATCTATTTGAAATTAACTTAAAAGTTGAATCGATGAAAGTATTGTCAGAAAAAATGTCATGAACACGTATATGAACTGCACAGTATGATTATCTGGTCACATCGAGTACAAAAATTACAATGTCATATGTAAATTTCCGTATGGAATTTTATACAAAATAACAGAGAAAGTTTATCTGATTACATTCATTCGTATCATAGTAATAAACGTGATCTTTTTGAAGTAGCGTGTATCATTTCTAATGCATGTTACATTATTGTTGGACAATAACTCCTTCGCAAATGGACGTCGGTGAAAATTCCAAACTCAACATATGCGATACATTGTAAAATGAAATGATATTCATCCTCCAGTTCGTTAGATCTATATAAATAGCAACATCTATATAGCAGTTACAATTTCATTTACTAAGCTCTGGTTATCCCTTGCTTAGTCTATCTCAAGAGCTAGACAATCCCAGTATTAATCATATTTGAATCCTACTGAGAGTTCATATCTCTCTGGGATATGATCATACCGGTGAGCTTTTACCCTCTCACTGGACTGGAAAATGGACTTGACAATGAAACTGATGTACAGGATCGGATTTAGTCTGAATGTCCTCTGGCCCCCACACCAAATCTGGATCACAGGGAGCTGAGAATTTGTTACAGCTATATAATAGCCTTCATGACCACCGAGGGAGGCATTTTTATCGAATATTGATCTAAAATTCATCAAAAGTGTAAAATTACTTTAACTTTAGGTAAAAACCTGACTGTAACAAGTGCTCGTGTTCCTGTGATCTAACTGGGTGGTTCAACACCATACATCTATCTGTCAAAATGTCCAAATCACTGGGACACGTTACAGTAGTAAAATGCATAAAAATGTATGGGCTCGATATATACATAATACATGGACACGTTATGTATAATAGTTATGTATGTTTAAAATGTATGGGTGTCAATATAAAAATACCAGTTTAATATGTTACATCGATCCCCCATACATTTTATACATACATTACTATTGTAACGTGTCCCTATGGGCTAGATCAGACTTTAAAACTTGGATAATAATGGAGTTTTGCCAAAGCTCGATTCAAATTATTGCTAAAATACAAAGAAACTGATGTTGATATTTTCTCTAATGAGAAAAATTAAGATATAGATCCAAATAATATTACCAATCAAACCAGTAGATAAAACACAATGTATTACAATTAAGCATCAGATTCAATTTACACAGAGCTGCGAAATACATATACAAATTAATGAACTTTTTTTTCATTTTATTTTCAAGATTATGACGATAACTGATTAACAGGGACGTATAGGCCTATGTCCCTGCTGATTAAAGGCCCAATATACGTAACTTCAGGAAATTTTTCATCAATCTGAAAAATTCAGAAAAAAAATCAGTTGATAACCATGCAAAAATAAGCCTAAAACGAAGTAAACATCAGCGGTAACTAACTAGAAACTCCTGACAGAAAAATCCAAAGATTTGAAAATAATTCAGGTGGGGCCCACTTCAATAACAAACCGCCGGTAGAAGACAGTCAAAATGGTCGCGTGTTTACAAATACCGAGTTTCAACTGCTGCCGTACCGGTTACCGCGTAAGAAGTCATCTTGGATATTGCTGATATCAGTTAATCTTAACTAAATCTATAAATATAAAAAGTTATTAGGTTTGATTTTTGCATCAAGTTTTGCCGAAAGTTACGTATATTGGGCCTTTAATATGCATTTTTCTTAAAAAAAATAACTGCATATTAATTGCGTTGCATTAACCATGGTAATGACCATTATGCCTACACATATTCACATCGGCCTACCTGTCGACCCTTTAGGAATTTCCGACAATTTGCCGTTTTTATTGCATTTTTTATTTTAAATTTCCCGCCATAATCCGCCTTTGTTTACTTCAGTTGTCCCCCGTTTGAAACTCTCTATCGTTTACGGTAAAAATATCATAAGCTTCCTGTTTATATTTCAAACCACGTTTTCCGTGTCGTTGTGTTTTGTCTTTACTTTCTGTCAAGGATTAATACTCCTACAAGATGTTAAGACCATAGAAAAGGAAGAAAACATCGTAAAATACGCTACGGAATATCAAATAACATGAGGAAAATGTATTCAGATGGCTGTGCTGTTCCGATAAGGAAATTTTGCTGTGCCGTCAAAATGGACGTGCTCGTGTCGGAAAAGACTCCGTGGATTATAATGGCAAGAGCCAATAATTATCCATTGGACCCTACTGATATCTCGTCTGTCAATTCACAGAACTGTGTATCCATGCAGAACTTCTTTCCGACACCGGAATATCAAGGTAAGAAATAATGATTGTTGTCTTGATTACATTGACAACATAAAATATTTTATCGGGTTGGGAACAACGGCGCATATGGGAAATAGTCATGCATCTGGGTAACAGTTACTCATTTCAGTAACAATTTTGTTACTCATGGGTAATAATGTGAAATAAAAACACAAAGCCGTTTTAAACACTTGGAGTAAAAAAGGGCGATATTATTTTCACATAATCGAATAAACAATACAAAAAGGTGCATTAGTGCACAAAGAATATAATATGTTGTCTAACTTAAAAAAAAAAGACAATGTATTGCCTCCATTTTTTATAATGGTGAAGAGTGGAGCTATAAATAGAATGTCAGTTTACCAGAGGCATGACGTCACTTATTGTGCACTGCATGCCCCCAATCGCTAAGCTGTTCAGGGCTCACCCTGGACCAAAAAATTTAGTAGCCAAAAAAAAAATAGCCAAGTGTGATTTTCAGTAGCCATTTTTATCTAAGTAGTCTTTTTTCTCGCGGCCTTTTTCGTCCTTTGCTCGTCGTCTCTCCAAATGCTATTACATTTAATACAGGCTAAAAATTGACCATTACATTATTTTTATTTAAGATAGAGGCTTACTGTACATACTGATCTTATTTTTTTAGAATTCATACTTTCAGATAATGGCTATAACTTTGAAGAAACAAAACCACAACATATATGAATACCATATACTTTATTTTCAAATTTAGCAATAAATAACATCAATATTGACAGTGAAAATCAGCACTTTCATTTCAGATCAGAATCCATCAGTTGCTCAAGATCATATCAGAGATGCACAAATCTTTCATTATGATTGGTTAATTTGTTCAAGTATTAAACTGGCATATTATATATATCCGACACTTTCTGGAAAAGTCACAGAAATACATATAATTATGCATTTTATATCATGAACTTTGTTGCAGAGTTACACTAAGTTGTTGAGTTCTTAAACTGTCCATTTAGCAGCTCTGTATTAGCTTTTGTTGTTGCCCTCTTTATTGTCTCATTGTGGCTCCGTGACTGTTGTCACCTGTAAATTCAACGAAAATAGTATTCAGTGATACTGAAGACGAGATAGAAAAGACAATTTTCATCTAATTACATGTATTTTTTACTGGTTTGTACTAGGCCTATCTGTTACAATGGTTTACATTCCTGCGACATGAGCTACTCGAGCTCTAATCCGACGAAATAAACGACAGCTACCGAATGAAAACATGATTTGATTAACAACATATCAAGAAAGTTATATGAAGCACTGCATCCCGGCCCCCTTCCTAATGAAATATTTACCGAAGCATGGTTGATAATTTAAAAGCCCACCATGCATTCCAGAATAACACGGTGCTGTCGCCGCCCCGGTTAGTTAAATGTTTCTATCAGGGAAGCCATTCACTATGCCCGTTATTGTTTTCCCCATCATTAAAAACTTACCTAGTTTCCTCAAATTGATGTGATGACAATCCATGGGGCAGTGCTGCCGACATGTTTATGTAAGAAGCCGTTATCAGCACACTGATCACAGGTGTACACCGTAAACAACCACGTGTGCCTAACTGATCAAGCCGTGTTTTCGTATCTTAATTAGGCTATCAAATTAACATGACCCCATGCCACAAACCATCAGTTATATCATCAAAACCAATTATATCGTCAATAATTGTGGAAAGCATGCTATAATTGGCGTGACATCTTAAACAAAGATAAATTCCTCACAGTATGTAGCGTGCGCTCGACTGTGACGGCCCTGATTATGTACACTGTACCTGTCGGGTGACAATACACAAGGGAGTAGACAGACTTATTTCGAGACGAAAATTTCAGTTTTTTTTTCACCAATTTTCTTAAGCATAGTAATCAATTGAGTAGCCACTTTGAATTTTTAGTAGCCAATAAAAATTAAAAGTAGCCAATGGCTACATTGGCTACCGACAGCGTGAGCCCTGCTGTTAGCACTATAGTCAATGGAGAACCAACTCGGTGATATTGTAACTATTGTTTGTTAATTTCAGAAAAAAATTGACAACAGAATTATAATTTTTGGTGCACAAATGCACCTTGTTGTATTACTTACACACATATGAAAAGGATGACACCCTTTTTTGTTCCAAGAGTTTAAAAGGACTTTTAAGTGTTTTTATTTCACATTATTACCAAAACAATTTTTTTTACAGAAATGGGTAACTGTTACCCAAATGCAGGACTATTACCCATATGCACCGCTCTGCCTAACCTGTTTATTATCTGATTATATTTGGCCATTTGTGGTATAAAAACCCAACATCGTGGCAAAATGTTCTATTTGTTGAAGGCGGTCACTATATGGTACTAGATTTAGAACGAAATGACCTTGTACAGGGGGCCAAGACATCTAGAACTACTAAAAGATAAATAATTCATGTTAAGCTAAGGGTATATATTATTAAACTCCACGGATTTACATTATGCTGTCTAATTATATGTTTGTGATAATGCCAAACATGTCAACAGTTCGAGGTTGAGTTAAGTCCCATCTGATCAAATCTTAAATTTTAATGATTTTTCAAACTAGGACTCGATTCCGTTAGAGTTTGGATTCAAGATTTTATGTGATATGATGACATAAGTCAAGTAATTATATAGATTAATATTAAAGTATTAGCTGCGTACACCGGTATTCACGAGGGAAAATGTATTTGATCAGTTTACACAGGTGTCCTGATTGATAGTGAATGTTGAGGTCAGATAGTGAAGAAAATTGTGATCCTGTGATTCCATTTTAAATAAACTAAAAAAACAAATGGTACACATTTACGAATTATTTAAAATAAAAAAAAGAAGACAGCCATGGTTACAGGATATTGGCATGCTGTTATTAACAGTCTAGGTATACGTTATGTATATTATTTTTCAAGAAAAGTCTATCATAGTTTTCTGTGTGTAATGTGGGGATTTTTTAGTGTTGGGAATCGGTAATCAATTTCAACAATGATGATCAGACATAATCGGTTAGTGCCAACTGATCAATTTTTTATAAATAATTGCCAAGCCTACCATCATTTGCACTTATTGCATGGCAGACGGTACACGATTGGCTATAGGTCATTTTTTAAAGATTATGTTACGGTAGGCTTACCAATTATTAATTTGAAAATTGATCGGTGCATAAACTTTCCTTCAAACTGCAATGTACTTCTTGATGAAGGGCTACCAAGTTTTGACCTACTGTCAAGGTCATAGGGGAAAATATGTTAATATCTTTAGCAATAACCAACAATACTTATAAAATCAGATGACCATTTAAGCCCATGGCATGGGCCTCTTGTTTTCACCAAGACTAAGAGGGCCATTATATGTTTTTTTTTTAGGTCATGTGACCGATAGGGTCAGGATAACCTATTGCCATCGTGCGCCGTCTGTAAACTTTTTCTTTAACAATCTTCTTCTCAATAACCAAAAGGCCCAAGATGCTGATATTTGGCCAGTAGGTACTCGGGATAGAGTGTACAAAGTTTCCTCATATCAATGACCTTGACCTACATTTTGTACTTTCAAGGTCACAGGGGTCAAATATGTAAACATCTTTAAAACTCTTCTCAATAACCAAAAGGCCCAGGATGGTGATATTTGGTCAGTTAGTACCTGGGACAGAGTGCTACAAAGTTTCCTCAAATCAATGACATTGACCTACTTCAAGGTCAAAGGGGTTAAATGTAATAAAATTCTTTCAAACAACTTTCCTCAGTAACTATAAGGCCTAGGGTGTTGCTATTATGCCTATAGCATGCTGGGATTAAGGGCTACAAAATTTCCTCATATCAATGATCTTGACATACCTTCAAGGTCACAGGGGTCACATATATATAAAAATCTTTAAGAATCTTCTTCTCAATAACCAAAAGGCCCAGGGTGCTGATATTAAACAGTAAGTACCTGGGATAGAGTGCTACAAAGTTTCCTCATATCAATGACCTTGACCAATGTTCAAGGTCACAGGGGTCAAATATGTAAAAAAAAATTAAGAAACTTCTTCTCAATAACCGAAAGGCCTAGGGTACCGATAATTGGTGTGTAGCATGCTGGGGATAAAGGGCTACGAAGTTTGTTCAAGTGAATGACCTGCTTTCAAGGTCACAGGGGTCATATCTCTAAAAATGTTTCAAACACTTCTTCTCAGTAACAAAAAGTTAACTCGGGAATTATCACAATGCCGTAATGAAGGAATAACAAGTTTGTTCATTGACTCTCTTAGGTAACAGGTCAAATTTTGTTATATCTTTAAACAGCTACCAACAGAAAATTATATAGATTGTTAGATGACCGTTGAGGCCCATTATGCCCTAGTTGGTACCCTTAATTTGCATAAGGTTACAGAATGTTATACTGTAAACACAAGTTTGCACCGTTTGTTTACAATTGTCCCAAATTATTATGATTGGTGCGATATATCGCTAAAGATGGCACACCCCTACAGTTGGCTCAGCTAAGAATTTTTTACTATGTCATGATCAGAATAACTGAGGTCATCATTAGTTAATAAGGCTCCAAGACCAATTGTTCAATATTTTGTACAAGAACTAAAATAAAATCATATCCATGGCTATAAAGTTGTGTGGGTTTTGAATGTTTGCTTTAATTTCTTTCAGAATAAGTTCTAAGATGTTAAAGGTGGATGGTAGAAAACCAATCAGGGACTGATGCACAGATAAACGAATCCATTGATTTGATGCAAAATGTACATGTGGGTGTGCAAAGACTGCAGGAGGGCAGATTGATGCAAAGCCAGAATTAATGTTCTAGCTAAATAAACATGTGTACATTGATTTTTATTTTATGTTGTTTTTAAGGGTCAGAAACACATCACATCGCCTTTCTGTAAGATCCGTCTAGGATTTCACTTGAATCTTGCACGGATCTTACTGGAATCTGCTACTAACCTGCAGAATCACTGGGATTCTGCTGAAATTTCACTGGAAATCTGTCCGGATCCTGCAAGGATTTTACTAAGATCACATTGAGATCCGGTCCGGTATCATTTTGAATCCCATAAGGATCCAGCTGGGATCCCACTGGAAATCCTGTTGAATCCCACCGGGATCCTGGCGGGATTCCTGCCCATATTTTCTCTTGGGATTTACCCCAGTTAGTACTCACAATGCTTTTAACATCAGGGTTGGCAAGCTGTTTATTCACTGAAATCATTGAAAAATTGTACTTTTGGGGTTTTTGCATGGACTTTGATACAGTTGAATCTTGTTATCTCAAACTTGTATTAACTTAAAGACCCTGTTTAATCTAGAATTCACATTAAGTATTCAAACCCACCTACCTCAAATACTTGGAAGGTTTTTTGTGTTCCGGTCGACTTTGAGATAACAAGGTTCAACTGTATAACACTGCCACATTTAAAACTTGCATGAACTTGATGATCCGTTGACTGTTAAAGTGTTATTTCCCGAATCACCAACAGGTATTGGGTATTGCAATGTCATAGTGACCTTAACCTCAAGTCAAAAGGAAAAAAAAGAATGGCACTTGAATTTCCCAGGTAAACACTATGAAGGTGAAGCAGGTAAGGTACTTCACTATATTTAAACACTTTGTATGCAATTTTTTATATATGATAGCATTGTAAAGCATTAAGGGGGCCGAGTGGTTTAAGTGTTCCGACATTCTACCACTGACTAGCCCTCCACCTATGGGTTGCGGGTTTGAATCCCACATGGGGCAGTTGCCAGGTACTGACCGTAGGTCGGTGGTTATTCTCTGGGTACTCCGGCTTTCCTCCACCTCCAAAACCTGGCACATTTTTAAATGACCCTGGGTGTAAATAGGACGTAAAACAAAATGAAACAAACCCTTCATTTGTAAACTCTATCCAACCATCATTTGAGATTAGACGGGTCAGTTTGAGGGCTTCTGTATTGGTCGCAATTACCATAGAAATTGTTAATGATCACACATTAATCAATGATCTTATAATAAGGGCGGCAGGCCTGTGGCCTGTATATCCATATATCTAAAATACTATCCAATATTATCTTTAAGTCTTGAACCAGTGACAAAAAAACTTAATCCTAAAGGTTTTGCTGAAAGACCAATGAAACAAAGTTATTGATTACATTTGAAAATGTTCCTGTGCTAAATGTGTACCCGGGTATGTATTGAGATCTTGGTCATGGTAATTGTTATTATATATATTCAGAATAGAAATATTAACCGGATATTACTTTAAATTTGTATTCTTTATTCTTCATTGTTCAAGGAAGGGCCTCTCACTTAGTCTTTGATTCCTCAGTGCCAGATAGTAGTTTAAACTCTGCATCTTTTTCCTTCCTTATAAAGTCGTTATAGACTCGAAATTATTTAATCTCTTGTGCTTAGCTGCATTCTCTCTTAAAACCCCTCGGGAGTAATCACCTGGGCAAAGTCGCGGGGTCCCGCTCCCAGCGCGCGGTCCAGCGTTGGGGATTAAGTCTATCTGCGACTTACTACTGTGAGGTGAACACCGACAGTCCAGGATAACTGAATGTTATACACATCTATATGTGTTTTTTATGAAATATAATACAGACGTAAAACGTGTCGTGTCGTATTTTTAACGTTCACGTCAGATCATCAGGTGAAAATGGTTAATAAAACAATTAATACGCAAGCTAACAATTGCTAAGTTAACGTATTGTATATGCGTAACACGAGGCTATAATGCAGTTGTTAAAAGAAGTCCCTTGTTTTGAAATGTTGCTTTATCATATAATCGAAAATGTTCAATGGCAAAATCCGCCGATGATTTACATTACGTAATGCGAGGTCAATAAAGGTGAAGTCAAAAGTACGGAATAAGATTGCTAATTTACTTACGTCCGTGCCAAAATGTTTTGGTATTTCAAAAACATTTTTTGAAAGGAAATATTAAGAAACAGTTCACGAAAAAAAACGCATTTGGCAAATCATTCGCTATCGTAGTGAAAGTCATGGGTCCCTTTCGCCTCCGATCTTGACAAATGTACAAAACAAACATGGCACTCACGGATTTGGAGTCATGCTTTCAACCCTAATAATACAGAATACTTGGTCCATACCTGACTTAATTAGCTAGTCCATATTCTGCCAGAGGGTAGAAAGCGTTTGATTTTTTTACCGGCCGCGGCGGGGACCTTTGACCTACAGCAAGGAGCTCTGCAGCCCAGCTAACAGGTGTCTCAAGTTGTGAAAGCTTGGTTAGCTTTATTATTCTTTTTATGTGTTAATGTATTGGACAAACTCATCTATTTTGCATTTACAGAAAACTAATGTATATATATGGAACAATCTGGAACACTTTGGTCTTCTGACAGTAGGCATATTGTTAGCGGAGGTTAATTTTTGGCTAGTTTTAAATCGAAATGTTAGCGGATCTTTTGCACAAGCTTACTAAACCCACGGATGCAGCGAACTGTGACTGACGAGTGACAGCTACCCAAGAAGTCAAACACAGGGACCTGAGAATTTGTTACAGCTAGTTTTGGACCTATAAATTTTACATGTTTGAGAGGTTTAGGTCAAATTTTCGAAAAAATACTCTAAACACCGGCTAAAAGTCCAAAACTAGCTGTAACAAATTCTCAGGGGCCTGTTGACAAAAGATCAAATCTCGCTAATCGTTTCCATTTATTATTTCATCTTGCAGATACGAAATGCTCTATACACACTAAAAAAAACACATTATATTCTGATGAATGGAAAAAAAAATAATCTTAAGATACGTGTATTTTAATCCAAACTTTTTCTTGTGTACGTACCATTATAAAACTTTTTTTTATTCTAACAGCAAAATTGCAATAAAACACGGGAAATGGCTGAGCCCCGTACCCCTCACTCCCTTTGCCCTTCACCTATCGTCAAACATTGTTTTCAGACAATACACACAATAGTAAATTGATGATATAGGCACCGTACGATTAACTGTTGACCGTGGTTTCTCTCACCTGGCAGTCGCTTAAGATCGTGTAAAACTGTTTGCATTTAACAGGAAGGGTGGGGGGAGGGGGGGGGGAGGTTCACCTGTGCGTAACACCTGTCAATCGAAACAGTTTGACACAATGGACAGTATCAACTACAACACAGTTTTAACAACCCCCAGGAAACAGGTGTGAAACTTGCCCTGGGGTGTATACCCGTACAGGTGTGGCGAAAATGGACTGTAATGATTACCATATGATGTCGTAAAATTGTCGATCCCTAACTCATTCACTCATGAAGACACACTTGAACTGGTCTGATTGAATGGTTGGAACAGTTCATTATTAAAGTTCAGGGGGGAATGACCTGTGTTCATTTATGTACTTCAGTGTACAATTATTATCGTCGACAGCACGGGAAATTATCTATGCAAGTCCGTGTCGATACTTCTGAAGTGAGTGATGTTTTCCACAGGGACCTGAGAATTTGTTACAGCCAGTTTTGGACCTAAACAAGGGTGTTTAGAGTAATTTCACACTTTTGAGGGGTTTAGATCAATTTTCGATAAAAATCCCCCCTCAATGGTCATAATAGCCTTTATAACCATTGAGGGGAGCATTTTTATCGAAAATTTACGTGCCATAAGTCTTTCAATTTTTTTTTATTTTGCTATATATTCTTTGTATTTCCAACTTTTTTCAATGAATTTTCCTGACTTCGTTTATGAATGGATTTTGACAATTTTTTGTCATTTGGTACAGAAATATACAAGGTTTCCTCTCATAATATTTATTTAATTTTCCGTTGTGTATTTATTGAGCTATACAGAATTATCTACACTGCTAATTTCCGTATAACGTTACCAAAATGACGTCAAAATGGCGTCCCGAAAATTGGATGTTGTAAATAAATTATGATTTCTCTAATTATACTTAACGGAAAACAGTGAAAATATTATGAGATGAAACAGGAAACAATTCTCTATAAGTACACAAAATTTCATAAAAAATGATCCCGAAACGAAGTCAGGAAAATTCATTGAAAAAAGTTGGAAATACAAAGAATACATAGCAAAATAAAAAAAAATTGAAAGACTTATGGCACGTAACTGTATATGCTTTCATCGGGATAATACGCTAAAACTGTAACATACAGCTTCATTACAGTTGTAAGAATGCTTCTTTGATAACGTGTGGTTGAGATCGTATTACAGATGGCGTTGTAAATGTGTATTACGCCATGTACATAGTTCGGGGCCTGAAATGAACATTGTTTTTCAAGATATCTTCTATAAAAAGGTGCAATTTCATTAGGCCTATCACTTTCTTGTGAAACAACGCACATCTAGAACCAAATCGTGAACTGTTGGCCTGGATGGTCGGGTGAAATATCAATCTTAGAGATATATTATTTCCGTTTATATCTTACCCTGATTGGGTAAGTCCATATTCCATCCGTGAGTGAAAAGTTTTTGGACACTCAGCTGGTGCTGTCTAATGTAAGTATTTAGTTGTACGTTTCCTTTCATCAACTAGTCCTGCAAAGCCATATATAGTCTAGAGGTGTGCATATTTTTACGTCACATCAGTTTCACATTGAATTCTGTATTCAAGTTTGGGAAATCGATTGTTCTGCTTTGTTTAAAATAGGTTTAATTCCACTCGCAGGTAGAACATTATCTATCGCTGTTCTAGGTAATGTTAAAGTGATAATCCACTACAAAGATTTTGTTATCATGATGGCCCTGTGTGGTTAAACCAATTTTATATATTTCGTTAAACCACAGGGACATGTATAGACTTATGATAAAAAATTGTGACAAATATATATATATATGTGTGTGTTAACACATGTCCTGTGGATACTTGGGTGTTTGTGTGAATTTTTGTTGAATTATAATCTTTATACTGGGGTGAACAATGACATTTGAAAAAACATTACAGGTGAAACATTGGACAACTCAGGATGGCTTTAAACTTTCGGTGTCAAGCTCGATGACGTAAGCGTTTTTGTTTTGACGAAAAAAAACCCAAATTAACATTGAATTCAATGTGAAGATGACGTAACGTGACAAACGTCACTGTATTATGAACAAAAAAAGGAAAACAAGAAATAACACAACTGATTTTCTAATCAGATTAAAAAATAAACATGCAAAAATAGTGCAAGACCAGTTAGACAGGGACTTGATTTTTTTGCACAAATAGCGATAGCAATAAATGGTCGATCTTTTATTTGAGTATTTAATGAATACTGTTTCAGAAGTTGATGCATAACCATAACAGGTTTGGTGAGTCTTTCGTTTTTTCTTGATATTTGTCTTTGACGTCAACACAGGTATGTACTTATAAGAAATGTGGCGAGGTCTTGTTCGTCTTCCGTATGTGTCGAGGGCGTATCTTCTTTCCTTTTTCCAATCACCTGACCAACAAAAATATTTTTGAATTAACTGTAACAATTCGCAATTATATATGTAAACACAATATAGGTAAAATAACTGTTTTATGATAAGCTTCATACATACTTAGTTACACTCACGAAACGTTGAAAATTAAATGATTTTAAACGAAAGTATGTAAAAATAACGCTTTATGCGCACTCTCGTTTGTCATGTACCCTTTTTGCCCCCATTCATTCATCCATCCCCTTTAAATACCGTTTCAAATTGTCAATGAGCTGGATCCGAATCGAAATACCTCTTGTCATGGTAATAGGCCTTCCACTTTTAATAATAATTAGGCAAGTGTCGCTGAGATTTCAACACATGAGGGTCATTAGTATTGATTATTGGATAAGGATTCGGACACAATAAAATGTGTCTGGCTGCTCGGTACTGGTTACATTTGATCAAGGGTGATTAACTTGATACCCGTTAGGCTTTCATTAATTTCATAAAGGTTAAAGCGTTACGCCGCCATTTTGATTATGATTCAATATTACAGAACATGTAAATAAAAAACGGTAATATTACATTTATTAGGCGTCACATGTACTAGATAAGCTCCTCCCACATCTGACATAGGAGCTCGATAGATGTTTCAGACAAATCAGTCCCATTGGCGGATTTGATGATTAATGAGAACTTGCACACCAGACCAACCACAAGCGGATAACGAAACAAATCTACACACACATTAAAAGTTCATGAGCAGGTTTGCTCTGTATATACCTGGAAATCCCCGCATTCTCATAATGGTGCGACATAAATATTAGACCTTATTTTAGTCCGAATACCACGGAATTGGATGCTATCTAAATCCGATCTAAAACCGGTCCAAGGTGACCCGAAAATAGAATTTAAGCATACACCGCTCTGTGTATCTAACATTTCAATCTCAAATATTGATCTTATATGACTCCATCTTGCGAACTTCTTACAAATATACGTAAAAATCAATCTCTTGTCAATCAGCATTATCAGCACGTTCGAGACGAACGTTTGATGTTGTGTTAATTTAATAAAAATGCTCAAAATAATATGAAGAATCACGGAATTATGCTATCGAAGTCGATGTACAACTACAATTACAGTTAACGAATGAAAACCAGATCATGAAAAATTATACAAGCATGTTTTTATTGAGACAAACACATACAAAGCATTTGATCGGCAGTGAATATTACCGTGTTCACTGTTTTCAATGGAAAAATTACGTGAACATTTACAGATAAACTAATGCAAACCACATAGTCACAAATGTTTTATACGTATACATACGTCATACAAAGCATGGACAGTTTTAATCACAGTGTTAAATGGAAAGATTACGCGTACAGTTGCAGAAAACGAATGATAGTAAATACCACTTGGAACTTAGGCTGTCGTGTCGCTCTCCAGTATACACCAACGGAAGCCATACAGTGGCTGTCAAAGACGTGTGCAGTGAGGCGTGAAGTCGTCAGCTCAATAGGTGAGTTGTCTGAGGCAGTACTTGCTACTGCAAAAGATTTAACTTTGTAACCTAAAACTTGTGTACACAATGTACTATCGAAACGTGTACGTACAACAAAGGAATTAGAAAGCAATCTAATATAATTTCGTGGTACATCAAAACATCCTAATGATGGGATTAGCATTCATAACTTTGTTACACTAACATAACATCTCTGTGAAAGGAACTTGGCATGTTTGTGTGTGCTCCAATGCATGTAAGTCGACCCGGCGTACGGCCGTGGCCGTAACCATGGCGAGATCTTGGTCACTGCCAGTCGTGTGTACAGGTAAACTAGCTGCTCTATCAGTTTGGTCACGTGGTCAAATCGAACCTTGTTGAATTTTACCGGACCGTTGTTGATTCTTATCGGGACATTAGTGACTATTATCGAGCATTAGTGATGTTAATATTTTTTGTTGAGTATCATCGCTAATTGGTGAATAAACATGGTTTTAGTTGAATCACCTCGCCCCTCGGTGAATACCCTAGTGATTTGTTGAAATCCTCATATATTTACGAGTAGCATCAACAAAAGCTATTCCCTAGTGTGACGATTCTGCGATCAGCAATTTAGGCCTAGAGTCGAAGCTAAACCGACTGTATGACAAATTAACTTATAAAAATCATCTTTACAGACTTGAAATGGCGAACGTTTTGCCATTAAAAATAAAAATAGTTTTATATACGTAAAATTGGGATGAACTTAATAAACGTTAAATGATAAAATCACAAATCAGAAATCAGAAATCAATCGATAACTATGTTTTTGCTGAGAATAGCAAAGGTGGGGATGACGCATTCCAGGCGATAGATGCAGGTACTTATTTTACCTCTCCGTCGTCACTAGGGTCGAGACCGCTAATTAGTGGATCTTTAAATTTGTGTTGTTCGTTTGATGCATCAGAAGATGTGTTATCGTCTTCTTTGCCGGAGAAGATGTCTTCCGAGCTGGCCATTTTCAGCATCGGATCCCTGATGTCAATGATAATCAGCTGTTTATGTATACTTCGATTTTATTGGTCAGAGATTTTATTCTAACCAATCAGAAATTGCGTTAGATTCAACATTCGGGAGGCGTTGTTTTCAATGCCGCAAGGGGCAGGTTGCAGACGAAAAAAAAAAGAAAAGACAACGAGGGACCCTTGCAATACTTTAGGGCGAAATTGGTCTTTAGGAAATGGCTTTTCAACCCCCCGGGACTGGTCAAGGTAATGGTAAATACGAAATATATTTGTGATTGCTGGAATACATGCTGGCTAATGCCCTCTGTGTCCAATATTCTTTTTATTAGCGACTTCGTTTTAGGGGTTGCATTTGGGGTATACATAGATACATAGATACATAAGTAGATTTATTCTGACAGCATACATAAAATAATATATGTATAGGATTTACATCCTTTGATTGTCAGCTCGTAATAAAGTTACTGAAATAATAAATAATGATTTAATTCACAGCTTGATTTTCTCTTTGAAACAGTACTTTTGTGGTTGATTTTTCCAATGTTCATCCAATTTATATTCGAATTGTTTTATTGATACAGCATTTACAACTTCAAATGGCAGACCATTCCACATATCCACAGTTCTCTGCGTGAACGAATATTTTTTAACATCTAGTATTGAGAATTTTTTATGTATTTTAAAGTTATGTCCACGAATGGTTGGCCCTACATTAACGGAGAACAATTCTGCAACTTCCTCGTCATATTTTCCAGAGATGATTTTATAGACCTCAATCATGTCCCCACGAGACCGTCTATATGCTAACGTTGGTAGTGACAGTTTTTGCAGACGTTCAGAATAAGAAAGATTTGACAGACCAGGAACTTGTTTTGTTGCTCGACGTTGGACATTTTCTATTGTTTCAATATGTTTCCACAGATGAGGACACCTGCAGACTTGGACCGCATACTCGATGTGGGGTCTTACTAAAACCGTGTATAACATTTTAAAACTGTATGGGTTCATGTACTCCATTGTCCTCCGTAATACTCCCATGATCGAATTTGCTTTGTTAACCTTTTCGGAGATATGTTTATCGAAAGTAAGTTTATTATCTATGGTGACCCCGATATCCTTTACAGTTAACACCACAACGTTAGACTTAATTAGATGTTTACCGTTAAATTATTCCGACAACAAGTTTAGGGCCAGTGTCTATTTTAAACATGCACACATTAAAGCTGTCTTAACATCACATTTATAATGCCATGCCATTGTATGGGTATCCTTCAGCAAGAAGTTATCTATACATTGTTATCTCCCTTCCACTGTAACTTTCAACTCTGAGTTTGTCATAACTAATTATTAGTATTAGCAATATTGAATGATGTAGCGGATCTACCTGGAGCCTCCAGGATCTGACGACAATAGACTTTATAATACTGCTTCATGTAGAGCCAACTAGATCTGTCAATAAAGACTTTATAATACTGTAACGTGCCGGGGGTTCGTACCAAGTTATACTTGGGTCCCTGTATGGACTAATATGGTAGCTAACAACTAACTATACTACAGCAGCCAAAATTTACAGATATGTGTTACTCCCTAGTAACGCTAAGCATTATATACATGTACAGACTGTCACAGCGTGCCTCGCCGGTAACTTCTAAACAGGACTTTGACAAGGGCGATGAAACACTAATATGCAGAGTTATCCTATACTCGCACACACAGGTACAAACGAGACTGATGAGACATAAAATAACTCAAGGTATATAATAGAAATTATAAGGTATGTACACTATACAGCTGCTTGCTGTTAATGCCCTAAATGAAACACTGTTGACTATGTCGCCGACCACCGTGTCACGACCAACGTCAATACCCTGTGCTACACTCGGGCCGTGGTTATGAGTGTGTCGTAACCACACTACAATCAACACAGGCTACACAGCGCTAACGACAACAGCTCACGACCTAATGGTCATGAGCACACACGACCTACTACAGTAGTCGTGAGCTGCAGTATACTCGCGACTATCTTATAGCTCGCGACCTATCGTAATGCTCGCGACACAGGTACTGTAGTTATGAGCAATGAAGCTCGGAACACCGATAGCTGTATCCTATCTATAGTCGAAGCACTCTAAAACCCTGGAATGAAAACAGATCAAGGAAAGACTTATTCAGTCACCTCTATCTCTCTGAGTTCAAACCGAAATTAACACTGCGATATTAACAGTACGACGTGCTTACCAAGAATGCTCCTCTCAATTCGTCTGCTCGGCCTTTTATAGGAAAATCTAGATGTAACGACTCCTGGCGGTGATCATAAACATTAATCACTGTAACGCTTTAACAATAAGGATCAGTACTGTCAAACATCTAACTGACCACGATAGGAACAATAATAAAAGCACATGTCCGGATATTTACACACATGGCGATCACGTTAAGGTAAGGCCTATTTTCGCCACATTACCCACGCCTCCGATTAACAAGCGTCCTCGCTTCGAAACCATGTACTCAACTGACAATTGAACTCAAACACTTTTTTTTAATTATAACATTTTTTTCCAAACAAATTCCAAAGAAATGACAATGTCATTCTGTAGTCTTCATGATCGCAATACTTTACTGCTGCCTGAAACAGTTGGAGCAGAGAACGTCATGCTCCTCTATGTCGACTGCCTTAACGGACCTTTCACCGTCCCTGTACTTGGTAGTCGTCTTCCTGATCTTTTTGCATAATACAGGATCAGTCTGTACCTCCACATGTCGAACAGTCTTATTGTTCTGTACCGGGCTATCGGTTTGTACACCTCTAGATGCTCCAATAGGCAGTTTACGAGGCCTGGGCAAGACAGGCATAGGAATGATATTCCTAAGGTCCTTAGCATGAAGCTTCTGAGCAGAACTCGAAGCTGGAGACTCATCACTCGGCCTTCTCCGTGGGAGAGGAAGGCTGGGTCTCGTAGGCTTACGGATGACCCGTCCTTCTTCAAGGTTCTCCACGCCTTTCTCCCTCAGACTAGCATCATTTACCGTCCCGTTATTGTTAGAGGCATCTGCATGAATGTCCTCATGACTTGATTCATCAATCTCGCCATCTGAAGAATCTTCTGAGCCATTATCTGAGCTGCTGGTGACCAGGAGGTCGCCAGGGTCCTGTGCCTGCCACTCAGTGTCAGAAGGGTTAATGCCAGTAGCCGCCGTTACATTACTCTGGGGAGAGTGACTGCTCGGCTCTTCCCTGCTGCACAGACTCAACGACGAGGTAGACTTCGGTTCTGTGCTCTTTCCCTCAGCATGTCTCTTGACGTGTCTGGTGAGGTACGACTTTCTTGTAGTGGAATAATTACACTCAGAACAAGCGAATCTCTTTTTCGCAATAGTGGCTATGCCACAATCCAGAATGTGTGTCCTCATCTGTTCCATATCTGAAGTACGGAAGGAACACATCGGGCAGGTTTTCACAGGTGTAGTCTTAGTTTTAGGCATGGCTCCTGAAACATATAAAAGTTAAACCACCGTGAATCTCACACCTAATCATTATGATGATCAACGAAGTACTATACTTTTCAACATTTAGTAGGTGTTCGAAAAATCAGAGTGCCATGCTGGTGCGCGTCTAGAGCGGGTAGCTCGCCTTGGGTTAACTTGGACAAGCTCATCAATCTCATTTGCACTATCTGATACATGACCACTCTCAACTGCTTCCTCCCAAGAGGATGTTTGTACATTGCTTATGGGATCTTCATTGGATGTCACAGCATCCATCCCCTTTCTTTCAATAAAACAACTCTCATCAACTTGAGTTTTTACATCTCTCGAACCACTATGTTCTTGAGCGTTCTCCCCCTGCAGGACTTGTGTGTTTCTTCTTTTAAGCCGGTCTGCATGGATGACTTTGGCCCTTCCCTTCCGACCACAACGCACCTTGTAGGTTACATCCGTTAACTTGGACAGTATCCGGTATGGTCCACGCCATCTACAGGATAGCTTGGGGCTCAGTCCTGTCTTCACGTTCGGGAAGAACACAAACACTTCTTCTCCTGGCTTGAAACTTTCCCATGACAGTTTTTGGTCATGATTCCGCTTTTGACGTTGCATGGCTCCTTTTGTATTCTCTCTAACCAGTTGATGAGCATCCTCCATTGTCTCTTGGAGTTGCCAAGCCCACTGATTCTGCGGAATTGCCTTGACAATTCTTGGCATTGCGTACTGTATGTCAAGAGGGGTACTGGTTTCCCTTCCTAACATCATGAAGTTTGGTGTACATGATGTGGTTTCGTGCTCCGCTGATCTATATGCCATCATAACATAGGGAAGCTGTTGGTCCCAATCGGTCTGATGTTCGTTAACAACCGTTCTGAGCATTGAAATTAAAGTACGGTTGAACCTTTCAACCATACCATCAGACTTTGGGTGGTAGGGTGTGGTACGTGTCTTCCGGATTTGAAGCAGCTTACACATTTCACTGAACAGAGCACTCTCAAACTGCACTCCTTGATCTGAATGCACCATGGTCGGCACACCAAATCGACAAATCACTTCTTCCACCAGTATCCGGGCTACGGTTTGGGCTTCCATATTGGGCATCGCGTAGCTCTCGGTCCATTTGGTGTAGTAGTCCGAAATCACTAAAATATGTCGATGGCCATGATCGGTTTGAGGTAGTTCACATAATATGTCGATTGCTAGACGCTCCATAGGGAATCCAGTTTCCACAATTTGCATAGGGGCTCGCTTTGTTCTGTTTGGATTTTTCCCTCTGCTACATTGTAGACATCCAGCAACATAGCGCTTCACGTCTGCTTGGATTCCCGGCCAATAATACGACTGCCTAATTTTAGCCAAAGTTTTTCTCAAACCCAAATGTCCGGCAGTTCTGTTGTCATGTGTATGACCAAGGACAGTTCGTCGCTCAGATTTGGGGAGGACAACTTGCGATGTCCCGTTTGGACTTTCTCTATATAGCATGCTTTCTTTGATCGACAATGACTCAAACTGTGACCAAAGCGATTTCACAGTCATATTGCGACCCCCGATGCTTTTAAATGCTGGTTTCTTTTTCTCTCGTACCCAAGTCAGAACAATTTTTATATCCTCATCATCTTCTTGCTTTTCTTGTAGGGAAGGTTCTGGTTTTGTTTTGTCATCTTCTTCAGGCTTCATTCCTGTGCTAGCATCCCCACAACATTCTTTTATATCATAGACAGCACATACTTGATCCGCTGTCAGACTTTTGCTTTCCCATTCGGGGTCAAAGCCACACTGTCTGCACGGAATCCTGCTCATAGCGTCAGCATTCTGATGCTGAGCCCCAGGTCGGTGAACAATGTTCATGTTGTACGAACTCAAAACTTGCAACCACCTGGCCATTTGTCCCTCCGGATCCTTAAAATTGAGAAGCCATCGCAGAGAACTATGGTCCGTTCTCACTGTGAATCTTCTCCCATACAAGTAGTGTCGCATGTACTTTGTAAAATGTACGACCGCCAGTAACTCTTTTCTAGTTACGCAGTATTTTCTCTCTGCCTTGGTCAGAGTGCGACTGGCAAAGGCTACAGGTCTTTCTACGCCATTGACCACCTGAGAAAGTACTGCCCCAATGGCTTCGTGACTCGCATCTGTATCCAGAATAAACTCTTTTGTGAAATCTGGATGGGCCAAAACAGGTGCTCTAACCAGTGTCTCTTTCAATTGTTCAAATGCCTGCTGGCAAGTAGATGTCCATTCGAACCTTCGTCCCTTCTCCGTCAACCTATGAAGACATTTGGCAATTTGAGCGAAGTTCTTGATAAATCTTCTGTAATAACTACAGAATCCCAGAAAAGACCTTAACTCCTTCACGCTGTGAGGGACAGGCCATTGTTCGACTACGGCGGTCTTACTTGGATCGGTAGCAATACCTCTCTCTGACACAACGTGACCTAAGTACAAAACCTCTTCCTTGCATAGGTGACACTTCCTAGCCTTCAGTTTCAGTCCAGCGTTCATGAGTCTCTCAAATACCTTCTGAAGGTTGTCCAACATTTCCTGGAATGATCTACCCACAATGATAATATCATCCAGGTAAATGAGACATATCTGCCACTGTAAGCCAGAAAGGACTGCCTCCATTAAGCGCTCAAATGTGGCTGGTGCTGATGCCAAACCAAAAGGCATTACACGAAACTCATACAACCCAGTTCTTGTGGCAAAGGCAGTCTTTGGTTGATCCTCTGACTCGACCTCCACTTGCCAATATCCAGAATTCAAATCCAGTGTCGAGAACCAAGAACATCCTGCTAACTGATCTAGAGTTTCGTCTATCCTTGGCAGTGGATAGGCATCATGGACACTCACAGAATTCAGCTGCCGATAGTCAACGCAGAACCTTATCGTACCATCTTTCTTTTTAACAAGTACGATACCTGAGCTCCATGGACTTGAAGACTTTCGTATAACCCCACGTTCAAGCATGTCCTCAACCTGCCTGTCTACTTCTGGTCCAAGATTACCTGGAACTCTCCTCAATGGTTGCTTGATGGGACGAGTATCTCCTGTACGTATGCGGTGTTTAACTACATCGGTTCGTCCTAAATCTGAGTCTGTGACTGCAAACAGCGTTTCGTATTTCTTCAATAGGCCCCGAAGGTCCTGTTGTTGTTGCTCGGTCAAGTTGGTCTTCGATGCAACAAACAAATCATCCAGATCCTTCCTCAACTTGGCAGGGTTTTCTTTCACCTCGGGCTTCTGATCATCTATCACAGTCTGTACAGCACAAACTTGGCCAATAGTTGTGCCAGGGTATATCTTTTGTTCCTCTGCACTGAGGTTCATCAGTCGGACTGGTATGGTAGGCATGTTCCCAACTAATGCCCGCCCGACTAGAGCTGTGTCGCGCCGTAAAAAGGTATCAGCTCCCTCAACTATGAGTAGCTCGCCTGGTATGCGCTTCTCTGGAGGTGTGCACACTTTCCCAGTGACAAGGACTTCACTCTTTGCTGGCAACAAAACTTGTTCCGTAGAGTATACCCTGAAACAGCCCATTGCACCCTCATAATGAGTGACAATTTCCACACCATCCAATGTCAGATGACCAGTCTGAAAGTCAAGAGACCCATGTCTCTCCTTCATGACATCTAAACCTAGTATACCATCCGTACTAATTCTAGCTACAACTGCCTCTATGTAGATATCTTTGGCTTCGAGTCGGATGATGAAACTACCCCGACCGACAACATGTAGCTTGTCACCTCCCGCTGTGAATATCCCATTGTGAACCTTACCTAGTCTAGGTTTGGCAGTTGGAGCAATGCTATTAAACACTCTCTCAGAAATAATCGTAACTGTTGCCCCAGTGTCTACCAATATGTTTGCTTTTGTACCATGAACATCAGCTTCTATGTACATCCCAGCCTCTGGTGCTGCTGTTGACGCACCAATACTAGCCTTAGGCTTGTTTTTCTTCCGACGTCTAACACCTACTCGCTGAGCTGCTGACTGGTTGGTCTCCTTGCTTCTTTTCTTTTTCAACTTGAGACAATCTCGCTGAAAATGTCCCTCTTTCTTACAGTAAAAACATGTTTTGCCGCTTGCTCCAGTACTTGTACTAGCCGTTTTATCATTACCCTTCTCCTTCATCTTCTGTACATCGGTCTCTAGCGTATCCAGCTTCTTCTGGATGTCCTTCAGAAGTGTGACCATCTCTGTTGACTCATGCTTTGGTGTACTATCAGCCTTGAGTTCAGCTTCTCTAACCTCACAAACACTTGCTCCTGTATCGGCCGTGGTCGCTCGTAGGAAATTGCGCCCTTCCCTATATTGCTTCTCACACCGATTATAGGCCTCAAGCTCTACTGCTAGTCGTGTAGCATCAGTCAGGTTATGAGGTCGAGCCTGCTTGATACGAATTCTCATCTCAGAATCACTCAATGCCTCAATGAACTGTTGTTTAGCAAGAGTGTTTCGTACATCACTAGGGACCGTAGGGTACGCCAGATTTACAAGCCTTCGAATGGCTTGTCCAAGCTCAGGCAGTGTTTCAGAAGGTTTCTGCCTTCTTTCAAGTAGCTGTACCCGGTATAGCTCGGTCTGGTCGGGAGGAGAAAAGCGCTCCTCTAAAGCAGTAATGAGGGAGTGATAGTCCTGCTGTTGTGTGACTGCCAGGTCCCCCAATATACCTTGAGCTTGTCCACGTAAAGCTACAGCAAGGTGTAAACCTTTCTCATAATCTGACCAGACATTAATCCTTGCACATGCGTCAAAATGGGATTTATAATCAACCCATGCCGTAGTACCATCGTATGTAGCGGCTTTAACTGTAACAGTTTTCTTAGGCCTATCCCCAACATAACTCTCCCTATTACGCCAATCATGCTGTCCCTGACCCTTCCTATATGTAATTGGGCCTGGACTATCATCATATCTCAATCCGTGCTCCGCCCTGTCATGACAACTGAAGTTATCAGGCGTTTTACTAGACGCGAGCTTAGTCTTAGTATCTGCTAACATTCCCATGCTCTGTTCTTTCATAGTTGAGAGCTGTGCTCTCAGATCTCTGATTTCAGCCTCTATTTTCTGTGCGGTCTCATCTCCATGCTCATAACCCGTGTCCTTAGCTTCAGAACTAGGCACAGTCATTATACCAGAGTCCGACACACGCTTTGCCCCGCTGGACCTGGGAATAGGGGTTGAATAGTCACAACGCCAGCTGTCAGAAACTTTCATATCACCATCAAAATTACGATCACTCAAAGCTTCTGTTAGGTCATGACCAATATCATAGCCGTACTTAGATGCCATTTTAATATCAGTGATAAAAACACAGAGATAAAATGTGGTAACACAACTTTATTTTACAATACAATACTAAGAACTATGTTAACTCAGTGCTGTTTGTAGCATAGTAAGTTTAAAGCCTTGTACAGGGATCCCGCAACGCTGCCACCAATATTTTGTAACGTGCCGGGGGTTCGTACCAAGTTATACTTGGGTCCCTGTATGGACTAATATGGTAGCTAACAACTAACTATACTACAGCAGCCAAAATTTACAGATATGTGTTACTCCCTAGTAACGCTAAGCATTATATACATGTACAGACTGTCACAGCGTGCCTCGCCGGTAACTTCTAAACAGGACTTTGACAAGGGCGACGAAACACTAATATGCAGAGTTATCCTATACTCGCACACACAGGTACAAACGAGACTGATGAGACATAAAATAACTCAAGGTATATAATAGAAATTATAAGGTATGTACACTATACAGCTGCTTGCTGTTAATGCCCTAAATGAAACACTGTTGACTATGTCGCCGACCACCGTGTCACGACCAACGTCAATACCCTGTGCTACACTCGGGCCGTGGTTATGAGTGTGTCGTAACCACACTACAATCAACACAGGCTACACAGCGCTAACGACAACAGCTCACGACCTAATGGTCATGAGCACACATGACCTACTACAGTAGTCGTGAGCTGCAGTATACTCGCGACTATCTTATAGCTCGCGACCTATCGTAATGCTCGCGACACAGGTACTGTAGTTATGAGCAATGAAGCTCGGAACACCGATAGCTGTATCCTATCTATAGTCGAAGCACTCTAAAACCCTGGAATGAAAACAGATCAAGGAAAGACTTATTCAGTCACCTCTATCTCTCTGAGTTCAAACCGAAATTAACACTGCGATATTAACAGTACGACGTGCTTACCAAGAATGCTCCTCTCAATTCGTCTGCTCGGCCTTTTATAGGAAAATCTAGATGTAACGACTCCTGGGGGTGATCATAAACATTAATCACTGTAACGCTTTAACAATAAGGATCAGTACTGTCAAACATCTAACTGACCACGATAGGAACAATAATAAAAGCACATGTCCGGATATTTACACACATGGCGATCACGTTAAGGTAAGGCCTATTTTCGCCACAATACTGCTTCCTGTAGATCTATATATAGAGCCACCTATATACGCCTGGATCTACATGTAGCTATACTAAAAAATCTAATAGAAAAACACCCCTCACTATATATAACAATATCTTTTTAATAGCCTCCAGCACCCAACCATAATACACATAATCATCATTTTTGATGGAGGACAAACAATAAAAGAAGGGATATGTCGATAAAAGACTTTATAATTGTAAAAGACGTGCATTGATTAGATTGCCTTACAAGCCTGAGCTGGAATTTCCCTTTAGCTCAGTCGATTGGTAGAACATCAGACTGGAGAGTTAAGAGTTGCGGGTTTGAGCCCCAGCGACGGCATTATCTTTATCAATTTTCCTCATCCTATTACAAACTGGTGCCGATGACCCTTACCATTTCAAGGAGGAGAAGCCTTGGCAGGGAGTCAAAGAACCTAGGTTGGAGATTAAGAAAAATGGGGGGAATAGTGTAAAAGATTTGCATTGATTAAGTTGCCTTACAAGCTTGAGCTGTAGGAAATTTCCCTTAAGCTTAGTCGATAGAGCATCAGCTGGAGAGCCAAGGGTTGCAGGTTCGAGCTCCAGCGACAGCAGTGATTTAATCAATTTTCCTTGTCCTATTACATACTGATCCCTGTAGAGCCACCTGGATCTTTCGATAATAGGCTTTATAATACTGCCTCCTCTACAGCCACCTGGATCTGTCAATAAACAACTTAATATAATACTACTTCCTGTAGAGCCACCTAGATCTGTTAATAAACAACTTCATAATACTACTTCCTGTAGAGCCACCTAGATCTGTTAATAAACAACTTCATAATACTACTTCCTGTAGAGCCACCTCGATCTAGTGATAAACAACTTTATAATACTACGTCCAGTGGAGCCACATAGATCTAGTGATATACAACTTTATAATACTACTTCCTGTAGAGCCACCTCGATCTAGTGATAAACAACTTTATAATACTGCTTCCTGTAGAGCCACCTGGATCTGTTGATAAACAACTTTATAATACTACTTCCTGTAGAGCCACCTGGATCTGTTGATAAACAATTTTCTAATACTACTTCCTGTAGAGCCACCTGGATTTATCGATAATATGCTTTATAATACTACTTCCTGTAGAGCCACCTCTATCTGTTGATAAACAACTTTATAATACTGCTTCCTGTAGAGCCACCTCTATCTGTTGATAAACAACTTTATAATACTACTTCCTGTAGAGCTACCTGGATTTGTTGATAAACAACTTTCTAATACTACTTCCTGTAGAGCCACCTGGGTCTGTTGATAAACAACTTTATAATACTGCTTCCTGTAGAGCCACCTGGATTTGTTGATAAACAATTTTATAATACTACTTCCAGTGGAGCCACATAGATCTAGTGATATACAACTTTATAATACTACTTCCTGTAGAGCCACCTGGCTCTATCGATAATATGCTTTATAATACTGCTTCCTGTAGAGCCACCTGGATCTGTTGATAAACAACTTTATAACACTACTTCCTGTAGAGCCACCTGGATTTATAGATAATATGCTTTATAATACTGCTTCCTGTAGAGCCACCTGGATCTATTGATAACAGACTTTATAACTGATGAAAAAAGAGTCGCATTTACATTGATGGTTTTATAAGAAATGGAAAAAGGAGATACCAGGTCAATAATAATAATTGAATGACCAATAATAAATTACACATTGTAGAACATAAGAATAGAAAGATCCTGGAGCAGCTAGAGGAACAGAAAAAGAGACTGCGAATGCAGACTCACGGAGGGAGTGGTGGAGGAGGCAGCAGTGGAGGTTCTAGTGGAGGTGGGAATGGAGCCTCCAGTGTGGCTAACGTAGGGCCTGGGTAAGTTGTAAAGTTAACGTGGGGCCTGGGTAAGTCATAAAGTTAACGTGGGGCCTGGGTAAGTCATAAAGTTAATGTGGGGCCTGGGTAAGTCTTAAAGTTAATGTGGGGCCTGGGTAAGTCATAAGGTTAACGTGGGGCCTGGGTAAGTCATAAAGTTAATGTGGGGCCTGGGTAAGTCATAAAGTTAACGTGGGGCCTGGGTAAGTTGTAAAGTTAATGTGGGGCCTGGGTAAGTCATAAAGTTAATGTGGGGCCTGGGTAAGTTGTAAAGTTAATGTGGGGCCTGGGTAAGTCATAAAGTTAATGTGGGGCCTGGGTAAGTCATAAAGTTAACGTGGGGCCTGGGTAAGTCATAAAGTTAACGTGGGGCCTGGGTAAGTCATAAAGTTAACGTGGGGCCTGGGTAAGTCATAAAGTTAATGTGGGGCCTGGGTAAGTCATACAGTTAATGTGGGGCCTGGGTAAGTCATAAAGTTAACGTTGGGCCTGGGTAAGTTGTAAAGTTAATGTGGGGCCTGGGTAAGTCATAAAGTTATTGTTTTGCCTGGATAAGTTGTAAAGTTAATGTGGGTTCTGGGTAAGTTGTAAAGTTAATGTGGGTCCTGGGTAAGTCTTAAAATTAATGTTGTAAGATATATACTTCTTCTAAATAACCAAAAAGCCTAGGGTGCTGATATTGTGCATGTAGCATCCTGGGATGTAGGGCTACCAATTTTGTTAAAATGAATGACCTTGACCTACTTTCAAGGTCACATGGGTCAAATATGTTAAAGTCTTTCAGCAACTTCTTCTTAATAACAAAAAGGCCCAGGGAACTGATATTTGGCCTGTAGCATGCTGGGATGAAGGGCTACCAAGTTTGTTTTAATGAAAGACCTTGACCTACTTTCAAGGTCGTGGGTGTCAAATATGTTAAAAATCTTTCAAACAACTTCTTTTCAGTAACTAAAACCCCCAGGTTGCTTATATTATTTTTGTAGCATGCTGGGATTTAGAGCTACCAAGTGTGTGCAAATGAATAACCTTGACCAACTTCTTAGGTCACAGAGGTCAAATATGTTAAAATCTTCAACAACTTCTCCTCAATAACTAAAAGGCCCAGGAAACTGATATTATGCATATAGCAGTGTAAGAAATTAGATTTTATTCCATTGAAGCCCCATTGTTAATTTCCATGTAGTTTTACTAGAAGAACCATGTGTAAATGGTCAATTTTATCATAGCCCAACAACATTTAACATAGCCTGGATCTATCGGTCTACTGTTAATTTCGCACACTGATATAGTCTAGGTTTGATGCAAGAGATATAGGTGGGGTCGATTTTTCCATCTCGGAAGCTTTCCACCCTTTAGCCTTTATGACCATTGAGGGGGCATTTTTATGGAAAATTTATCTATAAACACCTCAAACATGTTAAATTACTCTAAACACCCTAATTTAGGTCCAAAACTAGCTGTAACAAATTCTCAGGTCCCTGTGTATGTTACCATTAGGCCACTGTGATCAAGTGTGATCTCCATGATCACCTATAGTTTTAAAGTTATAGAAAGGGCAACTTTTACAAAAATCACGAAATCTTTGCAAGAAAATAATTGGCCTCCTAATTATTGATACAATGATAAAACCTAGACCATGCCGTACCTGTTTCACAGATAGGTGTGCAGGGCACAAGCTGTTACTGTTGTTAGCGCTCTGTGACCTCCACCTCTAGGTCAAAGTTGACTACCGGTAAGTTAAATAAAATACATATATTTAATAGCTGAATAGGGACATCTTGTTTTGTTAACTGAAACAAATCAAGTCTAGCACTGTTTTTGTTATGTAAGTTTGCTTTTGTAAAAAATAAAAAGAAGAGAAGGTTTGTAAAAGTGAACCAGTAACAGTTATATGTAATGAAGTTGAATCTTGTTATCTCGAATTAGGTGCATGTGGTACTTTGGGAATACTTTGATTTATTTATGTAGGTGCGTGTGGTACCTTGGGAATACCTAGATTTATCTATGTAGGTGTGTGTGGTACCTTGGGAATACCTAGATTTATCTATGTAGAGTTAAGGGAGTTGGAAAGTTTGGCGAGGACCAACAAAATACTTCAAATTAAACAGGGTGTTTGAGTTATAGGAGTTCCAGGTAACAAAGTTCTAGGTTTGACTGTAGATACCTTATAATCACAGGAAGATGTATAAAGCAAAGTAGTGTCCTAAGATTGTGAAAAATAATAAGAAGAATTGAAAGATTTCGGTAAAGGATAATATAATGTATAGATAAAATAGTTCGGTACTGGATGAAAATTAGATTTAAGATATAATTTACCTGATATGCATCAAGTAGCTTTGTCAAATCATTATACTAATTTTATTATTACAGTACAACAAACACAGTAACGCAGCAAGCATCACATTTATCAAACGTAAGTACACTTGATCTCGGCATGTTTTAACATCTAACAAACTGTTTTCACTATAAATGTCAAGCATATTCCAAACTTTCATGTCTGGGACCAGGACATCATTGCTGTGGAAATGTCAGACATGTTCTACAAAGGTAAACTATATACAGCAAATTACTTGATTGGATTAAAGATTGTTTCCGAGAGAACATTGTTCATTAAAGGTCAGACATGTTAAGGTATCATGTATGGCAAATTAATTGATATACCATTTGGGCATGGTTTTGGAAAGGTAAGACATGTTTTGGACAGAAGTGACATGAACTTTCCGCATGATTGATTTGGTATGCAGACATTGAAAAAGCATTATAAGTTGGTTGTTTTGATGAGCAAACATTTTCAATGGAAGATCTTGTGATAACTATTTGATTTCTGTAAGACGTGTGGAGGTAGTTACCTGTAAGATGTGTGGAGGTTGTTACCTGTCAGATGTGTGGAGGTTGTTACCTGTAAGATGTGTGGAGGTTGTTACCTGTCAGATGTGTGGACATAGTTACCTGTAAGATGTGTGGCAGTTGTTACCTGTAAGATGTGTGGAGGTTGTTACCTGTAAGATGTGTGGAGATTGTTACCTGTCAGATGTGTGGAGGTAGTTACCTGTCAGATGTGTGGAGGTTGTTACCTGTAAGATGTGTGGAGGTTGTTACCTGTAAGATGTGTGGAGATTGTTACCTGTAAGATGTGTGGAGGTTGATACCTGTAAGATGTGTGGCGGTTGTTACCTGTAAGATGTGTGGCAGTTGTTACCTGTCAGATGTGTGGAGGTTGTTACCTGTAAGATGTGTGGAGGTTGTTACCTGTAAGATGTGTGGCGGTTGATACCTGTAAGATGTGTGGCGGTTGTTACCTGTAAGATGTGTGGCAGTTGTTACCTGTCAGATGTGTGGAGGTTGTTATCTGTAAGATGTGTAGAGGTTGTTTCCTGTCAGATGTGTGGAGGTTGTTACCTTACCTGTAAGATGTTTGGAGGTTGCTACCTGTTAGATGTGTTGAGGTTATTACCTGCAAGATGTGTGGAGATTGTTACCTGTATGATGTATGGAGATTGTTACCTGTAAGATGTGTGGAGGTTGTTAGCTGTAAGATGTGTGGAGATTGTTACCTGTAAAATGTGTGGCGGTTGTTACCTGTAAGATGTGTGGAGGTTGTTACCTGTAAGATGTGTGGCGGTTGTTACCTGTAAGATGTGTGGAGGTTGTTACCTGTAAGATGTGTGGAGGTTGTTACCTGTAAGATGTGTGGCGGTTGTTACCTGTAAGATGTGTGGCGGTTGTTACCTGTCAGATGTGTGGAGGTTGTTACCTGTCAGATATGTGGAGGTTGTTACCTGTCAGATGTGTGGAGATTGTTACCTGTATGATGTATGGAGATTGTAACCTGTAAGATGTGTGGAGGTTGTTACCTGTAAGATGTGTGGAGATTGTTACCTGTCAGATGTTTGGAGGTTGTTACCTGTAAGATGTGTAGAGGTTGTTTCCTGTCAGATGTGTGGAGGTTGTTACCTTACCTGTAAGATGTTTGGAGGTTGCTACCTGTTAGATGTGTTGAGGTTATTACCTGCAAGATGTGTGGAGATTGTTACCTGTATGATGTATGGAGATTGTTACCTGTAAGATGTGTGGAGGTTGTTAGCTGTAAGATGTGTGGAGGTTGTTAACCTGTATGATGTGTTGAGGTCATTCACCATCAACCAGGTAGCTCCAGTGAGTAGAGAATGTCCCAGAGTTCACTGGTCAAGGCTCCCTGTCTGGCCTTTGCATTTCTCTTTGTTTTTTTTTACAAAACAGGCAAGTTTGCCAACCCTTGTTTCAAGTATTGGGTGAACGTTACAAAGGACATCTGAACCTGCGTTCAAAATAGAGTGGTGTTTTCTTGAGCAAAGACTTTAAAAACGGAGGGAAGAATGTGGAAAGACCGAACTGCTACTGTTACCTATAACAAGGTAACTTGATTAGTGGAATATCTGTCCAGAATTGCTGTAGTGTGTTACTGGTGATATCATGTAATAATCTGTTACAGATCAGCATGGTGATGGAGACCCAACACATGACCCCAGCACAGAGGGCAGCACTACAGGTAAGCAGTAGTTAAACATAGGTATCAGACTTACATCAAGGCAATCAAATTTTGAATTCAATATCTTATTGCAACTTTTCCTATGTTGACCATGAAGTTACTGTTAACTTTAAACATACAGCCTCTGATGACATAGCCTGTGCTTGGCCCAGATAAACACAATCTCTGGTTAGCTAGATCTCCACAGCATGTTATAGGCTCATTAACAAAGTCTCTGATTGTCTCAGCCCAACACAGTCTCTGGTTAGCTAGATCTCCACAGCCTGTTATAGGCTCATTAACAAAGTCTCTGATTGTCTCAGCCAAACACAGTCTCTGGTTAGCTAGATCTCCACAGCCTGTTATAGGCTCAGATTAACAAAGTCTCTGATTGTCTCAGCCAAACACAGTCTCTGGTTAGCTAGATCTCCACAGCCTGTTATAGGCTCAGATTAACAAAGTCTCTGATTGTCTCAGCCCAATACAGTCTCTGGTTCGCTAGATCTCCACAGCCTGTTATAGGCTCAGATTAACAAAGTCTCTGATTGTCTCAGCCCAACACAGTCTCTGGTTAGCTAGATCTCCACAGCCTGTTATAGGCTCATTAACAAAGTCTCTGATTGTCTCAACCCAACACAATCTCTGGTTAGCTAGATCTCCACAGCTTGTTATAGGCTCATTAACAAAGTCTCTGATTGTCTCAGCCCAACAAAGTCTTTGGTTAGCTAGATCTCCACAGCCTGTTATAGGCTCAGATTAATAAAGTCTCTGATTGTCTCAGCCAAACACAGTCTCTGGTTAGTTAGATCTCCACATACTGTGATTGGCTAAGTTCCACTTGGTCTTTGATTGGCTCAGATTAAGACAGATTGTGATTTGCTCAGATTAACAAAGTCTAATTTTCTTGGAACAACACAATTTCTGGTCAGCTATATCTCCATGGAATGTGATTGGCTCAGATCAACATATCATCTTATAGGCCCAAACCATCATTACCTCTGATTGGCTCTGATCACGAAAATGCGTGATTGGTTAAAATTAAAACTTCTGTTTTTAATTGCCTCATATATCACCACAACATTTTATTGGCTCAGATCAGCTCTCACTCTCACTGCCTTGGATCAAAAGAGTCTGGATTTAGCTAGATATCCACAGTCCATGATTTTGACAATTTCATATTCTCTCAGCCAACTCGCTCAAATCACCACAGCCTCCAATTGGCTCAAATCACCACAGCCTCCAATTGGCTCCAATCACCACAGCCTCCAATTGGCTCAAATCACCACAGCCTCCAATTGGCCCCGATCTCCATAGCCTCCGATTGGCTCAGATCACCACAGCCTTTTTCTGTAATTTGTCCAGATGATGGATCCCGACCACCGCAACATGGAAAAAAATTCTGTAAAAATAAATTGCAAAGTTTTCAGCAAATATGCCTTAGTGATTTCAGGATAGTATGGAGATGATCTACAAAGTGTAAAATTTGTCAGATGTAAAGTGGTCGCTAATGACCTAGTACACTAATACCAGATGTTAAGTGTTCGCTCAAGATATCCTTTAGCTGCCAATAATTAAAGGTAAAGAGAAATGGAGATTAAGTACTGAAAGACTACCCTTCTTTAGATATGGGAGGACTTGACCTGGAAGCCTTGTGGTAAATTTTGTCATAATATATGAAAAAAATCTGAGCATACCAAAATTAGAGGTGGGTACCACAAAATAAAACGTACCACGGTATACCACGGTATTTAGGTAAATACTGCGGTACGTACCACGGTATACCACCTTGATTAATGTTTGAGCTAGCTAAAGGTCTCGGGCTGTTTTTGTTCTGAAGCCAATCCACAAGAGGCCTGTCATAAGTTTCTCGTTGTGTTATCCTCTAATATTGTTTGAGTGAAGCGATGTCTGTCCTAGTTGATCAGCAAACTTATAGGAAATTATTATTAACCCATATTGGAATTTCAATTGATCTATAAAACAAATAGTTCTTTCAAATTGATAAGTTAAATGAAAGTCCCCAAAAAACCGGTACAGGACTAATGTACCACGGTACGTACCATCAAAACTTTATACCACGGTATACCGGTAAAACCGCCCAGCCCTAACCAAAATGTCAACAAAAACCACATGAGCATGATTCAAAATCGATTAAACCAGAGGCAAAATACGAACAAAGAAAATATTTACACGGAGACCCTTGAAAAAGTACAAGAGAATAAGACCAGGTTTTTCGGAAGAGCAATCCTGTTCTGTTTCATTGACGACACACGCCATGTAAATCTAGGTCAGATCCAAGTAAATGTCATGGCCTCAAGTGATAATTGGGGCATTATTCTCAATCACAACAATCAGGCATATACTAATATTAAAAACACCCATCTTCACATCATACTCAATGATACCAGAATGGCGATCAATATACTTGATCATAGTCTTCCTGAACCTATATCTCACGAATCCCTGTGCCGTAAGCTTGCGTCAGCAGTTGACATTTATCACGAAAATCTCGATAACTAGAGAAATCCCTAGAACTTATAAACATCATAGGATGGAGAATCAGGGATGTTACTATCGAGAAAGCGAAGGCTCACAATCGGAAAATTGAAACCTTCACGTTTATCGTACAACTTAGTAGTAAGTTGCCCGTGTTTGTCATAGGTTAATTAAAGATCGCGTTACGAAACTAATGTTGACGAGTCCGCTGTGTCCTTGATTTCAAGTTCAGGAGGACCCATACAATTGACTAGGTCAGCAAACCTTTTGTTGTTTTTAGGAATCACACCGTCGATAAACTTGAAAGTGAAATTGAAAGATTTTGCAAGGTTTTGTTACCTGTCCAGATAAGTTCCTAGACCTATTCAGTCTCGTATGAAACCAAAAAAAGTCAGGCAAGGGCGGGACACATTTTTTTCCCATTGGAATGCCATCAATCTGTTTGAAAATCTTTGCTCCCATCTCAACAAAGATGTTGTTGTCCAGGAATTCAATCATTTGTACTAAATCATCCTTAGTATATTTCATTCTAGCTTTTGTTGCACTTTTCACAAATTTTGCTTCAAGATAGCTAACAACGATATATTTGTATCGTCGTCCACCTTTCTTGGAAAAGAAAGCTCTAATAAAAACAGATATAAGACGTTCTTTCAATTTGGTATGTGGTATTGTGTGTACAGGATGGAAAATGCATTCAGATGTTTTGATAGACGGAACATTTGTGAGAAGGGGGTGCTCAAGACTGATCAGATCAGAAGATCTTTCGAGTTCATCAAAATTCACATCCCGTTATTGCAACTCCTGGAGTATACAATGTCACAATAAGACGTACGCCCTGATTTAATGGTGCTAAGAATGGTAGTTGGACATTTTGATAATGGCTTTGTTGAGAAATGAGAAGAGCCAGCGATAAAACGTTGCTTATAAGGATCCTTATGCAGTTTAGCTATTCAATATAGACAAGGGAGGTCAGCGTCTTTCTCGTTAACGGATGCATTGAAAGATTATAATACTGATGTATAGTTTGATAGTATTCTTTTCTGGATAGAGTACCAGATATATTTCATCCACTCTGAAAGTGAATCCATTTCGGCATGTTCACGTTTAGCCCATTGTCTGACATAATCTCCCACAGAGTCCATAGGTATCTCGAAAGTCACATTCCATTTGATCGATCTCACAGGAGTCTCAATACTTTCATAAAAACCTCCCGTAGCAGTTGGGATTGATATTCAGAATGCCTGTTACTCTTTGTCCATCCGGACCATAACAATATGGAGATGAAGAACATAAACATGCTGAAGAAGGGGTAATTCTAAGGCCATCTTTGTTTAACTGCTGTAGTGTTTTTCTTGTAATAAGAAAGCTAAGGTACGATATGCATAGACTAACTGTAGGAAGTGATAGTTGTACTTTGTTTCGGAAACGTTGTGACATGTAAGCTCGAACAGACTTTTGATGTAAGATATTGCTGATGTAAATGGCATCAATACCCTTGTTGGCAAATTTGACTTTTGTAAAATGTTCAGTTATTGGTACACCATGACCGTCCGTTCGCGCGGCCCGAAATAGTCGAATTTCTGCCACATCCTCAAAATTTTTAGGGAACCCGGACGCTTGCCTCCAAAGGTCATCCGGAACAGTTTTGTTTGTCTAGTTTGCAATGTTCTTAATGCAGTCCGAGACAGTGAACATTCAACTATCCCTTTGAAGGGACCATAAGGTCTTAATTTTTACACTGCATTCTGTTGGACAGTGGTAATGCCGATGTCCATATCTACGATAACGTCACCTTTAAGAAGCGAACAAAGACATTACATTTGTGGGACTGCATCCAGGACCCGACAAATTTCTCACGGAATCTACACGGTCATCGACCAAAATTATAGACACTTTTGGGGGAGATTTAGCATCTGGTACAAAAAGCGAATACAGATAAATACCTTGAAACATTACGTTTCGAAAAATAAAAATGTAATAGTCGCTCCCTTTGGTATTAATTATCCCTTTACTAAAGAGATTTGAATATTTGGAAGTCATCTAGGACATATCCGTAGGGCATAATAGGGGATATCCATGGAACTTAATAAGGAATACATGTGGAACTTAATAAGGCATATCACAGTTCGTAGAATTACAAAAAACTTCACTATCCAGTTTATAGAATTATCGCATATCCTGAAGCAATGAGCTTTTCGATGAGACCATTTGAAAAAGAAAACAATAATGAAAATTATTAAAGAGCAGGTGAACGATTTAAACCCATGAAATTCGTGTTAACAGAACATTCTTTCCTGTTTAAAACTTTCCGGAAACAGCAATGTTTAGGTGTGGTTTATCACGACATAGTCAGTGTATAATTAATCATCAACTTTAGCAAGGGATGATCCCAAGTTTCCAAAGTTAAACACCACAACATATGAATCATAAATAACATTTGTCCTGGGGACTTCAGATGGCCATTCTGGTGTGTTTACACGTGAGAAAGTAATTTTAATGTGGTGTTTGATCGGCAGGAGGAACAGGGAGACATCATGTCCTGTCGGCGTTGTTCTTGATTGACACATACATGTGACTCTGACACATCCATGAATGAAATTGTAGCGATGATGTGATGTTCTCATATTTAACCTCCTGGAATTTGTTTATTGGTTTAGATTTAGTAGTAATAGATATTCAGTGGTTTAAAGTATAGCCTGCAGGTACATGTTTGTCTAAGTGATGAGCAGTGTCATCCTGTTACCTCACCACATAAGTTTGTAACACCAGGAACACTTACACACTTTACTATTCTGACCAATAGGATTGTGCCATTATCTGAATGATTTATAATTATAACTTTATTTCTCCCCTACTGATACCAAAAAAACTAACAATGAGTTTTATTCCTTTTACTGATTATTAAATCATTTTAGAAAAGTAATTGGTAAATGTCGAACGTTCCTGAAGTGTGATAAAGATAAAACCCCAGTCTTTTAAGCGTGAAAAATAAATGAGTTGAACTCCTCATATGTTACTGATTGAGCTATCTGATCTGAAAAAGGGCTCCCCTATAACACCACTATTGTTATATATTAAATGAAAGTACACACAGGTTACAGTATGAAAAACTACAGTGGAATTATGCAGGGAAACTTCGTACAGGTATGCTCTACAGTTCTTGTTCGTCTTCTCTATAAGAGTTTTATAACTTCCACTGAGTGACAAGTACAAGGTTAAACTTCATTGAGTGACAAGTGCAATATGAAGGCAACAATGCCTTTATTATCTCAGAGTCACAAGAAAACTATCACGAACAGATCTGTTAGATGTGTTTACGCACCTGACCCTTCTGCTTCCACATTAGTTTAGAAATTTTGGATTCCCACCTTTTGGCCCCTAGCATCACTGGATGCTAGGGGGACGAAACAGCTGTATGGTGCAGTTTAATTCGTTTTTCTCGGCATGCTGTATCTATCACTAAATTTAAAAGGTGCAGCACATGTGTGTGTTACGTCATCTTCATTGAGAATTATTTTGATAAACAAAGTGGCTTTTCATTAGTTAAATCGATTATCATAAACAGCATTACCACCATCTGGTTTTGTTATTAACAATGACAATGCCTCTTTTCTGTCACCAACAGTAATAAAGCAACTTCATCAAAATATATGAATATAATTACCATGAGATTAATGTTGTTTTGTTTGTTTCAGCATGCCAATGCCAATTCTGTGGGGTATTTCATCACACAAGACTCTTCATTCGGGAATCTGATACTGCCTGTACTTCCTCGCTTCAATGAGAAGACATGACAGCAGTGTCTCGACAAACATAGTCATGTCATATGATCATTGTCATTGTAAGCATCATCATCATCATCATCATCATCATCCGCCAGTTCATTCAGTGACCATTATCATTATGGTAATTGTAATCATTATTATCAACATTATCATCATCATTATAGAAATCTTCCTCAAAGTCCTCTACATCTAAATTGAACCTCATACCACAATTGACATCATCTCTTAATAACTCAATAATCAGAGAAGTGACAATGTTCCGATCTTGTGTATGCTAGATATATACAGTATGCAGGTGAGGGTGTTTTGAGATACTGAAATAGGTTAAGTTTGTATATTTATGTATTTATCATCATCGTCCAGGCATTGTCTCAAGTGTGTTTGTTGACCAAAGGACTAAACGTTAAGAGGGTTATGAAGTTTACTGTCATCTTCACCATAGCATCATCACAGTCATTGATGTTAGATGTATGTTGTTGGTTTTGTCATGTGTCTGATGATAAATTGAGATTCTTGTACCCCCAAGATTAAACAGTTCTTTTGTTAAAAATTGTCCGTAATGTAAGCTGTTGATGGACTGGACAGATTGAATGATAGTGTAATCAGATCTGTTTCCAATAAATCATTTCTTCGTGTGAATCGTTATTCCAGGGGTTGAAATGATGCAAAATGTTGGCCTTTTCTGGAATTTTGGGCCTAGTAATCACTATGATTCATGTAGAATAGTGCAATAACTAGTACCATGTGAACTGATAAGATATTTTGTGAATAAGAACTGTTTAGTATGCTGTTTACAAATAGACTACTTTAAAGTCGGATGAACTATGTTAGTTTGCATGTTCCCAAATAATGTGGTGGACATCAGTTTTCTTTAAGAATGAATTATTGTTAAGCCAATGAAAGTATTGTATTTAACCACATGATTAACATGATTAAATGACGGGGTATCAAAGCAAGGTAGGGTTAATGTCAGGTTTGTGACTCTAGCTATGTATGTATTTTAAAGCGGAATTATTTGTTTAAAGTTCCATGGGAAAATGATAATGTTCAGAAACACCACTAGACACAGTGTAGGTCAGTGGTAGCCTTTCAGATAGGAGCCAATCATGAGCTGCAAATTCTGACTACAAAGTGATCATGAAATAAAGATTATTGGAAACATTTCCTTTCTTGTGTGGAGTATTTTTTTTGCCACGTGTTTTATCCATCTCAGTTACAAGTTGACCAAAGACCATGACCTTTGGCCTTATGGAACTTTTATGGACGATATTGAGCTTTAACGACTTATGGCTGTTTGGTTCCTTAAACAGAAATAATACCAAGTGTTATCAAAACCATAACCAGAGCTCAAAATCAATGAAGCCTGTGGCAAAATATGAACAAAGGCAAGATTTACACGTAGACCATTGAAAATTGGAAACAGTACAAGAGAATAAGACCAGGTGTTCTGGAAGAGGAAGCAGCTTCATCGACGACGCCCGACATGAATCTAGATCACATCCAAGGAAATGCCTCAAAGTGAAAACTGAGACATCATTCTCAATCAAAAAAAGTACGCATACTAATGCGTATATTCAAAAACGCCCACCGTCATATACAACGACACAGAATATTTCTTTATGATACCAAGATTGCCACAATAAAACAAGAATAACAGGGATGTTACCATCAGACAAATCTCTCGATCGGAAAAGCAAAATTATTATTCTATCATATAATTTACTAGTAAGCTGTCCGCGTTGTTGATAATTTAAGAAAAAATCGAGGTAAGCAACTGATTTACAATGTAGTCCTTGATTTCAAGTGCAGAAGAGTATATACCATCGACAAAGTCAGCAAACTAATAAACACATCGCCAACATATCTGTTGTGAGAAGGGAGTGCTCAAGATTGATTAGAAGATCTTTCGATTTTTTTTCAAAATCCACCTCCAGTTAATGCCACCGTTAGAGTATACAGTCTTACAATAAGACTAATGTCATAATTTAATTGTACTACCGGTAATAATGTTAGTTAGAAGGTTTGATCATGGCATGGCTGAGCAATTAGAAGATTCAGCGTTGAAACGTTACTTATAAGGATATATTATGCAGTTAAGGTATCCAATGTAGACGATTGAGGTCACTGTCTTCCTCGTGAAGCAGTATCTTAAATATACTTGATAGTTTTTCATCTTTCTAAAAACAAAACTTGTCAAATATGTAAGTAGGGTGACCTTGGTTATCGAACAGGCCAAGTTACTTTTGCATACAATACATTTAATAGTGTTTGGTAACAATGATCATGTTCTTAGATGCCTTGACTGCAGACACAACCCCATACTTATGTAAATCGTTGAGCGTTTTTCGAAAATCGGGGTCAAGAAATATTGACTTGTGTTTAGTTTTCATTTTTCATTTTGTATCGTAGACTGCTTATTCTTTTCTGGATAGAGAACCATTCGTTTAACATAATCTTCCACAGATTCTATGCGTATCTTAAAACTTACATTTCATTCAATGGATCGAGTCTCTTGATACTTAGGACATTTCATGGAAAGCTCCCGTAGCTTGACGTTAATAATTATATTCATATTGCCGGTAAGTATGTGTTCAGCTGGTGTAACAAAGTAGGCATGCTGATATGATGTTGAGATATGATGGGAGATACTTTAACAACAAGTGTCCCTTAACATATTTAGTCAAACCTTTCTGAGGGTAGGAGCTATATATTCCAGTTAATTTGGACAATCTCGCCCGACAGACTGTGTCAGTATTGAGTAACAGTCTATGCATGGAGATCCCCAGAGGACATGTCAAGATGCTGGAGGGACTTATGATTTGACTATAACAGATATTCCGAGACACGACATGTATGAAGTACAGTCAGCTTGATGATGATGTATCACCATGAACAATTTCATGTGATGGCAATGCGATTTACAATCATGAATTATAAACTATGTCTGTTACCAACAATTACATGGGTAACTGTGTCACACTGGATCATAGCTCTATGGCGATATGGTGATGAAGAACATGAATATGCTGAACGAAGGGTCTTCTATATTCAAATGCTGAAGCGTTTCGATGCAATTGAAACGTTTAGCAACAATAGGTACCGATAAACTGTAAGAAAAATAATCAGAGAATACGAAAGAGTCAACAAAACCATAATCCGAACTCAAAATCGATTAAACTAGAGACAAAATATGACTTAAGGACAGATTAACATGGACACCTTCGTAAAAGTACAAGAGAATAAGACCAGGTGTACCAGAAGAGTAAGCGTCTTAAAAATGTTGAGTCTCTGAGTTTGCAGTCCGAGGAAGTTTACTCTATCAAGGACATCACTGACTCTTCTCTATCGAGGACATCACTGACTCTTCTCTATCGAGGACATCACTGACTTTTTATCTATCAAGGACATCACACCCACTTCTTTATCAAGGACATCACTGACTCTGCTCTACCAAGGACATCACTGATTTTTATCTATCAAGGACATCACTGACTCTTCACTATAAAGGACATCACTGACACTTCTCTATCAAGGACATCACTGACACTTCTCTATTAAGGACATCACCGACTCTGCTTTATCAAGGATATCACTGATTCTGCTCTATCTATGACATCACTGACTCTGCTCTACCAAGGACATCACTGACTTTTATCTATCAAGGACATCACTGACTCTTCTCTATCAAGGACATCACTGACACTTCTCTATTAAGGACATCACCGACTCTGCTCTATCAAGGACATCACTGACTCTTCTCTATCAAGGACATCACTGACTCTGCTCTATCAAGGACATCACTGACTCTTCTCTATCAAGGACATCACCGACTCTTCTCTATTAAGGACATCACCGACACTTCTCTATTAAGGACATCACCGACTCTGCTCTATCAAGGACATCACTGACTCTTCTCTATCAAGGACATCACTGACACTTCTCTATCAAGGACATCAGTGACTCTTCTCTATTAAGGACATCGCTGATCCTTCCCTTTCAAATACATCACCGACTCTTCTCTGTCAAGTACATCACTGACACTGCTCTATCAAGGACATCAGTGACTCTTCTCTATAAAGGACATCACTGATTCTTCCCTTTCAAATACATCACTTACTCTTCTCTGTCAAGGCCATCACTGATACTTCTCTATCAAGGACATCACCGATTCTTCTCTATCAAGGACATCATTGATACTTCTCTATCAAGGCCGACCAGTTGCCTTTTGTTTACAGAAGTAGGTTTGTTTTCACAAATGTATACGATAATGGGCTGATGCCTGTAAGAGTTACCTCAAGGTTTAAGGGTTGAACAGGTTAAAAGCTTTCTCCAAATAGCATGGTTACCCTGTTTCGCTGCTGTCGGACAAACGATACAAATAAGATTTCGAGTATAAAGGTGATTATAACCACGCGTAGGTTTACGGGTCAGTGGATCTCATTTTCCTTGTGCAACATGCTGGTCGATATTTGTTTGGTTGTCTCATAGTTATGTAGCAAAATCTTCTGAAACGCATGATTTGCTGTTTTTGTCAACTATTTCAACATTCAGTGCATATAATTATTACCCTGATACTTTGAGTTGGAGTGACTACCTCGTTTTTAAAGTATAATTATAACCATTGCCTTATTTAACCAGTAGGACCATAACACATACATAGTTCATCTATGCTGTCTCAAGATCTATGACTGAATTTTGCAATTTGATTGCAATCATATATTGATTTAGCAGTTCTGTAAATTTCTGTCAGCTACGTATATTTGCGCGAGCATGAGAAGTGTAGGAGACGTTTACCACACGGCGCGAAGACCAATATATGATTGAAATAATATCGGTGAATGCGCTGCCTCCATTCACAGTTGACGTGACACAGCGATGAAATGTTGAATTATTTAATTCATACAACAGACACGAACACATGATCTACATCTGCGAAGATCTGTACCACCTAGAAATCAACAGTTCCATCAATACGACAGCGTTTCACTGTCATAAAAACCTGATAATACTCCCTGATTATCAGGATACGTCAAAATATACATAATAAAATTGAGTTCCAGTGTCCCTGACAATTCGGAATGTCAATGACTTGAAAAAAAAATGCGTGGAACTCCTATATGAAGCTATGTTCTTATCTTACCGTCAAAGGACGAACAACTCACAAAAATAGACAATTACACTAGAAAACAATGTCGCCTCCAGTCCACACACTTCACGGTATGTCGACATTTTACTTTCTATGCTTCTTCATTCATCACATGTGTATTAATTAATGCGATTGTTATGTTGTACAAAACACAACCCAAGGAGAACGAGAAGGAAGTAGAGCGCGTCGTGTATACGATACATCTGTAGCTCATTATACCGTGAAGTCCGCCTCCAGGCGTTAAATACCTACGACAATGATTAGGTTTGTATGTAAATCACTTAGGATGATATCACCTGTATTTTTGTCCCATCAACAATTATGTTTACAGCATAATACGTTACGTCATACTTCCAATCGTTATCCTATAAGCTATCTGACAATACTAACACAGAACGGTTCTCACACAATACAAAGTGAAAACAATTACACAGAACGGTTCCAAGAAAACAATTTCACAGAACGGTTCCCGAACCTCGGGAGGTCGTAACAGAATATCGTCACGGGTGGCGGAGAGAATAAGAATCTTAGTTGTTATTCCTTCAATTGTAAATTTGTTCTGGTAGTTGTGTTTGGCACTCATACAGATATTGGTCATCAAAATCAGGTTGACAGTAAAATACCTCGAAGATACATCGGCTTAATTGTAATCTAGACTACTGTATGATAAACTCAAAGGTGTACTGACCTAGTCCACGTAATGATAAAAAGTAGATGAATGGAAATCTTATGTTTAGTTAATGACTTACAGTATTTCTTTGGTGTAAACACGGCTGTTAAACGGTTCAAGCATCAGTGTACTTTCTGCCTCACTGAGCTGTCAATTACGATACACAGCAATCCTCTCTGGATGGGCTGTCCATCATTTTGTAGCAATGATAGCGCATGGTTGGTTGATTTTAGGGCTTTATATCTACGTAACAGCTGATGTCGTAAAACGCCAGCTTCCACATTAGGCTGAAACACCAATAAAGTGTAGTCACCATGAAATATCACGTACACATTGACACGTTAGCATTGCTTGCAACTTTATTGAATTATTCTAAAAACGGGCTAATGCTTATTTTGAAAACTGGTATCCCTTTTTCATAACAATACTCTTTAGTGTGTGTGTGTGTGTGAGTGTTTGTACTCAATCTTCATCAGCAATGGCACATTTAAAGTGTTTTCGGAGAGATACATTAATATCTTCAAATTTTAAAACTACATTTTTTTTACAGAAACATTTCAAAACACAAAATTATTTTATAAAAATGATTGAAAGTTAATATTTCGTCCTTTAAAATTGTATAGCTACTTAAACAAAATTTGAAAATAAGAAATATGAACGTTTTACTATCACTATTTTGCTTATGAGAAATTGAAAAGAACACACATTTGCAAAAAAAGCAAAGTTATAAAGAAAATATCACTGTATTTTTCTTATTTCTAAGTAATCTTTGCTTGATAGTGTGTTGCAACATGGTTTGGACACAGCATTTTCATGAAAATCGACAAGAAATGATTACAAAGAAAATATCAAGAACAAATTTAACATGACAGAAAAGTCAAGATGGTAGGCACCTAAAATTGTCAGAAGACGATTATATTTTATCTAGCAACTTGGCTTCAAAACTAAAACGGATCAAATGTTCTTGTTTTCAATACAAAACAAAAACAAAAATGCATAATGTTCCTTTTCTGGCAAGTACCATCTCATATCAACATTGTATGTAACATTCAGTACTAGTAAATAGAATTGGTATAATTGAATGGTAAATATGCTTACTATGTTTACTTTTCTGCATTTCACGTCGATGGTGAACTTCTTCCTTTATCTAGGTATTAGTTTACGACGATGTTCGAAGAGGAAGACGTTAACTCTGAAATAATTACACAAAGCTAGGTGATTATCATCCCTTGAATAAAACCGAAAAGGAATGGATTTATTGCCGAATCTTTACAACACTTCATTGGCGTACCTCTGTATCTTATTATTTCATTAGTTCACTTCCTGATGTCGCCCTGAACAACCAATAATGAAACTTCTGATGCCGGAAGAAAGGTGACCTAAAAAGGAAGTCGTAGACATACAAGTTTTATTTAATCACATCATATCTATTTTTCCTTTCACATATTGCAATAATGTATGTAGTTGTTTCAGTTTTTTGTGTTGAAGCCTTCAAATGAATCAAGTATGTGGGTTTATATTAATCTATCTTTGATTTCATTATGCATCCAATCGTTGATATTCCGTTTGATGCACTATGGTATATACCGTCTGACATTGATTGATGCACCACCATTGGGAATATTTAAATGTATACACCATATATTCATATTTAACTTCATTATCTTATACAATAATTGCACATCATTTTTTTTTATATTTTAGTCACCCAGAGTTGTTGAGTGAGCTTCCCTCTTATGCATATCACTATTACATAAAATCTATATACTACATCGACACGTCAAAAGCCGTTAACTAATTTTACTTTGATGTGTTTTCACTTTATTCACTATTTTGACTTTATTACTACATAATTATCAAGATGCTTTTAAGTACTATTCATGTTTGCATAATTTGTATTAATATTTGTCTCCTTCCAGAATAAACCAGTGTTTAAGGTACATTTCAATGACGTTTTTGATGTCGATGTGCAGTGAAGGAAGGAAATGGCCAATGAAAAATAAAGTCTGATAACTATAATCCATGTCAATATAAAGGACCAGGAAAAGTTGTCAGTGATTATTATCCATCGACATATGTATTGTGTATACTGAGTTATAGAAAAGGGTGAAGTAGAACTTAGAATAAAATAATTGGTGAGCGAATGTTTTACACTCGTTAATGGATATATGTCAAGGCTTATATACTTACATAAAACATGCCAACCTAAGAGAAATATATAAAATATCCATTAAAAAAAGAAATGTGTCAGTGTATATATCAAATCTGATATTGCTTCTTAGTTTTCTTGGTTAAGGCATTTTTCAAAATAATGTTAAGCGTGGAAGTCGTTCTATTGCATATCTAGTCGCTAGTATTACGTTTTAACGACACTTCATATATCTTTGAAAGTAGAACTAAAAAGTTCTACATCATCAGTGAACTTATATGACCTCAGCCATGCAACAACAGATCTCTAAATAAACGTCTAGGATCTTAAGTTAATACGGATTATGATGTGCTATTTGTTTGTTGGCACCTTTAACATGTTGTCTGTACACATGTATACGTGGGACATTGTAAATAGGTATTATCATTCTACCGACCAAACTCATCGTGATGAGAACCCTAGAATAGCGATATGGTGGTGCAGAAATATCAAGCTGTCAGATGCACGTTGATAAAGACTATGAGCACGTTTTATGGTCGCCATCTTGGTCTCATTGAGAAATTTTCTGTATTCTTGAACGATATAAAGTTAAGCTTTTCCAAATAAGTTAATTGATGTGCTTACTTGTTTTGATTGAGAATGATGCCTCAGTTCTCACTTTGAGGACGTGACTTTTACTTAAATGTTACCTTTATTTACATGGCAAGTTCGTTGATGAATGAAGCTCTGGTCTTATTCGCTTGTACCTTTTAACAAGGGTCTCCTTGTAAGTCTTTCCCTTGTTCAGATTTTGCCCCCAGTTTAATTCCTTTAGAGTTCTGATTATGGCTTTGTTGACAATTCGGTATTCTCTGCTTTTTTAATACCAGCTTATCTGGTGTATAGTAATCATTTTTTGTTCCATTTAAAATGGTTACACCCTTCTTGGCATTGATGCATATGTTCTGTTTTGCAATTTTTACTGTTGCACGACCCCAAGTTTAAAGCCATAAATATAGTTTATTGAAACCAAGGTACCCTTTGTGTAATCTGCAAGTTAGATTTGTCCTCGTTGCTAGGTGATATGTCTTGTCTGTTTCTGGTATTCACTGTTACACAATTTCTTGTATTCCCTTCGAAGCGAGATTTTTTGTTACCCAGATTTAAAGACATCTTTTGTGTCCTTAGCTTCTTTTCCTCAAATACCACCCCCTTCTGTAGATTTCGGTTTATGTCTTTTCCTATGTTTCAATACTATGCGTTTCCATGTTTTCTGTTTAGCCATTTAAAAAAACCTTGTGTCCTGTGTTGGATTGTTCCACAGACGAGTCGGGTATAATATATCGTTATCAACAAGTTATTTTTAGCATCTCCATATACTGATAGAGGTATGATGTTGGCATTTGTATTGCCTCTGAAGGCATCTTTCCATCTGTAACAGTGAAACACGACACGTTCCAAATAACTGTATTCCTGTTAAGTATTATATGAAATACAGAGGACTCATTTTTCTGCCCTTCCAGAACATATGGTCTTTATATTATGTATTTAGCGATAGTGTAATACAATTCTGAGATTAAATTATTAACTTGTTGACAGCTCGGTATTTCCTCCGGGTAATGGACACTATCAAATCTGTACATTATATTTGTTATCTGTAGAGTGGTCAGGTGGTTCAGATGTCTGACATTCTGCTATCACTCGCCCTCCAACACTGGGTTGCGGTAGTCAGGTGGTTCAGATGTCTGACATTCTGCTACCACTCGCCCTCCAACACTGGGCTGCGGTGGTCAGGTGGTTCAGATGTCTGACATTCTGCTATCACTCGCCCTCCAACACTGGGTTGCGGTGGTCAGGTGGTTCAGATGTCTGACATTCTGCTACCACTCGCCCTCCAACACTGGGTTGCGGTGGTCAGGTGGTTCAGATGTCTGATATTCTGCTACCACTCGCCCTCCAACACTGGGTTGCGGTGGTCAGGTGGTTCAGATGTCTGATATTCTGCTACCACTCGCCCTCCAACACTGGGTTGCGGTGGTCAGGTGGTTCAGATGTCTGACATTCTGCTACCACTCGCCCTCCAACACTGGGCTGCGGTGGTCAGGTGGTTCAGATGTCTGACATTCTGCTATCACTAGCCCTCCAACACTGGGTTGCGGTGGTCAGGTGGTTCAGATGTCTGACATTCTGCTACCACTCGCCCTCCAACACTGGGCTGCGGTGGTCAAGTGGTTCAGATGTCTGACATTCTGCTACCACTCGCCCTCCAACACTGGGCTGCGGTGGTCAGGTGGTTCAGATGTCTGACATTCTGCTACCACGAGCCCTCCACAGCTGGGTTAGAGGTTTACACGGGGCAGTCTACAGGTACTGACCGTTAGTTGGTTGTTTTTCTTAGATTGATCTTTACAACCAAGATATTCTATCTTGATTTTAGATTCTACCAATAATTGGAAATAAAGAAATTGTGGTTCAATTTCAAATTAAAGGAACAATGGATTTGACGCAAAAATGTTTTCCCACAAGGTTCAATGTTTCTCTCAATTTTGTTTATACGCTATATGCGTTCAATTGAATACTGCAATACGACGATTGTGACGATGTATGTATGCGGAGGGCTTAATTCAGAGCATGGCTCAATTTGACGTAACTGTGAAACATTAGCATTTAAAAGTTGCAAAAACCCCATCACACACTAATAATACATTTCTCACTAAGTATACACGACCCCAGATGTTTGTGGTGCCATTTTACACTACTTATACATTATACACTTAATATATAGTACATACTAATAATACATTACACACTAAATATACACTACACACTAAGTATATAGTACACACTAATTATACATTACTATTAGACTCTTTCATGACCAGGGGTGTAAGATAGGGAAATTTCTGTATCTTACACCCCTGGTCATAAAAGAGTATTTTTCTCTCATTTCAACTACCTGAATAAGCTCAAATACCATAGAAATACTTTTGAATGGCCACCATTAGAGACACTAATAATACATTACACACTAAGTATACATCACACACTAATTATGCATCACACACTAAGTATACATCACACAATAAGTATACATCACACACTAAGTATACATTACACATTAATTATGCATCACACACTAAGTATACATCACACACTAAATATACAGCACACACTTAGTACATGTATACATCACACACTAAGTATACATTACACATTAATTATGCATCACACACTAAGTATACATCACACACTAAATATACAGCATACACTAAGTACATGTATACATCACACACTTATTATACATCACCCATTAAGTATACATCACACACAAAGTATATATTACTCACTAAGTATACATTACACACTAAGTTTACATCACACACTAATTATACATCACACACTAATTATACATCACACACTAAGTATACATCACACATTTATGATATATTACACACTAAGTATACATTACACACTAAGTATACATTACACATTTATAATACATTGAACACTAAGTATACATTACACATTTATAATACATTACACACTAAGTATACATTACACATTTATAATACATTACACACTAAGTATACATTACACATTTATAATACATTACACACTAAGTATACATTACACACTAAGTATACATCACACTCTTAGTATACATTACACACTAAGTATACATTACACATTTATAATACATTGCACACTAAGTATACATCACACTCTAAGTATACATTACACACTAAGTATACATTACACATTTATAATACATTGCACACTAAGTATACATTACACACTAAGTATACATTATACACTAAGTATACATTACACACTAAGTATACATTACACACTAAGTATACATTACACACTAAGTATACATTACACATTTATAATACATTACACTCTAAGTATACATTACACATTTATAATACATCACACTCTAAGTATACATTACACACTAAGTATACATTACACATTTATAATCCATTACACACTAAGTATACATTACACACTAAGTATACATTACACACTAAGTATACATTACACACTAAGTTTACATCACACACTAAGTATACATTACACACTAAGTATACATTACACACTAAGTATACATTACACACTAAGTGTACATTACACATTAAGTATACATTACACACTAAGTATACATTACACACTAAGTATACATTACACATTTATAATCCATTACACACTAAGTATACATTACACACTAAGTATACATTACACACTAAGTATACATTACACATTTATAATACATTGCACACTAAGTATACATTACACACTAAGTATTCATTATACACTAAGTGTACATTACACACTAAGTATACATTACACACTAATTATACATTACACACTAATTATACATCACACATTAAGTATACATCACACACTAAGTATACATCACAGACTAATTATACATTACACACGAACAATACATCACACACTAAGTATACATTACACACTAATTATACGTTACGAATTTAAGTATACAATACACACTAACTATACATTACACACGAAGTATATATAACACATTAAGTATACATTACACACTAATTATACATTACACATTGAGTATACACGACCCCAGATGTTTGTGGTACTAACATTAAATCAGACTTGATCGTTCGTGGTGTGACAAAGTACGAATTGGAAACATTTGATGTCCATTTACAGCTGCCACATGTCCATCACATGACCATCACGGGGACCATCCTGGCAGTACACACACATTGTTATACCAGACACTTAAACGTCTCTACCAGTCAATGTCAGAGTTTATATCGCCACAGGCGATCGCTGTACCTTGTATAATCACTACACAGACTGTTATAATGAAAAAAACTAATATGCACCGAGGAAGTTGAAGCTGTTCCTGTGTACGTTTTAAGACGTCTGCCACTGCGGATATCACGAGTCTGTTATAATTGATATTACCGTGTTTACCTTTTTTTTGACATCATTTTTTCTGATTAATTATCAATTGAATATATCAACATATTCCATAGTATTGTTGTCTTTAGTATAGCAATTTACATTGTATAGCAAAACTTTATTTTGTTATTATACGAGTTCCACGTTAGGTCCGTTGAGATGAAATCGTCTAGATTCATAATCATAATTAACTCGCTGAATACTGATTGGTTTATTTTTAATAAGTTTGGACATCTCCCTTGTTTCAAAACTGAACGAAATGACCATCAAATCACACCCTATTACATGACTTTTGTACTGCATTTTAAAATAAAGAAAATCTTAAACCCTGGTCACCATTCCGTACCCTATACAAGTCTACACGGGTCGACCCGTCCCTCTTGGCTACCTGTGACATATATTCGTGTCCTCTTCCAGGTCAACAACATAATATTGGCGACATTTGCGTCATTTTCCGTGAATGAAGCCTCTAGCAAGTTAGGTTTCGTGCATCAAAACTAAATCCTTTCTTGGTAATGGTGGACATTAGCTGGTTTGTAAAGTTCAAATCAATTTGTGGAGATACGACACATGTTATTGTTGTACTAGAGTTGGTATCCTATTATAGAAGCGTAACTAAGCCACGACAGAACCACTCAAGGAATTCGACAAGATGCGCAGTTAGGATTTAAAAATGGACACCTTTTTCAAATGCTAAAATATCATTATTTAGTTATTGAATGTCGATGAGGATCATCCATGATGTTATGGGAACCCAAACATTGTTGTCTGTTTTTTACACACATATACGTTACGCCTTTACGTCATTGGAATACATAATCCAGTGTAAAGTTTTATCACCCGTTATGTGTTTACTTGGTTAAATAGTAAGGGAGGGAAGTGGACCGGCTGTTACTCCTACAATCATACAGACTGCTCGGAGTAAATGCTAACAGTCTGACAAAGTTGACATTAAAATCATTTTATTAGGTACCTTTTCACCGATTAACGAGAGAAATGTTATCAACGTGACATCATTACAATAACAATCCTGAACTTAAATTTGGTTCTGACATCATAATGAACGCATCTAGCAAATAAAAGAAGGGAGGTTACAAGTCTCAGGGAAATTATAATAAGTATCTCACATTCTTATTACCGTATAACTTCGATTTGGTTCTGACGTCAGAATGAACAGTCTAGCAAATAAAAGAAGTGAGGTTCCAAGTCCCAGGGAAACTATTATAAGTATCTCACATTCTTATTACCGTATAACTTCGATTTGGTTCTGACGTCAGAATGAACAGTCTAGCAAATAAAAGAAGTGAAGTTCCATGTCTTTGATAAACTTTCTCACATTCCTATTACCGGTATACAGTTGTTGTCTCATAGAGTTGTGTTGTTTTCATTTTTATCCAGGAAGCAAGTTTGTCTCCGGTTCACCCACAGGAGACGTCCGGATTGTGGGGCGTGCTCCCAAAGCTGGCTGTGAGCTGACTACGTATGACTGGGGGCGCTACCGAGTGATGGATGTTCGTATCCTTGCTACTACCTCCTGTCATGAGTAATTCGTCCAACGTCACAAAACGTCGCGGTAAACAGTCCCAGACATATCGTGCACTACACCAAACCTATCTGGTCTCTCGGAATTACTTACCTGTCTCTTTCACCTGGGGATTTATATTTCATCAAACTAAAAGTTTTTATATATCTTCGAGGAACACTGGTAAGTTCTGATTTTTTAGTTTTCAGATACTTATATTTGTGTGTGTAGATTTAAGGCAAATGAAGCCAGATGGTCAACTTGCAAGGCGATGTCCATCATGTGTAGTGTAGCTATACCTGTCAGGTTGTAGGAGAGACCGGGATTCATACACATCCATATATACTTAAACATGCTAAATATAAACAATCCATGTATAATACAATGTAAAGCCACGAGGGTTGCAGGAAAGACCGCGATTTAGGTATCGTCTCACGGGTGTCGTCTTACGTAACATACTTTTGGCATTTTTCTATATACAGGTAAGGTGTTGGATGTATACTAAGTGAGATTTTGTGTCAGGTAGAGAACAATAGGATTTAATAACAGATAAACTATAGTCTGCATCATATATGTAACTAGTATCTTACCTAACATACTTAATGTTAAAAAATCTACCCCGAATCCTATAGTATATATTGTGAACTAGGTTGTTTCCCATCTAAATATTATAGGAAATTAAGAATGTTATTGTGAGTATTGTAAATACGCGTAAAACATCGCTAAGCCATATATTCAGTAATGAATTAATACAGAAAAGTTTACATGGACTTGTACATAATTAATCTAAACTCATTGTATGAAACGATTAATTTGGATAGTGTGTACTAAAATATAGTAATCACGTTTCATAAATATTATTGTTTATGTTGATTTTACTTTATATCGATAAAGCACTTGGTTTGAATAACACATTTATCAAGTAATGATTACAGTAATATTTATGATTTAGGAATGCACGTTTTAATGAGGACCTGACAGTAACGGTAAAATTGAGCTATCATTTGGAGTAAGATGTACATGGGTAGCATGAAGTTTAAGCATGGAATCCAATGGAATCGTCTTATATGGACATTTTACATTGAGACAAAAATCTCTCAGAAATAACGAATATCCAAATATAATTATTTTTTTCTTTCGATATCGTTATACATCTGCTTGGCTTAAAATTTCGTATAAATAAATCTTTCCAGAGATCTATATAAAACTTGCGCGTTCCTTTAAAATTCCTTTTTCCATCTTTTTTGGAAAGTTGATTTAGATCTGGGACCTTGACCCATATTTTGTTTCTATATATACGATTTAAGAAGCACATCGAAAATGATATTAAAAATATTGTTTAAATCAATTTTCCTATAGCCTTTATTTCACAATACCGATAAAGCGATATTTTATTTTTCGCGATGGAGTGTTGTCGCGAACATAGCGAAAATTAAACACTCGCTATGATGCCTTGACTTATTGATAGAAAGATACCTATTATGGTCAAAACGGTAAAGCACTTTATGATACCTGGGCTTAGTGATAGAAATTCATATCTTATCGTCCTCTATATTTACGGTTCATTCATTATAATAAATTATTTGCATACATCTGTCTTCTCTATCTTTATAACTCTATAACAATATCGAACACTCGAACCCACGATTACGATGATACGTCAGTTAACGGCGTGACTGACGATGATGGACGAGCGAACAAACAAAACAGTGATTAAAGGCCCAATATACGTAACTTCAGGGAAATTTTCGTGATTCTGAAAAATTAGGGAAAAAAAATCAAGTTGATAACCATACAAAAATAAGCCTAAAACGAAGTAAACCTGAGCGGTTACTAACAAGAAACTCTTGACAAAAAAATCCAAAGAATTGAAAATAATTCAGGTGGGGCCCACTTCAACAACAAACCTAAGGTAGAAGACGGTTCTAAATGGACGCGTGTTTACAAATAGCGTGTTTTAACTGCTGCTGTAACGGTAACCACGAAAGAGTTCATCTTAAATATTGCTGATATCATTTAATCTTAACTAAATCTATAAATATAACAAGTTATTAGACTTGATTTTCGCTTCAAGTTTTTCCGAAAGTTACGTATATTGGGCCTTTAAGTCAAATACAGTGACTTATCAAAGTTACAAAATCTCCGGGTGACCCTGGGCCAACCCCTGGCTTACTTCCTGTAACCCGTGTTCTACACTCCGATTACATATTTGACTTCCGGAAATTCCATGAAACGTTATGTTAGCCATGTATATTCGAGTTATAACTCTGAGGGATTGCGTTGATGTACTGGTGTTCTCCGTCTCCGATATTCAGTCGTTAGTGGTATTCCCCAAGGTTCAGTGCTGGAAGCACTTTTGTTTATGTTGGAAGAGTTGGACGAGAGTACTTTACATTAAGATCTGTCAAAGATGAACCGTGTTGTGTAATTCTATAGCAGGCTATATAATGGTCATACTATTAATTTATATGTTGGCGACATTTTCACCAGGACAAATATATAATGATGTTCATGGAAAACACTAAAGCTGATAATTTTGCCTACACCCTGGGGTAAGATAAAGGGTGTATACATCCACAAGTACGTACGTCTACGGACGGGGTACTGACGCGGACACGTCGAATTCTGCTTATCACTCCAATGATGCACTGTGGCGTGAACTAAAATTACTCATGTATAAACAATGATAGATTTACGTAGCGGAGTATATATATACAATAGTACCCTTATGAACAGGTAAACACTAACACAATATATAGATATTACAGAGGTATCCTACCCTGGACAGGGTTATCCTCACTTTTAACTAGTTAGGTATTTTCTTATTTCATGCTAGGGTTAAGAAAACCTATGCGTGATTTTTGCACGTTCGGAACAATTGTATGACGTCAAAGCAACAATACCATCACGTCACGACAACAATACAATGACGTCACGTCGACAACTCAATCAGATCACATTAGTATGTTCTTGCATTGATGTAACGTAAATATCAGATATGCATAAGTTTTAACAGGATAAGAGAAAAATAACTCTGAGGTTGAGATCTCCTGTCTCACTACAAGGGATGCCAATGATTATTTTTTCTCTTATCCTGTTAAACCTGATGCATATCTGATATTTACAGAGCTATCACATCAGGGTTGTCTAGAGCTACCACATCAGGGTTGTTTAGAGCTATCACATCAGGGTTGTCTAGAGCTATCACATCAGGGTTGTCTAGAGCTATCACATCAGGGTTGTTTAGAGCTACCACATCAGGGTTGTTTAGAGCTATCACATCAGGGTTGTTTAGAGCTATCACATCAGGGTTGTCTAGAGCTATCACATCAGGGTTGTTTAGAGCTATCACATCAGGGTTGTCTAGAGCTATCACATCAGGGTTGTCTAGAGCTATCATATCAGGGTTGTCTAGAGCTATCACATCAGGGTTGTCTAGAGCTATCACATCAGGGTTGTTTAGAGCTACCATATCAGGGTTGTTTAGAGCTATCACATCAGGGTTGTTTAGAGCTATCACATCAGGGTTGTTTAGAGCTATCACATCAGGGTTGTTTAGAGCTATCACATCAGGGTTGTCTAGAGCTATCACATCAGGGTTGTTTAGAGCTACCACATCAGGGTTGTTTAGTTCAATATGTTATTATGTACCAGTGATATTCAACACTGATCATCCCTTCATCAAAAGCTAATACCCTAACTAGTAACAGTTAATACCTTAACCAGTAACAGTAAATACCTTAACCAGTTACAGTTAATAACCCGACCAGTTACTGTTAATACCTTAACCAATAACAGTTAATACCCTAACCGGTAACAGTTAATAACCCGACCAGTAACAGGAAATAACCTGACCAGTTACTGTTAATACCTTAACCCAGTAACAGTTAATACCCTAATCGATAAAGAGTTAATAAGCGGACCAGTAATAGTTAATAACCCGACCAGTAACAGTTAATAACCTGATCAGTAACAGTTAATAAACCGACCCGTAACAGGAAATAGCCTAACCAGTTACAGTAAATAACCTCGCCAGTATTAGTTAATAACCTCGCGAGTAATAGTTACTAAGCGGACCAGTAATAGTTAATAAGCGGACCAGTAATAAGCGGACCAATATCATTCTTCAATCCCGTATCAGTAAACGTCAGCCCGCAGTGATAAGTTAGGTTTTGTGTTAGCTGTCCGAACACATACAGCTCTGTCTTACTACAATGAAGTTTACAACTAGCTCCAGGCGCAATCGTGGTCACTACAAAGGGTTACTCTACTCGTATGTAACACTGACCAAGGAATGTTGCTGAATACTGATAACGTAAAAGAACTTTGTATGTTGGGTAAATTCCTATTCTATGCCTCAAAATTACGTACTAGTCAAACTTAGTCCTCATAATGTTTAATTGTATCTTGAGGTAATTATTCATATTGCTGTGTTGTATACATGTTTCTGACCTCTGCATTTTTGTTATACTGTATCAAAATATTTCGCGCCATTGCGCAAATAGGTAAAATTTATAAGCAGTAATGCTTAAAATTAATAAAGAATTGTAACACATTGAATGAAATCAATATTTTGACAAAAGATAATTTGTTTATTAAAACAATCGCTTCTCCATCAATACATTTATTTCAAACTAACATTGTGGCCCTAAAAACTGCTTTTTAATGGACGCGTAACGAGTTGTGGTGAGCACGGTTGCTTTGGTCCGTCAATGGTTATAGATGTGCCGATTTTACATGTACAGAATTTAAAGAAGTGGGATTCAGTTATTGTATCTCTGTCGATCATCAGACACCGATCGGTTACAGTATTAACTGGATCACAAGTTCCCTGTAAGCTATATTGATCCGTTTTAGAAGGTGATGGAGCTTTAATTAAAATGAAAATAAATATCACGGTCATATCGTTTTGAATTTTTATTATTCTTAAAATCAACAAAAAAGAAAGCATTTTGTCTTGATTGGGGACTGAAAAAGCGCTCCCCTGCTTCCCGTCGTTCTATAGTTAGGCTAAAGGGCAATCTCCTCGTCGTGATTTATTGCCAAACATAGATCAAGAGACAAGGCGCTCGCCGTTGTATATAATGTAATTGACTTCTCTCAACATACACAATTACAAGTGTACATGTTATATTTTGACGTGCACGATCTTGCTCATTAGCTTACCTGGCCGTTACACCCCTATTTAATATACAACAATAATGTATGTATATATATGATGTCCCCTTGGATTATTATCGTCCAGATCGATGACTCGGTCAATCATAGGTCGCCAGTGCAATATGATAATTATTAATGCTCAGGTAAAAATAATATCTTGATACCTAAAGCAGTAAGGAGGAAGATTAATGTTTAAATAATCATGAATTATAGTTAATATATGTAGGTTGTGGGCGTGTAATGGTTGTTAACAGTGTATCTAAAATGAAGCGTTTCTTTGACCCAGAGTTTGGACTTGATCTTCCTAGTCTGTATTCCACGTCACTTATCCGTTTGTGACAGGTGTATATAACGCCCCTGGTTATATCCAATCACCTAGTGTACTTAATGTCCAGCTCGATGGTCAATCACAACTCTTATTGACCACCATATAAACACAAACCAGTAAAGTGGACAATATTTTACACATCAGGATTTTCTCGTCCCCACAAATACCACAGAAAGTCGGCTTTGTATTTAATTAACATGTCATAGACATCTTGATTTCTTTGTTTTTCTCAAACCATTCTTGGTGGTGAAATTCATAAAGTTCAATCTAGTGCTGTATGTTAAAAAGGAACGAAGCATTCCATTGAAATATTAATGAAAGAGTTGTATAGTTTTAAACAGACTTCAATGTGGCGTTACTCAAGTACACAAAACATTTTGGAACTTATTTTTTTCTACGTATAAAATCATCTTTCCTACTTGCTGTATCCCAGGTTAGCGTTGACTAGTTGTGTGTCGTGATACTGTCGGTAATTAATGATTGGATGTTACCAATAAGACAGCAAACAGATGGGACTTTATACAGCTAGTTATAACCCTGTTCATGATTTCAAAAATAGCTAGCACTACGCCTAGTTTGTAACTTATCACATCTGTAAAATAGTTATCTTGACATGTTGAAAGTACGATGGTACATTTAGGACATACAAAGCAATGTTATTATGCATGTCCCAAAACACTTGGCGTATGGCAGGTATCATAACACATTATTCAAACGATCGGACATGCTTGGCTATCTTTGTATATTTTTTTTCTGATACTACAATGTACATCGTTTGCTGTTAGAAGTGTTGTGTCCTTTTAGCTTGTTTTTTTTATCTATTTCAACACGGGCATGTATACATAAGTAGGTTTTGTTACAATATTTTCAAACAAATGCAAATAGTTTATTTGTACAATAACAATATCATCCTTTAACGATAGCCAACGATATGTTGTTCGAACATCATTTGACAGAAAAGCTATCTAGTAGAGTGGAACCGGTACCAGGAAGGTCAACCGGTACACTAGGACGAAACAATGATGGAAATACTTGATCTTATTCTGGACAGGTGTATCCCACTCCAGCCCCACCCCCCAACTCCCCCCAACCCAACTCCCCCAACCCCATAGTGAACAGAGATAAGGTGAGGTGGTGGGTTTGGACTGGGGATGGGGGTGATATGATTGGTCATTCTCAGACGAGGCTGTACATGTGTCCATATTGTAAGTGATCGGTTCGATAAAGCATTGTCTCGTCGTTCCTCCACATTTCTGTTATTTATTGTAGATCTATGCTAGTAGGCCTTAATGACTACCTCAAAGATGTGTGTACATGCATGTTTGAAATTCATATAGAACAGTTCAATTAATTTACTATCAAGTATTTGCATTGATGAGATATGTGCATCAATCACTGACTTATTTAATTGGTACTAATATATCAAAGGCCTAATATACGTAGCTTAAGGAAATTTTTCGAGATTCTGAAAAATTATGAAAAAAATCAAGTTGATAACCATGCAAAAATCAGCCTAAAATGACGTAAACCTGATCGGTAACTAACAAGAAACCCTTGACAAAAAAAATCCAAATATATAAGATAATTTAGGTGGGGCCCACCCACTTCAACAACAAACCGAAGGTAGAAGACGGTTCGAAAGTGACGCGTGCTTACAAATACCGTGTTTCAAGTGCTGCTGTACCGGTAACCACATAAAAAGTCATCTTGAATATTGCTGTTATCAGTTAATTTTAACTAAATCTATAAATATAAGAAGTTAATAAGCTTGATTTTTGCTTCAAGTTTTGCCGAAAGTTACGTATATTGGGTCTTTAATTATTAGCTTATCATTAATGGGTCTGTCTTGTTAAACACGAACGATTGATTGCATTTTTTTATATTGATTAATAGCTGTCCATCATGTAGCCTGTGACATTAAACATGGACTAGCCATTAATTGGTACTGATGTATTTATTATTAGCCGACTATTAATTAAGGTGGTCTTTGTGATAAAAAACACGAACCATTTGTTAGTAACAATTATTAGTTCATTTTGACTATACAAACCTTATAGTGGTCAGCTTATAACCAATATACAAGCACCAATTAATGGTTCGTTTTTGACGACACAGACCCCTTAATTAGTGATCATCTAATACTTAATGCAGCAGTACCGGTGCATTATGTACATTGTATATTGGGTATTAGCTGAGGTAAAAACGAACCAATGATATTGATCACTAGCTTATTATTAAGTGACATATTCTGTTAAACGTTGATAGACCAGTAATTGGGTTTATATTTGGACTTGATCGATGTAAATTTTCTGTTAATTGGAGCTTAACATTTTATGCATATGTAGGAATGCTGCACAATGAAGGAAATTCTCTTATCAGTCATATGAGTTGAATGTTGACAAGTAACATTATGGCTTCCAGACTTAATTTTGTTTACAACCAAGAATATTTACTGTCATTAGAGGTTAGTCTGATTCAAATAAGAATTAGTTAAATAAGGCCATGTTATGATATAGCCCGATAGAAGTTTCACATCATTTTTGTTTACTTTGAATCTTTGAAGTATGGATTTTGTTTTATAAAGCAAAAATGTCTCCATTGACATGAATGAAGTTTTTACCTTTATAGACAAACGATTTACCTTTATAGACAAATGTTTTAACTTTATAGACAAACGATTTACCTTTATAGACAAACGATTTACCTTTATAGACAAACGATTTACCTTTATAGACAAACGATTTACCTTTCATAGACAAACGATTTACCTTTATAGACAAACGATTTACCTTTCATAGACAAACGATTTACCTTTCATAGACAAACGATTTACCTTTATAGACAAACGATTTACCTTTATAGACAAACGATTTACCTTTCATAGACAAACGATTTACCTTTCATAGACAAACGATTTACCTTTCATAGACAAACGATTTACCTTTATAGACAAACGCTTTACCTTTATAGACAAACGATTTACCTTTCATAGACAAATGTTAAACTTTATAGACAAATGTTTCAGCTTTATAGACAAAGAGTTTACCTTCATAGAGAAAGAGGGATACCTTTCATAGACAAAGGGTTTTATTTTTATAGACAAAGGATTTAACCTTTCACGGACAAAGTATTTTACTTTTACATAGAAATTTACATATCATTGAAAAGGGGTTTTACTTCTCATAAACAAGGGGTTTTACTGTTTATTGACAAAATGTTTACATTTTATAGACAAAGGATTTGCCTCTCATAGACAAAGGGTATTACTTTTATAGACAAAATATTTAACCTTCATGGACGGACAAAGGGTTTTACTGTTAAAGAAAAAGAAATTTACCTAACATAGACGAAGGGTTTTACCTTTAATAGACATAATTTTTACCTTTTATAGACAAAGGAATTTCCTCTCATATCAAATTTGATCTTTTATAGATAAAGGGTTTAACCTGTTTTACCTTTCGTAGACCTGTTGGCATTCAAAGTGCCCGACACCTGCACACACCGCACCGTTTACCTGTATGCAATGTTTTACGAGAGGCAATAAGGCTTACGGCTATAATAGAGTGACCTCTGACCCTGCATGTCTCTGACATGTGCCCCCGTACGACCGGTGTTACATGCTTACCAGGCGCACTTTAAAGCAGTATTCCCGGAAATCATGAACTCGCTTTGATCTTCCGTGCTTTATAGGAATCTATGACTGTTGTCGGCCACTAAATCACTTACTCTACCAGGTCGTTAACCGAAGAACAGACCATTACAGGAAGAGCGTAAGAGAAGGCTTGTAGTTAAGAGAGTAACCTCCGCCCTCTTATCTTACTATATTGAATTCATCATTCAAAATATGTTTTCAAGTTTACTTATGATATGGTTATTTATATAATGTCGACAAATTTCAAAGTCATTACATATGTAAGTGGGTCGCATTGCTCTTACAATATAAGTTGATTCAGGACATCTTGTCATTCAGTTATTTCACAGTGTGGTCTCATTATATTGTCACGAAAACAATGCACATTACTTAAACAGCAACCCAGTAAATTAATAAACCATGTACGGGCGATTTGACATACCTCTGATCATTCAGCTTGTCTCATTTCCTCTTAAAAGTAAAAAACTCGTGATAGGTTAAAATCGTTGACGTGTTATGTTTCACAATTCTCGTTCACAACCCAATACTGACGTACTTAGATCAGGTTTTAAGGCAAAGTATGTTACGGTGTAAAACTCTAGCCCCGATCACAGTTGCTTGAGTTCTGCCAGTAAATAAGAAAAAAATATACTTTATAGGCCTATATATATATATAAAGAGCCGCCCAGTGTATAATATAATTCTGTTATGGGCGGCTCTTTATATTATATATACAATGTATATATTATTTACTGACAGAAACTCCAGCAACTGTGCCCCGATATATAAAAAGTGAAAAAATATTTGTTTTGACATTGTTTTTGTGTCAACATAGGGGAAGATTAAAAGTGTATGTCCTGTTATAGTTAGTAAAAAATAAAAGAGCACGAACACAAAATCGATTAAACAAGGGTCAAAATAAGACAAAGGAAAGATAAGCGGATGAGGTTGACAGGGGTAAAACTCCTTTGTAGTTTTCTGTAATATTTATCTGTATATAATCACCATTCCAGTATTGTTGTACAAAGATACAGTTTATAAGATGGTTTTATGCATGTGTGTGTTTGGGTTGTTCTTCGGCCCATCGACAGTTTGAGCCATTTATGGCCTAGCAACATTATACAACTATAAATTTACAAAAAGAATCTCAAACGTTAAGATCTGTAAGAAGGTATTTATAGATGACGTAACACACACATATGCTGCACCTCTTAAATTTAGTTATAAATACAGTATGCCGAAAAAATGAATTGAACTGCATCATACAGCTGTTTCGTCCTCCTAGGAGTCTTCAGTGATGCTTGGGGCCAAAAGGTAGGAATCGTAAATTTCTAAACTAATGTATAACCAGAAGGGTCAGGTGCGTAAAACCCCTTTAATTTATGAATTTAGAAGTAAAATTAAACTAGTTCTGCATAATTTCAAATTGTGTACTACGAAAATGTGTATATTATGTTCCGTGCCACTGCTCAAATGAGATTAACTGTGGATATGGAGGCTCCAACAAACCTCCAACCTCGGGGATGTATTTAAAGTACATCAATGGTAAATAGATTGAGGTGATGAAACTTTTATTGCACATGAACTGTATCAAACGATTCAGAGATGGTACCTTATTAAAATCTGTCACGAATTTCTTTGAAATCAGCTCATTCAATCAACATATGTTTGATTGTAAATGGCTGATCCCATGCATGACAATTAAGTTTTTCTTCTTTTTTTCTGAAATGTAACAATGTATAATATAGGAAAGGCATATGTACAGACGAGAGATGACAACCTCCTATCTGCGTTTTATAAGTGATTTAATATCTACTGAATGCTTCTAACGTATTATTTTAAAAAAAACCGGAACCTGTCATCGCCGTACAATGATAGTGTAATCATGAATACAGAACGCGACTTCTCAGATATACACGTGTACAAGTTATAGTCTGATACATAATACAATACATGCCAATACAATAGGACCGATCCACCAGCAAGGATGCACTCATTTCTCTTTTTAGTTGACACATTAATAAAGTATACTACATATGCTTTTCTTGAAAGACTTATGCTAAATGCATGGAAGTTAAAACTAAAAGAAATGTCTGATCGATGCAGCGTGAACAGAATTTTTTGTACTTTAAAAGTGACAAATGTATGATGTATGATAATAACAGCCAGTGATAATGTATAATACTTGAATAAGGCCCTATTCTATTGATTACACGTACACGTCTGACATATGTCCTTGATTCGTCTATATACTTATGCAGATGAATGTTAGATTATGAAATCAAACTTTTGTATGGAAATTAAAAATATTTAGGTGTTGGCTTATATTCATGACTTAGTGACAAATATTCATTATTTGAATCTGAAGATTATGCATATGAATTCAAGAATCATGCTATTTGTGAGTTTAACAATAAATGAATTAGGTTCTTTAAGAATTTTTCGAGAAATACAAACATTAAGTCATCTGTATATAACCATACATAGTAAACAACAGTTTTCATATTAGTCCATTGTTTTGTCAGTTCTCACTTTGATGGCGCAACATTTACTTGGATATGTCTTGGAGTTACATGGCTGATGTCGTCGATGAATCAGAAGACGCATACTCCTCTGGAATACCTCGTCTTATTTTATTCTCTTGTACTTTTTCATGGATTTCTGTGTAACTATTTCATTTATTCACACTATGTTTCTCTAGTTTGACCAATTTAGTGTTTGGATTACGACATTCAGGACACGATATACCACTTATAAAGCCATCTATGTACAGCAATACTGCGGCATGGATGATGCACGTATTTAAGAAGATTTCTTAGCACATTATCAAATGCTTATCGTTTGCTTAATTGTTCATAAATCACAATTGGAATAGTCTGTCTGTGAGCAACCATACTCCATGAGAACATAATTAGACGAGCAGGAAAACAGGAATGGAAAGGATACTCAAGAAAGATTCATACATTTCTTCTATAATGTCATTTTATATGTAAATGATATAGGTATAAGAGTAAGTATGTAAAATGAAGCGTGTAAGAATGGAATTCGGATACATTGTATGTTAGTAAAGATTTGTCCAATCGTGAACACACATCATTACCGTGAAGGAATTACCTGTATAAAATAGGCATTGTTAATGTTCATGTAACCAAAGCGTTAATGTGTTGTAAAAAATGTGGGACAAGATAAATAATTGACTTATAATGTTAATTACTGTTATATTCCAAATATTTAACTTACTTACGTGCATTTTATCCGTGATTTACAGCACGCATGTTTTGATACAAGTTGTAAAATATATTCAATGTTCGCTTTCATTATAAAAATATATAAATGTAATTGTAGAATGGAAAAATACACAACAGTATACCACAGTTTGAAGGTCATAACATTAAATCAATATGTTTGCTAAGAGCTTAAGTAAATCCAATATGGCGTTACTCTTATCTTAATTAGTGATATGTTGTAAATGAATTAGAGAATACCTACCGAAGCGTTAACAAAATCATTATCCGAACTCAAAATCGATTAAACCAGGTGCAAAATATAAAAAAAGGAATATTTGCATGGAAAACATTGTAAAAGTACAAGATAATAAGACCAGGTGTTCCGGAAGAGTAAGCGCCTTCTGCTTCATCGACGACACCCGCCATGTAAATCTTTATCACATCCAAGTAAAAATCAAGTTCGCAAAATGAGAACTGAGTATCATTTTCAATCACAACAATTAAACTCATTAATGAGCATACTCAAAAACGTCCATCTTCATATCACTTAAAGATACAGAATATTTCATAATAAGATAAAGATGGCGACCATAAAACTTAGTTTTTTAACTGTTAGTTTGTTTAAATAGTCAACCAAATAACATGCATTTCATCCATAATTTACAGCACTCGCATTTGTAATTACAAGTTGTAAACTATGTACAATATTTTCTTTCACTTTGAAGGAATATAAAATTTCACCATTCATCATCAGAAATTGCCCTCATAAATCAGAACAGCAGATGTTTTATTTTGCCTCGTTCATCACCGCCATTGTCTTCAGTGAACGTGTATTTACATATAACATTCATACATTATCATAAAAGTATGTAATTTAAAGTTAAAACCTGATGAAATACTCACAGACACCTGTATGATGAGCCGGTAAGATGTAATCCTATCGTGATGTCCCCGGCTTACATATTTACTCCCACTCGGAATGTTTCCGACATTGACAAATAAAATATCCATTGGAGTTGTTGTTCGTTACGTCAACTTGAGAGTTCGTTACAATCCATGTCCATTGTAAAGCCAAAGCTGAAAAATATAAGAATTCACATTAACTTTTCTTATTGCAACTTAAGTTGAGCGGAGTAGGGGACAACGTTTGGTAGTGAAAAGTAAGAATAAATGTTTTAGCAAATGTTGTTATGGTCCTTAAGCACACATTGCTATTGGTGACAAACTTAATAAAGCCCAGTGTACGCTTGTCAACAATAAAAATTATACCAAGATAATAACATCATCTGCTAAAACATTTATTACTTACATTTACATTATTATGAGTAATTATACTTTGTTTAGTTATTTTGAATATACAAGTATTTTCAAATCAAGTGTTGACAAAATGAAATAGATTATGTCTAAACAGAAATTGATGACGTTACAATTTCAAATGTTATTATAGTCTCATAATTATAGTTGCCTTCACAATGCCTTACAATACAAGGATGCAGAGCAAATGTAAATATGAACATGTGAAGTGGAAGCGTGTTCAAGTAGCGATAAATTCATACAGCCACTATACTGGTATCAGTTCTCCTTATTATTTATACAAACTGCACATTCGACGTTCTAACAAATTTATAGTTTGTTGTGATATATAACTAGGTATTTAAGTAGTATCGATTGAAATGGTGCACTTTCTTTGCCTCTTTATATATTCTCTTGCGATCCACCCGTTTCTTAATTCTTAAGTAATGTAATCCTGCATCTTTACATTAGAAAATGATCAAAAAGATTCCGAGTATCTAAGCAATGGTTAAACCGATGAGAAATAGGCATCTCTCACATTTGTGAAATTTGTCATTGACGTTTTGGTATTCTTAGAGAATGCTGAAGTAAAACATTTTGAACAAATTGAGAAAAAAAAAACTCATTACAAAACAACCTATTTATAACTATTGTTATTGAATATTTGTTAGAATATGTTAAAAAATCAATCACTATAGAATCTTAAGTTTCCTCAATTAAGATACCTAATATTTACACGATCAAACCAGTAGCCTTGATTAATTTTCAAAACTTCCATTGGCAGCCAGGTGACTGAGGATGTGGGTGGTGGTGGTGCTGCTCGCCAATGTGGGCGTGGTGTGGGGTTATAGTATGGGAGCGCCAGCATCCACGTGCTCCACCATGTTCCCCATACATAACGGAAGTCCGGCACAGACCAGCCAGTCTCCTTACTTTTTCCAATTTGTCAAGTCGACGTATTCACCCGGAGAATTGATCTCAGGTAACGGCAATCTCTGCTTGAAAGAATACAGATAAAACGCCATGTTGGAGTGTTAGATATAATGTATGAATTTATTTCCATTACTGAACATACATTGCATAAAAAATATAAAACATTGTGTTCAATGCCACAATCGCTGACTGTTAAAGTCGTAATATTGATTATAAACATCGAACTGTAATTCTGTAAACGTACTCATTTTGTCGTACTCAAATTTTCGGGAATTGCCAAACGCAAATTGATAAGGGATGAAAAGACATACATTGGAAATACTTGTTAAAGAAAGAAATATACTCAAATCATGATTAGTACAATCATAGTTTAGCGAAATGCTCTCAGCACGAAACTCTCTAAAATAGGATTAACGCTTAAATATGCACGTTTACAATATGTATATGAAGTTGTAGTATTTATTTTTCATTTTCATTTGACTTCCTTTCTGAAATATATCGCGGGATTTCAATTTCGCTTATCAATATACACAATAAATAAAATCGAGTAAAAAATAAATAACAATGAATAAGTGACTTCATATTTGAGGGCATATAGAAAAAACATTTGCAAAATAAAAGACCTATACCGTATCAATTCGCAGATGATAAATTAAAGGGGATGCCACGAAGAGTTACGTTTGCAGTGTATTTACATAAAGTATAATGTAACCTAACCGTCAATCTGTTGAATAGTGAACCTTGTCGGAAATGGAGTCCTACTGAAAGGTTACCAGATCCAGGCTCGAGATGGAGGGGGTAATGTAGTGGGACAATTCACGTCAGCCGCCGGTGGACGGACGATCAACTGTGGTGTGGAGGTGAGTTCTCATATAAATGGTGTCTTAAAAATAGGTTCGTGGTGTTTATGGGAAAGGCACTACATACATTTATATATATAGTGTGGTTAAAGGAGTTATAAATAACATTCTGCACGATACAGAAAAAAATAGCTGATCAAACTTTGGGTATATGTAAATCTAGATAGTAGAATTAAACGTTTACCCAATTAACACTTTAACAAAGCGATTTCTAGATGATGATTATCCATATCATCAAAATGCAAGATAATACTTTGACTGCTTATGAAATGTTTTGTTGAACTTACATAATACATACTGTCGGTATCGCCAGAAAGATAAACTAATCAGTGCTATGTATGTTTTTGATCTGTTTTCGCGGATAAACTGAGATTTATTGTGCGAAGGAATACATTGAGTTGTGCCCATAACAAAAGGAAGGAGAATTTTTACATTTTGTATTGGCACAATGTATAAAACCATACATTGCTTGACAAGAAAACATGTTGTACCACTATTGTACTAGGGATGGAATAAAACGTGTTCTGCGTGTTTACGTTTTGAGATATCTATATAATATTACAGGAATTAATAGTCAGTTGTGTATGATGGAGTAAAATATACATAATGTTTTTTTGATGACAGAACGGCGCTTTGACCCACCAAAATCCTAGGAACAAGCAGGGAGTAAGCTTCACATGGCAGGCTCCCAACCCAGCGGTGGGAAACATCGTGTTCATGTAAGTGTCGGGACGGAAATATAGGGAAATAGTACATGTAAGATAGATAATACGTCTTGTTTATATAAGTGCCGGAACGGAAATATAGGGAAACAGTACATGTAAGATAGATAATACGTCGTGTTCATGTAAGTGTCGGGACGGGAAATATAGGGAAACAGTACATATAAGATAGATAATACGTCTTGTTTATATAAGTGTCGGGACGGGAATATAGGGAAACAGTACATGTAAGATAGATAATACGTCGTGTTCATGTAAGTGTCGGGACGGGAAATATAGGGAAACAGTACATATAAGATAGATAATACGTCGTGTTCATGTAAGTGTCGGGACGGGAAATATAGAGAAATAGTACATGTAAGATAGAGAATAAGTCGTGTTCATGTAAGTGTCGGGACGGAAATATAGGGAAACAGTACATGTTAGATAAAGAATAAGTCTTGTTCATGTAAGTGTCGGGACGGAAATATAGGGAAATAGTACATGTTAGATAGATAATACGTCTTGTGTATATAAGTGTCGGGACGGGAAATATAGGGAAACAGTACATGTAAGATAGAGAATAAGTCGTGTTTATATAAGTGTCGGGACGGGAAATATAGGGAAATAGTACACGCACAATAGAGAATACGTCGTGTTAATGTGGTACAGAAATCCATGCAATACAGCGGTATATATCAGGTCCATGTCCAAAAGAACAAGTAAGAAATCTACCTCCAAGGAACACGTCCTGTTCATGTATTCCATTGATAAAAACAACATGCCATGTCCAAAAGAAAATGTCTTGTTACACTAGGAAATAAGGTATTCATAACGAAAGCAAGCATATACGATATTTTACACTTATGGTCACGTAGGGTTGAGTAACTTTCATAACATATCGATCTAGATAAGCTATCTGCATCATATTTATCATATAAAACAAGTTAGCTGATTTTTATCAAACGATTTTGTAACCCTGTATTTTGCCTTTCAGTGCCACCGTTTTACAGACCTACAACGTGTTCTGGGTTAACGTAAATTCTCCACCAATCACGGCGATGGTGATTCCTCAGACGCCACCCCCACAGCCACCTACTACCACTGTAGCCACGGCACCCCCTCCAACCACGCCTCCAGTCACTCCGCGACCACAGGTCACCACACCAGCAGAGCCGCCAACAACGGAAGCGGTTACTCCGGCGCCTCCTGTGGTAACGACGGACCCCAAACCGGACGTGGTAAGCACATCTCTAACATCTTAAACATGTATTCTAAACAGGAAATCACAGCAATGCCCTGGTGCCATACATACACACACATCTCTTTCTAGATATCTCCTTAGACTTCCGTCTAAAACGACTTACCGGTAAGCTTTGCATGGACATAAAACCTCTAGTTAAGATTCTACAATGTGTGTTCTGAAATATTAATGATAATGCTGAAAGAGTATGTTTGACTGTGTTAATAAGTTGACGCCAAAGTAAAGAAGAGAAACAAATATTGGAATAATTAAGTGATTAAAATGGAAAATTAATAGACTGAAGCATAAATGGATAGTTTGACTAGTAGCATAGCGAGGGATTCTTCCCCTTGAGCATGTATCATCACTGACATACTCTGTTCTCTGTAGTATTGTACTGGAAAAAGTAAGGCCTACATATGTGTGTGTTACGTCATCTTTAATGATAGGGATGGCAGACTCTGCTGGTGGATTTTTTAGTCCCCGAGGTTTGTTGGAGCCTCCATAGCCACAGTTAATCTCATTTGAGTAGTGGCACGGTACATAATATACATATTTTCGTAGTACACGTTTTGAAATTATACAGAGCAAGTTTATTTTTACTTCTAAATTCTAAAATTAAAGGGTTTTTACGCACCTGACCCTTCTGCTTCTACATTAGTTTAGAATTTTGGATTCCCACTTTTTGGCCCCTAGTATCGCTGAAGAGTCCTAGAAGGACGAAACAGCTGTATGATGCAGCTTAATGCATTTTTTCGGCATACTGTATTTATTACTAAATTAAAAAGGTGCAACATATGTGTGTGTTACGTCATCTTTAAGATTACAAACTGCTTGATACATTTATTTTTGTGCTGAAATTTCACGCATACAGTACAGATATACCTTCTTTTTCAAATACACTATCATTATCAGTAGGTAGGATTTTGGGATATATTAATCAATGCTAAATTAACAACAGATGAGAAGGGGGAATATGAATCGGTTTATAAAGGACTCAATACTCTCAGTAACCCGCATGTAATTGAAAAATTGCAAATTCAGATATTTAACATGCCAACTATTAATGGCTAGTTATCCTAATGTGAGATGGTTGGTTCGTTTAAAAGTGATAGTTTGTAAGAGACATTGAAGCAGTTGGCATTAAAGCAATGGAGAAAACTACCAAAGCGATTAAAATAACCATCATCACTCCTAAGGTAGAGAAATACGTAATCGAACCCCCAGTCAAACATGTTGTATGTTTTGTAGTCGACACCAGCTGTAGGTCGCGTGACTATGGACGACACGTGCGGGAACACTAAGGGCTGTTTCGTGAGCTGTGAGGGCGACCACTGTGACTATGTGGTCACGTGGAAGGATGGTCCGGATTACGTCGACTTCGAGGTGTCATCAATATTAGGCATGGACGGCATCAATTGGATCGCTATCGCCTTCTCCTCTGATCTGAAAATGGTGAGACCTAGTGACAGAGAACATTGTTGTTGATTGCAAGCATTTATAATTTAGTTTAGTCGAAAGGCTTTTACCTCCCCTTCGTTATAAAGATTTTCCTTTTATAAAATGGGATAATGCAAGTTGTCCAATCCTTGGCAGTTCTGTCAGGCATATATTTTGAAACGAAATTTGATAGCAATTCCTGTTAATGTGCAGTCACAAACGAGAAACATCGACGAAGTGTTTCTATTGAAAAGGGATACATTATTGAAACTGCACTAAGGAGTAACATATTGGGACATAATTATTTAATACCGAGTAAAAGCAATGTTTGTATCGAAGTTTAACTGCAGATAAAATAATAAACAAGATACATCATATCAAAGCTTTAATGTAAAGTAACAAGAGACATCAATGAAGATTGAGTGACAGTGACATTATATCGAAGTTATACCGTAGATCTAGTGACAGTGACATTATATCGAAGTTGTACCATAGATTGAGTGACAGCGACATTATATCGAAGTTATACCGTAGATCTAGTGACAGTGACATTATATCGAAGTTGTACCATAGATTGAGTGACAGCGACATTATATCGAAGTTATACTGTAGATCGAGTGACAGTGACATTATATCGAAGTTATACTGTAGATCTAGTGACAGTGACATTATATCGAAGTTATACAGTAGATCTAGTGACATTATATCGAAGTTATACTGTAGATCTAGTGTCATTATGTCGAAGTTATACTGTAGATTGAGTGACAGCGACATTATATCGAAGTCATACCGTAGATCTAGTGACATTATATCGAAGTTATACCGTAGATCGAGTGACATTATATTGAAGTTATACCGTAGATCTAGTGACATTATATTGAAGTTATACCGTAGATCGAGTGACATTATATCGAAGTTATACCGTAGATCTAGTGACATTATATCGAAGTTATACCGTAGATCGAGTGACATTATATCGAAGTTATACCGTAGATCGAGTGACATAATATCGAAATAATACCGTAGATCTAGTGACATTATATCGAAGTTATACCGTAGATCTAGTGACATTATATTGAAGTTATACCGTAGATCGAGTGACATTATATCGAAGTTATACCGTAGATCTAGTGACATAATATCGAAGTAATACCGTAGATCTAGTGACATTATATTGAAGTTATACCGTAGATCGAGTGACATTATATTGAAGTTATACCGTAGATCGAGTGACATTATATCGAAGTTATACCGTAGATCTAGTGACATTATATTGAAGTTATACCGTAGATCGAGTGACATTATATCGAAGTTATACCGTAGATCTAGTGACATTATATCGAAGTTATACCGTAGATCGTGTGATATTATTTTGAGGACTGTGTTTTTGTTTCAGGGTGACGACGATACAGTAGAATGTATTGGTACCAGGACTAACGTTATAGTGACTAGGTCATTCAACGAGGGCACACGAAACATCCGCCTCGACACGGTAAGTACCACATTAAATAGGCAGAAGTTCAGGTTAATTGATGTAATGTTCCATATTTCAAACTATGTGTTTTTATTACAACATTTGTGGAGAAACGTTCGCCATTTAAACGAGGATGCGGCTATAACGAGGGGTATTGTATCGAGATTATCCTAATTCAGTCCAGTTTGAGCGACCCTGCCCGACTCTAATACATACACATGCATATGTTTTCATCTATTCTAGTCGGTTAAACGAGAACTTTTAATGAATGATGTCGGTTTTAATATTGTCACTTACACAGAAAATTTGATGTTGTGTTGAAAAACTAAGGACTTATGCTTCGAAAATATGATTTATTAGTTCATCTAGGAATGGTAAATTATAACGGAACAATTTACGTTAGTAATACCTTTCTATACCTAGCCACGTACGAAAATAAAGCTGAATGCATATATAGTGAAATTACGACTGGATATTGATTTCTTCAAGGGACAGAATCGATCGTCTATCCCTCCATGACTATCCAAGCGAATATAATTATATATATATATAATGGATATATACAGCTTTACTAAATAGTGAATGAATAAATACAAGTTCGAAACAGTTATGACTAAAATATATTTTTTATATGGCGGAGCAGGTTGAAGGATCCAGAGGGCTTTCGATGACAAGCGGAAGTTTCAGAGATGGCGTGTTTACGTGTAAATTCCGACGCTCCAAAACCGATCTTGTAACTCGGAGGAAAAGACAAGGTGTTTCCACGAAAGCCATGTTCGATTTGAATCAGAACTGGTATCTCATGTTCGGACATGGTTCCGGAACAGAGGATAATGTTGGTATGTGATCTTGTTAGATACTGAATTGCACATTAGTTATGTCCCTCGAACAAATGTGAGGACAGATCGTATTTGTTTTTGCTCCATTGCTACTCCTATCATGTTCCACGAAAACTGTTGGACGGAAATTAACGTTACGTGAATGTTCATCCATAAAGTCGGTGTACAATCCCTTTTCCATTTTAGTTGATCTGATAGGTCGAAATTATGATATAGACGATTTTGATTGGTTTGTGGGGGTCTAATGTATTTGCGATATTTAACGCGGATTTTAGTTTGTAATAGGACAAAAAAGCTACCATTTTCCGCGGCATCTTATCGTACGAGAAAATTAAGAAATTGACCGAATTTCGGTCATATGGTGGATGCAGAGATAAAATGGTAAAATACGGGTAATATTTTCCAATGGGACAAAATGTCCACCATATCCTGTTTTCTAATTGGTTGCAATTCAGATATTAACTGATGCCATTTAAAACTGATATGCATGTATTGTACTACAAATACTACTACATTTTTAAAAAGGACAAAATGGCCGCCATAAAATTGATGAAATATTCAAAAAGTGTTTAAAATTGGAAGGTGGCAAATGACCTTTCACTTCGATCTCTGATAAGTCCGAATAAAGTATCGGGAGCTTTTGAGATATCCGTAATGGTTTTCAAAGCCGGTGTACGTATTTATGCGCCAACTTATTGACTCTGCATATAAAGATTCCATCCTTTTTTATATGCTCTTCATAGGTACATAGTGCTAAGAGCTTAACCTAAATATATCTTCACAACAGGGCTTATATTGCTAAGAGCTTAGCCAAACTATGTACGCTTGATATGGTAGACACATTTCCTGGGAGATTAACTGGAATATTTTTGTTTTAGGTTTCCTCAAATCGATGCACAGAGACAACCCAGTAGTAACTCCCGGCCGTGTTGACTTTCAGTCTGTAGTCGTCATTGGGGAGACGGCCAGGTACCCACTCATCAAAATCCACGGTAAATATAGCTGATGTCGCCTATAATGTAACTAGTCTGTTTGTAATAACAGTCACCGGCCTACAACAACAGATAATAAGTCAGGCGGATTGTTAAATAATATTGATTTCTCCAATTGAACAAAGTTTGAAGCTTTCAGTTCTGGTGTCAGATTGTAAGAAATGTAATATATAAAATTGATATGTATGGAAAATGGATTGAAATGTCAATTTGTTTAGAATTTCTCATCGTATATTTTTCATATAGATATAGGTAACGTTGTAATCTTTAGAGTAATTAAACCCCCCGCAACGCAACGAAGTAAGGTGGGATATACTGGAACCACCCTGTCTGTCTGTTTTTCGCAGTAAATTGTCCGGAGATATCCTCCTTAACTAACTGGCAGATTTCTATGAAACTTCACATGAATGATCAGTTTGTCATGTAGTTGTGTATAGGCATTTTTATGGCAGATTTCGACCCCTTTTGAGGGAGTTATGATATTTTTACCACAATTACAAAGTGCGATTTGACCGAGAAATTTCACTTAAATGGTATGGCCGGCATTGCAGTCCCTTGTAAAACATCATATTTCTTTTTAAGGGAGTTATGTCCCTTGATGCAAAATAAGTTGTCCAGAAAATCTGTCTTAACTTACAGGCCATCATTATCACAAGAATGATCAGTATGTCATAATTTTAATTTCAGATTTCGACTTCTTTTAAGGCAGTTACATCCTCTTTTGAGAAATAACTTTTTGAGATCTTCATCACTCTTAATGTGAAATTTAATATTGAGAATTTCTTAAGAAAATTCCATTTTCTGTAAGTTGACTGATAAGGTCAATAAATGATAATAAACTACGAGCATCTGCTGGGGTATTAGTTATCTACGGATGACAGTTCTAGTTAAAAATATATTAAATGTTGCGTATTTTGACCGACATCAGTAATCAATCTCTCTCATTCCATGGTACAGCTATCCTGATGATTATCGCCTGGATCCTGTGTACGGGTGTAGGCATTGTGGCGGCTCGGTATTACAAACCCGTGTGGACCACTACGAATGTAATGGGCCAGAGAATATGGTTTCAGGTAAGACAAAAATTATGTAATTGTTGTATAAGATTAAAAAAATGTTTTGACCCAAATAAGGTTGATTGGTTTCGATTTATTACAATTATTGTCGTCTTTCGACGTACAATTTGTTTTTGATTTTTTGTTATCGTGTCGACAAGGAGTAATTGCGTTATGGTTCTTGCTTCCAGATTCACAGAACGTGTATGGTGACTGCTTTAGTACTGACCGTGATCGGCTTTATTATCATCTTCGTTGAAGCGGAAGGATATAGCCAGGTGAGATTTATACATGTGTGCTAGGTCAAACACACCATTTATATCTGTTTTCAGTATAACACGCATTGTAATGATGGCCATAAAGTATATCTATCACATGCCTTTCACATTTATGATATGCTGTAAATCTGGATTTTATAGTGAGTATATTACATGATTTTATTTGTGGAATAGCAAACGATTTGATAACGTACCGGAAAAAATACATATAACATTGCGAAAAGTATACTTCGGTATCTATAAGTGAAAAAAACACCATTTAACATTTTTTACTTCAAAATGCATCAATTATGCAATACTTTCTGTTTGTGACTACATATTTGATCAGCTGTCATTTTGACGACTACTTTTACTGCTTTGACTCCAGGCTGTCTTGTATAATACAAAACTGATCACTTATATATCCTTTTTGTCTCAGATTATACAATATTATACATAGTTGAAGTATTTTGTTGTACAAACATGACCAGTTATATATCCTTTTTGTCTCAGATTATACAATATTATACATAGTTGAAGTATTTTGTTGTACACATATGACCAGTTATAAATCCTTTTTGTCTCAGATTATACAATATTATACATAGTTTAAGTATTTTGTTGTACAAACATGACCAGTTATATATCCTTTTTGTCTCAGATTATACAATATTATACATAGTTTAAGTATTTTGTTGTACAAACATGACCAGTTATATATCATTTTTGTCTCAGAGTATACAATATTATACATAGTTTAAGTATTTTGTTGTACAAACATGACCAGTTATAAATCCTTTTTGTCTCAGATTATACCATATTATACATAGTTTAAGTATTTTGTTGTACAAACATGACCAGTTATAAATCCTTTTTGTCTCAGATTACACAATATTATACATAGTTTAAGTATTTTGTTGTACAAACATGACCAGTTATATATCATTTTTGTCTCAGATTATACAATATTATACATAGTTTAAGTATTTTGTTGTACAAACATGACCAGTTATATATCATTTTATGTCTCGGATTATGCAATGATACTTGAAGTTCATTCACATGGCTGTTAATTTGAAATTGTAACGGTCAGCTAATGTTATTGAACTAAAAGGGATCGACTGGAGGGAATATGGAATTTATAGTATGCGCGTGGTTAAGAAACTACTGTATATGATTCCATTTTCGCTGACTTTGTTTATTAAAAAAATTGTTTTTACTTTCAGATACCAAAAATAGAAGGAAAAGAATACCTACAAGCACATCCTCCACTTGGTATAATTGTTACTGTTTTAGCTATTATAAATGTAAGTATCCACATATCTGTTTACTTATAATGATATTTTGAAATTGTGATGACACAGAAAGATGCATTGAAGTTCACGGTTTGAAATTATCTATTTCGAGTGTGACATCAGCATCTGGGCAAAGCGATAATGTCCGTTGTGTTGGTAGATATTTTTTTAATGAGGATTTTTTTAGTTATCAAGATAACTTGTATCTTTTGATTTTCACGCATAGAAAAATGAGTTACATGATAAAAATTAAGAATTCCATCGGTATATAACAGTATGAGCACGATATACCGCCATAGCTGTAACAAAAATAGAGAATAACAAAACGTCAACAAAACCGTAATCCGAACTCAAAATCGATTAGACTAGGGGCAAAATATGAGAAAAGGAAATATTTTCTAATAAGGAGACCCTTATAAAAGTACAAGAGAAAAGGACCAGGTGTTCCGAAAAAGTAAGCGTTGTCTGCTTCAGAAATAAATACAGTAGGGTGTGCCCCTGATAACCGGATCGAAAAAAATAATGTCGTACAAGTGAAAATGCATATTCCACTTTTGACAAAATGTCAAAAATGTACGGTAGATCCGATTAATATGCAAAAGTTGATATTACTAAAGTTGTAGTATAAGTTAATCGTGATTGTTGGTATGCTTACTATGAAATATATCACTAATTTCTAAATTTTTGACAGTTTTGAAGGTTTTTGAATAATTTTCAATTTTATTCACTGGTTAAAATGTAATAAAGTTTAATATTAATATAATACATATTCCTTTCCAGCCGATCATGTCAATATTCCGACCAGGTCCAAAGGACGAGAAGCGACCGATCTTTAATTGGGCCCATTGGTCCGTGGGTATGCTCGCCCACATCTTATCTGGTGAGTAGTATCTATCATAGCATCACACACGTATGTAATAAATCACATCTAGGACTGTACTGAATTAAGGGTTGACGAAAATATTCCATAAATATAACTTTTGACTTAAGTTGTAGACTTATAATTCACATTTGAATTCGCTAGTCTTATAAAGAAGTAATGCAGAGCAATTTATTAACAAAAATGTGTTTTGATATCGATTATGAACTAGACATAATTACACTGCAGGGTCACGAGTCATTACATAAATTAAAACGTGCTTGTTATCTATTGTTTTCAGTGATAGCTATATGTTTTGTTTTAGAATGTTTTCAGTGATAGCTTTATGTCTTGTTATGGATTATTTTCAGTGAAAGCTTTATGTTTTGTTTTGGAATGTTTTCAGTGATAGCTAATTTGTTTTATTGTTTTCAGTGGTAGCTTTATGTCTTGTTGTGGATTGTTTTCAGTGATAGCTTTAGGTTTTGTTTTGGAATGTTTTCAAAGATAGCTAAGGTTTTTTATTGTTTTCAGTGGTAGCTTTATGTCTTGTTGTGGATTACTTTCAGTGGTAGCTATATATTTTGTTTTGGATTGTTTACAGTGATAGCTATATGTTTTGGGATGGAGATGAAGAAATCGACAGCTCCATCTTACTCTGTGTGGGTAGTAGTGGGCTATGTCATATACCATGTTATCATGGAAATTGTACTGAAATCGTTTGATCTGTACCTGGATAAATCAGATACAGGTAAGTACCATTTACGTCACTTGATCTTTTAAAAGAACAAGTTAGCTTTTTTGTGGATACCTTAATTTAAAACAAGGAAACCATGTTTTAAAATGCTTATTATAGATCACCATATTCAATGCATAAATATATATGGTGTATTTGAAGTCTGCAGTGAACGGTTCTAAATCAACCTTATTTGATTATCAAGCCCAAGTGTCATTGAGGAAGGATGTAATCTTATTATATTTTATAATTGTATTTTTCTTAAAGGCCCCATATACGTAACTTCAGGGAAATTTTCGTGATTCTGAAAAATTCTGAAAAAAAATCCAGTTGATAACCATGCAAAAATAAGCCTAAAACGAAGTAAACCTGAGCGGTAACTAACAAGAAACTCTTGACAAAAAAATCCAAAGAATTGAAAATAATTCAGGTGGGGCCCACTTCAACAACAAACCGAAGGTAGAAGACGGTTCGAAATGGACGCGTATTTACAAATAGTGTGTTTCAACTGCTGCTGTACCGGTAACCGCGAAAGAATTCATCTTGGATATTGCTGATATCAGTTTATCTTAACTAAATCTATAAGTATAATAAGTTATAAGGCTTGATTTTCGCTTCAAGTTTTGCAGAAACGTATATTGGGCCTTTAATAAAAGGCTTTTTTAAGAAACTGTAACCTTATTTGTTTATCGTATTTAATAATTGATTATTATACTAACGCTAGGTCGTATTGATGCTCTGGGAATGACCAATACCGGAGCTTCGGCACAAAATGGTAGCCATGGTAACCATTTTAAAGCGCCACCTCCTGCTTACACCGAGAGGGACACGATAAAAAACCCTAAGGTATGTAATGCAAGTATCCTGCTTCTGTATTTGTGATCCGTTAAACGATAGGTTGAAAATAGCTCTGAATTCTAAAATTAAGTAGAGAATTTTCTGCAACAAAATTTGGATATGTTTTGTGAATTCGTTATAAAATTCTGTATGTTATAGATTTTGCAAAAATAATGACATGAGTCTAAATAGAAGTACATATGATGTTCATCATTAAAACACAGTATACAGATACTTATAATTAAGTAAGTTGAATTGCAGAATGACATTAATTATATATCAACAATCTGTTTTCAGGACAGCACAGTGAAGAAGTTACTGCTGGTCTTCCATATGGCCATTGCGACAGCCTTTACTATCACACTTGTACTTCTGGTGGCTCTCTACGACTGATTAGCTTCTATGACTATCTTATCATACCAAACATGGTTACAAAAGGTCAAGGTCACATTTTAATATGATAGGGGTAATTCAGTACAATGTGACAGATATTGAAACAATAAAAAAAAATAAAATATTCTCCAAAATCTACAGGACAGACAGAATTCATGAATGAAAGTTGTATTGTGTATTATAGGAAATGATGTGTATTTCAGTTTGCTCAGATAAGTAACTTAAACAGGTCACCCTGCTCGAGAGACCTTCTGTATTAAGAGACCTTTTTATTTTAAGTCGCCATTACAGCTATTTTATGATAACTTGTTACGTGTATATGATGGTGGAAGCTGGGTCCATTGTGTCCACCTTTTATTTACCATTGCTCATTTACAAGGTTGGTTTGTACTTAAAACATTACTTAAAACAAAATTTCACTATAGACCAAAGGTGTGTCGGAATATCACTGACCTAAATATTAATAATTCAAATCTTTATCAGACTTTGTAGTCAAACGTAAAAAATCCCCAGGAGTTTTTGCTATGGACTAATGTTAGGATGATAGGGTCGCACACGTCGTTGTTCAGCCCTGGTTGTGTTTATAAAAAACCTGTTGGGTTACCAACTAGAATTAATGTTATTTATGTGATGTTGACGATATTATATCAGTGCTTTTATATTGCTTGTTTTTGAATTTGTAGCTTTCGAGCATTTCTGTTAGCTATAAAGCTGTGTGCTCGACAGTAAGAATGCGTGTCTTGCGTTAAGATTGGTGCCGATTTCTGAATGTAATGAAACTTCCGCTTCTTATTTCGGAGGTTCCCGTGTAAAAAAAAAAAGTGAAAATCAATATGGTGGATGTATGGAGGATTAAAAGTCCTTACGGACCAACGTAACAAAACGGTTTGGAAATTGCGAGGGTACCAGCTTACGGAAGTGTTATGCTGTAAAATATGACTTGATATGTAGGCAGTGTGTGATAATTGTTGAATGTATGCAATTGATTGTAAAAAGACATTAAGATGTACTTACATGTAATATAAACTACTTGATTCCTTCATGTAAAATGACAGAGACGTGAGTTTTGGTATGTTATCTGTGCATTTCAAGCATTTCGTAATTCAGTATATGAATTAGTCGTGTGCTGAGCATTATTATTTTTGTGAAATAAGTTATCTTTGAGAGGTACATGATGTAAGGCATATGTAGAAATATTTTTGAACAAATGACGCAGATTATTTAAGATGTTACACGTAATATTTTTGAAGTGACACAGATTATTTAAGATGTTACACGTAAAATTTTTAACTGATCATCATGACTTAATAAATCTTATTAGTTTTACTCTAACATTAATCATTTCAGATATATTGTCAGGTGTGTTCATAAATCGATGATAGATCAAGCTTCAATACATTAGCTCCTCAATCATTAACACAGGAAATAGTTAATTATTATGTAAAAATAAATGTTTCAGGTATGGGCAGCTTAACGCAAATACACTTTGCTTTTCTTTTGTAAGATACTGTAAGTTATTTCGCATGGAATTAGTTTATGAGTTAAATTGCATGGTAACTTATCAACGAATTTAAATCTGAACATTAAGTTCATGGTAATTACGATGTCTAATGCTGTACCATAATCTCAAACGATAATCTTATGATCATGACTATACCAAGAGTAATTGAAATAAAATGCACCTAAATAACTATTACGTTAGGCCAGCCAAATGTACATGACGAAATCTTAGGAACTGTGTTGTACATTGAATCTTATATATTGAATCTATTTTTCCAGCGCAGGATGACAAATTATGAAAAGAAGAAAATTCCTTTAAAAATATCACTCAATCTGCTTGATCGTTGCAGCTTAGAATTCCAAACCAAACTTACCAAATTATAAATATGCATTTATTCTTTGTTGTGAGGACAATGATATGACACAAATATGTCGATTTATGAAGGCACGACTTAAAATGATGTGTTCTCCACTGTATAGAACAGTTTGTTATAGAACTAAATTGGTAAGACTTCAAGGGGATACTGTTGAATTGTCTCCCACTGATGATGGAACTGATTGCTGTATGTTAGAATGAGATGAAAGAGGTTTGAACAAGGCTATTATTGTCGTCCAAGTATTGACATATATTGGTTGTTAATATGTATATGTAATTCTAATTGATGTATAGTGTAAATAACTTGTATACACTATGACTTAACCTTACTGTAAATGAGCTTGATTAAAAATACATGATTTATTATTGGAGTTTTGTGTTGTAATTACGTTTACCATTATCCCAAAGTACACGAACGAAGATATAGTGATGTTTTATGTTATGAACACCAATATTCTGCAGTGGCACCAACAGGCTTCCATAGAACACCAATATTCTGCAGTGGCACCAACAAGCTTCCGTAGAACACCAATATTCTGCAGTGGCACCAACAGGTTTCCGTAGAACACCAATATTCTGCAGCTATCTTTTATCTTTAACAATTATCTGTAGAGTCTACTGGACAAGGTGTAACTAGTAGATTATCTCGAAATTTGCCAAATGTCTTCTTCAGTTTCCTTTTATTCATTTTTTTAGGTAATGTTTATCCACTTAACATCTGTTTTTTTTTAAATTAAACACCCATATTTGACAACTCCAACGATAACTGATTAATAATTGCTGGAGAATAAAATTATATCATTGATTTCAAATAACACAATAACATCACATGCATTAATTGACAGTCAATCCTAAAACGCAATGATGTCCAAGGTAGATTCGTACTTGACTCTTGTATAAAGTTTGACGTCAATATGTCAACGAATTAAGTTGTCTAGTGGCACTACGCTTCCATAGCGTGGACAAAAAATGGTATCGAAAACATGAAAGGACGCAGTATTGAACTGTAGAAGTAGAGTCTGAGAAACACTTACAAGGTGAACTGTTCCAATTGTTATAAAATAGGTTCTGAGAATCAAAAATATAGGGCGTGCTGGTCAACAAATAGTTGGCGTACTGTCATAGCAAAAAGTTGGTGGAGAAAACGACATGCTATTTTAAAAATATGGCTGAAGAATCACCAACACAGGACGTACTGTTATAGAAATAAGAGATAAGAAATCTTATATACCTTTATATAAACCTAAGCCCTAGTTTATATAACAGCATGCCGCCTGTTGTTATATAAACTAGGGCTTAGGAACAACAGCAGATGGCATGCTGTTATAGAAATTAGGGCTAAGAAACAACAGCAGACGGAATGTTGTTATAGAAATAAGAGCTAAGATACAACAGCAGACGGCATGCTGTTATATAAATTAGGGCTTAGAAACAACTGCAGACGGCATGCTGTTATATAAATTAGGGCTAAGAAACAACAGCAGACGACATGATGTTATAGAAATTAGGGCTTAGAAACAACAGCAGAAGACATGTTGTTATAGAAATAAGAGCTTAGAAACAACAGCAGAAGTCATGCTGTTATATAAATTAGGGCTAAGAAACAACAGCAAACGGCATGCTGTTATATAAATTAGGGCTAAGAAACAACAGCAGACGACATGCTGTTATAGAAATTAGGGCTAAGAAACAACAGCAGACGGCATGTTGTTATAGAAATAAGAGCTTAGAAACAACAGCAGATGGCATGTTGTTATAGAAATTAGAGCTTAGAAACAACAGCAGATGACATGTTGTTATAGAAATAAGAGCTTAGAAACAACAGCAGATGGCATGTTGTTATAGAAATTAGTGCTAAGAAACAACAGAAGACGACATGCTGTTATATAAATTAGGGCTAAGAAACAACAGCAGACGACATGTTGTTATAGAAATTAGAGCTAAGAAACAACAGCAGACGGCATGCTGTTACTTAAATTAGGGCTAAGAAACATGAACAAGCGTATACCATATCGTATTTCGATTCGCAAATCCTTCACTAAGTTACTTTCCTCCTCCGCTGACTATTCGGAAAGACACGGCCCAACCGATATGTTGAGAACATCTTAAAAAACTGAAGAAAATATGAATTATATATGTTAAGTAATTGGTTAGCACGCATGGCGTCATTGCAGTCTTGCTGACGCCAATTATAACGACAGACACACGAACTTGAAAACTCACATCACTTCGCACACATACGAATCAGCGAGAGGAAGGGATGCCACGATTGCCAGTGTTGACATCCACTCTTTTATGTCGTAAGTATTGGTTATAAAATCTTATTGATTTGAACTCATTCGAAATAGTCGTATTCATGTTGAATTTTACCCTGGACATTTACAGCGATTTCAAGTGTATAGTTTGACGATTTTACTGCGATTTACTAAAGAATCTTGAATTTGAACAAACACTGGTTTTTGGCGGAGCAACAAAGCCTTAATTCTGCTCGCTTCCTTGATCTCTGAAACGGCTCAAAGTTGACTCATTCTATGAATTATAGCCCATCTTAAGAAGATCTTGTAAATCCAATATAAGTAAGCGATTCTTTTCTTCTGGTTTTCTTCCACCTACCCGTGTCGATCGTTGATGCATTCAGTGGCAAAAAGTATTTCCCATTCAAAATTAACCGTTAATCAAACGTTACTGGGATTTCGGTGCTTTCGAGAAGACGACAGACCCTCGCAGTCTTCGATTACTTGTCTTCTTATAAAATTATTTTCAATCTGCGGTGCAGGACTATAACCCCATGCCTCACAGCTGTTATTTACAATACATGGTATATAAGATAAATAAGTATCAAATAAAGATAATTTTGTCTTTTCATTCAGCATAAAACATTTTGCTTAGACATAACCGAAATCTGACTTCCGACTAATTCATTTGACTCGCTTTAGCTATACATGACCAAATCACGACATCGTTAATTATGTTTACTGGTGCCCGATGCAAACCGCTTAAAAAATACTCTCGGAATTCTTTTTATACTGGAAAGGTATCAATCAATTCGTAATGAAAGTTTGAGAGATATGATTGATGACGTATGAAAATAAAAAAATATTGTCTCTGGACTACATCTTTTCTAGTGATGAATGAAACTAGCTATCGGCTGTTCCGCGTATGTACAAACATGACGATAAGTGTGCTAAACTTTGTATGCAATATGAAAACGTTGAAAACTCTATCTAGGCATCACTTCCGACAAAGGGGGCAGTTTTGAGGACTGCTTTTATTCCCCCCACCTAAATCTAAGTAAACATGAGGCAAATCGTCGAATGATACGGGTGAAACAGGTATTTGTGTAATGTTTCCCGGAATATAATGTCGGGGCTATACAATTAAGGGGAGACGTACGTTTTTGTTCACACAACAAATCTCAAGTCAATACAATTAAATGAATCTTTGATAACTCCATACAACATTATAATTCGATATTTATGACATATTACATATGCTATATTCTACTCATTGTATATGCATTTGTCAATCTTTATCCCTATTTATTACATAATGCGTTTGATTTCGCTATATTTTGAACCATTGACTAGTGAAATGAACTATTGCACGGCTAAAATGACTAGTGCACGGTCGCGTGCGAACTATTGAACACCGCGTGACGTTTCCTACCATTTCAAGCGTCAAAGTCAGTCAGATGCCAATGCTGCCAGACAACAGGCATGGCGACTGCTACAGGAAAGTTGAAATTTGGAGACGCCAATAAATACGAGCTGTTATTTTTGCGGTTATTACGAAGATAATCGAAGATTTACCTTTTTATTTTTTACATACAAGAAAACACGCGATACATTATAAAATTGATCTATTATTGTTCAAAATAATGTCAATAAAATAAACAATTTCATTGATTCAAAGTGTGTTTAAGTGATTATGTAATAAAACAAGTATATCATGTTTGTCTGTGCAATAGTCCAAAATCGACCGATTTTCTATTGCACTCAGCCTTTGGCCTCGTGCAATAGAACATCGATCGATGCACAGACACCCATAATATATTTGTATAATGTAACATGCCGAACTGTACTACGTTTCAGTTCTCAATGTATGCTGGGCAGAGATGGTCTGTTGGGACTACCTAGTATCTGGACCCCAGGGAGTCCCTGACGATGCGTTTTCAGCGTCCTCTTACCATTTGTATAATGTTAACGGTCACCACTACCCTGCCTGCAGCCGCCTGTACACATACAATCAGAGAAACTCGTCCGGGTGTCCGGCACCGAACTACGGAGCCTGGTGTCCCACATGGGGCGAGTCAGATCCATATATCCAGGTAAACACGAAATCATTCTACCCTGTGTGAGATGTTGGTAGAATCTCTATACAATGTAAGACAATATCCAGGTAAATTCCATACACAACGAAAACGTGATGACATTGATGATTGTAGTGTGTATGTTCATTGAAAAAACTATTTACTATAATACTGATAATACAGAATTTTGATACAATGAAAACCCTTTATTATCAACATTATTGATGAATTTGATTTCACACTCTCTGAAAACTGAAACATTATCGATAATCTAAGCTAATGTACGAACACTTTTTTCTGAACTTATTGCTTTCCGTTTTCCTTTTTGCTTAAAAAAATTTTTTTTGAGATCTAATACTGAAATGTGATCAGCAAACCATCCACTCTCACAATTTATAAACTAATGATCTTCAAACATCCCAGGGTGGTATTTGACTCAACAATGTGTTCAGAAATGATCTAGCTGGTGACAAAAACATGCTATTTCTGTTGATTATGAAGTGCAGGTTTAGTATAACTGTTACATGTAGTGTGTCTGTCCTTCATCCGTATGTATACTTTTGTAGGTGGAATTCGCTGATCTCAAAAAGATAGTTGGTATTTTTTTACAACAAAAGTATTCTCCAGTCATAACAGAAAATGACATCCGTACCTATCAGGTTTTGTACAGTGAGAACGGAAAGGACTGGGATTACGCGAAATCAGAGAGCGACGATCAGGTAAAATATTCTCATGCCAAATCAGGTGTCACACAAGTATTGCCTGACGTTTCCCAGGTATAGCGCTACATCACACAAAGTTTGTTGGTTCATTGCTTTACGTCTTATTAACAGCCAGGGTCATTTACACAAAGCACAACAAGATAATCTCAAAATGATAAAACCATACCCTGAAATTAAAATAGATAAACTAGAGCTAAACTTGGGAATACGACCAGGCGTTCCCAAAGGATGAACTGTGTTGATACCATCACCGTCAAATATATTAAGGTGAAATGCAAGTCGTGTCATGTCTTCACATGAAGAACTGGGTAAATGACAGACACACTTATCGGAGTAATAAAAAACACCGGCATTTATTGCCGATTGTGAATTCTATCATTGTTAACAATAATATTCCTGTTTTACTAAAGCAGGGTTTCTGGCCAATTTCTTTTGAGTGAAGTTGATTTATTGTCACACCGATTCTCGTTATAAATATTGCTTGTATGTGCACTGTCATCAATGAAGCCTTAATCTCATTCTCAGTCGTTTGTTGGTATTTTGCCCTTATTGTATTCATTAATGCTCAAACTACAGTTTTATCATTCTAACAAACTAGTAGCCCATTATAAAACGATGCATGGTCCCTAGTGTATTATTGTATTGCCTGTTCGGCGCAAAAGGTTGTCTTTACAAATATAATCTGTTGGTCTTAGCAAGAATGAGCCATTATCATCACTGACCCTGATGCATTGATAGCCCAGTCACCTTCGTTTTTGGCACAATTGACTTGATTTGGTCGAGAGGTGCTACTTTGTTCCACGCATGGGTACCTGATTAAAGGGTATTGGCAAGTTTTATGATGCAGTTTAATTATTTTTTTCGGCATACTGTTTGTATTACTAAATTTAAAAGGTCGGCATATGTGTGTGTTACGTCATCTTTACTTGTGTAGTAGTATAGGCTTATAAGGTATTCAATAATGTGTATGTATTTCAGATAAAGGTACCACAGTATGATCCTCTGTTACAGACGTTCTACGGTCCAACTGACCCCGGGGTGAACGCACAGCGGTACAGTAGGTTATCCCGCCTGTGGTGGCCCGGTACGTGCGTATCCGGCCCCTGACCTGGGTACATCCTCTTCCGATACCGCCATGTCTCAGATTTGACGTGATCGGGTGTTCCCATGGTAGGTAAAATAACAGTGTCTGGTTCACACATTTCAAAGTACTTTGGGTGTATTATGAGGGGTCAGGGTTACTTAGTAATTAATTGTCTGACAATAGCCCTCAACTAGTGGTTCGCGGGTTTAAGACCCAATCATGTGTTACGGAAGAGTTAGCATATACGACGACTACAAACGCAAAATAACACATTAGGTAAAATACAGTGATAACCGGAATAGTGTCTACGGTGAATCAGGTATGGTAAAAAGGCCAATCTATTTCCTAAACTTATGGTCAGCAGTTTACTGGTGCATATATAAAAAGATGTTCTACATGTAGATACAGTACAGAATTGAAGTTCACATTGCTATTGTGTTATTAAGGAACTTTTAAAGGTATAATTCAAAAGTTTGCATTTTGTATGATATACCTGTATGATAACAGAATAATGTAAGACCAAATCATGATTGATTGGAAAGTTTACAATTTCACTTTTGTTAACCTTTAAAACATTCAGTAGTTCAAGATTGATTTTTATTTTGAATTCCACGACTATTTCAGATTCCGGGAGGCGACGATTTACTTACCTCCCCTTGCCAGCTGGATCTATCAGTGATGATGACGTGATAGGTAAAGGACGTGCAAAACATCTGGGGGAGTGCAGTCTCAGGTGTCACCATGACGTCACGTGTCATTCATTCTCCTTTAAAGAAGCGTACAAAGATTGTATTACGTACAGATTCAAGTACACTCAAAAGAAGTCGAGAACGAACGAACGCACGATATCGAACAAACCGTATCTCTATTACTTTGACATGAGTAAGTGTTTCTAGTATATCACTGTAGCCGTTTTTTTTTTTAAATTAATTACCTTTCTACCGAAACTACACAAGGATCCTTATAAGCAGCGTTTTATCGCTGGCTCTGATACTTGCTCGACCAAGCCATTATCAAAACGTCTTATTGCAATTCTTAGTTCCATAAAATCAAAGCTTCAGTGTTATTGTGACACTGTATACTCCAGAAGTGGAATTAATTGGATGTGAATTTTGAATAAACTCAAAAGATCTTTTGATCAATCTTGAACATCTCTTCCTAAATAAAGCTTTTCGGTCAAAACATTTGATTTTTCTACCCTGTACACTACCATACCTCATACATAATTGAAGGAACGTCTTCGACCTCTTGTTATGAGAGCCTTCTTCTCCAAGTAAGGCAGACGACAATACAAATATATATTGTAGTGAGCTATATTGGAGCATACTTTGTCAAAAACACGACAAAAGCTAAGATAAAACATACTGAAGAAGATATAGTAAAGATGATTGAATTACTGGTCGACAATATTTTTGTTGAGTTCGGAGGAAAGATTATTCAGCAGACTGTTGGCATTCCTATGGGAACAAAATATGCCCCACTCTTAGCTGACTTGTTTTTGTTTTCATTCGAGGCTGAATTTGTGGAAGAGCCAATCAGGACAGGTAGCAAAAACCTTGCCAAATCTTTTAATTTCACTTTCAAATATATCGACGATGTGTTGTATATAAACAACAAGAAGTTTGCTGGCCACGTCGATCGTATTTACCCTTCTGAACTTGAAATAAAGGACACAGCATACTCTTCTACATCAGCTGCTTACCTGACCTCTACCTCAACTACGACCAACATGGACAGCTTACTACTAATCTACATGATACACGTGATGACTTCAATTTTCCGATCGTGAACTTTCCATTTCTTGATATTAACATCCCTGCTTCTCCAACCTATGATATTTACATGTTGCAGTTGATTCGATATTCTAGGGCTTGCTCTAAATTTAGTGATTTTCGTGATCAATGTCGACTGCTGACAAACAAACTAACAACACAAGGATTCGACAGATGCAGGTTGATCATAACTATGGGCAAGTTTTATGGTCGCCATCTTTGTCTCATTGAGAATATTCTGTATCTTTAAGTGATATGAAGATGGGCGTTTTTGAGTATGCTCATTAGTGTGTTAACTTGTTGTGATTGACAATGATGCTCGGTTCTCATTTTGAGAAAATAATGTTTACTTGGATGTGACCATCATTTGAAGCAGAAGACGCTTACTCTTCCGGAACACCTGATCTTATTCTCTTGTACTTTTACAAGGGTTTTCATGGAAATCTTTCCTTTAATAAACCCGTTAATGATAAAGACGCTGACTTACCTCGGCTATATTGGATACTTAAACTACACAAGGATCCTTATAAGCAGCGTTTTATCGCTGTCTCGTCTCATTGCTTAACCAAGCCATTATCAAAACTTCTTACTACTATTCTTAGTACCGTTAAATCAGGGCTTCAGTCTTATTGTGACACTGTATACTCCAGAAGTGGCATTAATGGGATGTGGATTTTGAAAAACTTGAAAAATCTTCTGGTCAGGCTTGAGCACCCCCTTCTCAAAATAGTTTCGTCCATCAAAACATTTGATTTTTCCACCCTGTACACTACCATACCACATGCCAAACTGAAAGAACGTCATTTGTCTCTCTTAGTGAGAGCTTTCTTTTCCAAGAAAGGTGAACGGCGATACAAATACATGGTTGTGAGCTATCTTGGAGCATACTTTGTGAAAAATACAACAAAAGCAAGGTTGAAATATACTGAGGAAGATATAGTACGAATGATTGAATTCCTGGTTGACAATATCTTTGTTGAGTTCGGAGGAAAGATTTTCCAACAGACTGTTGGCATTCCAATGGGCACTAACTGTGCACCACTTTTGGCTGACTTGTTTTTGTTTTCATACGAGGCTTATTAGGACGGGTAACAGAAACCTTGCCCAATCTTTTAATTTCACTTTCAGGTATATCGACGATGTGTTGTCTATAAAACAACAAGAAGTTTGGTGACCTAGTCGATCGTATATACCCTACTGAACTTGAGATTAAGGACAAAACAGACTCTAATACATCAGCTTCTTACCTCGATCTTTACTTAAACTATGACCAACAGGGGCAACTTACTGCTAAGCTGTATGATAAACGTGACGATTTCGATTTTCCGATCGTGACCTTTCCCTTTCTTGATAGTAACATCCTTGCTTCTCCATCCTATGGTGTTTACATGTCGTAGTTGATTCGTTATTCTAGGGCTTGCTCTGAATATCGAGTTTTCGTGAAAGATGTCAACTGCTGACGAACAAACTAACGGCACAGGGGTTCGACAGATGCAAGTTGATGAAAACTATGGGCAAGTCTTATGGTAACCATCTTGATCTCATCGAGAAATATTCTGTATCTTTTTGTGATATGAAGATTGACGTTTTTGATTTTGCTTATTAGTGTGTTTACTTGTTGTGATGACAATGATGACTCGGTTCTCACTTTGAGGACCAAGTAAGCATCATTACTTGGTTGTGACCAATATTTACATTGCGGGTGTCGTCGATGAAACAGAAGACGCTTACTCTTCCGGAACACCTGGTCTTATTCTCTTATGCTTTAACGAGAGTTTCATGTAAACCTTTCATTTGTTCTTATTTTGCCCCTAGTTTAATCGATTTTGAGTTCGGATTATGATTTTGTTAATGCTTCGGTATTCTCTATTTTGTTTTTTGATGCATATTTCAATGCATAAAGAGAAACTGAAATAATTTAATTTCAGGTTAAAACAAGCAGTAATTTCTGGAACAGTGAAGAGAGAGATACATCCTTCTGATAATTTCATATCATTCTGAGCATTCTTTCAACAATTAGCTTTTTTCCATAAAAGACTGTCTGAGCTAAGAGAAATTTGATACTAATATCTCATCTCACGTGTATACGTATTTCCCCATCTTCAAAAATACATATTATATGTAGCTAATCAAGCAAAATAAAATATGGAGCTTCAAAATAACCTAAAAAATATTCCAGCTAACATAGACCTGTACATGACAACGGACCCGACTACTGGACTGATTTACAAGGTCATCAAACGGTGGTACAACCAGGAAGACGCCATGACAGCTTGCGAAGAGCTCGATATGAGACTCCTAGTGGTGAACTCTGAAGACAAACTCAACCTCTTAGATCGGGTAAAGTCGTCAAGTCTTATTCTCGGTAAGTTGATAGATATGAAATCCCTTAGCAAGTTGTCCTAACTCAGTATTCATCTACGAAGTAATGTAAACGTGAGATTCTACCTCGGCTGTATGGAAGTCGTATTAATATCACTCTTGTCAAGCAGTAACGTCTAATAAGGCACCTTGTATCCTAATTATATCCTAGTAAAAACATCAGTTAAGCGCGTAAACGAGGGATAGCATCGGATAAAGTGCAAAGCATATTAGAATAAAACAAACACAATGAAGTGTCGATTTATACAATCTCCGTCCCTGAACTGGTTTCTAAATTGTTTAAGTCTCTTACGTGTGAAGAGGAGCACATCATGTATTTATGTAAGTTAGTATCTAAACTAGGTTTGGAGCAGAGTTAGTACGTAATTTTGAAAGCAATTATATCGAATTCATATCAAAATTGATTTGTTAATTCCGTTAATCCTGTAACACGTTTGTCCTATTGATTTTGAATACTTAACTACTTTTCCACAACAGAACAGAAACACATAAGGACGGGTGGAGGATGGTATGAGGTAGATGGTGTCAAGAAATGGTGGGACGGGGGAGACCCCCCTCAGCCTCTCAACGATCAATTTTTGGCGTGGAACACAAGAGTGCAGTCTGTTTACGGAACATGTCTATATTATAATAATAACGAATTGCGAAGAAAGCCTTGTGAAAAGAAACATTTCTCGATCTGTGAAATATCATAACTTCAAAGATTTAGTTATTAACACTCAGCCATATTATGTTTGTAGAACGTGTGTACAACAATTCGAAAGGAAAGCAGAGTCTTGTTCCAAAAAGATACATTAAACTGCATCCTACCGATGTTTCGTCCTCCTATGACTCTTCAGTGATGCTTTAGGGGGCCAAACGACGTTTTAAAGTATGCTCATTACTTTGGTTACTTGTTGTGATTACCAATGATGACTCGGTTCTGATTTCGAGGACTTGATGTGTACGTGGATGTGACCAAGTTATACATGGCGGTTGTTGTTAACTAAGCAGAAGACGCTTACTCTTCCGGAACACCTGATCTGATTATCTTGTACTTTTACAAGGGTCTCCATGTGGATCTTTCCTTTCTTGTATTATTCCCCTAGTTTAACCGATTTTGAGTTTTGTTGACGCTTCGGTATTTTCTTTTCTTTCAAACTTAAACTTTACAAACAACTGATTGTCATTACATTTTTCACATAGTATCTAAGCATCATTTCTATCAATAGATCACATGTAATGATTGATATTACCACAAGCAAACTACCTACAATCAAGATTTGTAATGACATACATATATATGGTTGTATCATTCGAAAGATAGCCTGATTTACAGAAGATGCAAAGTTGTACATTTTTTTCTAAAAAAATACAAACGTGCATTTCTTGAACTTGCTTTTCAGTTCAAAAGTTGTTGTATACTATAATAGGATGGTATGATAAGTTTGTTTTAGTGCTGCTTCCATATAAAGATTGAAAATCATTTTTTAGCTTTCCTAGTGCTATGAAAGGTCAGCCGTTACATTCATATTTAATGAAGCCCGCTAGGGCTTCATGCTAAATATGGATGTAACGGCTGACCTTTCATAGCACTAGGAAAGCTAAAAAATGATTTTCAATCTTTATATGGAAGCAGCACTAAAACAAACTTATCGTGGGGAATAATGTGACGAAATGGCTTGCTGCAAGATGACAGGTCGTTGGAAAATTATTTTAGTGTTAAGTAAAGAGGCGACAAAGGTCATCTGGACGTGACCTCTTATGGGATGTTGTCAGATCCTTGTAAAACGGAGTGAGAACAAGGATCTGTATTTTAATCAGATTGGTTAAAGAATGTACCCACATCCACGGGCGTGTCAAGCGTGACACTAATTGGTCAATTTGGCAGTGCATTCACCTGGATAAGACAGTTAGATGCCTGGTAACATTTTACCTGCATTACTGCTATACACTGAGATAGGGCACATAGGTCAGTGAGACGAAACTCATACGCAGAAAGTGACAAACGAACAGGGTAAATTATACAAAGACGAACTATTTTTTATCGCCAAATTAGATTTTTCACGCTTTTGGCGACCACTACTTCGCCGTATGAAAGAACACTGTAAAATTGATTATATATATACATATACTGTGACCTGAAAATTGTACAGCTGTCATATTTATAAGATTTCGAAAGTACGATGAAAAGTGAATCCAACATGATTTTGTATATAGAATGTTCGGTTGTGTTCCTAATTCTAGAGTATGAAAATATCGAGCTTTTATGACTTTATTTACTTGAAAATTGTGTCATGTCATATTTAAAACAAATAAAACAAGGAAAATATAACATTTTTTGCTGTACCCAAATGAATCGTCAAGAAATGATTTTAGTTTGTTTTTATAATATTTAAGTATGAAAAAAATCCTATACCATTCTACTTTAACTTCTGTGATGTAAAAAAATAAATAAATAAACCCCAATAAATTGTAAATTGATCTGCTTTGTACATTTGTATACGCGTGGACACGTTAAAAGAAGTAATTTGATATGTTATGTGCATGTTTGTATGAACATGTGTAGCATTTTCTTGTTAACACCTTTCGTCTATTCATTATAAATAAAATGCATTTAAATAAATCAAAAGTTTGTGATTTCTTATTTTCGTGTGGCCACAGACTCTGCGTTTAAAAGTAACATACGTCTCTGATGCGACGTTGTCTTGTGCCTTTGCATTGTTGTCCGGTTGATTTCATTCTAAATAACTTATCTGTAATTAAACGAAATCAGCTACTGTGTCATATGTGCATTACCGATAACAGAACCTCAACAAGAGGTTCAGGTAGTAATTCTAACAAGCAAGTTCCATCAAAGAGATACCAGGTATTGTGCGTACAGCGAATCCAGAAAGCCGACAAACTATTTGTGTATCCCTGCCTATTGCGTCATGTAAGAGCAATATGAAGATGCATACGATGCGAGTTCATGTTTTAAGCGCGTGTGTATTTGGGAGGTGCGGTATGTGGTAAGTGCGTGTGTATTTGGGAGGTGCGGTATGTGTTGAGTGAGGGTGTATTTGGGAGGTGCGGTATGTGTTAAGTGCGTTTGTATTTGGGAGGTGCGGTATGTGGTAAGTGCGTGTGTATTTGGGAGTTGCGGTATGTATTAAGCGCGTGTGTATTTTGGAAGTGCGGTATGTGTTGAGTGTGGGTGTATTTGAGAGGTGCGGTATGTGTTAAGTGCGTGTGTATTTGGGAGGTGCGGTATGTGTTTGTCCAATCCTATTGTTATTAAATAAAATTTTCTGAAATGAAAAATCACATAGACTAACATCGGGTGCTCAAGTCGTTCTGATCCCATGATACTGAACGTTAACCTGGGAGTAGGTACTGTTGTTGATACCCTGGTATATCGAGGCCAGGGAACAGAACCCGGAACCTTCCTGACAGGGACAAACGTTCCGTCAAAAGTAGCAGAGTTGTTGATTTCATATTTGTAACACACGAACATGTTTTACGTTGCTTTCTACGCCACTTGGGCATCGACATAAATGTAGTTCCGGTAATGTATTGATAATACGTATGGTTAATTTCGCTTTGCTTAAAGGTAAGACTTTTCACATATTGCAATTAAACAAGGATGTCGGCGTCTCCGTGGGATTAACTATGCAAGCAACTCCTCTCTGTAACCATTGTTGAGTGAAGTATTAACTGTATTGATATTCTTTTAAAATCTTTCTAAATTCTTCTTTGGATGTTCGGTACGCTTTTGACGCTACATACTTTTAAATAATTCAGGTTCTTACATCAGTGATTTTTGCTATACTTCACAAGTGCAAATCTTGTTTTCGGTATGAAAAAATATATTTTTCTCTTTTATCCCGCTATGTTTGATTGAGCCTGCTCAGTAAGAAAGCTATGAAAAACAGTTATTTGGAACTATGATGAGAAAGAATTCAGATAGCAATACGAAATAGGTTAAAACTAAATATATTGCAGTATCTTGGAGAATAAATCAATTTGAAATGAATTTTACTCGTAGAATTTTATTACAGAAACAAAATTGCAGATTATAAATAGAATCATGGTAAACGTCATTTTGTGAAGTCATTGACTCATCTTTTTTAGAACTGTAACTATGTACAACAGTTTTCTCTGTTTAGAACAAAATATTCAAGATCATTCATCGTGGAAACCAAAACTTATTAGAAATAAGGAGCAATGACTCCTTGGAAATATAGAAGATGATAAATATTTCTTCTACACAATAGCAACAAGCATGAAATATACAAAGTAAGAAACATAGTTGAAATTTCAAAACATAGTTGTTATTGTCATCTCTGCATATGTAATACTAAAAGAATTACTACAAAACAATATAGAAAATATATTTAAGATCCATTTAAAGTTAACTAAAAAAGAAAAATTGCATCAATTGTTTTTGTGTTTAGAAGATAAATAACAGGGTATCCTCGTTTATATGAGAAAATTAATGCAGGGCTTGGGGCGAAGTTTAGTGCGAATCAGGAAGTCATACAATAAATGAATTGACAGAAAGCACAAGATTTAGGAAAAAAAACTCCATCTTACAAAACATATAACGAATGACAGGATTTCAATAATTTGAAAAAAACTAAGATGCCGAAAGGTGGAAAAGGCGACTAGATGAAAAACCAAAACCAATATTTAACAGGATAAATTAAAAAGATGAAATTCGATTTTCTGCGTAAACATTTTGAAAATGGTAGCCAGTCTAAACGTACTTTTATGTTTTGGAGCTTATTCCGGTTGTTGGTGTGGGAAAAAACTACTCTTTCTTGACCAACGATGTAAGATAGAGAAATTACACCATGGGAAATTTCAAATTTGGTAAAACCCTCAGGTGAAATTTCATGGTAATGAATCTTAAAGACTTAACCTACCAGCAAAACATATCTAAATGACACATATTTACTTTTCACCTGAGGGTAATAAAAATATGGAATTATCATGGTTTTGTATCGGGGATTGTTACAAAATGAATAAAAATCATGTCCTGAAGGTGTGATGTCATAAAATCAGTCACTGGATTGTAAGAAAACCACGGTCCATGAAGTAGAAATGAATTATATATTATCATATTACTTTAAGTAATTGATCAAAAGCTATGCATCGACAAAAACCAAGTAACGATACATTTATCGTCATAAACGCGACGCTGGAATTGGACGCAAGACTGATCCAGAAACAAGACGATATTGCTAAGGAAGAGAGACTCAGAAGGAACGAAAATAATTAAGATAACAAGACCCGTATTGACCGGGGACCAGTCTAAGCCAGAAAACAAACAAATTTCGACAGGGAAGCGGGATTTGGAAGGGACACAAGTCTTACCCAGATAAGAAGTTCTATATTGACAAGAACGTAAGAGAAGGAAGGGACGCAGGACTAGAAAAGTACCCAATCATCAGCCTAGAGACAAAATGACAAAATGGTTCGTGCTGATTACAGCTGTGTCATATGGTAAGTACGTTTGCTGTTTCCCCTTTCTCTTCTACCTAACAGTGTGAAGTTCTGATTGTCGTTACTATTTGACTGTTATACAGTATATGTATGTTTATCAATATTCAAAATATTAATCGATGAAGAGCAATCAATTGTTTTATAAAAAAATGATAGTAACGGAAACCTCTAACGACTGCACTTTATACAGTGACTTCAACTTACATCACATTATACATTGAACATATCTCCTAAACCACACGTTTGTTTAATACCACTGGTTAAGAGGCTATCCTTTACAGTGAAAGTACATGTATCATGCATCAGCACAATGTAATCAATATTTATTTGCTTTCCTGGTTTTTATTTAAAACAATTGAGGGTTTTTTCGTTCTCAGATTTTGGCTCTAGATTTCTGAATGTTATTTTACAGATTTTTTAGCAAGTTGTCCGATAAACTTGACAATTCGGCAGCATTCCAAAAGTTTTTTGTTTGCTTGATAAATAATAAATATTTGGATCGAATAATGATTTTGTTGTTCAGCGAACATCTCTGTTTAATACTCAAAGCGAGGTGGAATTAATTCATGTTCGCTATATCATCATCCCATTGAGATGATTTCATGGGAAATTTTACGAAATTTTTCATAAAACGATAAATTAAAATTTGCTTTTAAAATATTCACCTTTTTTCTTAATGTATGACATACTGTGGTATACGACATTCATTGTTGAGTTTAATTTCTAAATAAGTGATCAAAACCTCACTGTCTGCTATGGTGGTTCGTCAGTAAGATGTTTTGAGGCCATATATTAATCCGCTGAATTTCCGATCCTCACCATTTTGAATGTGTAGTCTTCGTCTTGAGGTTGTCACAGAGGCATATTTAATCCAGTTGATGATGTTCTTGAATGTCTTGCCCTCAGCTTGATGTTGTCATAGTGACTTACAAATGTACCAAAACCGATAGGGTTATATACTCGAAAGTCTTACCCTCAGCTTTTTGAATATGTAATCCTTGGCTTGAGGTTGTTAAAAGAGTCATATCTAACCCGATGAATAATATTATGTTACCATCGGCTTGAGGTTGTTAATAACAAAATAAACCCGAAGGATATTATTCTCGTTAGTAGGTTAACCTCGGATTGAAGGTGTGTTAAACATACCGAATATTATCGAAGCGTTTATATACCGGAACTGAAAATCGATGAGACAAAATCCTGGTTTAACTAGAAACGAAAAAAGACAATGGGACCCGACCTTTTCGAGACCAACTAAAGATGCTTCAAGACAAATTGGGACAGAATATTTGCATTCGTACAGATAAGGAGGGGTCATAAATAATTTGCTTCTCCCTTCTGGGCCTGTTCCCCTAACCCCGGGAGGCGATAGGTTGGGTTGTATACCCTCCATTTATATAATTAAAAAAATTCCGAGAATACCAAAGCGTCTTTGAACTAAACAGCGATTAAATTAGGGCAAGACATGAACAAAAGAAATATTTACACGGTTTGCACGGATATCTTAAGACAAAGATTAAAAGATGAAATTTACAATTAAAAAAAAAAAGGAAAAGTAAATTTTTTTCTGATTTATCGACTAAATCTATATCACAACCAATGTCACGTCGTAAAACTGAAAACTGAGCATCTTTCTCAATCGCAATAAGTAGGCATACTTATGAGCATATTCAAAATTATCCACCTTCAAGGATACATAGTACGAGCGTATTTCTCAATGAGACCAAGATGCATGCCGACCTTAATACTTATATATTTAAATATATGTAATCGTAAATATATCAAATCATTAGCCACATTCGTGAACCATAGTTGGTAATTAACTATTTCCGAAGTTCGGAGTATAGCGAATTGAAGTTGTTCTGTAGGTACATACTTTGGGTATCTCCGTAAGATTTTATTTACCAGGGCGTCCAATGGGCGTTGGTCACGCTTATAGCACGTGTAGAACAGATAGGGTGATAGGTGTATCATTCTAGCCGTGGACATCGAAGCGCATAGACAAGAGAATTGAAGTCAAATGATGAAAAATTGTATGCTATGTAGGTAGAAATCCCAGCACTTAGCGTGTTAAGCTTTACAGGGGTAATAAGGGCAGGTTGTCAGGTTGGGTAGTTTGCTTGGCTCATTTAAGATGCGATTTTTAGATAAACAAATGATTGTATGTATAACTTCAATTGTTTTCGATTTTAAGATAGAATATAAATGTAATATAATCAGTTAATTACCTTTTTATTATAAAAACCTACTAGGGAACACAAAACGACGCATCAAGCAGACACGACTTGGTGTAGATACGTTTACCACTAGATAAGCAGACAACACCACGAAACAAACTATAGTCCTCTCTGCAATAAAGTTGGGGAAATGTAAACATTCGTCACAATTTCAATTGTGTATTTACATGAAGAAGCTATATGGATATTTGACTGCATATTTTACATTTCGTCTGTAAAATTACTACAAAAATGTAATTTATTTTTTAAACATTCAGTCAACTGAGATCACTACGTGTTGTTGAAAAGCGCCGAATCTAAAATGGTTTGGAGTGAGGGGGATTTAGAACCGTTTGGTCATCACCTATTCAGATGATATGTTCCACCAACTTCTTGGTAGAACTTGGAAGCTGTGAACATCGTATTTCGTTTGATACGAATTTCTTTCGATCAGAAACATATGATTGCTGACCTGCATAGTCTACCGCTTAACTGTGAGATCATTGTTTTTCCAATTCTAGAAAATAAAATAAGGCGTGCATATCGTTAATTAGTCATCATTAAACTAGAAGGGCTACTTGGAATTTCCCAGTTGTAGTTTGTTACAAAAAGTAATATTTTCTACTACAAAAAGATCGCTTTTATGGAATTGATGAATTTCCATATTTTACTGATAAAACAGTGTATTACTGAGCGCAAGACTAACCCAAGGGATGAGTAGCCTGACTGTTAGTTTGCCGGGGGAAGATATTTGTGATAAATCCCCCCTAGAAACAGCTTCCATGTTCTTAAAGTTCTAAATTCGTCACAGACATAACTGGTAAAAGCCCCCAGAGAAATGTTTAGCACGGAATAAATGTGATTTGTGATGCTCAACTGCCATCATTTTATGTCACTTACTGTTATGATATGCTTCTGATGTCACAGTTCTGTTTTAGCCCTGAGTCTGTGTTTGGCGGAAATGGATTGTTGGGACTACCTAGTGTCTGGACCCCAGGGAGTCCCTGACGCAGCCCTCTCAGCGTCGTCTTATCATGATACTAATGAATGGCATTACAACCCCGCCTGTGGCCGCCTGTACATGTACGGTCAAAGGAACTCGTCCGGTTGTCCGGCCTTGAATGTGGCAGGTTGGTGTAGCTCAAGGGGAGATCCAGATCCTTATATTCAGGTAAGACATAGTCTACTATTAGTCATATGTTTGTATACATCTGTCGAATAACTGTATCGTCTAAGGGGAGATCCAGATCCTTATATTCAGGTAAGACATGGTATACTATTAGTCATATGTTTGTATACATCTGTCGAATAACTGTATCGTCTAAGGGGAGATCCAGATCCTTATATTCAGGTAAGACATGGTATACTATTAGTCATATGTTTGTATACATCTGTCGAATAACTGTATCGTCTAAGGGGAGATCCAGATCCTTATATTCAGGTAAGACATAGTCTACTATTAGTCATATGTTTGTATACATCTGTCGAATAACTGTATCGTCTAAGGGGAGATCCAGATCCTTATATTCAGGTAAGACATAGTATACTATTAGTCATATGTTTGTATACATCTGTCGAATAACTGTATCGTCTAAGGGGAGATCCAGATCCTTATATTCAGGTAAGACATAGTATACTATTAGTCATATGTTTGTATACATCTGTCGAATAACTGTATCGTCAAACTATTGAGACTGAGACTCCAACTGATATTGAGTGTATTCGTAACTCATTCACCCCTAAACTTTCATTTTAAACTATTCCAACCTTTGAACAGGAAGATTTCAATTGTGTTTCCAGGGGTGAATGAGCTTAATACTACAGTTTCCTATGGATAATTTTATACACATTCTGACAGCACAATTACCCTTTTGTAAGAAATACATCGCCTGCTTTTCATCGTAACCAATGTATATGTACGTTTGATATGCTGTAACACTATTCCGGAATGTAGTCAGCCTTGCCTTGTGCATGAACGTATTATATCCATTCCCCAAATAAACTTGTTACATATCAAGTTTGGTTTTATTTATCGTAATGTCCTTTTATAATTAACGGCTGTGCTATTAAAGGACTTGCTTCCATGTTGTGTATATGTGCACGAGTGTTTTTGTCTTGACATTTGTTTTTGTAATGTTTAATGTTACCTCGACAATTGACGTTATTAAAAGCCCACGTAAAAACAGTATAAAAGTTCAATCGATTTTTAGGTCGTATTATGATTTTCCTGAGACTGTGGTATTCTCTATTTTTTTTATTGTTATCGATAGGAATATTCATACATTTTACACACATTTAAATGTCATTATGTCATTCTTTGATGTGTATTCTCCTAGTTATAAATACTATTCCGGAATGCAACGGAGATATTTACAAGTCATTTCCAATGTGTGCATTCATTATGCGTTTCTCGAATATAGAAACTGGCTGTGCTGTCATATTAAACCCAGGTGTTTTCGTTCTTGATACGTCCACCTTCATACCAAAATATTCTAATAATTTTATCTTAACCTCTCAATGCAATACTGCATCATACTCTCAAACATCTGAGTCTTCGATCCTCCTTTGGTTGCTGTAGGTAGAGTTTTCTGATCTCAAGAAGATTGTTGGAGTCGTTTTGCAGCAACGCCATCTGCGTACGACGAATCACGACATACGTACATATCAAGTTCAGTACAGCAAGAAAGGGCAGTACTGGGAATACTTCGTGGATGATGGCGGTAATCAGGTAATAAAGTTCATGTACCTATATCATACAAAAAAGGAAACAAAATGGTTAATAGGACCTATATCGCTCACCTGTTTGGTTCCTTCACCCTTAGATGCTTCACGATAGATTAGGACAGAATGCCTGCCTTCCTACAGAAGTGTTTTAAAGAAGTATATCTATTTTCACTATTGGACCTGTCCCTCTGCCCCCAAGGGGCCACAGATTGCATGAATACAAACTTGAAGCACGCTTGTCTAAAGGATTGCTTGAATAACTTATTGCTTTTATTTCTTATTATTCCACAAGCGAAAACATTTTCGGTAATGTTATAAAGATATTGAAATATGGAAGGCCATTATTGGTACGATCGATCATGATAAGCACACGTTTCGTAAATAAACCTACAAGATAGTTATCTTTAACAACAAGAGGCCCAATGGGGCTGCATCGCTCACCTTGTATCAATATCCGACTTATATTATAGTGTAACCCTGATGTCCCCTAAAATCTTTTACTGTAACACATTCAGAAGTACATGCTAAGAGTTAAACATAGTTTACCCCTGTGACCTTGTAAGACAACGTCATTTTCATTTGCAAATTTTGTTTGGCGTTATCCAAGGAAGCTGTCAGCCAAATATCATGTATCTAGGCCCTTGGTTTTATCAGAAGAAGTTGATTAAAGGTTTTAATAGAATTGACCCCTGTGACCTTGAATATAAGTCAAGGTCATTTCTTTTCTCAATTTTTGTCAAGATTCTTCCAAGGAACCTTTCAGCCAAATATCATGCTTCTAGGGCTTTTGGTATTTCAGAAGAAGTCGTTTGAAGGTTTTAACAGATTTGACCCCTGTGACATTGAATGTAAGTCAAGGTAATTTCTTTTCGCAAACTTTGTCATGCTTTATCCAAGAAAGCTACCTGCCAAATATAATGTCTCTAGCCTTTTTGGTTAATCAGAAAAAGTCATTTAAATGTTTAAACAGATTTGACCCCTGTGACCTTGAATGTAAGTCAAGGTCATTTCTTTTCGCAAAATTTGTCGGGCTTCATCCAAGGAACCTTTCAGCCAAATATCATACTTCTAGGGGTTTTGGTTTATTAGAAGAAGTCGTTTAGAGATAATAATAGATTTGACCCCTGCGACCTTGAATATGGGTCAAGGTCGTTTCTTTTCGCAAACTTTATTCAGCTTCATCCAGGGAAGCTTCTGGTCAAATATGAGGTCTCTATGCCAGAATTTCAGAAGAAGTTGTTTGAAGGTTTCGACAATTTTGACCCCTGCGACCTTGGAAGTAGGTCAAAGCGATTTTTTTCGCAAACTTTGTTCAGTTCCTTCCAAGAAAGCTGCCAGCCAAATTTCGTGTTACTAGGCCTTTCGGTATTTTAGAAGAAGTCGTTTAAAGGAGAAGTTGACGGACTGATGGACGGACGGACGGACGGACGGACGCCGCACCATCACATCAGCTCACTTGGCCCTTCGGGCCAGGTGAGCTAAAAATGAATTTGGGGATACACTGAAAAAGGCGAAATGCTAAAGTGCAATTACCTGTTTCAGACTTTCTACATGCCAGCAGATCCCACGCAGGACAACAACATAGAACAACATATTAACACGAGTTGGCCTGTCCTGGCTCGGTTTGTCCGCATCAGGCCCCTGACCTGGGTTTCTCCTCCACCTGCACCACCATGTTTCAGATTTGATGTAATCGGATGTACCCACGGTATGTCCCATACCTAATGCAGATTGCAAGACGAAGTTACAACTCAGCATATAGAGGATATCTACCATTGTCTTTAGTACAGTGTAATACTTTTGCTAGATTGTGACCAATATTTTCATACATTAGCCGCTATGTTTTGCAAACAGAGAGCTATGCTAATGGTTGCAACGTGACCCCCACTCCACCTCAGGTGCTATATAAAAGCCAAAATATGAAATGCCTATAGTCCTTTGGGTATCTGTTGTGTCATATGACGTAAACACTTCAGACGGGATGCTCATTACTGTTGAAAGGTTGTATAATGCAATACACATGTTTTTGACAAAACATATTGGCCTTCCTAACTCGGATTTTTTTACAGAGAATACCGAAGATTTAACAAAATCATAATCCGAACTCAAAATCAATTGAAATTAGGCAAAATATAAAAAATGAAATATTTATATCGAGACACTTGTAAAAGTACAAGAGAATAAGACCAGTTGTTCCGGAAGAGTAAGGGTCTATGCAATTCCTCATGACCTACAAGTAAACATCAAGTCCTCAAAATGAGAACCGAGTCATCTTTGTCAATCAAACAAGTTAACACACTTATGATCATATTCAAAAACGTTCATTTTCATATCATTTAAAGATACAGAGTATTTGTCAATGTGTAAATGCTGACATAAAACCCATAGTTCTGATAGACCTGCATCTCTCGAATCTTTGTGTTGTTATTTTTGTTTGTCAGCAGTCGAGCAAGCCCTAGAATATTGAACCAACTGTGACATATAAACACCATATGTTTGTGAGGCAGGGGTGTTTCTATCAATAAATGGAAAGTTCACGATCGGAAAATTGAAATCATCATGTTTACCGCACAGACCAGTAGTAAGCTCTCAATGTTTGTAATAGTTTAAGTAGAGATCGAGGTAAGAAGCCGATGCAGAAGAGTTGACTGCGCCCTTCATTTTAAGCCCAGAGGGGTTTATTTGATCGACGTGGTTAGCAAACTTCCTGTTGTCAACATACAACACATCGTTAATCTTTCTTTTGTTCACATTTTGCCACTGGTCTAATCGATTTTGAGTTCGGATTATGATTTTGTTAACGCTTTGGTTTCCTCTAAATTATAAAGAAATGAATGGATAGGCAAGTTAGCCTGGAGACTGAAATGTTTGAATCGTACATTTAAGAAAGCTGCAAAGGTTTTTCAACAACTTCATATCAGTAGCGCAGAATAAATCATCCCGTAACTGTCCGCAGGGAGAGCAACTATCGTTCTATTAGTCGGTCGTACTAAGTGGAATAAATTAATCTAAAATAATGTCAAATCCATGGTTCTCGTTAGGAACTGTACAGATTGGTGGTATATGATAAGGTACGGCATGGTGACCCCTGGTGGTGGTATATGATAAAGTGTGTTTATGCGACCCCTGGTGGTGGTATATGATAAGTTCAGTTTATGCGACCCCTGGTGGTGGTATATGATCAGGTGTGTTTATGCGACCCCTGGTGGTGGTATATGATAAGGTTTATGCGACCCCTGGTTGTGGTATATGATAAGGTAAGTTTATGCGACCCCTGGTGGTGAAATATGATAAGGTAAGTTAATGCGACCCCTGGTGGTGGTATATGATAAGGTAAGTTTATACGACCCCTGGCGGTGGTATATGATAAGATAAGTTTATGTCGCGCGACCCCTAGTGGTGGTATATGATAAGGTGAGTTTATGCGACCCCTGGTGGTGATATATGATAAGGTTTATGCGACACTTAGTGGTTGTATATGTTTATGCGACCCCTAGTACCCAATGGATATACAGAAAATGGCAAATACTGGCATTTTAGTTCATTTATAAGATTATTTTTTTATATGGGTTAGAGTATAACATTCTCTAAATGTATACATTTATGAAGACATTTTATATAGGTCGTACCTTGGAATGTCATATATATTTATAGGCAATTTTAGGCATTAGAAAGCTGTACCCTTTCAATGAAGACTTCGTCATTACATGGAACGATTTGAGATCACAACAAAAATTACATTAAATAAGACGAGCACTGATACGCTACAAGGGTAAGCATGGAAGGCTGACCCGATCACAGGCGTAATAGTCATAGAATTATAGCACTTAATAACCAAGTCACATTAATTAAAAACATACCTTACTCCTAAGTGTTACATGTATGCAGGGTTGTGATTTCATTTTTGCTAAGTAGCTTTGTTCCTGGGATCCAATATTCATTGTAAAGAATAGTAAATTGTACTTTAAAATATATTTTCGAATCATATATTTAGTCTCTGTATCGATATATGCATGCGTGTCCCTTCATGATTTGAGTTGGAACTACTGTACCAGATACTGGGAGACGACGATTTGCTTACCTCCCCTTGCCAGCTGGATCCATCCGTGACGTCGACGTGATAACACAAGGACACGCCAAAGATCTTGGAGAGTGCAGTCTGCGGTGTCACCGTGACGTCACGTGTCGCTCTTTCTCCTACAGCGACGCTTACAAAAATTGTAAAGAGTACAGCGTCAATAAGTACAACGAGCTGAGGTCAAGAGTTCAGGAGCGGTCGAGTTCGGAGAAACATTATCTGTACTACTTCGACATGAGTGAGTAAATTCTAAAGATTTACGGTTATAAATTCAAGAATAACGATAGCATCCATAATGACACTTGCAATAAAAAAAAATGCTGAACAAGAAACAATCTGAAAAATACAAATTGTTGTTGGTGCAAATGTTAATCTGAATCTTGCCATATATTTCTTTGGAAATACCTCTACATGGTGCCCAAAAGTTTGAAAATCAATCTTCCGTTATTTTTGACCATGTCTTTAACTCTATTATCTGATCTCGCCTCTCTCTTTGTTTGAAATCATAGAAAAATAAATAAAGAATCAAATCAAAGTAAACGAAATCTTATATGGTAATAATTTAAATTGCAAATCTTGGATTCAATAGAAATAATATTTCTGCCGCTGAAAATAAATTAGAAAATACCGAAGCGTTAACAAAATCATTATCCGAACTCAAAATCGATTAAACCAGGGGCAAAGTATGAACAAAGGAGAGATTTACATGGATACCTTTGTAAAAGTACAAGAGAATAAGACCAGGTGTTTCGGAGGAGTAATCGTCTTCTGCTTCATCGACGACACCGCCATGTAAATCTTTGTCACATCCAAGTAAACATCAAGTTCTCTTAATTTGTTAAACACACTAATGAACATACTCAAAAACGTCCATCTTTATATCACTTAAAGATACAGATTATTTCTCAATGAGACAAGATGGCGACCATAAAACTTGCCCATAATTCTAATCAACCTACATCTTTCGAATCCTTGTGTTGTCAGTTTGTTTGTCAGTAGTCGAAATCGATCACGAAAATCACGATATTTAGAGCAAGCCCTGGAATAATCAACTGCGACATGTAAATACAGTAGGTTGGAAAAGCAGGGATGTTGCTATCAAGAAATGGAAAGTTAACGCTCAGAAAATTGAAATCATCACGTTTATCGTAGCTTAGTAGTAAGCTATTAAATATAGCCAATTGATACAAACGTTTCAATGCTTTAGTTGAAATTTAACATACTGCAATAATAAAGTTCCATGGAGAAGTTAGTAGGCCCGTTATATATTAAGGGGGTAATTGGGAGGCTGCGGTATGTTTGTATGCCTCCTTGCGCCTGGTTCTGGCTTTAATATTACAACACTGACGTATACACCCAAAGGAGATCGGAAGAACACCCTATCTGTCCCATTATACTGGCTATTAGTAGACACGCCATCCTGGTATTTCTGAATCGTTTATCATCTCCAAGACCGACTATTCAAAACGAAATAATAAGATACATCGAAGACTGTTCCCTTTGTTTCAGCTAACGTAGACATGTACATGAAAACGGACCCGACTACTGGACTGATCTACAAGGTCATCACACGGAAGTACAGCAAGGAAGACGCCATGAAAGCTTGTGAAGAGCTCGATATGAGACTCCTAGTGGTGAACTCTGAAGACAAACTCAACCTCTTAGGTCGGGTAAAGTCGTCAAGTCTTATTCTCGGTAAGTCTCTCTTGTGTGCTCATGATTTGTAAAGTATCTGCGCTTAGATGAAGATAAAATATGTACTAACTCTCACCAACTGAGGTGTTCAGTTATACTGAGCAGTGTCAAATTCAAAGCGTTTTATACAAATTCATCATTTCTAATACCAGCTTTATTGGTGCTTGATGGTTTGGCCTTAATCTATGACTTTGTTTCGTGAGTTCTTTACTTTTCCCGACGAACGGCGTAGGTACAAACACCCGAAATGTGTACGGAACCTATTACAAGGAGCACACACTACACATATATAGGTTACATGGAAGGGAGGTAACTCGTATAATACACTTGCTACATTAAACACGAAATATAACCTACATGTATCTAGACACATTTCATTATATTGGACTACTATGATTATCATAGAAAGTACCATAGCAAGTTTTTTATTCACAAATCAAATATTTAACTTTCAGAACGAAAGACACCTATACAGATCTATATCATAACAAGACAATGTGTAACAAATAGAGCCCGGACAAACTTTTTCGTTGTTGTAAATCAAAGGTCTAAATGTAGACCAGAATGACCTACTTTTCATACATAACACCACCTTGCCAAGGTGAACCAATATTACAAGTATGAAATTCCAGTGACAAGTAATGTATGCGATAGGGCCCGGACAAGGACGGAAAGACCGACGGCCACAACGTAAAACATTAGTCCTTAACCCCCGCCGATTCCTTGTTGGGAAAGAATGCAATTCAACATTAAGATCGTGAATATAGAGAATAATTAAACTAATAAAAGTTAAAAACTAATCAATAGTATATCAGAATAAAATATTACTATAATTATAAGGTCACCAATAAAGAAAGATCTATAGGTAAATAATCAAAAGATCACTACCTGTAACACGCACTTACCTCTTTATCACACTAAACGATCTTGGCACAGACAAATAGAGATGTATAATATAAATACAATACAAAATGATATATTTATTATCCTTTAACACACAACTGGATATGTTAATGATGTTTTGGTATCAGACACTTACATAAAACAAATGTCAGAGGGACTTATCGGGACGTCGGCATTCTCTTTCAAGGAATCGGGTGTAATGATAATTACACTGATGAACACACTTTGACACACACTCCATATCTAACTTCATTGGCGTTTACTATTGTAAAAAAATTGTTGTTGTTTTCTTTTTGTCATATTTACAACAGAACAAGGAGCATTGAGGGTTAGTGGAGGATGGTATAAGGTGGACGGGATGACGAAATGGTGGGACGGGGGAGACCCTCCTCAGCCCATCAATCCTACACTGGTGGTGTGGAACCCCGCGCTGGCCTATACAAATGGAAACTGCCTGGTCTATTATAACAAAAAAGTCCGACGAACAAATTGTACAGCAGGGAAGTTCTCTATTTGTGAAATATGATGACAAGTTGCTGTCCTCATGAAAAAGGACCACAATACCTGGACGGGCTATATGCTGGAGTGCATAAAGAAGATTAAAACAATTTAGTAAAGTTTGAATAATTTTAATCATATAACAAATAATAGATATAGTTGGAAGTCATACACAACGTTCCTGGAATAGACCTTCCTCCTCAAGTAGCCCAGAGGTCCGACAGAGGATAAAGCTCACCTATTCTGCAGCCTAAAAACCAGCTACATTATTCTTAACACATTTGACAAGTGCATGTGACGTTGAAAGTGGGTCAAATTATTTATTTCAACAAATTTGGTAGTCCTTCATCAAGGTGCTGCTGGCCTAATATCCGTATATCGAGTCTTTGAATACCTACAGAGAAGAGGTCGTTTGAAAATTTAACACCTTTGACCTCTGTGACGTTGAAAATAAATTAGAGAATACCAAAGCGTTAACAAAATCATAATCCGAACTCAATATCGATTCAACCAGGGACAAACTATGAACAAAGGAAAGATTTACATGGAGACCCTTGTAAAAGTACAAGAGAAGAAGGTGTTCCGGAAGATATGGCTACGAATTCCTTTTAAATTTTCACTGATTTGAGCAAATACATTCGACCAAATTATATTAAAAGGATTTGGGTGCACCGGAACCGGAAATGTGTGATACACTGCTCCAAAGATTGTTCTCTGCTAAAAAATTAAACCATTTTTCCGTATTTCAATCTGCTTAATTTTTCGTATGTGTCACATTTTTCTATGTATGGTATGTTAAAATGTCAAGAAGGTTCCTATGAACAAAATAAGACATATGATGTTTCTGTGTGATAATTCCTTGACTTCGTTATGGAGCCATTTCTGAACCTTGTCACACACCCTTACAAAACGCCACAAAGAAGTTCAAAGTTAAGGCCCCATGGACCTTTTGATTTTTTTAACACTGTTTCAGGAGAGTATGCTTTGATGCTATTCATGACACCTAGTTTGGATTAAATTGGGTCGTGGGCAAAATCCCATTGTTCGTGAAAGAGGTCCTTTTCAGGGTTTTTCTTAGGGCACAAAATTCATATATTTGTTTATCCATTTCAATGATGTTTAGTATCCAGTGTAAGACCAGTATTGCTCTTCAATTTTCCGTTTATGATCATTTCAGTTTTATGGTTCGATTTATATTGTTTTAACATCGTTTTTCAGGTAATTGATTATTGCGTAAACGATGTTGCTCATGTTGTTCAGTGTCCAAGTTAATGGGTTAGAAATGTCACGAATGATTAAACGTTATCAACATATTACATTATAAAGTTTCTATTAAAAAGATATTAACCGCCAGTTATCAGGTACCGAAATGTGTATATTACACCGTGTCGTCATTTCCGTATTGCGTAAACAGCAACACCTGGTAAACCACAGAACAGGTGCGTGAAGATAATATGTCAACACCTGATATCTGCTTGGACAGGTGCTATCACAAATAAACATTTCGATAAAACGACAAAACATGACACACAGTAAGACACATATACGAGATCAGAAGGTTAGATGAAGGGCATGGGATGCCGACTGGTGTGTGTGGTGTACCGACCACACGTGTGAACATTACGTGCTTACATAAACTCACGAGCTCGAGGTCATTATGGTTTACACTGTGCAGCCAGTGACGTTCTGTCGAGATAATTGTTTTTATGATTGCTGTGCACTTCCCATGTGAAAAGTGTGTTTTGTGAAGTATAACGACGATTCCTGTGAAATGCATGCGAGGGTACACATGAGAATGGCATACCTACGATTGAAGTAAATGTATCAAATGCTAACAGGCACTGGAATGACGCCTAAAGTGGGTACACGATTGTAGAAGGATATGTAGGGAAGAATGTAATTAAAGAGTAACTGTAGTGAAAATAGAAACTGTTATTATCAGACGCCTTATGCCGGCATTAATCCATTGTCGAAAACCGCATCGAAATCGGCCAACCAGTTAGAAAGTTACGACAGGTTGAAGTTTGGTTTTTTACCTGTTTTGCCACAAGCTACTCAAGCGCACCGCGAACCCCTGAAAGCTGTGCACACGTATTAGTGACGTCACAACGGGAACACAAGAAATTGTGTCCTATGTCTCTCTATATAATAAAATATGAACGTCTGGTTAATTTGTTAATCCGACTTGTATTATACATTGAAATTAAGTGTCGTGCCATATTAGAGGCATGATCTGGAATCATCCTTGAAATACAAACTCATATACGTCCCTGTTTTATTGGACCCATTTGCGCTATCAAATTGTAATACTCTGTGTCATTTATAATGTTTTATATATCATTAATTTTGTCCAAAATGTGTACTCTAGATCTGTAGTTAGTTCCGAATTCGAATGGAACATAGACTATCGAGTGTACCTCTTGAAATCTCCAGAACCCGCCGTCAAGTCACACAGTACATGGCACTTTATTCAATTTAAAATCTGACAAATTATATTTTAACATAAATGAATAAAATGCGGATTAAAACCAATAAAGTGATCATCTCATCTTGTTTTCAAAAGATATTCCATGTTCATTTCTCGTCAGTAAAACCAGGGACGTATATGTGACATATATGTCCCTAGTAAAACACAATGGTTTTCAAAGATCTAATATTTTTTCTCAAACAGAATTCGAAAAGAATTGTTCTTGATTTCTATTTCGATGTGTATGCATGAAGACAGGTATTATCTGGATTTCGCTCATGTTCCTTTTATTTTACAATATCCACGCATACTTTTTTAATTTTTTTTTTATTATTTATACTGCATAGACAATATTCACAATATTCACGCATACATATCACAATATTCAAGCATACTTTATTTTTTCTTTATATATATATACTGCATAGACATACATAATTATCAATGGATGGAAAGCTGTTAACTTTTATACACACGTATAATTTCTCGAACATAAGGATAAAAGAAGTCGAAATGTGATACCCGTCAAAATAGGTTATACAGGTCAAAAACATTGAAAGTTACATATTTTCATTTTCCAATATTCATAATTGTACGTACATTGTACATATAAAAAGGATTGTCTCATGATTCTGTATGATGTAATTAAATGTTCTTTAAGTCCAATAAAATATATGGTTTTCGAAGTTCTGAGCCTATACACGGAATTAGATTATATCTAAGTCCGTGGTCTATAGTAACACCAATATCATTTTCCTTATCTGTTTGTTTGAGGTTGTTTCTACGTAGTTTTGTATTTATACAGCCGACCTACATGCATGCATATTTTTCAGCGTACATTTTAATAGGTGTTACAACCAGTTCCTGCTGATATGTGCATGCAGGGACGTATATGTATCAACGTATATGTCTCGTCTCAACGTATATGTCTCACATATACGTCCCTGGTGCATGCAATGAAGAACATCAGTGAATACACATGCCGTTTTAGCGGTGTTATATGACATAAAATATTAGAAAATTAATACATAATCATATTTATATCAAGTGTATGTTTTGAAGTCTTACAGTTTTTCAACAAAATAATAACCTGTTAATCATGTTAGCGAGTCCGGTGGTAATTGATTTATGGTCGAGTGACCATGACCACGTGTGCCACATACCCCCTCTCCACTAATTACTGTCCCCTGGGGCATATAACGCCTTGCAATTATCAGTAGGGTCATTAATGAACTCCGTTCAACCTTGATATATAAAAGTTGTCATATCCTTGAACATAAGACTCTCTACAAATAACAAATCGTGATACGATTCATACAATTTTAACATAAAGACTACTGAAGTTTATCAGTGCGGTTACCGTTGGGACGTCACTTCCGGTCGTATGGCAAAATCGGGGATTTTCTGATTTGCGTTCAGGTGTGAAATTAAGTAAAAAGATCAAAACTTCGTAAATTTTACAACAAAAAATATTTTTTTTAGAATTATCTCACTTATTATTTACCAATCTTTCCATACACGAAAGATGGTTCTGCACTACAGTTACTCTTTAAGTAAAAGAAACATTATTTTAATAACATGGTTAATTCACTTACTCATTTTTGTTATGAATGTAAAAAAAATGCCATTGTGTAAATTGATCGACCTGCAAAATAGTTTCATTTGTTTTTAAGGAAGAATATTCATCCGGGTCAAACGGAGTGTTAACAGTAACATAACCTAATTATAAACCCAGGGTGTAAGGTTTGTTTAGTTTGCCACTATTTCTGTATGAAAGGTTGTGTCTTGTTTGCTTTTATCTTGTAGTTAATTACTTTTATCCTTGCAATTTCAATGGAAATAACACGTGTTTCATACATTTTGTGATAAAATAAAGTAGGTCATGGGACGGAACCTAAAACCTTCTCTACAGAAGCGGACGCTCAAGTTAAGCAACAAATGAACAAAAAATGATATTTATATAACATGTACTGTTAAACTTTTATAAACTTGTATATTTTTTTATCAACTTGTATATTTCGAGATATTGATTTCTAATGTTTTATTATTCAATTTAGCCCTATCCTCCACGCTATTAACTCTAGAAAGTTGTGAGACTATGTCAGAGTTTTATCGTACATCGGAGATAACGACTTAATAATTTATAATACGAATATAACCGTCATGCATGCATAATTTATCAAGTAACAGGCATCAAATAGAACAATTGGGACACAGGATATATTGTATGAAAACATACATGGCAATAAAGTAAACTAATTTAGTGCGTAATTAACGAGAATATCAGAGGTTTGGTTTAGTTTTACGTCCCATTAAAAGCTTGGGTAACATAAGGACGGAGTGTATGCGATGCGAGCGTAGGTATTGGGTGCCTTTGTAGATATCATCTTTTAAAACTCTTTTTGATAGTGCGGAACTCGTTTTTAGTCCCCTACCGGCGCAGTCGGAGAAGGCTATTATTTTACCTGTCGCCTGTCTGTATCACCTTTTTGGGGTTTCCGTGAATATTGAACTGAAATTTGGTATACAGATACATCATGGGGATATCTAGGTCAAGTTTTGGTCAAGGTTGAATTATTTTTTACAGAATGGGGTGGGGGTGGCTATAGTTGTCTTTGTTGGATATACGTCCGTCTGTCCATTTGCCTGCCCACTGAAGTTTGTCAGCACTTTAACGACTTCATTCTCTCATGAATTTTCACCAATCTTCACACACTTGTAAACGATTAAAATATCTTGAACGAATTTGAGTCTCAGTGTTGTCAGGTCAAGGTCAAAGTTACACAATTTTTAGAAAGACATTGTCAGCACTCTAGTGGCTTTCTTCCCTCATGAATTTTCAGCAAACTGCACATACTTATAAAGAATCAATATACTTCGAGTAATTCAAATTTTAGAATTGTTGTGTTGTAAATTGCTTTAAGGCCCATCGATAACTCGAGTCATTTAGATTCAAACAGTCATGTAAAAATAGACATTTATGAAAATATAACACGACGAAAAGATGTCAAAATAATTGTTTATGGAGCATTTGCATTGTTATAGAGATTAATTTCATATGAACAAGTGCTAATTGTAATTGGGGACCATCACATAAGTATACCAAAACCCGCACTTCGGTTTGCAGTGATGAAATACACGCCCTTACTTTTCATAACAATCGAACGACACAAAGTTGTTTGGACCATCTAGGCACCTACCCCGATACTCATGTGAAGTTTCATTTGAATCCAGCTTATAGTTCCTAGTTCCCGAGAAAATGTGCGGAAATGGAGTAAAACCAATAAGTCCCCAAACGTCATTTTTGGGACTTCATAATCATAACTTGTTTGCACAGACATCGTTTCAAATAAAGAACATTATAAAACCTTCATGCATTTGTTTAAAATCGGCCCCTAATAATAATATAGTGATTGACAGTAAATGATTGATAACATGCATGACACTAAGGTTTGTTTGCGTTTTACGCCCCATCGACAACTACTGTTATTTTGGGCAAGCGTTTTTTTTGTTGTGATAAATGATGATGATGTTATGATAATTCGAGTTTCTTATATACCGTCTCAAAGCCGTTCACAAATTATCATCAGTGGTTATAGGGCCTTAGCGACCAGCCAATATCGGTCACAATTACCCGGTGAGCAACCGGTTCTGCCATTTCGACGCTCACAGCCAGCATTCAACAATTTCTTGCGCTACCCAACCACGTACTCATTTACAGCTGAGTCAACAAGTAGAGTAAAGTATCTTGCTTAATGACATATATATAAAACACAAGTGCCGTGACCGGGACTCGAACTCGATCACGAGCCGGGCGTCCTACCACCAAACCACCGCGCCTCCGAAAGTCACAGAGGTCTTTATATCAAACAAGCTATCTCAGAGGGATTTTGTCGCCCACCATTGATGATCTTCATTGGTTCCTAAACAATTTTAATTTCCCCCTTTTTCTATTGTCAAAATCCAAGATGACAGCCTCTTGTTCTTCGGATCAACTCAAAAATTGGACAATGCACAACTAAGGACCAAGGAGAACCCCCAAATGAAATTGAGAAGGATCCTTCCATTACTTCTGAAGAACAACTATCATAACTGTTCAGGACGAACAACGCACCATAGTATAAGCTCACGTCAGGCGAGCTAAATAGAATACTGGCTACTTCCTATCTGATGCTGAGCGTTATGGCAGGAAAATAATAGGTTCAATTGTTATCAGTATAATGTAACCGACTGAAGTATGTTGATGGGGGTTTTCAATTGTTATCAGTATAATGTAACCGACTGAAGTATGTTGATGGGTGTTTTCAGTCGTTATCAGTATAATGTAACCAACTGAATTTGGTTGCTGGGGTTTTCAATTGTTATCAGTATAATGTAACTAACTGAAGTATGTTGCTTGGTGTTTCCAATCGTTATCAGTATAATGTAACCGACTGAAGTATGTTGATGGGGGTTTCCAATCGTTATCAGTATAATGTAACCGACTTAAGTATGTTGATGGGGGTTTTCAATTGTTATCAGTATTATGTAACCGACTGAAGTATGTTTCTGGGGGTTTTCAATTGCTATCAGTATAATGTAACCGACTTAAGTATGTTGATGGGTGTTTTCAATTGTTTTCAGTATGATGTAACCGACTGAAGTATGTTGATGGGCGTTTTCAATTGTTATCAGTATTATGTAACCGACTGAAGTATGTTACTGAGGGTTTTCAATCGTTATCAGTATAATGTAACCGACTGAAGTATGTTGATGGGTGTTTTCAATTGTTTTCAGTATGATGTAACCGACTGAAGTATGTTGATGGGTGTTTTCAATTGTTTTCAGTATAATGTAACCGACTGAAGTATGTTGATGGGTGTTTTCAATTGTTTTCAGTATGATGTAACCGACTAAAGTATGTTGATGGGTGTTTTCAATTGTTTTCAGTATAATGTAACCGACTGAAGTATGTTGATGGGTGTTTTCAATTGTTTTCAGTATGATGTAACCGACTGAAGTATGTTGATGGGTGTTTTCAATCGTTATCAGTATAATGTAACCGACTTAAGTATGTTGATGGGTGTATTCAATTGTCATCTGTATAATGTAACCGACTTAAGTATGTTGATGGGTGTTTTCAATCGTTTTCAGTATAATGTAACCGACTTAAGTATGTTGATGGGTGTATTCAATTGTCATCTGTATAATGTAACCGACTTAAGTAAGTTGATGGGGGTTTTCAATCGTTTTCAGTATAATGTAACCGACTGAAGTATGTTGATGGGTGTTTTCAATCGTTATCAGTATGGTGTAACCGACTGAAGTATGTTGCTTGGTGTTTTCAAATGTTATGAGTATAATGTAACCGACTTAAGTATGTTGATGGGTGTATTCAATTGTTATCAGTATAATGTAACCGACTTAAGTATGTTGATGGGTGTATTCAATTGTTATCAGTGTAATGTAACCGACTTAAGTATGTTGATGGGTGTATTCAATTGTTATCAGTGTAATGTAACCGACTGAAGTATGTTGCTGGGGGTTTTCAATCGTTATTAGTATAATGTAACCGACTGAAGTATGTTGATGGGGTTTTTCAATTGTTATCAGTATAATGTAACCGACTGAAGTATGTTGCTGGGGGTTTTCAATTGTTATCAGTATAATGTAACCGACTGAAGTATGTTGATGGGGGTTTTCAATCGTTATCAGTATAACGTAACCGACTTAAGTATTGTGATGGGGGTTTTCAATCGTTATCAGTATAACGTAACCGACTTAAGTATGTTGATGGGGGTTTTCAATCGTTATCAGTATAACGTAACCGACTTAAGTATGTTGATGGGGGTTTTCAATCGTTATCAGTATAACGTAACCGACTTAAGTATGTTGATGGGGGTTTTCAATCGTTATCAGTATGATGTAACCGACTGAAGTATGTTGATGGGGGTTTTCAATCGTTTTCAGTATTATGTAACCGACTGAAGTATGTTGATGGGGGTTTTCAATCGTTTTCAGTATTATGTAAACGACTGAAGTATGTTGATGGGGGTTTTCAATCGTTATCAGTATTATGTAACCGACTGAAGTATGTTGATGGGGGTTTTCAATCGTTTTCAGTATAATGTAACCGACTGAAGTATGTTGATGGGGGTTTTCAATCGTTATCAGTATAATGTAACCGACTGAAGTATGTTACTGAGGGTTTTCAATCGTTTTCAGTATTATGTAAACGACTGAAGTATGTTGATGGGGGTTTTCAATCGTTATCAGTATTATGTAACCGACTGAAGTATGTTGATGGGGGTTTTCAATCGTTTTCAGTATAATGTAACCGACTGAAGTATGTTGATGGGGGTTTTCAATCGTTATCAGTATTATGTAACCGACTCAAGTATGTTGCTGGGGTTTTCAAATCGTTATCAGTATAATGTAACCGACTGAAGTATGTTGATGGGGGTTTTCAATTGTTATCAGTATATAATGTGTCACGCACGCATATATGTTTACGTTTGTATATATCAGTCTTATGTGTGTAATTATATCACGTGGTGTGTATGTGAGTACGGAAGAGTGTGGAAGACTGGGCGTTCATGCGAGAACCAAGGTGGATTTGTTTTTGTTCCCTTATCGGGTAGTTTTATACCCTTTTCCATCAGTGGTTGATCCATGTAGGAAGCCCAGACAGCAGACTGGGGTAAGTATTCTTTCTATCATCCGTAATTTATTGTTGAATGGTTATTTTAATGCCATATGTATTGTGTCCCGGTTACCAGTCAAGCTTTCTATCTATCGATGCGGTCCAGTCATGCGTAACTATTTGTAGTTATCGTAGACAGGTGTTTATATGCATGTAATGTGATATAACTAAAGAAATATGCATTGTATATCTATAATTTGACTATCTGTGAGTAAGTGCATTGTTATAATTATGTCAATTTCAAGTATTAACCGTAGTTTTGTTCGAGTGGAATTCGTATGGAAGCCCTGAGTGGTCATTATGTTTGTATGTGATAGCGTGAGTGCGCGCAGGTAAAAAATCTACGGTAGCCCGTAGCTAACGTACGGTGTATGATTGTGTTATAATGTTAATATTGGAAAGCAGTTATTTATGCAGATTTTGGACACGCATCTTAGATTATAATGTGTTAACATCTGTTTAGGATTGATTAGTGTTAATATCAGTAATTATTTAGGAAGAACTTGTAAATGTAACGATTAAAGCAATCTTAGACATCAATGTAGTGTATGGAAGAATGAGTGTTAATTCAACATTTTTGTACCTTTATAGCTCCACATGATGGGCACATGATTAACGACTTCGGCAAGCCAGCAAGGAAAGACATGTGGCGACATATCTTGAGTAAGGCAGCACCAGGACCGACCATACAACTAAGATTGTCTTCCGGGTCAAGGTCAGCTGTGGAAAGATGTCCAGTCTACAGGCCGGCAGGAAGAGTTAGTCATCGGATATCACTTTACCTCAGATTGGAGGAACAACTGGACTGGAGTACAAGACACAGACGAGTATCGGTTCGATGTGCTTTGCTCAGAAGCAGTCTTTGTGGAGAGAATTTGGGTAATTCTCAGGTGTGTGGAACTTTATCGGGCGACAGGTACAGAGTTTTATTTGTCATCATTGGACACTGATGCGTTGTGGGGCCCAGTCGTGAAGAGACTTTAGTTACTGGCCAAAGATTATAATTTGAATGGTAGTGAGAGTGACAGTGAGTGTGGATGCTAGTAGGTATATATTTAGTTTTGCTTATGTGAATAAATTTGTATATATGTATTTTGTCTTTGCTCTGGTTATTCCTGTGTCTATTTCCTGAATGTTTGACCGAAGCTCGTCCTGCGTTACATAATGTAACCAACTGAAGTATGTTGATTGAGGTTTTCAATCGTTATCAGTATATAATGTAACCGACTGAAGTATGTTGATGGAGGTTTTCAATCGTTATCAGTATAATGTAACCGACTGAAGTATGTTGCTGGGGGTTTTCAATCGTTATCAGTATAATGTAACCGACTGAAGTATGTTGCTGGGGGTTTTCAATCGTTATCAGTATAATGTAACCGACTGAAGTGTATTTTTCGCAGTATAATTTATTTTCATATTGACAATAGGTATACCAGTCGTTCCACACCCATAATGCTGAGCGCCAAGCGGGGAGTAGTTATAAGTAGTTGTGAAACTCTGGTATGTCAATGAAATACCATTGTGTCAAAAGCAATTATTATAATATTTAATTATGTAAGTATGTAGGTATGAGACAAGAGTGTGTGTATGAGTTAAAATAAGAATTTGTAAAAAAGTGAAAGAGTAATATATCAGAACGTGCACGTGCACTGGTATGTCTCAAACAAAGGACAACACCAGGAACTTTCCTCACTGGGGCGAACGCTCAACGAAAGGCCAAAAGTGAGGCAGTGTCAAGGGAGACATTTTGACGAAGAGAGTTGTAAAGAATGCTTCCCCGAACATACTACAGCCTCTAAAATGTATACGCACTCAACCCACACTCACATCACATACACCAGGAGACCGTCCTTTAATGACCCTGTCTGTTATAAAAAATAGATGTTACTTTCCTTCATACTATTAACTTCATACAGCTGTGGAACTATTGAAAGTTTTAACACTGGAAACAATAGATTAATTATCTATAATACGAATGTATCGTAAATGGTTATTTTTACATTATTTATCAGGTCGCTTTGACTTTATGGACTGATTCTGAGCTACAATTTCCGGTGCTTGCACAGTTCGAAAGTAGTAAAAGTCATAACTGTTCATTATTAAATAGAAAATAAAGGAAGCGAGACACAGACATGTATATTGTACAAAGATAGATTTTACTTATCATACCTGCTTAGCTACATTACAGTACACTTGCTGAAAGCGACGCCAATAAATCTTCTACAAGTCGATAAAATCTAGGCATTTTCCAAAGTGATCTCAATTTCTTGTGAACATAGCAAAAAGTTAAAAATATATCAGCCGATCTTTCGCAGAATTGAAAATAACCGATATTTTTATTTTAAGTATACATCCATCTTGTGTCCACCTCTTAGACGGTCCATAGACGTAAACATGTACGACTGAACGTTTAACAACACAGTTTAATGACGATTTGCATAATGTCCTTCAATTTTGATAAAAGTTGGCTCAAGTCCCTGTCATGAACTGCCTATGCAAATGCCTCGTTTAACCTGCACCTGAACAATTTTGCCACGAAAAAGGATAAAGGATTATACTATGAGCGATGAAGATTAACGAATCGTTTCAGATTCTGTTTCTGACTTGATTGTCTCCTGAAGTGAGAGATCAACCAGGCAAAACCAAACACCATGGATATGTGTGCTTATAGTCGCAAATAACTGTGCTTTGTTGAAACTCAAGAAGACACGAATGCTGAATTGGGGATATCTTATTTTAAATGCATCGCATACTGTAATGATAGCTTCCCCTTCGATGATTAGATTAAGATGTTTCATATGCTTCAACGTATAGTCTTGCAGCAAGTGTGGTACAAATAAAAGCCACGCCCATTACGTAGAAATCCTACATCACATCATAGTTATTGATTATGCGTCACAGAAACGAAGTGACAAATCGGGCAGCTTCACCTGTATTAACAGATATATACAAAAAGCGAACATCCGCATCTCACTAACAGAAGTAGAAGCCGGAAGTCAAGATGACGAAATGGCTCCTGTTGATGGTTGCTGTGTCAAATTGCAAGTCTTCTTCATAAATGCTTTCATTATTGCCTATCCATAAATGTTTCGCATGGGCTAAGACAGAAAATGACCGAAATCATTGAAAATATCCTATTTCTGAAAGGTAAGCCATTTCACAGAGGGTAAAGAATTAGAGAACTTTAGGAATAACAACGAAACCGGGCCGAGTCATGCTTTGTCGGCATGTCTTTTGTGTTTGTTTCAAAGAATAATCTTACTTTTACTGTTGAAAAATCGGATGTCCGAAAGAGTCCCGCCATTGAGTACGAATCAATTATGACGTCACACATATTCAACATAAGATTTCCCAACACAGTTTACGACTTTTGTTTTGCTGTATGGGCTGAACGTGGCCTGGTAATGGGCCGAACCTGTCCGCACCAAAACTTATATTTCAATGATTTTTTATTGTACAACAATATTTAATCTTTAAAGTTGTAGTTAAAAATGACCCGTCATCATATCTTTTCATAGTCATTTGAAGTTGTCGGTGTGTTACACGTTTCGGTGTAAATAGTGGCAATTCCGTTTACAGAAAGTTTTGTTTGTTTTCTTGTGCACAGCCAATTGAACTGGTTAGATACTTACAGTTGTATAATTAAGTCAAAATTAGAACTATCGATGTGGGTACAGTAGCCGTTGAACTCGGGATGATGTTCTTGAAAATAGGTGTTGATTTCGACATGAACGCATTGTATTTTTTCTTTTAAGAGTGGTGATGTATAAATAGGTTAAATAAATTAAGACTAAAAAAAGATTTTAACAAAATAATTTCGCTAATATTTTCAACAAAAGGAAATAAAATGTTTAAGAAATTTGAGGTGATGTAAAAATATACAGGAAGACTACACGTACATCTGCTGGTTTCATGCGGTTTTTTTAAGATAACTCCCATTAGAATAATTAACTGAACTTGGTTGATGACAAAAAAGGATTATCAAGAAATACCTACAGTTTTACTGCTTGTGCCTGTGGAAAAAATAAAAATAAAAAAGAACCACTGAAGCGCTGACAAAGATATATATGCCACGGATATCGCGTTTAGTTTTCAACTTTCCGAAAATAAACGACCAACACCGATTATGACGCGTTTGCGTGACGTATTTCCGGATTTTCTACTGGAGGTGTAAAACCAAAGTCAAAAACAAAAGGCAACGAGTAGCAGGGCGAAGCAACTCCTTTTACTCACGCATGTTTTACCATTTGAGAGCTTCGCAAGGCGCCCGAAAGCTACGAATTGAAAAATAATACTTAAGTGACAGTAATCCTTCGGTTATCGGTGATATTCCTGACACAGACGAACACTAAGTAATAGTGACCAATTAGTTTTAGAAACTTTGTTTATAGAAATCCGAAGAAATAATTTTTATTCTCATCCTATAGTAAAGGTAACTAACTCAAGACAAAATATGTTTATAGATGGAATTCAACAAGACTGCAAATCAGAATTATATGAATTTGAGAGAATTGGATAGAAAAAAGAAGGAATTAGAAATTATTTAAACACGGAGGTTGAAGGGCAGTGTAATACCGGTAAAATCTTCATTATAGATGACAAGAGCTATAATTGTGCTCTTTCGATTTTGGAACTTTTCAGAAAATCAAAACTGCAGACAAGAACCTTTTATTAAACATTGATTAGAGAAATTATAAATTTTCATATAACTAAGATTATATACCTGGGTAAAGGAAAAAATGGGGATCCAACTGATTACTAACCATTGAAAAGCATCGATGGTGGGCGCCAATATCCCTCGTTGACCTCTCGTTTACTTTTCCTCCTTGGGTCAAGGTACAAATGTACCAAAGACCAAATGCATATGATCGAATGCAAATGTACATGACCGTGTGAACAAGCATCATCTAATGGCGGTTAACAATGATACAATATCCCATCCCTCTACTATGACAGGTAACAAAAGTATGGAGCGGAAACGAATACCCTAAAATCTCGATAATATGCCTGAATCGAAAATAGGCCGATCTTAAAAATAAGCCATGGATTTCTTGCAGTCAAGTATATCTTGAAAATATGCCGGCTTTGAAAATATGCCGGCTTTGAAAATAGGCCGTACTTGTATGTAAGCATTGGATTCATTGCAGTGAATAAATCTCAAAAATAAGCCGACTATTTATTTGTTATCTTGTCACTAATTATCATAACCCTGTGTTGTTTTTTCATCATTGAAACCCCATTTGCTTAGCATACATACAATTTGTATATGTACATATATTACTGAAAGATCTAAGATCTAGATTCTACCTGGACAATAGATCTGGCTATCATATTCAAGCTTTAAGTGCAAAATAAGGTTAATCCTGACCATTGATATAAAATCCTGCATCTTATTGACTATTGATTTACAATACGACGGCAAAATGAAATATTTTTTGAAATCATCGATGCTAATTTGTGTACCGATGAAACTAAGGTTTCGAAATTAAGACGATCTCGTAAATAAGCTTTACTTGCCTTAAGGGAAAAATGACTTCGAAAATAAGACGGCCTTGAAATAGGCCTGCCTTCGAAATTAGGTCTGGTATTCCTTACCAAAAAAGAAAATAAGCCGCGGCTTATTATCGAGATTTTAGGGCATGTTTCACAACAAAGGGGTCCCATGAAAAACCTTTTAAGGACACACCTTTTAATAGTTGTTAAAGGATTTTGGCCACGATTTTTCATAATTTCATATTTCAATCTCATTGGTGTAACAATACGTGAAGTGACTGATACCCTGTCTCCCTCGGTGTTGGGAAAATAGACAGGCTAGGTGACGCCCCATTTATATCAGCCTAGTGAATATGCATACTTTGACACGCCCATTACATATTTGTGTATTATCTGTGAGTGTAAGCATTGACTTTTTATCTAATTTCTTGGTGCAAGTAATGAACGCAACCAATACATGTTATGCGGTTAAAATTATCAATCGTCATTACTGATCTTGTCAGAAAAATAAAACTGATCTAATTCCAATTGTGAATTAGAAGGAATTCATGAGAATATATTTACCGATTCTCTAAATAGCAATTTACACCAGCACAATTACTTTTATCCCTAGCCGTCCCCAGTGTTGGAAAAAAAAACTATTTTTTAAAAAGAATTAAAGGAGTTTTCAACAGAATCTAGCTATATTTTATCAGTATTTAACATTAGGCTAGTAATCTTGGCAAAACCTGACACTATAAATTAGGTTAAACTATATTTGTATTACATATTACTATGTTCTGAAATTTCTTAATTTTTAAGTTTTATTATTTTTGTAAAAATGGTGATGCTGATATTTTTTTTTTAAATTATTGCATATAACCTTCATGCATTTGTTTAAAATCGGCACATTCAATAATAAAGTGATTAACAAATGTCAATGGTTGATAATATTCATGGCAATAAGGTTTGTTTGCGTTTTACAGCCCATTGACAACTACGGTCATTTGGGGCAAGCTTTTTTTTGTTGTTATGATAAATGATAGTGATGTTATAATAATTCGAGTTTCTTATATACCGTTTTTAACGACTTTCAAGGCCGTCTCAAAGCCGTTCACAAATTATGATCAGTGGTTATAGGGCCTTAGCGACCAGCCAATATCGGTCACAATTATCTGGTGAGCATACAACCGGTTCTGCCATTTCGGCGCTCACAACCAGCATTCAACAATTTCTTGCACTACCCAACCACGTACTGAGTCAACAAGTAGAGTAAAGTATCTTGCTTAATGACACATATATAAAACACAAGTGCAGGGACCGGGACTCGAACTCGCAAACATTCGATCACGAGTCGGGCGTCCTACCACCAAACCACCGTGCCTCCGAAAGTCACAGAGGTCTTTATATTAAACAAGCGATCTAAGAGGGATTTTGTCGCCCACCATGGATGATCTTCATTGGTTCCTAAAAAGTTTTAATTTCCCCCTTTTTCTATTATCAAAATCCAAGATGACAGCCTGTTAGCCATATTAATCTTCGTATCAGCTCAAAATGTGGACAATGCACAACTAAGGACCAAGGAAAACCTCCAAATGAAATTGAGAAGGATCCATCCATTACTTCTGAAGAAAAACTATCATAACTGTTCAGGACGGACGACGCTAATGGGTTTTTTTCAATTGTTATCAGTATATTGTTACCGACTAAAGTATGTTGATGGGTGTTTTCAATCGCTATCAGTATAATGTAACCGACTGAAGTATGTTGATGGGTGTTTTCAATCGTTATCAGTATAATGTAACCGACTGAAGTATGTTAGTGGGGTTTTTCAATTGTTATAAGTATAATGTAACCGACTGAAGTATGTTGCTTGGTGTTTTCAAATGTTATGAGTATAATGTAACCGACTGAAGTATGTTGATGGGGGTTTTCAATCGTTATCAGTATATAATGTAACCGACTGAAGTATGTTGCTTGGTGTTTTCAAATGTTATGAGTATAATGTAACCGACTGAAATATGTTGATGGGGGTTTTCAATCGTTATCAGTATATAATGTAACCGACTGAAGTATGTTGATGGGGATTTTCAATCGTTATCAGTATAATGTAACCGACTGAAGTATGTTGATGGGGATTTTCAATCGTTATGAGTATAATGTAACCGACTGAAGTATGTTGATTGGGGTTTTTAACTGTTACCAGTATAATGTAACCGACTGAAGTATGTTGATGGGTGTATTCAATTGTCATCTGTATAATGTAACCGACTGAAGTATGTTGATGGGGGTTTTCAATCGTTATGAGTATAATGTAACCGACTGAAGTATGTTGATGGGTGTTTTTAATCATTATCAGTGTAATGTAACCGACTGAAGTATGTTGATGTGTGTTTTCAATCGTTATCAGTGTAATGTAACCGACTGAAGTATGTTGATGGGGGTTTTCAATCGTTATCAGTATAATGTAACAGACTGAAGTATGTTGATGGGGGTTTTCAATCGTTTTCAGTATGATGTGACCTACTGAAGTATGTTGATGGGTGTTTTCAATCGTTATCAGTAAATGTAACCGACTGAAGTATGTTGATGGGTGTTTTCAATCGTTATCAGTATAATGTAAGCGACTGAAGTATGTTGCTGGGGTTTTCAATTGTTATCAGTATATAATGTAACCGACTGAAGTATGTTGCTTGGTGTTTTCAAATGTTATGAGTATAATGTAACCGACTGAAGTATGTTGATGGGGGTTTTCAATCGTTATCAGTATATAATGTAACCGACTGAAGTATGTTGATGGGGATTTTCAATCGTTATCAGTATAATGTAACCGACTGAAGTATGTTGATGGGGATTTTCAATCGTTATCAGTATAATGTAACCGACTGAAGTATGTTGATTGGTGTTTTCAAATGTTATGAGTATAATGTAACCGACTGAAGTATATTGATGGGGGTTTTCAATCGTTATCAGTATAATGTAAGCGACTGAAGTATGTTGCTGGGGTTTTCAATCGTTATCAGTATAATGTAACCGACTGAAGTATGTTGCTTGGTGTTTTCAAATGTTATGAGTATAATGTAACCGACTGAAGTATGTTGATGGGGGTTTTCAATCGTTATCAGTATATAATGTAACCGACTGAAGTATGTTGCTTGGTGTTTTCAAATGTTATGAGTATAATGTAACCGACTGAAGTATATTGATGGGTGTTTATAAACGTTATCAGTATATAATGTAACCGACTGAAGTATGTTGATTGGTGTATTCAATTGTCATCTGTATAATGTAACCGACTGAAGTATGTTGCTTGGTGTTTTCAAATGTTATGAGTATAATGTAACCGACTGAAGTATGTTGATGGGTGTTTATAAACGTTATCAGTATATAATGTAACCGACTGAAGTATGTTGATTGGTGTATTCAATTGTCATCTGTATAATGTAACCGACTGAAGTATGTTGCTTGGTGTTTTCAAATGTTATGAGTATAATGTAACCGACTGAAGTATGTTGATGGGTGTTTATAAACGTTATCAGTATATAATGTAACCGACTGAAGTATGTTGATTGGTGTATTCAATTGTCATCTGTATAATGTAACCGACTGAAGTATGTTGGTGGGGGTTTTTTAATCGTTATGAGTATAATGTAACCGACTGAAGTATGTTGATGGGGGTTTTCAATCGTTATTAGTATAATGTAACAGACTGAAGTATGTTGATGGGGGTTTTCAATCGTTTTCAGTATGATGTGACCGACTGAAGTATGTTGATGGGTGTTTTCAATCGTTATCAGTAAATGTAACCGACTGAAGTATGTTGATGGGTGTTTTCAATCGTTATCAGTATAACATAACCGACTGAAGTATATTGATGGGGGTTTTCAATCGTTATCAGTATAATGTAAGCGACTGAAGTATGTTGCTGGGGTTTTCAATCGTTATGAGTATAATGTAACCGACTGAAGTATGTTGATGGGTGTTTTTAATCATTGTCAGTGTAATGTAACCGACTGAAGTATGTTGATGTGTGTTTTCAATCGTTATCAGTGTAATGTAACCGACTGAAGTATGTTTCTGGGGTTTTCAATTGTTATCAGTATGATGTAACCGACTGAAGTATGTTGATGGGTGTTTTCAAATGTTATGAATATAATGTAACCGACTGAAGTATGTTGATGAGGGTTTTCAATCGTTATCAGTATATAATGTAACCGACTGAAGTATGTTGCTTGGTGTTTTCAAATGTTATGAGTATAATGTAACCGACTGAAGTATGTTGATGGGTGTTTTCAATCGTTATCAGTATATAATGTAACCGACTGAAGTATGTTGATGGGGGTTGTTCAATCGTTATTAGTATAATGTAACCGACTGAAGTATGTTGATGGGTGTTTTCAATCGTTATCAGTATAATGTAACCGACTGAAATATGTTAGTGGGGTTTTTCAATTGTTATAAGTATAATGTAACCGACTGAAGTATGTTGCTTGGTGTTTTCAAATGTTATGAGTATAATGTAACCGACTGAAGTATGTTGATGGGGGTTTTCAATCGTTATCAGTATAATGTAACCGACTGAAGTATGTTGATGGGGATTTTCAATCGTTATCAGTATAATGTAACCGACTGAAGTATGTTGATGGGGATTTTCAATCGTTATCAGTATATAATGTAACCGACTGAAGTATGTTGATGGAGATTTTCAATTGTTATCAGTATAATGTAACCGACTGAAGTATGTTGATGGGGATTTTCAATCGTTATGAGTATAATGTAACCGACTGAAGTATGTTGATTGGGGTTTTTAACTGTTACCAGTATAATGTAATCGACTGAAGTATGTTGATGGATGTTTTCAATTGTTATGAGTATAATGTAACCGACTGAAGTATGTTGATGGGGGTTTTCAATCGTTATCTGTAAATGTAACCGACTGAAGTATGTTGATGGGTGTATTCAATTGTCATCTGTATAATGTAACCGACTGAAGTATGTTGATGGAGGTTTTCAATCGTTATGAGTATAATGTAACCGACTGAAGTATGTTGGTGGGGGTTTTCAATCGTTATTAGTATAATGTAACCGACTGAAGTATGTTGGTGGGGGTTTTCAATCGTTATTAGTATAATGTAACCGACTGAAGTATGTTGATGTGTGTTTTCAATCGTTATCAGTGTAATGTAACCGACTGAAGTATGTTGGTGGGGTTTTCAATCGTTATTAGTAAAATGTAACCGACTGAAGTATATTGATGGAGGTTTTTAATCGTTATCAGTAAATAATGTAACCGACTGAAGTATGTTGATCGGGGTTTTCAATCGTTATTAGTATAATGTAACCGACTGAAGTATGTTGGTGGGGGTTTTCAATCGTTATCAGTGTAATGTAACCGACTGAAGTAAGTTGATGGGGGTTTTCAATCGTTATTAGTATAATGTAACAGACTGAAGTATGTTGCTGGGGTTTTCAATTGTTATCAGTATAATGTAACCGACTGAAGTATGTTGCTTGGTGTTTTCAAATGTTATGAGTATAATGTAACCGACTGAAGTATGTTGATGGGGGTTTTCAATCGTTATCAGTATATAATGTAACCGACTGAAGTATGTTGCTTGGTGTTTTCAAATGTTATGAGTATAATGTAACCGACTGAAATATGTTGATGGGGGTTTTCAATCGTTATCAGTATATAATGTAACCGACTGAAGTATGTTGATGGGGATTTTCAATCGTAATCAGTATAATGTAACCGACTGAAGTATGTTGATGGGGATTTTCAATCGTTATGAGTATAATGTAACCGACTGAAGTATGTTGATTGGGGTTTTTAACTGTTACCAGTATAATGTAACCGACTGAAGTATGTTGATGGGTGTATTCAATTGTCATCTGTATAATGTAACCGACTGAAGTATGTTGGTGGGGGTTTTCAATCGTTATGAGTATAATGTAACCGACTGAAGTATGTTGATGGGTGTTTTTAATCATTATCAGTGTAATGTAACCGACTGAAGTATGTTGATGTGTGTTTTCAATCGTTATCAGTGTAATGTAACCGACTGAAGTATGTTGATGGGGGTTTTCAATCGTTATGAGTATAATGTAACAGACTGAAGTATGTTGATGGGGGTTTTCAATCGTTTTCAGTATGATGTGACCTACTGAAGTATGTTGATGGGTGTTTTCAATCGTTATCAGTAAATGTAACCGACTGAAGTATGTTGATGGGTGTTTTCAATCGTTATCAGTATATTGTAACCGACTGAAGTATGTTGATGGGGGTTTTCAATCGTTATCAGTATAATGTAAGCGACTGAAGTATGTTGCTGGGGTTTTCAATTGTTATCAGTATAATGTAACCGACTGAAGTATGTTGCTTGGTGTTTTCAAATGTTATGAGTATAATGTAACCGACTGAAGTATGTTGATGGGGATTTTCAATCGTTATCAGTATAATGTAACCGACTGAAGTATGTTGATGGGGATTTTCAATCGTTATCAGTATAATGTAACCGACTGAAGTATGTTGATTGGTGTTTTCAAATGTTATGAGTATAATGTAACCGACTGAAGTATATTGATGGGGGTTTTCAATCGTTATCAGTATAATGTAAGCGACTGAAGTATGTTGCTGGGGTTTTCAATCGTTATCAGTATAATGTAACCGACTGAAGTATGTTGCTTGGTGTTTTCAATCGTTATCAGTGTAATGTAACCGACTGAAGTATGTTGATGGGGATTTTCAATCGTTATCAGTATAATTTAACCGACTGGAGTATGTTGATGGGGATTTTCAATCGTTATCAGTATAATGTAACCGACTGAAGTATGTTGATGGGGATTTTCAATCGTTATCAGTATAATGTAACCGACTGAAGTATGTTGATTGGTGTTTTCAAATGTTATGAGTATAATGTAACCGACTGAAGTATATTGATGGGGGTTTTCAATCGTTATCAGTATAATGTAAGCGACTGAAGTATGTTGATGGGGTTTTCAATCGTTATCAGTATAATGTAACCGACTGAAGTATGTTGCTTGGTGTTTTCAAATGTTATGAGTATAATGTAACCGACTGAAGTATGTTGATGGGGGTTTTCAATCGTTATCAGTATATAATGTAACCGACTGAAGTATGTTGCTTGGTGTTTTCAAATGTTATGAGTATAATGTAACCGACTGAAGTATGTTGATGGGGGTTTTCAATCGTTATCAGTATAATGTAACCGACTGAAGTATGTTGATGGGGGTTTATAAACGTTATCAGTATATAATGTAACCGACTGAAGTATGTTGATGGGGATTTTCAATCGTTATCAGTATAATGTAACCGACTGAAGTATGTTGATGGAGATTTTCAATCGTTATCAGTATAATGTAACCGACTGAAGTATGTTGATGGGGATTTTCAATCGTTATCTGTATAATGTAACCGACTGAAGTATGTTGATGGGGGTTTTCAATCGTTATCTGTAAATGTAACCGACTGAAGTATGTTGATTGGTGTATTCAATTGTCATCTGTATAATGTAACCGACTGAAGTATGTTGGTGAGGGTTTTCAATCGTTATGAGTATAATGTAACCGACTGAAGTATGTTGATGGGTGTTTTTAATCATTGTCAGTGTAATGTAACCGACTGAAGTATGTTGATGTGTGTTTTCAATCGTTATCAGTGTAATGTAACCGACTGAAGTATGTTGATGGGGGTTTTCAATCGTTATTAGTATAATGTAACAGACTGAAGTATGTTGATGGGGGTTTTCAATCGTTTTCAGTATGATGTGACCGACTGAAGTATGTTGATGGGTGTTTTCAATCGTTATCAGTAAATGTAACCGACTGAAGTATGTTGATGGGTGTTTTCAATCGTTATCAGTATAACATAACCGACTGAAGTATGTTGATGGGGGTTTTCAATCGTTATCAGTGTAATGTAACCGACTGAAGTATATTGATGGGGGTTTTCAATCGTTATCAGTATAATGTAAGCGACTGAAGTATGTTGATGGGTGTTTTTAATCATTGTCAGTGTAATGTAACCGACGGAAGTATGTTGATGTGTGTTTTCAATCGTTATCAGTGTAATGTAACCGACTGAAGTATGTTGCTGGGGTTTTCAATTGTTATCAGTATGATGTAACCGACTGAAGTATGTTGATGGGTGTTTTCAAATGTTATGAGTATAATGTAACCGACTGAAGTATGTTGATGGGGGTTTTCAATCGTTATCAGTATATAATGTAACCGACTGAAGTATGTTGCTTGGTGTTTTCAAATGTTATTAGTATAATGTAACCGACTGAAGTATGTTGATGGGTGTTTTCAATCGTTATCAGTATAATGTAACCGACTGAAATATGTTAGTGGGGTTTTTCAATTGTTATAAGTATAATGTAACCGACTGAAGTATGTTGCTTGGTGTTTTCAAATGTTATGAGTATAATGTAACCGACTGAAGTATGTTGATGGGGGTTTTCAATCGTTATCAGTATATAATGTAACCGACTGAAGTATGTTGCTTGGTGTTTTCAAATGTTATGAGTATAATGTAACCGACTGAAATATATTGATGGGGATTTTCAATCGTTATCAGGATAATGCAACCGACTGAAGTATGTTGATGGGGGTTTTCAATCGTTATCAGTATATAATGTAACCGACTGAAGTATGTTGATGGGTGTTTTCAATCGTTATCAGTATAATGTAACCGACTGAAGTATGTTGATGGGGATTTTCAATCGTTATCAGTATAATGTAACCGACTGAAGTATGTTGATGGGGATTTTCAATCGTTATCAGTATATAATGTAACCGACTGAAGTATGTTGATGGAGATTTTCAATCGTTATCAGTATAATGTAACCGACTGAAGTATGTTGATGGGGATTTTCAATCGTTATGAGTATAATGTAACCGACTGAAGTATGTTGATTGGGGTTTTCAATCGTTATGAGTATAATGTAACCGACTGAAGTATGTTGATGGATGTTTTCAATTGTTATGAGTATAATGTAACCGACTGAAGTATGTTGATGGGGGTTTTCAATCGTTATCTGTAAATGTAACCGACTGAAGTATGTTGATGGGTGTATTCAATTGTCATCTGTATAATGTAACCGACTGAAGTATGTTGGTGGAGGTTTTCAATCGTTATGAGTATAATGTAACCGACTGAAGTATGTTGGTGGGGGTTTTCAATCGTTATTAGTATAATGTAACCGACTGAAGTATGTTGGTGGGGGTTTTCAATCGTTATTAGTATAATGTAACCGACTGAAGTATGTTGATGTGTGTTTTCAATCGTTATCAGTGTAATGTAACCGACTGAAGTATGTTGATGGGGTTTTCAATCGTTATTAGTATAATGTAACCGACTGAAGTATATTGATGGGGGTTTTTAATCGTTATCAGTAAATAATGTAACCGACTGAAGTATGTTGATGGGGGTTTTCAATCGTTATTAGTATAATGTAACCGACTGAAGTATGTTGGTGGGGGTTTTCAATCGTTATCAGTGTAATGTAACCGACTGAAGTAAGTTGATGGGGGTTTTCAATCGTTATTAGTATAATGTAACTGACTGAAGTATGTTGCTGGGGTTTTCAATTGTTATCAGTATAATGTAACCGACTGAAGTATGTTGCTTGGTGTTTTCAAATGTTATGAGTATAATGTAACCGACTGAAGTATGTTGATGGGGATTTTCAATCGTTATCAGTATAATTTAACCGACTGAAGTATGTTGATGGGGATTTTCAATCGTTATCAGTATAATGTAACCGACTGAAGTATGTTGATGGGGATTTTCAATCGTTATCAGTATAATGTAACCGACTGAAGTATGTTGATTGGTGTTTTCAAATGTTATGAATATAATGTAACCGACTGAAGTATATTGATGGGGGTTTTCAATCGTTATCAGTATAATGTAAGCGACTGAAGTATGTTGCTGGGGTTTTCAATCGTTATCAGTATAATGTAACCGACTGAAGTATGTTGCTTGGTGTTTTCAAATGTTATCAGTAAATGTAACCGACTGAAGTATGTTGATTGGTGTATTCAATTGTAATCTGTAAATGTAACCGACTGAAGTATGTTGATTGGTGTATTCAATTGTCATCTGTATAATGTAACCGACTGAAATATGTTGATGGGGGTTTATAAACGTTATCAGTATATAATGTAACCGACTGAAGTATGTTGATGGGGATTTTCAATCGTTATCAGTATAATGTAACCGACTGAAGTATGTTGATGGGGATTTTCAATCGTTATGAGTATAATGTAACCGACTGAAGTATGTTGATGGGGGTTTTCAATCGTTATCAGTATATAATGTAACCGACTGAAGTATGTTGAAGTGTGTATTCAATTGTCATCTGTATAATGTAACCGACTGAAGTATGTTGGTGGGGGTTTTCAATCGTTATGAGTATAATGTAACCGACTGAAGTATGTTGATGGGTGTTTTTAATCATTATCAGTGTAATGTAACCGACTGAAGTATGTTGATGTGTGTTTTCAATCGTTATCAGTGTAATGTAACCGACTGAAGTATGTTGATGGGGGTTTTCAATCGTTATTAGTATAATGTAACAGACTGAAGTATGTTGATGGGGGTTTTCAATCGTTTTCAGTATGATGTGACCGACTGAAGTATGTTGATGGGTGTTTTCAATCGTTATCAGTAAATGTAACCGACTGAAGTATGTTGATGGGTGTTTTCAATCGTTATCAGTATAATATAACCGATTGAAGTATATTGATGGGGGTATCCAATCGTTATCAGTATAATGTAAGCGACTGAAGTATGTTGCTGGGGTTTTCAATCGTTATCAGTATAATGTAACCGACTGAAGTATGTTGCTTGGTGTTTTCAAATGTTATGAGTATAATGTAACCGACTGAAGTATGTTGATGGGGGTTTTCAATCGTTATCAGTATATAATGTAACCGACTGAAGTATGTTGCTTGGTGTTTTCAAATGTTATGAGTATAATGTATCCGACTGAAATATGTTGATGGGGGTTTTCAATCGTTATCAGTATATAATGTAACCGACTGAAGTATGTTGATGGTGATTTTCAATCGTTATCAGTATAATGTAACCGACTGAAGTATGTTGATGGGGATTTTCAATCGTTATGAGTATAATGTAACCGACTGAAGTATGTTGATTGGGGTTTTCAACTGTTACTAGTATAATGTAACCGACTGAAGTATGTTGATGGGTGTTTTCAGTCGTTATCAGTATAATGTAACCGACTGAAGTATGTTGATGGGTGTTTTCAATCGTTATGAGTATAATGTAACCGACTGAAGTATGTTGCTGGGGGTTTTCAATCGTTATCTGTAAATGTAACCGACTGAAGTATGTTGATGGGTGTATTCAATTGTCATCTGTATAATGTAACCGACTGAAGTATGTTGGTGGGGGTTTTCAATCGTTATGAGTATAATGTAACCGACTGAAGTATGTTGATGGGTGTTTTCAATCGTTATCAGTATATAATGTAACCGACTGAAGTATGTTGATGGGGATTTTCAATCGTTATTAGTATAAGGTAACAGACTGAAGTATGTTGATGAGTGTTTTCAGTCGTTATCAGTATAATGTAACCGACTGAAGTATGTTGATGGGTGTTTTCAATCGTTATGAGTATAATGTAACCGACTGAAGTATGTTGATGGGTGTTTTCAATAGTTATGTGTATAATGTAACCGACTGAAGTATGTTGATGGGGATTTTCAATCGTTATCAGTATAATGGAACCGACTGAAGTGTATTGATTGGGGTTTTCAACTGTTACCAGAATAATATAACCGACTGAAGTATGTTGCTGGGGGTTTTCAATCGTTATCTGTAAATGTAACCGACTGAAGTATGTTGATGGGTGTATTCAATTGTCATCTGTATAATGTAACCGACTGAAGTATGTTGATGGGTGTTTTCAATCGTTATCAGTGTAATGTAACCGACTGAAGTATGTTGATGGAGCTTTTCAATCGTTATTAGTATAATGTAACAGACTGAAGTATGTTGATGGGGGTTTTCAATCGTTTTCTGTATGATGTGACCGACTGAAGTATGTTGATGGGTGTTTTCAATCGTTATCAGTATAATGTAACCGACTGAAGTATGTTGATGGGGGTTTTCAATCGTTATCAGTATATATTGTAACCGACTGAAGTAGGTTGATGGAGGTTTTCAATCGTTATTAGTATATATTGTAACCGACTGAAGTATGTTGATGGGTGTATTCAATTGTCATCTGTATAATGTAACCGACTGAAGTATGTTGATTGGGGTTTTCAATCGTTATGAGTATAATGTAACCGACTGAAGTATGTTGATGGAGATTTTCAATCGTTATCAGTATAATGTAACCGACTGAAGTATGTTGATGGGTGTTTTCAATCGTTATCAGTATATATTGTAACCGACTGAAGTAGGTTGGTGGAGGTTTTCAATCGTTATTAGTATATATTGTAACCGACTGAAGTATGTTGATAGGTGTTTTCAATTGTCATCTGTATAATGTAACCGACTGAAGTATGTTGGTGGGGGTTTTCAATCGTTATCTGTAAATGCAACCGACTGAAGTATGTTGATGGGGGTTTTCAATCGTTATCAGTATAATGTAACCGTCTGAAGTCTGTTGATGGGTGTTTTCAATTGTTATCAGTATAATGTAACCGACTCAAGTATGTTGCTGGGTGTTTTCAATCGTTATCAGTATATAATGTAACCGACTGAAGTATGTTGATGGGGGGTTTCAATTGTTATCAGTAAATGTAACCGACTGAAGTATGTTGATGGGTGTTTTCAATCGTTATCAGTATAATGTAACCGACTGAAGTATATTGATGGGGGTTTTCAATCGTTATCAGTATAATGTAAGCGACTGAAATATGTTGCTGGGGTTTCCAATTGTTATCAGTATAATGTAACCGACTGAAGTATGTTGCTTGGTGTTTTCAAATGTTATGAGTATAATGTAACCGACTGAAGTATGTTGATGGGGTTTTCAATCGTTATCAGTATATAATGTAACCGACTGAAGTATGTTGCTTGGTGTTTTCAAATGTTATGAGTATAATGTAACCGACTGAAATATGTTGATGGGGGTTTTCAATCGTTATCAGTATATAATGTAACCGACTGAAGTATGTTAATGGGGATTTTCAATCGTTATCAGTATAATGTAACCGACTGAAGTATGTTGATGGGGATTTTCAATCGTTATCAGTATAATGTAACCGACTGAAGTATGTTGATTGGGGTTTTTAACTGTTACCAGTATAATGTAACCGACTGAAGTATGTTGCTTGGTGTTTTCAAATGTTATGAGTATAATGTAACCGACTGAAATATGTTGATGGGGGTTTTCAATCGTTATCAGTATATAATGTAACCGACTGAAGTATGTTGATGGGTGTATTCAATCGTTATCAGTATATAATGTAACCGACGGAAGTATGTTGCTTGGTGTTTTCAAATGTTATGAGTATAATGTAACCGACTGAAGTATGTTGATGGAGATTTTCAATCGTTATCAGTATAATGTAACCGACTGAAGTATGTTGATGGGTGTATTCAATTGTCATCTGTATAATGTAACCGACTGAAGTATGTTGATTGGGGTTTTCAATCGTTATGAGTATAATGTAACCGACTGAAGTATGTTGATGGAGATTTTCAATCGTTATCAGTATAATGTAACCGACTGAAGTATGTTGATGGGTGTATTCAATTGTCATCTGTATAATGTAACCGACTGAAGTATGTTGATGGGTGTTTTCAATCGTTATCTGTAAATGGAACCGACTGAAGTATGTTGATGGAGATTTTCAATCGTTATCTGTAAATGTAACCGACTGAAGTATGTTGATGGGTGTTTTCAATCGTTATCTGTAAATGTAACCGACTGAAGTATGTTGATTGGGGTTTTCAATCGTTATCTGTAAATGGAACCGACTAAAGTATGTTGATGGGTGTATTCAATTGTCATCTGTATAATGTAACCGACTGAAGTATGTTGATGGGGGTTTTCAATCGTTATCTGTAAATGGAACCGACTGAAGTATGTTGATGGAGATTTTCAATCATTATCTGTAAATGTAACCGACTGAAGTATGTTGATGGGTGTTTTCAATCGTTATCTGTAAATGTAACCGACTGAAGTATGTTGATGGGTGTATTCAATTGTCATCTGTATAATGTAACCGACTGAAGTATGTTGATGGGGGTTTTCAATCGTTATCTGTAAATGGAACCGACTGAAGTATGTTGATGGGTGTATTCAATTGTCATCTGTATAATGTAACCGACTGAAGTATGTTGATGGGTGTTTTCAATCGTTATGAGTATAATGTAACCGACTGAAGTATGTTGATGGAGATTTTCAATCGTTATCAGTATAATGTAACCGACTGAAGTATGTTGATTGGGGTTTTTAACTGTTACCAGTATAATGTAACCGACTGAAGTATGTTGCTTGGTGTTTTCAAATGTTATGAGTATAATGTAACCGACAGAAATATGTTGATGGGGGTTTTCAATCGTTATCAGTATATAATGTAACCGACTGAAGTATGTTAATGGGGATTTTCAATCGTTATCTGTAAATGGAACCGACTGAAGTATGTTGATGGAGATTTTCAATCGTTATCTGTAAATGTAACCGACTGAAGTATGTTGATGGGTGTTTTCAATCGTTATCAGTGTAATGTAACCGACTGAAGTATGTTGATGGGGGTTTTCAATCGTTATCTGTAAATGTAACCGACTGAAGTATGTTGATGGGTGTATTCAATTGTCATCTGTATAATGTAACCGACTGAAGTATGTTGGTGGAGGTTTTCAATCGTTATCAGTATAATGTAACCGACTGAAGTATGTTGGTGGGGGTTTTCAATCGTTATTAGTATAATGTAACCGACTGAAGTATGTTGGTGGGGGTTTTCAATCGTTATTAGTATAATGTAACCGACTGAAGTATGTTGATGTGTGTTTTCAATCGTTATCAGTGTAATGTAACCGACTGAAGTATGTTGATGGGGTTTTCAATCGTTATTAGTATAATGTAACCGACTGAAGTATATTGATGGGGGTTTTTAATCGTTATCAGTAAATAATGTAACCGACTGAAGTATGTTGATGGGGGTTTTCAATCGTTATTAGTATAATGTAACCGACTGAAGTATGTTGGTGGGGGTTTTCAATCGTTATCAGTGTAATGTAACCGACTGAAGTAAGTTGATGGGGGTTTTCAATCGTTATTAGTATAATGTAACTGACTGAAGTATGTTGCTGGGGTTTTCAATTGTTATCAGTATAATGTAACCGACTGAAGTATGTTGCTTGGTGTTTTCAAATGTTATGAGTATAATGTAACCGACTGAAGTATGTTGATGGGGATTTTCAATCGTTATCAGTATAATTTAACCGACTGAAGTATGTTGATGGGGATTTTCAATCGTTATCAGTATAATGTAACCGACTGAAGTATGTTGATGGGGATTTTCAATCGTTATCAGTATAATGTAACCGACTGAAGTATGTTGATTGGGTGTATTCAATTGTCATCTGTATAATGTAACCGACTGAAGTACGTTGATGGGGGTTTTCAATCGTTATCTGTAAATGGAACCGACTGAAGTATGTTGATGGGTGTATTCAATTGTCATCTGTATAATGTAACCGACTGAAGTATGTTGATGGGGTTTTCAATCGTTATGAGTATAATGTAACCGACTGAAGTATGTTGATGGAGATTTTCAATCGTTATCAGTATAATGTAACCGACTGAAGTATGTTGATGGGTGTATTCAATTGTCATCTGTATAATGTAACCGACTGAAGTATGTTGATTGGGGTTTTCAACTGTTACCAGTATAATGTAACCGACTGAAGTATGTTGATGGGGGTTTTCAATCGTTATCTGTAAATGTAACCGACTGAAGTATGTTGATGGGTGTATTCAATTGTCATCTGTATAATGTAACCGACTGAAGTATGTTGGTGGGGTTTTCAATCGTTATGAGTATAATGTAACCGACTGAAGTATGTTGATGGGTGTTTTCAATCGTTATCAGTAAAATGTAACCGACTGAAGTATGTTGATGGGTGTATTCAATTGTCATCTGTATAATGTAACCGACTGAAGTATGTTGATGGGGGTTTTCAATCGTTATGAGTATAATGTAACCGACTGAAGTATGTTGATGGGTGTTTTCAATCATTATCAGTGTAATGTAGCCGACTGAAGTATGTTGATGGGTGTTTTCAATCGTTATCAGTGTAATGTAACCGACTGAAGTATGTTGATGGGGGTTTTCAATCGTTATTAGTATAATGTAACAGACTGAAGTATGTTGATGGGGGTTTTCAATCGTTTTCAGTATGATGTGACCGACTGAAGTATGTTGATGGGTGTTTTTAATCGTTATCAGTAAATGTAACCGACTGAAGTATGTTGATGGGTGTTTTCAATCGTTATCAGTATAATGTAACCGACTGAAGTATATTGATGGGGGTTTTCAATCGTTATCAGTATAATGTAAGCGACTGAAGTATGTTGCTGGGGTTTTCAATTGTTTTCAGTATAATGTAACCGACTGAAGTATGTTGCTTGGTGTTTTCAAATGTTATGAGTATAATGTAACCGACTGAAGTATGTTGATGGGGGTTTTCAATCGTTATCAGCATATAATGTAACCGACTGAAGTATGTTGCTTGGTGTTTTCAAATGTTTTGAGTATAATGTAACCGACTGAAATATGTTGATGGGGGTTTTCAATCGTTATCAGTATGAAATGTAACCGACTGAAGTATGTTGATGGGTGTTTTCAATCGTTATCAGTATATAATGTAACCGATTGAAGTATGTTGATGGGGGTTTTCAATCGTTATCAGTATAATGTAACCGTCTGAAGTCTGTTGATGGGTGTTTTCAATTGTTATCAGTATAATGTAACCGACTGAAATATGTTGCTGGGGGTTTTCAATCGTTATCAGTATATATTGTAACCGACTGAAGTAGGTTGATGGAGGTTTTCAATCGTTATCAGTATATTTTGTAACCGACTGAAGTATGTTGATGGGTGTTTTCAATTGTCATCTGTATAATGTAACCGACTGAAGTATGTTGGTGGGGGTTTTCAATCGTTATCAGGATAATGCAACCGACTGAAGTATGTTGATGAGGGTTTTCAATCGTTATCAGTATATAATGTAACCGACTGAAGTATGTTGATGGGGGTTTCAATCGTTATCAGTATATAATGTAACCGACTGAAGTATGTTGATGGGGGTTTTCAATTGTTATCAGTATAATGTAACCGTCTGAAGTCTGTTGATGGGTGTTTTCAATTGTTATCAGTATAATGTAACCGACTCAAGTATGTTGCTGGGTGTTTTCAATCGTTATCAGTATATAATGTAACCGACTGAAGTATGTTGATGGGGGTTTTCAATTGTTATCAGTAAATGTAACCGACTGAAGTATGTTGATGGGGGTTTTCAATCGTTATCAGTGTAATGTAACCGACTGAAGTATGTTGATGGGGGTTTTCAATCGTTATTAGTATAATGTAACCGACTGAAGTATGTTGATGGGTGTTTTCAATCGTTATCAGTATAATGTAACCGACTGAAGTATATTGATGGGGGTTTTCAATTGTTATCAGTATAATGTAAGCGACTGAAGTATGTTGCTGGGGTTTTCAATTGTTATCAGTATAATGTAACCGACTGAAGTATGTTGCTTGGTGTTTTCAAATGTAATGAGTATAATATAACCGACTAAAGTATGTTGATGGGGGTTTTCAGTCGTTATCAGTATATAATGTAACCGACTGAAGTATGTTGCTTGGTGTTTTCAAATGTTATGAGTATAATGTAATCGACTAAAGTATGTTGATGGGGGTTTTCAGTCGTTATCAGTATATAATGTAACCGACTGAAGTATGTTGCTTGGTGTTTTCAAATGTTATGAGTATAATGTAACCGACTGAAATATGTTGATGGGGGTTTTCAATCGTTATCAGTATAAAATGTAACCGACTGAAGTATGTTGATTGGGGTTTTTAACTGTTACCAGTATAATGTAACCGACTGAAGTATGTTGATGGATGTTTTCAATTGTTATCAGTATAATGTAACCGACTGAAGTATGTTGATGGGGGTTTTCAATCGTTATCTGTAAATGTAACCGACTGAAGTATGTTGATGGGGGTTTTCAATCGTTATGAGGATAATGCAACCGACTGAAGTATGTTGATGAGGGTTTTCAATCGTTATCAGTATATTTTGTAACCGACTGAAGTAGGTTGATGGGGGTTTTCAATCGTTATCAGGATAATGCAACCGACTGAAGTATGTTGATGAGGGTTTTCAATCGTTATCAGTATATAATATAACCGACTGAAGTATGTTGATGGGGGTTTCAATCGTTATCAGTATATAATGTAACCGACTGAAGTATGTTGATGGGGGTTTTCAATTGTTATCAGTATAATGTAACCGCCTGAAGTCTGTTGATGGGTGTTTTCAATTGTTATCAGTATAATGTAACCGACTCAAGTATGTTGCTGGGTGTTTTCAATCGTTATCAGTATATAATGTAACCGACTGAAGTATGTTGATGGGGGTTTTCAATTGTTATCAGTAAATGTAACCGACTGAAGTATGTTGATGGGGGTTTTCAATCGTTATCAGTAAATGTAACCGACTGAAGTATGTTGATGGGTGTTTTCAATCGTTATCAGTATAATGTAACCGACTGAAGTATATTGATGGGGGTTTTCAATTGTTATCAGTATAATGTAAGCGACTGAAGTATGTTGCTTGGTGTTTTCAAATGTAATGAGTATAATATAACCGACTAAAGTATGTTGATGGGGGTTTTCAGTCGTTATCAGTATATAATGTAACCGACTGAAGTATGTTGCTTGGTGTTTTCAAATGTTATGAGTATAATGTAACCGACTGAAATATGTTGATGGGGGTTTTCAATCGTTATCAGTATAAAATGTAACCGACTGAAGTATGTTGATGTGGATTTTCAATCGTTATCAGTATAATGTAACCGACTGAAGTATGTTGGTGGGGATTTTCAATCGTTATGAGTATAATGTAACCGACTGAAGTATGTTGATTGGGGTTTTTAACTGTTACCAGTATAATGTAACCGACTGAAGTATGTTGATGGATGTTTTCAATTGTTATCAGTATAATGTAACCGACTGAAGTATGTTGATGGGGGTTTTCAATCGTTATCTGTAAATGTAACCGACTGAAGTATGTTGATGGGTGTATTCAATTGTCATTTGTATAATGTAACCGACTGAAGTATGTTGGTGGGGGTTTTCAATCGTTATGAGTATAATGTAACCGACTGAAGTATGGTGATGGGTGTTTTCAATCGTTATCAGTGTAATGTAACCGACTGAAGTATGTTGATGGGGGTTTTCAATCGTTATCAGTGTAATGTAACCGACTGAAGTATGTTGATGGGGGTTTTCAATCGTTATCAGTATATAATGTAACCGATTGAAGTATGTTGATGGGGGTTTTCAATCGTTATCAGTATAATGTAACCGACTGAAGTATGTTGATGGGGATTTTCAATCGTTATGAGTATAATGTAACCGACTGAAATATGTTGATTGGGGTTTTTAACTGTTACCAGTATAATGTAACCGACTGAAGTATGTTGATGGATGTTTTCAATTGTTATCAGTATAATGTAACCGACTGAAGTATGTTGATGGGGGTTTTCAATCGTTATCTGTAAATGTAACCGACTGAAGTATGTTGATGGGTGTATTCAATTGTCATTTGTATAATGTAACCGACTGAAGTATGTTGGTGGGGGTTTTCAATCGTTATGAGTATAATGTAACCGACTGAAGTATGGTGATGGGTGTTTTCAATCGTTATCAGTGTAATGTAACCGACTGAAGTATGTTGATGGGGGTTTTCAATCGTTATCAGTGTAATGTAACCGACTGAAGTATGTTGATGGGGGTTTTCAATCGTTATCAGTATATAATGTAACCGATTGAAGTATGTTGATGGGGGTTTTCAATCGTTATCAGTATAATGTAACCGTCTGAAGTCTGTTGATGGGTGTTTTCAATTGTTATCAGTATAATGTAACCGACTGAAATAAGTTGCTGGGGGTTTTCAATCGTTATCAGTATATATTGTAACCGACTGAAGTAGGTTGATGGAGGTTTTCAATCGTTATCAGTATATATTGTAACCGACTAAAGTATGTTGATGGGTGTTTTCAATTGTCATCTGTATAATGTAACCGACTGAAGTATGTTGGTGGGGGTTTTCAATCGTTATCAGGATAATGCAACCGACTGAAGTATGTTAATGAGGGTTTTCAATCGTTATCAGTATATAATGTAACCGACTGAAGTATGTTGATGGGGGTTTTCAATCGTTATCAGTATATAATGTAACCGACTGAAGTATGTTGATGGGGGTTTTCAATTGTTATCAGTATAATGTAACCGTCTGAAGTCTGTTGATGGGTGTTTTCAATCGTTATCAGTATAATGTAACCGACTCAAGTATGTTGCTGGGTGTTTTCAATCGTTATCAGTATATAATGTAACCGACTGAAGTATGTTGATGGGGGTTTTCAATTGTTATCAGTAAATGTAACCGACTGAAGTATGTTGATGGGGGTTTTCAATCGTTATCAGTAAATGTAACCGACTGAAGTATGTTGATGGGTGTTTTCAATCGTTATCAGTATAATGTAACCGACTGAAGTATATTGATGGGGGTTTTCAATTGTTATCAGTATAATGTAAGCGACTGAAGTATGTTGCTGGGGTTTTCAATTGTTATCAGTATAATGTAACCGACTGAAGTATGTTGCTTGGTGTTTTCAAATGTAATGAGTATAATGTAACCGACTGAAGTATGTTGATGGGGGTTTTCAGTCGTTATCAGTATATAATGTAACCGACTGAAGTATGTTGCTGGGTGTTTTCAAATGTTATGAGTATAATGTAACCGACTGAAATATGTTGATGGGGGTTTTCAATCGTTATCAGTATAAAATGTAACCGACTGAAGTATGTTGATGGGGATTTTCAATCGTTATCAGTATAATGTAACCGACTGAAGTATGTTGATGGGGATTTTCAATCGTTATGAGTATATTGTAACCGACTGAAGTATGTTGATTGTGGTTTTTAACTGTTACCAGTATAATGTAACCGACTGAAGTATGTTGATGGATGTTTTCAATTGTTATCAGTATAATGTAACCGACTGAAGTATGTTGCTGGGTGTATTCAATTGTCATTTGTATAATGTAACCGACTGAAGTATGTTGGTGGGGGTTTTCAATCGTTATGAGTATAATGTAACCGACTGAAGTATGGAGATGGGTGTTCTCAATCGTTATCAGTGAAATGTAACCGACTGAAGTATGTTGATGGGTGTTCTCAATCGTTATCAGTGAAATGTAACCGACTGAAGTATGTTGGTGGGGGTTTTCAATCGTTATCAGTATAATGTAACCGACTGAAGTATGGTGATGGGTGTTTACAATCATTATCAGTGTAATGTAACCGACTGAAGTATGTTGATGTGTGTTTTCAATCGTTATCAGTGTAATGTAACCGACTGAAGTATGTTGATGGGTGTTTTCAATTGTTATCAGTATAATGTAACCGACTGAAGTATATTGATGGGGGTTTTCAATCGTTATCAGTATAATGTAAGCGACTGAAGTATGTTGCTGGGGTTTTCAATTGTTTTCAGTATAATGTAACCGACTGAAGTATGTTGCTTGGTGTTTTCAAATGTTATGAGTATAATGTAACCGACTGAAGTATGTTGATGGGGGTTTTCAATCGTTATCAGCATATAATGTAACCGACTGAAGTATGTTGCTTGGTGTTTTCAAATGTTATGAGTATAATGTAACCGACTGAAATATGTTGATGGGGGTTTTCAATCGTTATCAGTATGAAATGTAACCGACTGAAGTATGTTGATGGGTGTTTTCAATCGTTATCAGTATATAATGTAACCGACTGAAGTATGTTGATGGGGGTTTTCAATCGTTATCAGTATAATGTAACCGTCTGAAGTCTGTTGATGGGTGTTTTCAATTGTTATCAGTATAATGTAACCGACTGAAATATGTTGCTGGGGGTTTTCAATCGTTATCAGTATATATTGTAACCGACTGAAGTAGGTTGATGGAGGTTTTCAATCGTTATCAGTATATTTTGTAACCGACTGAAGTATGTTGATGGGTGTTTTCAATTGTCATCTGTATAATGTAACCGACTGAAGTATGTTGGTGGGGGTTTTCAATCGTTATCAGGATAATGCAACCGACTGAAGTATGTTGATGAGGGTTTTCAATCGTTATCAGTATATAATGTAACCGACTGAAGTATGTTGATGGGGGTTTCAATCGTTATCAGTATATAATGTAACCGACTGAAGGCTGTTGATGGGGGTTTTCAATTGTTATCAGTATAATGTAACCGTCTGAAGTCTGTTGATGGGTGTTTTCAATTGTTATCAGTATAATGTAACCGACTCAAGTATGTTGCTGGGTGTTTTCAATCGTTATCAGTATATAATGTAACCGACTGAAGTATGTTGATGGGGGTTTTCAATTGTTATCAGTAAATGTAACCGACTGAAGTATGTTGATGGGGGTTTTCAATCGTTATCAGTGTAATGTAACCGACTGAAGTATGTTGATGGGGGTTTTCAATCGTTATTAGTATAATGTAACCGACTGAAGTATGTTGATGGGTGTTTTCAATCGTTATCAGTATAATGTAACCGACTGAAGTATATTGATGGGGGTTTTCAATTGTTATCAGTATAATGTAAGCGACTGAAGTATGTTGCTGGGGTTTTCAATTGTTATCAGTATAATGTAACCGACTGAAGTATGTTGCTTGGTGTTTTCAAATGTAATGAGTATAATATAACCGACTAAAGTATGTTGATGGGGGTTTTCAGTCGTTATCAGTATATAATGTAACCGACTGAAGTATGTTGCTTGGTGTTTTCAAATGTTATGAGTATAATGTAATCGACTAAAGTATGTTGATGGGGGTTTTCAGTCGTTATCAGTATATAATGTAACCGACTGAAGTATGTTGCTTGGTATTTTCAAATGTTATGAGTATAATGTAACCGACTGAAATATGTTGATGGGGGTTTTCAATCGTTATCAGTATAAAATGTAACCGACTGAAGTATGTTGATTGGGGTTTTTAACTGTTACCAGTATAATGTAACCGACTGAAGTATGTTGATGGATGTTTTCAATTGTTATCAGTATAATGTAACCGACTGAAGTATGTTGATGGGGGTTTTCAATCGTTATCTGTAAATGTAACCGACTGAAGTATGTTGATGGGGGTTTTCAATCGTTATGAGGATAATGCAACCGACTGAAGTATGTTGATGAGGGTTTTCAATCGTTATCAGTATATTTTGTAACCGACTGAAGTAGGTTGATGGGGGTTTTCAATCGTTATCAGGATAATGCAACCGACTGAAGTATGTTGATGAGGGTTTTCAATCGTTATCAGTATATAATATAACCGACTGAAGTATGTTGATGGAGATTTTCAATCGTTATCAGTATAATGTAACCGACTGAAGTATGTTGATGGGGGTTTTCAATTGTTATCAGTATAATGTAACCGCCTGAAGTCTGTTGATGGGTGTTTTCAATTGTTATCAGTATAATGTAACCGACTCAAGTATGTTGCTGGGTGTTTTCAATCGTTATCAGTATATAATGTAACCGACTGAAGTATGTTGATGGGGGTTTTCAATTGTTATCAGTAAATGTAACCGACTGAAGTATGTTGATGGGGGTTTTCAATCGTTATCAGTAAATGTAACCGACTGAAGTATGTTGATGGGTGTTTTCAATCGTTATCAGTATAATGTAACCGACTGAAGTATATTGATGGGGGTTTTCAATTGTTATCAGTATAATGTAAGCGACTGAAGTATGTTGCTGGGGTTTTCAATTGTTATCAGTATAATGTAACCGACTGAAGTATGTTGCTTGGTGTTTTCAAATGTAATGAGTATAATATAACCGACTAAAGTATGTTGATGGGGGTTTTCAGTCGTTATCAGTATATAATGTAACCGACTGAAGTATGTTGCTTGGTGTTTTCAAATGTTATGAGTATAATGTAACCGACTGAAATATGTTGATGGGGGTTTTCAATCGTTATCAGTATAAAATGTAACCGACTGAAGTATGTTGATGTGGATTTTCAATCGTTATCAGTATAATGTAACCGACTGAAGTATGTTGGTGGGGATTTTCAATCGTTATGAGTATAATGTAACCGACTGAAGTATGTTGATTGGGGTTTTTAACTGTTACCAGTATAATGTAACCGACTGAAGTATGTTGATGGATGTTTTCAATTGTTATCAGTATAATGTAACCGACTGAAGTATGTTGATGGGGGTTTTCAATCGTTATCTGTAAATGTAACCGACTGAAGTATGTTGATGGGTGTATTCAATTGTCATTTGTATAATGTAACCGACTGAAGTATGTTGGTGGGGGTTTTCAATCGTTATGAGTATAATGTAACCGACTGAAGTATGGTGATGGGTGTTTTCAATCGTTATCAGTGTAATGTAACCGACTGAAGTATGTTGATGGGGGTTTTCAATCGTTATCAGTGTAATGTAACCGACTGAAGTATGTTGATGGGGGTTTTCAATCGTTATCAGTATATAATGTAACCGATTGAAGTATGTTGATGGGGGTTTTCAATCGTTATCAGTATAATGTAACCGACTGAAGTATGTTGATGGGGATTTTCAATCGTTATGAGTATAATGTAACCGACTGAAGTATGTTGATTGGGGTTTTTAACTGTTACCAGTATAATGTAACCGACTGAAGTATGTTGATGTGTGTTTTCAATCGTTATCAGTGTAATGTAACCGACTGAAGTATGTTGATGGGTGTTTTCAATTGTTATCAGTATAATGTAACCGACTGAAGTATATTGATGGGGGTTTTCAATCGTTATCAGTATAATGTAAGCGACTGAAGTATGTTGCTGGGGTTTTCAATTGTTTTCAGTATAATGTAACCGACTGAAGTATGTTGCTTGGTGTTTTCAAATGTTATGAGTATAATGTAACCGACTGAAGTATGTTGATGGGGGTTTTCAATCGTTATCAGCATATAATGTAACCGACTGAAGTATGTTGCTTGGTGTTTTCAAATGTTATGAGTATAATGTAACCGACTGAAATATGTTGATGGGGGTTTTCAATCGTTATCAGTATGAAATGTAACCGACTGAAGTATGTTGATGGGTGTTTTCAATCGTTATCAGTATATAATGTAACCGACTGAAGTATGTTGATGGGGGTTTTCAATCGTTATCAGTATAATGTAACCGTCTGAAGTCTGTTGATGGGTGTTTTCAATTGTTATCAGTATAATGTAACCGACTGAAATATGTTGCTGGGGGTTTTCAATCGTTATCAGTATATATTGTAACCGACTGAAGTAGGTTGATGGAGGTTTTCAATCGTTATCAGTATATTTTGTAACCGACTGAAGTATGTTGATGGGTGTTTTCAATTGTCATCTGTATAATGTAACCGACTGAAGTATGTTGGTGGGGGTTTTCAATCGTTATCAGGATAATGCAACCGACTGAAGTATGTTGATGAGGGTTTTCAATCGTTATCAGTATATAATGTAACCGACTGAAGTATGTTGATGGGGGTTTCAATCGTTATCAGTATATAATGTAACCGACTGAAGGCTGTTGATGGGGGTTTTCAATTGTTATCAGTATAATGTAACCGTCTGAAGTCTGTTGATGGGTGTTTTCAATTGTTATCAGTATAATGTAACCGACTCAAGTATGTTGCTGGGTGTTTTCAATCGTTATCAGTATATAATGTAACCGACTGAAGTATGTTGATGGGGGTTTTCAATTGTTATCAGTAAATGTAACCGACTGAAGTATGTTGATGGGGGTTTTCAATCGTTATCAGTGTAATGTAACCGACTGAAGTATGTTGATGGGGGTTTTCAATCGTTATTAGTATAATGTAACCGACTGAAGTATGTTGATGGGTGTTTTCAATCGTTATCAGTATAATGTAACCGACTGAAGTATATTGATGGGGGTTTTCAATTGTTATCAGTATAATGTAAGCGACTGAAGTATGTTGCTGGGGTTTTCAATTGTTATCAGTATAATGTAACCGACTGAAGTATGTTGCTTGGTGTTTTCAAATGTAATGAGTATAATATAACCGACTAAAGTATGTTGATGGGGGTTTTCAGTCGTTATCAGTATATAATGTAACCGACTGAAGTATGTTGCTTGGTGTTTTCAAATGTTATGAGTATAATGTAATCGACTAAAGTATGTTGATGGGGGTTTTCAGTCGTTATCAGTATATAATGTAACCGACTGAAGTATGTTGCTTGGTATTTTCAAATGTTATGAGTATAATGTAACCGACTGAAATATGTTGATGGGGGTTTTCAATCGTTATCAGTATAAAATGTAACCGACTGAAGTATGTTGATTGGGGTTTTTAACTGTTACCAGTATAATGTAACCGACTGAAGTATGTTGATGGATGTTTTCAATTGTTATCAGTATAATGTAACCGACTGAAGTATGTTGATGGGGGTTTTCAATCGTTATCTGTAAATGTAACCGACTGAAGTATGTTGATGGGGGTTTTCAATCGTTATGAGGATAATGCAACCGACTGAAGTATGTTGATGAGGGTTTTCAATCGTTATCAGTATATTTTGTAACCGACTGAAGTAGGTTGATGGGGGTTTTCAATCGTTATCAGGATAATGCAACCGACTGAAGTATGTTGATGAGGGTTTTCAATCGTTATCAGTATATAATATAACCGACTGAAGTATGTTGATGGAGATTTTCAATCGTTATCAGTATAATGTAACCGACTGAAGTATGTTGATGGGGGTTTTCAATTGTTATCAGTATAATGTAACCGCCTGAAGTCTGTTGATGGGTGTTTTCAATTGTTATCAGTATAATGTAACCGACTCAAGTATGTTGCTGGGTGTTTTCAATCGTTATCAGTATATAATGTAACCGACTGAAGTATGTTGATGGGGGTTTTCAATTGTTATCAGTAAATGTAACCGACTGAAGTATGTTGATGGGGGTTTTCAATCGTTATCAGTAAATGTAACCGACTGAAGTATGTTGATGGGTGTTTTCAATCGTTATCAGTATAATGTAACCGACTGAAGTATATTGATGGGGGTTTTCAATTGTTATCAGTATAATGTAAGCGACTGAAGTATGTTGCTGGGGTTTTCAATTGTTATCAGTATAATGTAACCGACTGAAGTATGTTGCTTGGTGTTTTCAAATGTAATGAGTATAATATAACCGACTAAAGTATGTTGATGGGGGTTTTCAGTCGTTATCAGTATATAATGTAACCGACTGAAGTATGTTGCTTGGTGTTTTCAAATGTTATGAGTATAATGTAACCGACTGAAATATGTTGATGGGGGTTTTCAATCGTTATCAGTATAAAATGTAACCGACTGAAGTATGTTGATGTGGATTTTCAATCGTTATCAGTATAATGTAACCGACTGAAGTATGTTGGTGGGGATTTTCAATCGTTATGAGTATAATGTAACCGACTGAAGTATGTTGATTGGGGTTTTTAACTGTTACCAGTATAATGTAACCGACTGAAGTATGTTGATGGATGTTTTCAATTGTTATCAGTATAATGTAACCGACTGAAGTATGTTGATGGGGGTTTTCAATCGTTATCTGTAAATGTAACCGACTGAAGTATGTTGATGGGTGTATTCAATTGTCATTTGTATAATGTAACCGACTGAAGTATGTTGGTGGGGGTTTTCAATCGTTATGAGTATAATGTAACCGACTGAAGTATGGTGATGGGTGTTTTCAATCGTTATCAGTGTAATGTAACCGACTGAAGTATGTTGATGGGGGTTTTCAATCGTTATCAGTGTAATGTAACCGACTGAAGTATGTTGATGGGGGTTTTCAATCGTTATCAGTATATAATGTAACCGATTGAAGTATGTTGATGGGGGTTTTCAATCGTTATCAGTATAATGTAACCGACTGAAGTATGTTGATGGGGATTTTCAATCGTTATGAGTATAATGTAACCGACTGAAGTATGTTGATTGGGGTTTTTAACTGTTACCAGTATAATGTAACCGACTGAAGTATGTTGATGGATGTTTTCAATTGTTATCAGTATAATGTAACCGACTGAAGTATGTTGATGGGGGTTTTCAATCGTTATCTGTAAATGTAACCGACTGAAGTATGTTGATGGGTGTATTCAATTGTCATTTGTATAATGTAACCGACTGAAGTATGTTGGTGGGGGTTTTCAATCGTTATGAGTATAATGTAACCGACTGAAGTATGGTGATGGGTGTTTTCAATCGTTATCAGTGTAATGTAACCGACTGAAGTATGTTGATGGGGGTTTTCAATCGTTATCAGTGTAATGTAACCGACTGAAGTATGTTGATGGGGGTTTTCAATCGTTATCAGTATATAATGTAACCGATTGAAGTATGTTGATGGGGGTTTTCAATCGTTATCAGTATAATGTAACCGTCTGAAGTCTGTTGATGGGTGTTTTCAATTGTTATCAGTATAATGTAACCGACTGAAATAAGTTGCTGGGGGTTTTCAATCGTTATCAGTATATATTGTAACCGACTGAAGTAGGTTGATGGAGGTTTTCAATCGTTATCAGTATATATTGTAACCGACTAAAGTATGTTGATGGGTGTTTTCAATTGTCATCTGTATAATGTAACCGACTGAAGTATGTTGGTGGGGGTTTTCAATCGTTATCAGGATAATGCAACCGACTGAAGTATGTTGATGAGGGTTTTCAATCGTTATCAGTATATAATGTAACCGACTGAAGTATGTTGATGGGGGTTTTCAATCGTTATCAGTATATAATGTAACCGACTGAAGTATGTTGATGGGGGTTTTCAATTGTTATCAGTATAATGTAACCGTCTGAAGTCTGTTGATGGGTGTTTTCAATCGTTATCAGTATAATGTAACCGACTCAAGTATGTTGCTGGGTGTTTTCAATCGTTATCAGTATATAATGTAACCGACTGAAGTATGTTGATGGGGGTTTTCAATTGTTATCAGTAAATGTAACCGACTGAAGTATGTTGATGGGGGTTTTCAATCGTTATCAGTAAATGTAACCGACTGAAGTATGTTGATTGGTGTTTTCAATCGTTATCAGTATAATGTAACCGACTGAAGTATATTGATGGGGGTTTTCAATTGTTATCAGTATAATGTAAGCGACTGAAGTATGTTGCTGGGGTTTTCAATTGTTATCAGTATAATGTAACCGACTGAAGTATGTTGCTTGGTGTTTTCAAATGTAATGAGTATAATGTAACCGACTGAAGTATGTTGATGGGGGTTTTCAGTCGTTATCAGTATATAATGTAACCGACTGAAGTATGTTGCTGGGTGTTTTCAAATGTTATGAGTATAATGTAACCGACTGAAATATGTTGATGGGGGTTTTCAATCGTTATCAGTATAAAATGTAACCGACTGAAGTATGTTGATGGGGATTTTCAATCGTTATCAGTATAATGTAACCGACTGAAGTATGTTGATGGGGATTTTCAATCGTTATGAGTATAATGTAACCGACTGAAGTATGTTGATTGGGGTTTTTAACTGTTACCAGTATAATGTAACCGACTGAAGTATGTTGATGGATGTTTTCAATTGTTATCAGTATAATGTAACCGACTGAAGTATGTTGCTGGGTGTATTCAATTGTCATTTGTATAATGTAACCGACTGAAGTATGTTGGTGGGGGTTTTTAATCGTTATGAGTATAATGTAACCGACTGAAGTATGGAGATGGGTGTTTTCAATCGTTATCAGTGAAATGTAACCGACTGAAGTATGTTGATGGGTGTTTTCAATCGTTATCAGTGTAATGTAACCGACTGAAGTATGTTGGTGGGGGTTTTCAATCGTTATCAGTATAATGTAACCGACTGAAGTATGGTGATGGGTGTTTACAATCATTATCAGTGTAATGTAACCGACTGAAGTATGTTGATGTGTGTTTTCAATCGTTATCAGTGTAATGTAACCGACTGAAGTATGTTGATGGGGGTTTTCAATCGTTATTAGTATAATGTAACAGACTGAAGTATGTTGATGGGGGTTTTCAATCGTTTTCAGTATGATGTGACCGACTGAAGTATGTTGATGGGTGTTTTCAATCGTTATCAGTAAATGTAACCGACTGAAGTATGTTGATGGGTGTTTTCAATCGTTATCAGTATAATGTAACCGACTGAAGTATATTGATTGGGGTTTTCAATCGTTATCAGTATAATGTAACCGACTGAAGTATGTTGCTTGGTGTTTTCAAATGTTATGGGTATAATGTAACCGACTGAAGTATGTTGATGGGTGTATTCAATTGTCATTTGTATAATGTAACCGACTCAAGTATGTTGCTGGGTGTTTTCAATCGTTATCAGTATATAATGTAACCGACTGAAGTATGTTGATGGGGGTTTTCAATTGTTATCAGTAAATGTAACCGACTGAAGTATGTTGATGGGGGTTTTCAATCGTTATCAGTATATAATGTAACCGACTGAAGTATGTTGATGGGGGTTTTCAATCGTTATCAGTATAATGTAACCGTCTGAAGTCTGTTGATGGGTGTTTTCAATTGTTATCAGTATAATGTAACCGACTCAAGTATGTTGCTGGGTGTTTTCAATCGTTATCAGTATATAATGTAACCGAATGAAGTATGATGAAGGGGGTTTTCAATTGTTATCAGTATAATGTAACCGACTGAAGTATGTTGATGGGTGTTTTCAATCATTATCAGTGTAATGTAACCGACTCAAGTATGTTGCTGGGTGTTTTCAATCGTTATCAGTATATAATGTAACCGAATGAAGTATGTTGAAGGGGGTTTTCAATTGTTATCAGTATAATGTAACCGACTGAAGTATGTTGATGGGTGTTTTCAATCATTATCAGTGTAATGTAACCGACTGAAGTATGTTGATGGGTGTATTCAATTGTCATTTGTATAATGTAACCGACTGAAGTATGTTGGTGGGGGTTTTCAATCCTTATGAGTATAATGTAACCGACTGAAGTATGTTGATGGGTGTTTTCAATCATTATCAGTGTAATGTAACCGACTGAAGTATGTTGATGGGTGTTTTCAATCGTTATCAGTAAATGTAACCGACTGAAGTATGTTGATGGAGGTTTTCAATCGTTATCAGTATAATGTAACCGACTGAAGTATATTGATGGGGGTTTTCAATCGTTATCAGTATAATGGAAGCGACTGAAGTATGTTGCTGGGGTTTTCAATTGTTATCAGTATAATGTAACCGACTGAAGTATGTTGCTTGGTGTTTTCAAATGTAATGAGTATAATATAACCGACTAAAGTATGTTGATGGGGGTTTTCAGTCGTTATCAGTATATAATGTAACCGACTGAAGTATGTTGCTGGGTGTTTTCAAATGTTATGAGTATAATGTAACCGACTAAAGTATGTTGATGGGGGTTTTCAATCGTTATCAGTATATAATGTAACCGACTGAAGTATGTTGCTTGGTGTTTTCAAATGTTATGAGTATAATGTAACCGACTGAAATATGTTGATGGGGGTTTTCAATCGTTATCAGTATAAAATGTAACCGACTGAAGTATGTTGATGGGGATTTTCAATCGTTATCAGTATAATGTAACAGACTGAAGTATGTTGATGGGGATTTTCAATCGTTATCAGTATAATGTAACCGACTAAAGTATGTTGATTGGGGTTTTTAACTGTTACCAGTATAATGTAACCGACTGAAGTATGTTGATGGATGTTTTCAATTGTTATCAGTATAATGTAACCGACTGAAGTATGTTGATGGGAGTTTTCAATCGTTATCAGTAAATGTAACCGACTGAAGTATGTTGATGGGTGTATTCAATTGTCATTTGTATAATGTAACCTACTGAAGTATGTTGGTGGGGGTTTTCAATTGTTATCAGTATAATGTAACCGACTGAAGTATGGTGATGGGTGTTTTCAATCGTTATCAGTGTAATGTAACCGACTGAAGTATGTTGATGGGTGTTTTCAATCGTTATCAGTGTAATGTAACCGACTGAAGTATGTTGTTGGGGGTTTTCAATCGTTATCAGTATATAATGTAACCGATTGAAGTATGTTGCTGGGGTTTTCAATCGTTATCAGTATAATGTAACCGTCTGAAGTCTGTTGATGGGTGTTTTCAATTGTTATCAGTATAATGTAACCGACTGAAATAAGTTGCTGGGGGTTTTCAATCGTTATCAGTATATATTGTAACCGACTGAAGTAGGTTGATGGAGGTTTTCAATCGTTATCAGTATATTTTGTAACCGACTGAAGTATGTTGATGGGTGTTTTCAATTGTCATCTGTATAATGTAACCGACTGAAGTATGTTGGTGGGGGTTTTCAATCGTTATCAGGATAATGCAACCGACTGAAGTATGTTGATGAGGGTTTTCAATCGTTATCAGTATATAATGTAACCGACTGAAGTATATTGATGGGGGTTTCAATCGTTATCAGTATATAATGTAACCGACTGAAGTATGTTGATGGGTGTTTTCAATTGTCATCTGTATAATGTAACCGACTGAAGTATGTTGGTGGGGGTTTTCAATTGTTATCAGTATAATGTAACCGACTGAAGTATATTGATGGGGGTTTCAATCGTTATCAGTATATAATGTAACCGACTGAAGTATGTTGATGGGTGTTTTCAATTGTCATCTGTATAATGTAACCGACTGAAGTATGTTGGTGGGGGTTTTCAATTGTTATCAGTATAATGTAACCGACTGAAGTATATTGATGGGGGTTTCAATCGTTATCAGTATATAATGTAACCGACTGAAGTATGTTGATGGGGGTTTTCAATTGTTATCAGTATAATGTAACCGTCTGAAGTCTGTTGATGGGTGTTTTCAATTGTTATCAGTATAATGTAACCGACTCAAGTATGTTGCTGGGTGTTTTCAATCGTTATCAGTATATAATGTAACCGACTGAAGTATGTTGATGGGGGTTTTCAATTGTTATCAGTAAATGTAACCGACTGAAGTATGTTGATGGGGGTTTTCAATCGTTATCAGTAAATGTAACCGACTGAAGTATGTTGATGGGTGTTTTCAATCGTTATCAGTATAATGTAACCGACTGAAGTATATTGATGGGGGTTTTCAATTGGTATCAGTATAATGTAAGCGACTGAAGTATAGTGATGGGTGTTTACAATCATTATCAGTGTAATGTAACCGACTGAAGTATGTTGATGGGTGTTTTCAATCGTTATCAGTGTAATGTAACCGACTGAAGTATGTTGATGGGGGTTTTCAATCGTTATTAGTATAATGTAACAAACTGAAGTATGTTGATGGGGGTTTTTAATCGTTTTCAGTATGATGTGACTGACTGAAGTATGTTGATGGGTGTTTTCAATCGTTATCAGTAAATGTAACCGACTGAAGTATGTTGATGGGTGTTTTCAATCGTTATCAGTGTAATGTAACCGACTGAAGTATGTTGGTGGGGGTTTTCAATCGTTATGAGTATAATGTAACCGACTGAAGTATGGTGATGGGTGTTTACAATCATTATCAGTGTAATGTAACCGACTGAAGTATATTGATGGGGGTTTTCAATTGTTATCAGTATAATGTAAGCGACTGAAGTATGTTGCTGGGGTTTTCAATTGTTATCAGTATAATGTAACCGACTGAAGTATGTTGCTTGGTGTTTTCAAATGTAATGAGTATAATATAACCGACTAAAGTATGTTGATGGGGGTTTTCAGTCGTTATCAGTATATAATGTAACCGACTGAAGTATGTTGCTTGGTGTTTTCAAATGTTATGAGTATAATGTAACCGACTGAAATATGTTGATGGGGGTTTTCAATCGTTATCAGTATAAAATGTAACCGACTGAAGTATGTTGATGGGGATTTTCAATCGTTATCAGTATAATGTAACCGACTGAAGTATGTTGGTGGGGATTTTCAATCGTTATGAGTATAATGTAACCGACTGAAGTATGTTGATTGGGGTTTTTAACTGTTACCAGTATAATGTAACCGACTGAAGTATGTTGATGGATGTTTTCAATTGTTATCAGTATAATGTAACCGACTGAAGTATGTTGATGGGGTTTTCAATCGTTATCTGTAAATGTAACCGACTGAAGTATGTTGATGGGTGTATTCAATTGTCATTTGTATAATGTAACCGACTGAAGTATGTTGGTGGGGGTTTTCAATCGTTATGAGTATAATGTAACCGACTGAAGTATGGTGATGGGTGTTTTCAATCGTTATCAGTGTAATGTAACCGACTGAAGTATGTTGATGGGGGTTTTCAATCGTTATCAGTGTAATGTAACCGACTGAAGTATGTTGATGGGGGTTTTCAATCGTTATCAGTATATAATGTAACCGATTGAAGTATGTTGATGGGGGTTTTCAATCGTTATCAGTATAATGTAACCGTCTGAAGTCTGTTGATGGGTGTTTTCAATTGTTATCAGTATAATGTAACCGACTGAAATAAGTTGCTGGGGGTTTTCAATCGTTATCAGTATATATTGTAACCGACTGAAGTAGGTTGATGGAGGTTTTCAATCGTTATCAGTATATATTGTAACCGACTGAAGTATGTTGATGGGTGTTTTCAATTGTCATCTGTATAATGTAACCGACTGAAGTATGTTGGTGGGGGTTTTCAATCGTTATCAGGATAATGCAACCGACTGAAGTATGTTGATGAGGGTTTTCAATCGTTATCAGTATATAATGTAACCGACTGAAGTATGTTGATGGGGGTTTTCAATCGTTATCAGTATATAATGTAACCGACTGAAGTATGTTGATTGGGGTTTTTAACTGTTACCAGTATAATGCAACCGACTGAAGTATGTTGATGGATGTTTTCAATTGTTATCAGTATAATGTAACCGACTGAAGTATGTTGCTGGGGGTTTTCAATCGTTATCTGTAAATGTAACCGACTGAAGTATGTTGATGGGTGTATTCAATTGTCATTTGTATAATGTAACCGACTGAAGTATGTTGGTGGGGGTTTTCAATCGTTATGAGTATAATGTAACCGACTGAAGTATGGTGATGGGTGTTTTCAATCGTTATCAGTGAAATGTAACCGACTGAAGTATGTTGATGGGTGTTTTCAATCGTTATCAGTGTAATGTAACCGACTGAAGTATGTTGGTGGGGGTTTTCAATCGTTATGAGTATAATGTAATCGACTGAAGTATGGTGATGGGTGTTTACAATCATTATCAGTGTAATGTAACCGACTGAAGTATGTTGATGGGTGTCTTCAATCGTTATCAGTGTAATGTAACCGACTGAAGTATGTTGATGGGGGTTTTCAATCGTTATTAGTATAATGTAACAGACTGAAGTATGTTGATGGGGGTTTTCAATCGTTTTCAGTATGATGTGACCGACTGAAGTATGTTGATGGGTGTTTTCAATCGTTATCAGTAAATGTAACCGACTGAAGTATGTTGATGGGTGTTTTCAATCGTTATCAGTATAATGTAACCGACTGAAGTATATTGATTGGGGTTTTCAATCGTTATCAGTATAATGTAACCGACTGAAGTATGTTGCTTGGTGTTTTCAAATGTTATGGGTATAATGTAACCGACTGAAGTATGTTGATGGGGGTTTTCAATCGTTATCAGTATATAATGTAACCGACTGAAGTATGTTGATGGGGGTTTTCAATCGTTATCAGTATAATGTAACCGTCTGAAGTCTGTTGATGGGTGTTTTTAATTGTTATCAGTATAATGTAACCGACTCAAGTATGTTGCTGGGTGTTTTCAATCGTTATCAGTATATAATGTAACCGAATGAAGTATGATGAAGGGGGTTTTCAATTGTTATCAGTATAATGTAACCGACTGAAGTATGTTGATGGGTGTTTTCAATCATTATCAGTGTAATGTAACCGACTCAAGTATGTTGCTGGGTGTTTTCAATCGTTATCAGTATATAATGTAACCGAATGAAGTATGTTGAAGGGGGTTTTCAATTGTTATCAGTATAATGTAACCGACTGAAGTATGGTGATGGGTGTTTTCAATCGTTATCAGTGAAATGTAACCGACTGAAGTATGTTGATGGGTGTTTTCAATCGTTATCAGTGTAATGTAACCGACTGAAGTATGTTGATGGGTGTTTTCAATCGTTATCAGTGTAATGTAACCGACTGAAGTATGTTGATGGGGGTTTTCAATCGTTATTAGTATAATGTAACAGACTGAAGTATGTTGATGGGGGTTTTCAATCGTTTTCAGTATGATGTGACCGACTGAAGTATGTTGATGGGTGTTTTCAATCGTTATCAGTAAATGTAACCGACTGAAGTATGTTGATGGGTGTTTTCAATCGTTATCAGTATAATGTAACCGACTGAAGTATGGTGATGGGTGTTTTCAATCGTTATCAGTGTAATGTAACCGACTGAAGTATGTTGGTGGGGGTTTTCAATCGTTATGAGTATAATGTAATCGACTGAAGTATGGTGATGGGTGTTTACAATCATTATCAGTGTAATGTAACCGACTGAAGTATGTTGATGGGTGTTTTCAATCGTTATCAGTGTAATGTAACCGACTGAAGTATGTTGATGGGGGTTTTCAATCGTTATTAGTATAATGTAACAGACTGAAGTATGTTGATGGGGGTTTTCAATCGTTTTCAGTATGATGTGACCGACTGAAGTATGTTGATGGGTGTTTTCAATCGTTATCAGTAAATGTAACCGACTGAAGTATGTTGATGGGTGTTTTCAATCGTTATCAGTATAATGTAACCGACTGAAGTATATTGATTGGGGTTTTCAATCGTTATCAGTATAATGTAACCGACTGAAGTATGTTGCTTGGTGTTTTCAAATGTTATGGGTATAATGTAATCGACTGAAGTATGTTGATGGGGGTTTTCAATCGTTATCAGTATATAATGTAACCGACTGAAGTATGTTGCTTGGTGTTTTCAATTGTTATCAGTATAATGTAACCGACTCAAGTATGTTGCTGGGTGTTTTCAATCGTTATCAGTATATAATGTAACCGACTGAAGTATGTTGATGGGGGTTTTCAATCGTTATCAGTATAATGTAACCGTCTGAAGTCTGTTGATGGGTGTTTTCAATTGTTATCAGTATAATGTAACCGACTCAAGTATGTTGCTGGGTGTTTTCAATCGTTATCAGTATATAATGTAACCGAATGAAGTATGATGAAGGGGGTTTTCAATTGTTATCAGTATAATGTAACCGACTGAAGTATGTTGATGGGTGTTTTCAATCATTATCAGTGTAATGTAACCGACTCAAGTATGTTGCTGGGTGTTTTCAATCGTTATCAGTATATAATGTAACCGAATGAAGTATGTTGAAGGGGGTTTTCAATTGTTATCAGTATAATGTAACCGACTGAAGTATGGTGATGGGTGTTTTCAATCGTTATCAGTGAAATGTAACCGACTGAAGTATGTTTATGGGTGTTTTCAATCGTTATCAGTGTAATGTAACCGACTGAAGTATGTTGGTGGGGGTTTTCAATCGTTATGAGTATAATGTAACCGACTGAAGTATGGTGATGGGTGTTTACAATCATTATCAGTGTAATGTAACCGACTGAAGTATGTTGATGGGTGTTTTCAATCGTTATCAGTGTAATGTAACCGACTGAAGTATGTTGATGGGGGTTTTCAATCGTTATCAGTATAATGTAACAGACTGAAGTATGTTGATGGGGGTTTTCAATCGTTTTCAGTATGATGTGACCGACTGAAGTATGTTGATGGGTGTTTTCAATCGTTATCAGTAAATGTAACCGATTGAAGTATGTTGATGGGTGTTTTCAATCGTTATCAGTATAATGTAACCGACTGAAGTATATTGATTGGGGTTTTCAATCGTTATCAGTATAATGTAACCGACTGAAGTATGTTGCTTGGTGTTTTCAAATGTTATGGGTATAATGTAACCGACTGAAGTATGTTGATGGGGGTTTTCAATCGTTATCAGTATATAATGTAACCGACTGAAGTATGTTGATGGGGGTTTTCAATCGTTATCAGTATAATGTAACCGTCTGAAGTCTGTTGATGGGTGTTTTCAATTGTTATCAGTATAATGTAACCGACTCAAGTATTTTGCTGGGTGTTTTCAATCGTTATCAGTATATAATGTAACCGAATGAAGTATGATGAAGGGGGTTTTCAATTGTTATCAGTATAATGTAACCGACTGAAGTATGTTGATGGGTGTTTTCAATCATTATCAGTATAATGTAACCGTCTGAAGTCTGTTGATGGGTGTTTTCAATTGTTATCAGTATAATGTAACCGACTGAAGTATGTTGATGGGTGTTTTCAATCATTATCAGTGTAATGTAACCGACTGAAGTATGTTGATGGGTGTATTCAATTGTCATTTGTATAATGTAACCGACTGAAGTATGTTGGTGGGGGTTTTCAATCGTTATGAGTATAATGTAACCGACTGAAGTATGTTGATGGGTGTTTTCAATCATTATCAGTGTAATGTAACCGACTGAAGTATGTTGATGGGTGTTTTCAATCGTTATCAGTAAATGTAACCGACTGAAGTATGTTGATGGGGGTTTTCAATCGTTATCAGTATAATGTAACCGACTGAAGTATATTGATGGGGGTTTTCAATCGTTATCAGTATAATAGAAGCGACTGAAGTATGTTGCTGGGGTTTTCAATTGTTATCAGTATAATGTGACCGACTGAAGTATGTTGCTTGGTGTTTTCAAATGTAATGAGTATAATATAACCGACTAAAGTATGTTGATGGGGGTTTTCAGTCGTTATCAGTATATAATGTAACCGACTGATGTATGTTGCTTGGTGTTTTCAAATGTTATGAGTATAATGTAACCGACTAAAGTATGTTGATGGGGGTTTTCAGTCGTTATCAGTATATAATGTAACCGACTGAAGTATGTTGCTTGGTGTTTTCAAATGTTATGAGTATAATGTAACCGGCTGAAATATGTTGATGGGGGTTTTCAATCGTTATCAGTATAAAATGTAACCGACTGAAGTCTGTTGATGGGTGTTTTCAATCGTTATCAGTATAATGTAACCGACTGAAGTATGTTGATGGGGATTTTCAATCGTTATGAGTATAATGTAACCGACTGAAGTATGTTGATTGGGGTTTTTAACTGTTACCAGTATAATGTAACCGACTGAAGTATGTTGATGGATGTTTTCAATTGTTATCAGTATAATGTAACCGACTGAAGTATGTTGATGGGGGTTTTCAATCGTTATCTGTAAATGTAACCGACTGAAGTATGTTGATGGGTGTATTCAATTGTCATTTGTATAATGTAACCGACTGAAGTATGTTGGTGGGGGTTTTCAATCGTTATGAGTATAATGTAACCGACTGAAGTATGGTGATGGGTGTTTTCAATCGTTATCAGTGTAATGTAACCGACTGAAGTATGTTGATGGGTGTTTTCAATCGTTATCAGTGTAATGTAACCGACTGAAGTATGTTGATGGGGGTTTTCAATCGTTATCAGTATATAATGTAACCGATTGAAGTATGTTGCTGGGGTTTTCAATCGTTATCAGTATAATGTAACCGTCTGAAGTCTGTTGATGGGTGTTTTCAATTGTTATCAGTATAATGTAACCGACTGAAATAAGTTGCTGGGGGTTTTCAATCGTTATCAGTATATATTGTAACCGACTGAAGTAGGTTGATGGATGTTTTCAATCGTTATCAGTATATTTTGTAACCGACTGAAGTATGTTGATGGGTGTTTTCAATTGTCATCTGTATAATGTAACCGACTGAAGTATGTTGGTGGGGGTTTTCAATCGTTATCAGTATATAATGTAACCGACTGAAGTATGTTGATGGGGGTTTCAATCGTTATCAGTATATAATGTAACCGACTGAAGTATGTTGATGGGGGTTTTCAATTGTTATCAGTATAATGTAACCGTCTGAAGTCTGTTGATGGGTGTTTTCAATTGTTATCAGTATAATGTAACCGACTGAAGTATGTTGCTGGGTGTTTTCAATCGTTATCAGTATATAATGTAACCGACTGAAGTATGTTGATGGGGGTTTTCAATTGTTATCAGTAAATGTAACCGACTGAAGTATGTTGATGGGGGTTTTCAATCGTTATCAGTAAATGTAACCGACTGAAGTATGTTGATGGGGGTTTTCAATTGTTATCAGTATAATGTAAGCGACTGAAGTATGTTGCTGGGGTTTTCAATTGTTATCAGTATAATGTAACCGACTGAAGTATGTTGCTTGGTGTTTTCAAATGTTATGAGTATAATGTAACCGACTGAAATATGTTGATGGGGGTTTTCAATCGTTATCAGTATAAAATGTAACCGACTGAAGTATGTTGATGGGGATTTTCAATCGTTATCAGTATAATGTAACCGACTGAAGTATGTTGATGGGGATTTTCAATCGTTATGAGTATAATGTAACCGACTGAAGTATGTTGATTGGGGTTTTTAACTGTTACCAGTATAATGTAACCGACTGAAGTATGTTGATGGATGTTTTCAATTGTTATCAGTATAATGTAACCGACTGAAGTATGTTGATGGGGGTTTTCAATCGTTATCTGTAAATGTAACCGACTGAAGTATGTTGATGGGTGTATTCAATTGTCATTTGTATAATGTAACCGACTGAAGTATGTTGGTGGGGGTTTTCAATCGTTATGAGTATAATGCAACCGAATGAAGTATGGTGATGGGTGTTTTCAATCGTTATCAGTGTAATGTAACCGACTGAAGTATGTTGATGGGGGTTTTCAATCGTTATCAGTGTAATGTAACCGACTGAAGTATGTTGATGGGGGTTTTCAATCGTTATCAGTATAATGTAACCGACTGAAGTATATTGATGGGGGTTTTCAATCGTTATCAGTATAATAGAAGCGACTGAAGTATGTTGCTGGGGTTTTCAATTGTTATCAGTATAATGTAACCGACTGAAGTATGTTGCTTGGTGTTTTCAAATGTAATGAGTATAATATAACCGACTGAAGTATGTTGATGGGGGTTTTCAGTCGTTATCAGTATATAATGTAACCGACTGATGTATGTTGCTTGGTGTTTTCAAATGTTATGAGTATAATGTAACCGACTAAAGTATGTTGATGGGGGTTTTCAGTCGTTATCAGTATATAATGTAACCGACTGAAGTATGTTGCTTGGTGTTTTCAAATGTTATGAGTATAATGTAACCGGCTGAAATATGTTGATGGGGGTTTTCAATCGTTATCAGTATAAAATGTAACCGACTGAAGTATGTTGATGGGGATTTTCAATCGTTATCAGTATAATGTAACCGACTGAAGTATGTTGATGGGGATTTTCAATCGTTATGAGTATAATGTAACCGACTGAAGTATGTTGATTGGGGTTTTTAACTGTTACCAGTATAATGTAACCGACTGAAGTATGTTGATGGATGTTTTCAATTGTTATCAGTATAATGTAACCGACTGAAGTATGTTGATGGGGGTTTTCAATCGTTATCTGTAAATGTAACCGACTGAAGTATGTTGATGGGTGTATTCAATTGTCATTTGTATAATGTAACCGACTGAAGTATGTTGGTGGGGGTTTTCAATCGTTATGAGTATAATGTAACCGACTGAAGTATGGTGATGGGTGTTTTCAATCGTTATCAGTGTAATGTAACCGACTGAAGTATGTTGATGGGTGTTTTCAATCGTTATCAGTGTAATGTAACCGACTCAAGTATGTTGATGGGGGTTTTCAATCGTTATCAGTATATAATGTAACCGATTGAAGTATGTTGCTGGGGTTTTCAATCGTTATCAGTATAATGTAACCGTCTGAAGTCTGTTGATGGGTGTTTTCAATTGTTATCAGTATAATGTAACCGACTGAAATAAGTTGCTGGGGGTTTTCAATCGTTATCAGTATATATTGTAACCGACTGAAGTAGGTTGATGGATGTTTTCAATCGTTATCAGTATATTTTGTAACCGACTGAAGTATGTTGATGGGTGTTTTCAATTGTCATCTGTATAATGTAACCGACTGAAGTATGTTGGTGGGGGTTTTCAATCGTTATCAGTATATAATGTAACCGACTGAAGTATGTTGATGGGGGTTTCAATCGTTATCAGTATATAATGTAACCGACTGAAGTATGTTGATGGGGGTTTTCAATTGTTATCAGTATAATGTAACCGTCTGAAGTCTGTTGATGGGTGTTTTCAATTGTTATCAGTATAATGTAACCGACTGAAGTATGTTGCTGGGTGTTTTCAATCGTTATCAGTATATAATGTAACCGACTGAAGTATGTTGATGGGGGTTTTCAATTGTTATCAGTAAATGTAACCGACTGAAGTATGTTGATGGGGGTTTTCAATCGTTATCAGTAAATGTAACCGACTGAAGTATGTTGATGGGGGTTTTCAATTGTTATCAGTATAATGTAAGCGACTGAAGTATGTTGCTGGGGTTTTCAATTGTTATCAGTATAATGTAACCGACTGAAGTATGTTGCTTGGTGTTTTCAAATGTTATGAGTATAATGTAACCGACTGAAATATGTTGATGGGGGTTTTCAATCGTTATCAGTACAAAATGTAACCGACTGAAGTATGTTGATGGGGATTTTCAATCGTTATCAGTATAATGTAACCGACTGAAGTATGTTGATGGGGATTTTCAATCGTTATGAGTATAATGTAACCGACTGAAGTATGTTGATTGGGGTTTTTAACTGTTACCAGTATAATGTAACCGACTGAAGTATGTTGATGGATGTTTTCAATTGTTATCAGTATAATGTAACCGACTGAAGTATGTTGATGGGGGTTTTCAATCGTTATCTGTAAATGTAACCGACTGAAGTATGTTGATGGGTGTATTCAATTGTCATTTGTATAATGTAACCGACTGAAGTATGTTGGTGGGGGTTTTCAATCGTTATGAGTATAATGTAACCGAATGAAGTATGGTGATGGGTGTTTTCAATCGTTATCAGTGTAATGTAACCGACTGAAGTATGTTGATGGGGGTTTTCAATCGTTATCAGTGTAATGTAACCGACTGAAGTATGTTGATGGGGGTTTTCAATCGTTATCAGTATAATGTAACCGACTGAAGTATATTGATGGGGGTTTTCAATCGTTATCAGTATAATAGAAGCGACTGAAGTATGTTGCTGGGGTTTTCAATTGTTATCAGTATAATGTAACCGACTGAAGTATGTTGCTTGGTGTTTTCAAATGTAATGAGTATAATATAACCGACTAAAGTATGTTGATGGGGGTTTTCAGTCGTTATCAGTATATAATGTAACCGACTGATGTATGTTGCTTGGTGTTTTCAAATGTTATGAGTATAATGTAACCGACTAAAGTATGTTGATGGGGGTTTTCAGTCGTTATCAGTATATAATGTAACCGACTGAAGTATGTTGCTTGGTGTTTTCAAATGTTATGAGTATAATGTAACCGGCTGAAATATGTTGATGGGGGTTTTCAATCGTTATCAGTATAAAATGTAACCGACTGAAGTATGTTGATGGGGATTTTCAATCGTTATCAGTATAATGTAACCGACTGAAGTATGTTGATGGGGATTTTCAATCGTTATGAGTATAATGTAACCGACTGAAGTATGTTGATTGGGGTTTTTAACTGTTACCAGTATAATGTAACCGACTGAAGTATGTTGATGGATGTTTTCAATTGTTATCAGTATAATGTAACCGACTGAAGTATGTTGATGGGGGTTTTCAATCGTTATCTGTAAATGTAACCGACTGAAGTATGTTGATGGGTGTATTCAATTGTCATTTGTATAATGTAACCGACTGAAGTATGTTGGTGGGGGTTTTCAATCGTTATGAGTATAATGTAACCGACTGAAGTATGGTGATGGGTGTTTTCAATCGTTATCAGTGTAATGTAACCGACTGAAGTATGTTGATGGGTGTTTTCAATCGTTATCAGTGTAATGTAACCGACTCAAGTATGTTGATGGGGGTTTTCAATCGTTATCAGTATATAATGTAACCGATTGAAGTATGTTGCTGGGGTTTTCAATCGTTATCAGTATAATGTAACCGTCTGAAGTCTGTTGATGGGTGTTTTCAATTGTTATCAGTATAATGTAACCGACTGAAATAAGTTGCTGGGGGTTTTCAATCGTTATCAGTATATATTGTAACCGACTGAAGTAGGTTGATGGAGGTTTTCAATCGTTATCAGTATATTTTGTAACCGACTGAAGTATGTTGATGGGTGTTTTCAATTGTCATCTGTATAATGTAACCGACTGAAGTATGTTGGTGGGGGTTTTCAATCGTTATCAGGATAATGCAACCGACTGAAGTATGTTGATGAGGGTTTTCAATCGTAATCAGTATATAATGTAACCGACTGAAGTATGTTGATGGGGGTTTCAATCGTTATCAGTATATAATGTAACCGACTGAAGTATGTTGATGGGGGTTTTCAATTGTTATCAGTATAATGTAACCGTCTGAAGTCTGTTGATGGGTGTTTTCAATTGTTATCAGTATAATGTAACCGACTCAAGTATGTTGCTGGGTGTTTTCAATCGTTATCAGTATATAATGTAACCGACTGAAGTATGTTGATGGGGGTTTTCAATTGTTATCAGTAAATGTAACCGACTGAAGTATGTTGATGGGGGTTTTCAATCGTTGTCAGTAAATGTAACCGACTGAAGTATGTTGATGGGTGTTTTCAATCGTTATCAGTATAATGTAACCGACTGAAGTATATTGATGGGGGTTTTCAATTGTTATCAGTATAATGTAAGCGACTGAAGTATGTTGCTGGGGTTTTCAATTGTTATCAGTATAATGTAACCGACTGAAGTATGTTGCTTGGTGTTTTCAAATGTTATGAGTATAATGTAACCGACTGAAATATGTTGATGGGGGTTTTCAATCGTTATCAGTATAAAATGTAACCGACTGAAGTATGTTGATGGGGATTTTCAATCGTTATCAGTATAATGTAACCGACTGAAGTATGTTGATGGGGATTTTCAATCGTTATGAGTATAATGTAACCGACTGAAGTATGTTGATTGGGGTTTTTAACTGTTACCAGTATAATGTAACCGACTGAAGTATGTTGATGGGTGTTTTCAATTGTTATCAGTATAATGTAACCGACTGAAGTATGTTGATGGGGGTTTTCAATCGTTATCTGTAAATGTAACCGACTGAAGTATGTTGATGGGTGTATTCAATTGTCATTTGTATAATGTAACCGACTGAAGTATGTTGGTGGGGGTTTTCAATCGTTATGAGTATAATGTAACCGACTGAAGTATGGTGATGGGTGTTTTCAATCGTTATCAGTGTAATGTAACCGACTGAAGTATGTTGATGGGGGTTTTCAATCGTTATCAGTGTAATGTAACCGACTGAAGTATGTTGATGGGGGTTTTCAATCGTTATCAGTATATAATGTAACCGATTGAAGTATGTTGATGGGGGTTTTCAATCGTTATCAGTATAATGTAACCGTCTGAAGTCTGTTGATGGGTGTTTTCAATTGTTATCAGTATAATGTAACCGACTGAAATAAGTTGCTGGGGGGTTTTTAATCGTTATCAGTATATATTGTAACCGACTGAAGTAGGTTGATGGAGGTTTTCAATCGTTATCAGTATATATTGTAACCGACTGAAGTATGTTGATAGGTGTTTTCAATTGTCATCTGTATAATGTAACCGACTGAAGTATGTTGATGGGTGTTTTCAATCGTTATCAGGATAATGCAAGCGACTGAAGTATGTTGATGAGGGTTTTCAATCGTTATCAGTATATAATGTAACCGACTGAAGTATGTTGATGGGGGTTTTCAATCGTTATCAGTATATAATGTAACCGACTGAAGTATGTTGATGGGGGTTTTCAATTGTTATCAGTATAATGTAACCGTCTGAAGTCTGTTGATGGGTGTTTTCAATCGTTATCAGTATAATGTAACCGACTCAAGTATGTTGCTGGGTGTTTTCAATCGTTATCAGTATATAATGTAACCGACTGAAGTATGTTGATGGGGGTTTTCAATTGTTATCAGTAAATGTAACCGACGGAAGTATGTTGATGGGGGTTTTCAATCGTTATCAGTAAATGTAACCGACTGAAGTATGTTGATGGGTGTTTTCAATCGTTATCAGTATAATGTAACCGACTGAAGTATATTGATGGGGGTTTTCAATTGTTATCAGTATAATGTAAGCGACTGAAGTATGTTGCTGGGGTTTTCAATTGTTATCAGTATAATGTAACCGACTGAAGTATGTTGCTTGGTGTTTTCAAATGTAATGAGTATAATGTAACCGACTGAAGTATCTTGATGGGGTTTTCAGTCGTTATCAGTATATAATGTAACCGACTGAAGTATGTTGCTTGGTGTTTTCAAATGTTATGAGTATAATGTAACCGACTGAAATATGTTGATGGGGGTTTTCAATCGTTATCAGTATAAAATGTAACCGACTGAAGTATGTTGATGGGGATTTTCAATCGTTATCAGTATAATGTAACCGACTGAAGTATGTTGATGGGGATTTTCAATCGTTATGAGTATAATGTAACCGACTGAAGTATGTTGATTGGGGTTTTTAACTGTTACCAGTATAATGTAACCGACTGAAGTATGTTGATGGATGTTTTCAATTGTTATCAGTATAATGTAACCGACTGAAGTATGTTGCTGGGGGTTTTCAATCGTTATCTGTAAATGTAACCGACTGAAGTATGTTGATGGGTGTATTCAATTGTCATTTGTATAATGTAACCGACTGAAGTATGTTGGTGGGGGTTTTCAATCGTTATGAGTATAATGTAACCGACTGAAGTATGGTGATGGGTGTTTTCAATCGTTATCAGTGAAATGTAACCGACTGAAGTATGTTGATGGGTGTTTTCAATCGTTATCAGTGTAATGTAACCGACTGAAGTATGTTGGTGGGGGTTTTCAATCGTTATGAGTATAATGTAACCGACTGAAGTATGGTGATGGGTGTTTACAATCATTATCAGTGTAATGTAACCGACTGAAGTATGTTGATGGGTGTTTTCAATCGTTATCAGTGTAATGTAACCGACTGAAGTATGTTGATGGGGGTTTTCAATCGTTATTAGTATAATGTAACAAACTGAAGTATGTTGATGGGGGTTTTCAATCGTTTTCAGTATGATGTGACTGACTGAAGTATGTTGATGGGTGTTTTCAATCGTTATCAGTAAATGTAACCGACTGAAGTATGTTGATGGGTGTTTTCAATCGTTATCAGTATAATGTAACCGACTGAAGTATATTGATTGGGGTTTTCAATCGTTATCAGTATAATGTAACCGACTGAAGTATGTTGCTTGGTGTTTTCAAATGTTATGGGTATAATGTAACCGACTGAAGTATGTTGATGGGGGTTTTCAATCGTTATCAGTATATAATGTAACCGACTGAAGTATGTTGATGGGGGTTTTCAATCGTTATCAGTATAATGTAACCGTCTGAAGTCTGTTGATGGGTGTTTTCAATCGTTATCAGTATAATGTAACCGACTCAAGTATGTTGCTGGGTGTTTTCAATCGTTATCAGTATATAATGTAACCGAATGAAGTATGATGAAGGGGGTTTTCAATTGTTATCAGTATAATGTAACCGACTGAAGTATGTTGATGGGTGTTTTCAATCATTATCAGTGTAATGTAACCGACTCAAGTATGTTGCTGGGTGTTTTCAATCGTTATCAGTATATGATGTAACCGAATGAAGTATGTTGAAGTGGGTTTTCAATTGTTATCAGTATAATGTAACCGACTGAAGTATGTTGATGGGTGTTTTCAATCATTATCAGTGTAATGTAACCGACTGAAGTATGTTGATGGGTGTATTCAATTGTCATTTGTATAATGTAACCGACTGAAGTATGTTGGTGGGGGTTTTCAATCGTTATGAGTATAATGTAACCGACTGAAGTATGTTGATGGGTGTTTTCAATCATTATCAGTGTAATGTAACCGACTCAAGTATGTTGATGGGTGTTTTCAATCGTTATCAGTAAATGTAACCGACTGAAGTATGTTGATGGAGGTTTTCAATCGTTATCAGTATAATGTAACCGACTGAAGTATATTGATGGGGGTTTTCAATCGTTATCAGTATAATGGAAGCGACTGAAGTATGTTGCTGGGGTTTTCAATTGTTATCAGTATAATGTAACCGACTGAAGTATGTTGCTTGGTGTTTTCAAATGTTATGAGTATAATGTAACCGACTGAAGTATGTTGATGGGGGTTTTCAATCGTTATCAGTATATAATGTAACCGACTGAAGTATGTTGCTGGGGTTTTCAAATGTTATGAGTATAATGTAACCGACTGAAATATGTTGATGGGGGTTTTCAATCGTTATCAGTATAAAATGTAACCGACTGAAGTATATTGATGGGGGTTTTCAATCGTTATCAGTATATAATGTAACCGACTGAAGTATGTTGATGGGGGTTTTCAATCGTTATCAGTATAATGTAACCGTCTGAAGTCTGTTGATGGGTGTTTTCAATTGTTATCAGTATAATGTAACCGACTCAAGTATGTTGCTGGGTGTTTTCAATCGTTATCAGTATATAATGTAACCGACTGAAGTATGTTGAAGAGGGTTTTCAATTGTTATCAGTATAATGTAACCGACTGAAATATGTTGCTGGGGGTTTTCAATCGTAATTAGTATATAATGTAACCGACTGAAGTATGTTGATGGGGGTTTTCAATCGTTATCAGTATATAATGTAACAGACTGAAGTATGTTGATGGGGGTTTTCAATTGTTATCAGTATAATGTAACCGACTGAAGTTTGTTAATGGGGGTTTTCAATCGTTATCAGTATAATGTAACCGACTGAAGTATGTTGATAGGTGTTTTCAATCTTTATCAGTATCATGTAACCGACTGAAGTATGTTGATGGGTGTTTTCAATCGTTTTCAGAATGATTTAACCGAATGAAGTAAGTTGAAGGTGGTTTTCAATCGTTATCAGTATAATGTAACCGACTGAAGTATGTTGATGGGTGTTTTCAATCGTTATCAGTATGATTTAACCGACTGAAGTATGTTGGTGGGGGTTTTCAATCGTTATCAGTATAATGCAACCGACTGAAGTATGTTGATGAGGGTTTTCAATCGTTATCAGTATATAATGTAACCGACTGAAGTATGTTGATGGGGGTTTCAATCGTTATCAGTATATAATGTAACCGACTGAAGTATGTTGATGGGGGTTTTCAATTGTTATCAGTATAATGTAACCGTCTGAAGTCTGTTGATGGGTGTTTTCAATTGTTATCAGTATAATGTAACCGACTCAAGTATGTTGCTGGGTGTTTTCAATCGTTATCAGTATATAATGTAACCGACTGAAGTATGTTGATGGGGGTTTTCAATTGTTATCAGTAAATGTAACCGACGGAAGTATGTTGATGGGGGTTTTCAATCGTTATCAGTTAATGTAACCGACTGAAGTATGTTGATGGGTGTTTTCAATCGTTATCAGTATAATGTAACCGACTGAAGTATATTGATGGGGGTTTTCAATTGTTATCAGTATAATGTAAGCGACTGAAGTATTTTGCTGGGGTTTTCAATTGTTATCAGTATAATGTAACCGACTGAAGTATGTTGCTTGGTGTTTTCAAATGTAATGAGTATAATATAACCGACTAAAGTATGTTGATGGGGGTTTTCAGTCGTTATCAGTATATAATGCAACCGACTGAAGTATGTTGCTTGGTGTTTTCAAATGTTATGAGTATAATGTAACCGACTGAAATATGTTGATGGGGGTTTTCAATCGTTATCAGTATAAAATGTAACCGACTGAAGTATGTTGATGGGGATTTTCAATCGTTATCAGTATAATGTAACCGACTGAAGTATGTTGGTGGGGATTTTCAATCGTTATGAGTATAATGTAACCGACTGAAGTATGTTGATTGGGGTTTTTAACTGTTACCAGTATAATGTAACCGACTGAAGTATGTTGATGGATGTTTTCAATTGTTATCAGTATAATGTAACCGACTGAAGTATGTTGATGGGGGGTTTTCAATCGTTATATGTAAATGTAACCGACTGAAGTATGTTGATGGGTGTATTCAATTGTCATTTGTATAGTGTAACCGACTGAAGTATGTTGGTGGGGGTTTTCAATCGTTATGAGTATAATGTAACCGACTGAAGTATGGTGATGGGTGTTTTCAATCGTTATCAGTGAAATGTAACCGACTGAAGTATGTTGATGGGTGTTTTCAATCGTTATCAGTGTAATGTAACCGACTGAAGTATGTTGGTGGGGGTTTTCAATCGTTATGAGTATAATGTAACCGACTGAAGTATGGTGATGGGTGTTTACAATCATTATCAGTGTAATGTAACCGACTGAAGTATGTTGATGGGTGTTTTCAATCGTTATCAGTGTAATGTAACCGACTGAAGTATGTTGATGGGGGTTTTCAATCGTTATTAGTATAATGTAACAGGCTGAAGTATGTTGATGGGGGTTTTCAATCGTTTTCAGTATGATGTGACTGACTGAAGTATGTTGATGGGTGTTTTCAATCGTTATCAGTAAATGTAACCGACTGAAGTATGTTGATGGGTGTGTTCAATCGTTATCAGTATAATGTAACCGACTGAAGTATATTGATTGGGGTTTTCAATCGTTATCAGTATAATGTAACCGACTGAAGTATGTTGCTTGGTGTTTTCAAATGTTATGGGTATAATGTAACCGACTGAAGTATGTTGATGGGGGTTTTCAATCGTTATCAGTATATAATGTAACCGACTGAAGTATGTTGATGGGGGTTTTCAATCGTTATCAGTATAATGTAACCGTCTGAAGTATGTTGATGGGTGTTTTCAATCGTTATCAGTATAATGTAACCGACTCAAGTATGTTGCTGGGTGTTTTCAATCGTTATCAGTATATAATGTAACCGAATGAAGTATGATGAAGGGGGTTTTCAATTGTTATCAGTATAATGTAACCGACTGAAGTATGTTGATGGGTGTTTTCAATCATTATCAGTGTAATGTAACCGACTCAAGTATGTTGCTGGGTGTTTTCAATCGTTATCAGTATATAATGTAACCGAATGAAGTATGTTGAAGGGGGTTTTCAATTGTTATCAGTATAATGTAACCGACTGAAGTATGTTGATGGGTGTTTTCAATCATTATCAGTGTAATGTAACCGACTGAAGTATGTTGATGGGTGTATTCAATTGTCATTTGTATAATGTAACCGACTGAAGTATGTTGGTGGGGGTTTTCAATCGTTATGAGTATAATGTAACCGACTGAAGTATGTTGATGGGTGTTTTCAATCATTATCAGTGTAATGTAACCGACTCAAGTATGTTGATGGGTGTTTTCAATCGTTATCAGTAAATGTAACCGACTGAAGTATGTTGATGGAGGTTTTCAATCGTTATCAGTATAATGTAACCGACTGAAGTATATTGATGGGGGTTTTCAATCGTTATCAGTATAATTGAAGCGACTGAAGTATGTTGCTGGGGTTTTCAATTGTTATCAGTATAATGTAACCGACTGAAGTATGTTGCTTGGTGTTTTCAAATGTTATGAGTATAATGTAACCGACTGAAGTATGTTGATGGGGGTTTTCAATCGTTATCAGTATATAATGTAACCGACTGAAGTATGTTGCTGGGGTTTTCAAATGTTATGAGTATAATGTAACCGACTGAAATATGATGATGGGTGTTTTCAATCGTTATCAGTATAAAATGTAACCGACTGAAGTATGTTGATGGGGGTTTTCAATCGTTATCAGTATATAATGTAACCGACTGAAGTATGTTGATGGGGGTTTTCAATCGTTATCAGTATAATGTAACCGTCTGAAGTCTGTTGATGGGTGTTTTCAATTGTTATCAGTATAATGTAACCGACTCAAGTATGTTGCTGGGTGTTTTCAATCGTTATCAGTATATAATGTAACCGACTGAAGTATGTTGAAGAGGGTTTTCAATTGTTATCAGTATAATGTAACCGACTGAAATATGTTGCTGGGGGTTTTCAATCGTAATTAGTATATAATGTAACCGACTGAAGTATGTTGATGGGGGTTTTCAATCGTTATCAGTATATAATGTAACCGACTGAAGTATGTTGATGGGGGTTTTCAATTGTTATCAGTATAATGTAACCGACTGAAGTTTGTTAATGGGGGTTTTCAATCGTTATCAGTATAATGTAACCGACTGAAGTATGTTGATGGGTGTTTTCAATCTTTATCAGTATCATGTAACCGACTGAAGTATGTTGATGGGTGTTTTCAATCGTTTTCAGAATGATTTAACCGAATGAAGTAAGTTGAAGGTGGTTTTCAATCGTTATCAGTATAATGTAACCAACTGAAGTTTGTTGATGGCGGTTTTCAATCGTTATCAGTATGATTTAACCGACTGAAGTATGTTGGTGGGGGTTATCAATCGTTATCAGGATAATGCAACCGACTGAAGTATGTTGATGAGGGTTTTCAATCGTTATCAGTATATAATGTAACCGACTGAAGTATGTTGATGGGGGTTTCAATCGTTATCAGTATATAATGTAACCGACTGAAGTATGTTGATGGGGATTTTCAATCGTTATCAGTATAATGTAACCGACTGAAGTATGTTGGTGGGGATTTTCAATCGTTATGAGTATAATGTAACCGACTGAAGTATGTTGATGAGGGTTTTCAATCGTTATCAGTATAATGTAACCGACTGAAGTATGTTGATGGGTGTTTTCAATCGTTATCAGTATAATGTAAGCGACTGAAGTATGTTGCTGGGGTTTTCAATTGTTATCAGTATAATGTAACCGACTGAAGTATGTTGCTTGGTGTTTTCAAATGTAATGTGTATAATATAACCGACTAAAGTATGTTGATGGGGGTTTTCAGTCGTTATCAGTATATAATGTAACCGACTGAAGTATGTTGATGGGGGTTTTCAAATGTTATGAGTATAATGTAACCGACTGAAATATGTTGATGGGGGTTTTCAATCGTTATCAGTATAAAATGCAACCGACTGAAGTATGTTGATGGGGATTTTCAATCGTTATCAGTATAATGTAACCGACTGAAGTATGTTGGTGGGGATTTTCAATCGTTATGAGTATAATGTAACCGACTGAAGTATGTTGATTGGGGTTTTTAACTGTTACCAGTATAATGTAACCGACTGAAGTATGTTAATGGATGTTTTCAATTGTTATCAGTATAATGTAACCGACTGAAGTATGTTGGTGGGGGTTTTCAATCGTTATCAGTGTAATGTAACCGACTGAAGTATGTTGATGGGGGTTTTCAATCGTTATCAGTGTAATGTAACCGACTGAAGTATGTTGATGGGGGTTTTCAATCGTTATCAGTATATAATGTAACCGATTGAAGTATGTTGATGGGGGTTTTTAATCGTTATCAGTATAATGTAACCGTCTGAAGTCTGTTGATGGGTGTTTTCAATTGTTATCAGTATAATGTAACCGACTGAAATAAGTTGCTGGGGGTTTTCAATCGTTATCAGTATATATTGTAACCGACTGAAGTAGGTTGATGGAGGTTTTCAATCGTTATCAGTATATATTGTAACCGACTGAAGTATGTTGATGGGTGTTTTCAATTGTCATCTGTATAATGTAACCGACTGAAGTATGTTGGTGGGGGTTTTCAATCGTTATCAGGATAATGCAAGCGACTGAAGTATGTTGATGAGGGTTTTCAATCGTTATCAGTATATAATGTAACCGACTGAAGTATGTTGATGGGGGTTTTCAATTGTTATCAGTATAATGTAACCGTCTGAAGTCTGTTGATGGGTGTTTTCAATCGTTATCAGTATAATGTAACCGACTCAAGTATGTTGCTGGGTGTTTTCAATCGTTATCAGTATATAATGTAACCGACTGAAGTATGTTGATGGGGGTTTTCAATTGTTATCAGTAAATGTAACCGACTGAAGTATGTTGATGGGGGTTTTCAATCGTTATCAGTAAATGTAACCGACTGAAGTATGTTGATGGGTGTTTTCAATCGTTATCAGTATAATGTAACCGACTGAAGTATATTGATGGGGGTTTTCAATTGTTATCAGTATAATGTAAGCGACTGAAGTATGTTGCTGGGGTTTTCAATTGTTATCAGTATAATGTAACCGACTGAAGTATGTTGCTTGGTGTTTTCAAATGTAATGAGTATAATGTAACCGACTGAAGTATGTTGATGGGGGTTTTCAGTCGTTATCAGTATATAATGTAACCGACTGAAGTATGTTGCTTGGTGTTTTCAAATGTTATGAGTATAATGTAACCGACTGAAATATGTTGATGGGGGTTTTCAATCGTTATCAGTATAAAATGTAACCGACTGAAGTATGTTGATGGGGATTTTCAATCGTTATCAGTATAATGTAACCGACTGAAGTATGTTGATGGGGATTTTCAATCGTTATGAGTATAATGTAACCGACTGAAGTATGTTGATTGGGGTTTTTAACTGTTACCAGTATAATGTAACCGACTGAAGTATGTTGATGGATGTTTTCAATTGTTATCAGTATAATGTAACCGACTGAAGTATGTTGCTGGGGGTTTTCAATCGTTATCTGTAAATGTAACCGACTGAAGTATGTTGATGGGTGTATTCAATTGTCATTTGTATAATGTAACCGACTGAAGTATGTTGGTGGGGGTTTTCAATCGTTATGAGTATAATGTAACCGACTGAAGTATGGTGATGGATGTTTTCAATCGTTATCAGTGAAATGTAACCGACTGAAGTATGTTGATGGGTGTTTTCAATCGTTATCAGTGTAATGTAACCGACTGAAGTATGTTGGTGGGTGTTTTCAATCGTTATCAGTATAATGTAACCGACTGAAGTATGGTGATGGGTGTTTACAATCATTATCAGTGTAATGTAACCGACTGAAGTATGTTGATGGGTGTTTTCAATCGTTATCAGTGTAATGTAACCGACTGAAGTATGTTGATGGGGGTTTTCAATCGTTATTAGCATAATGTAACAGACTGAAGTATGTTGATGGGGGTTTTCAATCGTTTTCAGTATGATGTGACCGACTGAAGTATGTTGATGGGTGTTTTCAATCGTTATCAGTAAATGTAACCGACTGAAGTATGTTGATGGGTGTTTTCAATCGTTATCAGTATAATGTAACCGACTGAAGTATATTGATTGGGGTTTTCAATCGTTATCAGTATAATGTAACCGACTGAAGTATGTTGCTTGGTGTTTTCAAATGTTATGGGTATAATGTAACCGACTGAAGTATGTTGATGGGGGTTTTCAATCGTTATCAGTATATAATGTAACCGACTGAAGTATGTTGCTGGGGTTTTCAAATGTTATGAGTATAATGTAACAGACTGAAATATGTTGATGGGGGTTTTCAATCGTTATCAGTATAAAATGTAACCGACTGAAGTATGTTGATGGGGGTTTTCAATCGTTATCAGTATATAATGTAAACGACTGAAGTATGTTGATGGGGGTTTTCAATCGTTATCAGTATAATGTAACCGTCTGAAGTCTGTTGATGGGTGTTTTCAATTGTTATCAGTATAATGTAGCCGACTCAAGTATGTTGCTGGGTGTTTTCAATCGTTATCAGTATATAATGTAACCGAATGAAGTATGAAGAAGGGGGTTTTCAATTGTTATCAGTATAATGTAACCGACTGAAGTATGTTGATGGGTGTTTTCAATCATTATCAGTGTAATGTAACCGACTCAAGTATGTTGCTGGGTGTTTTCAATCGTTATCAGTATATAATGTAACCGAATGAAGTATGTTGAAGGGGGTTTTCAATTGTTATCAGTATAATGTAACCGACTGAAGTATGTTGATGGGTGTTTTCAATCATTATCAGTGTAATGTAACCGACTGAAGTATGTTGATGGGTGTATTCAATTGTCATTTGTATAATGTAACCGACTGAAGTATGTTGGTGGGGGTTTTCAATCGTTATGAGTATAATGTAACCGACTGAAGTATGTTGATGGGTGTTTTCAATCATTATCAGTGTAATGTAACCGACTGAAGTATGTTGATGGGTGTTTTCAATCGTTATCAGTAAATGTAACCGACTGAAGTATGTTGATGGAGGTTTTCAATCGTTATCAGTATAATGTAACCGACTGAAGTATATTGATGGGGGTTTTCAATCGTTATCAGTATAATGTAAGCGACTGAAGTATGTTGCTGGGGTTTTCAATTGTTATCAGTATAATGTAACCGACTGAAGTATGTTGCTTGGTGTTTTCAAATGTTATGAGTATAATGTAACCGACTGAAGTATGTTGATGGGGGTTTTCAATCGTTATCAGTATATAATGTAACCGACTGAAGTATGTTGCTGGGGTTTTCAAATGTTATGAGTATAATGTAACCGACTGAAATATGTTGATGGGGGTTTTCAATCGTTATCAGTATAAAATGTAACCGACTGAAGTATGTTGATGGGGGTTTTCAATCGTTATCAGTATATAATGTAACCGACTGAAGTATGTTGATGGGGGTTTTCAATCGTTATCAGTATAATGTAACCGTCTGAAGTCTGTTGATGGGTGTTTTCAATTGTTATCAGTATAATGTAACCGACTCAAGTATGTTGCTGGGTGTTTTCAATCGTTATCAGTATATAATGTAACCGACTGAAGTATGTTGAAGAGGGTTTTCAATTGTTATCAGTATAATGTAACCGACTGAAATATGTTGCTGGGGGTTTTCAATCGTAATTAGTATATAATGTAACCGACTGAAGTATGTGGATGGGGGTTTTCAATCGTTATCAGTATATAATGTAACCGACTGAAGTATGTTGATGGGGGTTTTCAATTGTTATCAGTATAATGTAACCGACTGAAGTTTGTTAATGGGGGTTTTCAATCGTTATCAGTATAATGTAACCGACTGAAGTATGTTGATGGGTGTTTTCAATCTTTATCAGTATCATGTAACCAACTGAAGTATGTTGATGGGTGTTTTCAATCGTTTTCAGAATGATTTAACCGAATGAAGTAAGTTGAAGGGGGTTTTCAATCGTTATCAGTATAATGTAACCGACTGAAGTATGTTGATGGGTGTTTTCAATCTTTATCAGTATAATGTAACCGACTGAAGTATGTTGATGGGTGTTTTCAATCGTTTTCAGTATGATTTAACCGACTGAAGTATGTTGATGGGGGTTTTCAATCGTTATCAGTAAATTGAAACCGACTGAAGTGTATTTTCAGCAGTATAATTTATTGTCATATTGACAATAGGTATACCAGTCGTTCCACACCTATAATGCATAGCGCCAAGCGGGGAGTAGTTACAACTGGTTTTGAAACTCTGGTATGTCTCAAACAAAGGAGAACACCAGGAGCCTCCATTACTGGGGCGAACGCTCAACTAAAGGTCAAAACTGAGACAGTGTCAAGGGAGACATTTTGACGAAGAGAGTTGTAAAGAATGCTTCCCCGAACATATTACAGCCTCTAAAATGTATACGCACTCAACCCACACTCACATCGCCTACACCAGGAGACCGTCCTTTAATGACCCTGTCTGTCATAAAAAATAGATGTTACTTTCCTTCATAGTATTAATTTCATACAGCTGTGGGATTATTGAAAGTTTTAATGAAACACTGGAAACAACAGATCAATTATCTATAATACGAATGTATCGGAAATGGTTATTTTTACATTATTTATCAGGTCGCTTTGACTATATGGACTGATTCTGAGCTACAATTTCCGGTGCTTGCACAGTTCGAAAGTAGTAAAAGTCATAACTGTTCATTATTAAATAGAAAATAAAGGAAGCGAGACACAGACATGTATATTGTACAAAGATAGATTTTACTTATCATGCCTGCTTAGCTACATGACAGTACACTTGCTGAAAGCGACGCCAATAACTCATCTACAAGTCGATAAAATCTAGGCATTTTCCAAAGTGATCTCAATTTCTTGTGAACATAGCAAAAAGCTAAAAATATATCCGCCGATCTTTCGCAGAATTGAAAATAACCGATATTTTTATTTTAAGTATACATCCATCTTGTGTCCACCTCTTAGACGGTCCATAGACGTAAACATGTACGACTGAACGTTTAACAACACAGTTTAATGACGATTTGCATAATGTCCTTCAATTTTGATAAAAGTTGGCTCAAGTCCCTGTCATGAACTGCCTATGCAAATGCCTCGTTTAACCTGCACCTGAACAATTTTGCCACGAAAAAGGATAAAGGATTATACTATGAGCGATGAAGATTAACGAATCGTTTCAGATTCTGTTTCTGACTTGATTGTCTCCTGAAGTGAGAGATCAACCAGGCAAAACCAAACACCATGGATATGTGTGCTTATAGTCGCAAATAACTGTGCTTTGTTGAAACTCAAGAAGACACGAATGCTGAATTGGGGATATCTTATTTTAAATGCATCGCATACTGCAATGATAGCTTCCCCTTCGATGATTAGATAAAGATGTTTCATATGCTTCAACGTATAGTCTTGCAGCAAGTGTGGTACAAATAAAAGCCACGCCCATTACGTAGAAATCCTACATCACATCATAGTTATTGATTATGCGTCACAGAAACGAAGTGACAAATCCGGCAGCTTCACCTGTATCAACAGATATATACAAAAAGCGAACATCCGCATCTCACTAACAGAAGTAGAAGCCGGAAGTCAAGATGACGAAATGGCTCCTGTTGATGGTTGCTATGTCAAATGGCAAGTCTTCTTCATAAATGCTTTCATTATTGCTTATCCATAAATGTTTCGCATGGGCTAAGACAGAAAATGACCGAAATCATTGAAAATATCCTATTTCTGAAAGGTAAGCCATTTCACAGAGGGTAAAGAATTAGAGAACTTTAGGAATAACAACGAAACCGGGCCGAGTCATGCTTTGTCGGCATGTCTTTTGTGTTTGTTTCAAAGAATAATCTTACTTTTACTGTTGAAAAATCGGATGTCCGAAAGAGTCCCGCCATTGAGTACGAATCAATTATGACGTCACACATATTCAACATAAGATTTCCCAACACAGTTTACGACTTTTGTTTTGCTGTATGGGCTGAACGTGGCCTGGTAATGGGCCGAACCTGTCCGCACCAAAACTTATATTTCAATGATTTTTTATTGTACAACAATATTTAATCTTTAAAGTTGTAGTTAAAAATGATCCGTCATCATATCTTTTCATAGTCATTTGAAGTTGTCGGTGTGTTACACGTTTCGGTGTAAATAGTGGCAATTCCGTTTACAAAAAGTTTTGTTTGTTTTCTTGTGCACAGCCAATTGAACTGGTTAGATACTTACAGTTGTATAATTAAGTCAAAATTAGAACTATCGATGTGGGTACAGTAGCCGTTGAACTCGGGATGATGTTCTTGAAAATAGGTGTTGATTTCGACATGAACGCATTGTATTTTTTCTTTTATGAGTGGTGATGTATAAATAGGTTAAATAAATTAAGACTAAAAAAAGATTTTAACAAAATAATTTCGCTAATATTTTCAACAAAAGGAAATAAAATGTTTAAGAAATTTGAGGTGATGTAAAAATATACAGGAAGACTACACGTACATCTGCTGGTTTCATGCGGTTTTTTTAAGATAACTCCCATTAGAATAATTAACTGAACTTGGTTGATGACAAAAAAGGATTATCAAGAAATACCTACAGTTTTACTGCTTGTGCCTGTGGAAAAAATAAAAATAAAAAAGAACCACTGAAGCGCTGACAAAGATATATATGCCACGGATATCGCGTTTAGTTTTCAACTTTCCGAAAATAAACGACCAACACCGATTATGACGCGTTTGCGTGACGTATTTCCGGATTTTCTACTGGAGGTGTAAAAACAAAGTCAAAAACAAAAGGCAACGAGTAGCAGGGCGAAGCAACTCCTTTTACTCACGCATGTTTTACCATTTGAGAGCTTCGCAAGGCGCCCGAAAGCTACGAATTGAAAAATAATACTTAAGTGACAGTAATCCTGCGGTTATCGGTGATATTCCTGACACAGACGAACACTAAGTTATAGTGACCAATTAGTTTTAGAAACTTTGTTTATAGAAATCCGAAGAAATAATTTTTATTCTCATCCTATAGTAAAGGTAACTAACTCAAGACAAAATATGTTTATAGATGGAATTCAACAAGACTGCAAATCAGAATTATATGAATTTGAGAGAATTGGATAGAAAAAAGAAGGAATTAGAAATTATTTAAACACGGAGGTTGAAGGGCAGTGTAATACCGGTAAAATCTTCATTATAGATGACAAGAGCTATAATTGTGCTCTTTCGATTTTGGAACTTTTCAGAAAATCAAAACTGCAGACAAGAACCTTTTATTAAACATTGATTAGAGAAATTATAAATTTTCATATAACTAAGATTATATACCTGGGTAAAGGAAAAAATGGGGATCCAACTGATTACTAACCATTGAAAAGCATCGATGGTGGGCGCCAATATCCCTCGTTGACCTCTCGTTTACTTTTCCTCCTTGGGTCAAGGTAAAAATGTACCAAAGACCAAATGCATATGATCGAATGCAAATGTACATGACCGTGTGAACAAGCATCATCTAATGGCGGTTAACAATGATACAATATCCCATCCCTCTACTATGACAGGTAACAAAAGTATGGAGCGGAAACGAATACCCTAAAATCTCGATAATATGCCTGAATCGAAAATAGGCCGATCTTAAAAATAAGCCATGGATTTCTTGCAGTCAAGTATATCTTGAAAATATGCCGGCTTTGAAAATATGCCGGCTTTGAAAATAGGCCGTACTTGTATGTAAGCATTGGATTCATTGCAGTGAATAAATCTCAAAAATAAGCCGACTATTTATTTGTTATCTTGTCACTAATTATCATAACCCTGTGTTGTTTTTTCATCATTGAAACCCCATTTGCTTAGCATACATACAATTTGTATATGTACATATATTACTGAAAGATCTAAGATCTAGATTCTACCTGGACAATAGATCTGGCTAATCATATTCAAGCTTTAAGTCAGAATAAGGTTAATCCTGACCATTGATATAAAATCCTGCATCTTATTGACTATTGATTTACAATACGTACGACGGCAAAATGAAATATTTTTTGAAATCACCGATGCTAATTTGTGTACCGATGAAACTAAGGTTTCGAAAGTAAGACGATCTCGTAAATAAGCTTTACTTGCCTTACGGGATAAATGACTTCGAAAATAAGACGGCCTTGAAATAGGCCTGCCTTCGAAAATAGGTCTGGGATTCCTTACCAAAAACGAAAATAAGCCGCGGCTTATTATCGAGATTTTAGGGTATGTTTCACAACAAAGGGGTCCCATGAAAAACCTTTGGAGGACACACCTTTTAATAGTTGTTAAAGGATTTTGGCCACGATTTTTCATAATTTCATATTTCAACCTCATTGGTGTAACAATACGTGAAGTGACTGATACCCCGTCTCCCTCGGTGTTGGGAAAATAGACAGGCTAGGTGACGCCCCATTTATATCAGCCTAGTGAATATGCATACTTTGACACGCCCATTACATATTTGTGTATTATCTGTGAGTGTAAGCATTGACTTTTTATCTAATTTCTTGGTGCAAGTAATGACAGCAACCAATACATTTTATGCGGTAAAAATTATCAATCGTCATTACTGATCTTGTCAGAAAAATAAAGCTGATCTAATTCCAATTGTGAATTCGAAGGCATTCATGATAATATATTTACCGATTCTCTAAATAGCAATTTACACCAGCACAATTACTTTTATCCCTAGCCGTCCCCAGTGTTGGAAAAAACTATTTTTTAAAAAGGATTAAAGGAGTTTTCAACAGAATCTAGCTATATTTTATCAGTATTTAACATTAGGCTAGTAATCTTGGCAAAACCTGACACTATAAATTAGGTTAAACTATATAATTTGTATAAGTGATGTTATAATAATTCGAGTTTCTTATATACCGTTTTTAACGACTTTCACGGCCGTCTCAAAGCCGTTCACAAATTATGATCAGTGGTTATAGGGCCTTAGCGACCAGCCAATATCGGTCACAATTACCTGGTGAGCATACAACCGGTTCTGCCATTTCGGCGCTCACAACCAGCATTCAACAATTTCTTGCACTACCCAACCACGTACTGAGTCAACAAGTAGAGTAAAGTATCTTGCTTAATGACACATATATAAAACACAAGTACCGTGACCGGGACTCGAATTCGCAAACATTCGATCACGAGTCGGGCGTCCTACCACCAAACCACCGTGCCTCCGAAAGTCACAGAGGTCTTTATATCAAACAAGCGATATCAGAGGGATTTTGTCGCCCACCATTGATGACTTCATTGGTTCCTAAAAAGTTTTAATTTCCCCCTTTTTCTATTGTCAAAATCCAAGATGACAGCCTGTTAGCCATATTAATCTTCGTATCAGCTCAAAATGTGGACAATGCACAACTAAGGACCAAGGAAAACCTCCAAATGAAATTGAGAAGGATCCATCCATTACTTCTGAAGAAAAACTATCATAACTGTTCAGGACGGACGACGCACCATAGTATAAGCTCACGTCAGGCGAGCTTAAATAGATACTGGCTACTTCCTATCTGATGCTGAGCGTTATGGCAGGAAATTAACAGGTTCAATTGTTATCAGTATAATGTAACCGACTGAATTATGTTGATGGGGGTTTTCAATCGTTATCAGTATAATGTAACCGATTGAAGTATGTTGATGGGGTTTTTTCAATTGTTATAAGTATATTGTAACCGACTGAAGTATGTTGCTGGGTGTTTTCAATCGTTATCAGTATAATGTAACCGACTGAAGTATGTTGCTGGGTGTTTTCAATCGTTATCAGTAAATGTAACCGACTGAAGTATGTTGATGGGTGTTTTCAATCGTTATCAGTATAATGTAACCGACTGAAGTATATTGATGGGGGTTTTCAATCGTTATCAGTATAATGTAAGCGACTGAAGTATGTTGCTGGGGTTTTCAATTGTTATCAGTATGATGTAACCGACTGAAGTATGTTGCTTGGTGTTTTCAAATGTTATGAGTATAATGTAACCGACTGAAGTATGTTGATGGGGGTTTTCAATCGTTATCAGTATATAATGTAACCGACTGAAGTATGTTGCTGGGGTTTTCAAATGTTATGAGTATAATGTAACCGACTGAAGTATGTTGATGGGGGTTTTCAATCGTTATCAGTATATAATGTAACCGACTGAAGTATGTTGCTGGGGTTTTCAAATGTTATGAGTATAATGTAACCGACTGAAATATGTTGATGGGGGTTTTCAATCGTTATCAGTATAAAATGTAACCGACTGAAGTATGTTGATGGGGGTTTTCAATCGTTATCAGTATATAATGTAACCGACTGAAGTATGTTGATGGGGGTTTTCAATCGTTATCAGTATAATGTAACCGTCTGAAGTCTGTTGATGGGTGTTTTCAATTGTTATCAGTATAATGTAACCGACTCAAGTATGTTGCTGGGTGTTTTCAATCGTTATCAGTATATAATGTAACCGACTGAAGTATGTTGAAGGGGGTTTTCAATTGTTATCAGTATAATGTAACCGACTGAAATATGTTGCTGGGGGTTTTCAATCGTAATTAGTATATAATGTAACCGACTGAAGTATGTTGATGGGGGTTTTCAATCGTTATCAGTATATAATGTAACCGACTGAAGTATGTTGATGGGGGTTTTCAATTGTTCAGTATAATGTAACCGACTGAAGTTTGTTAATGGGGGTTTTCAATCGTTATCAGTATAATGTAACCGACTGAAGTTTGTTGATGGGGGTTTTCAATCGTTATCAGTATGATTTAACAGACTGAAGTAAGTTGATGGGGGTTTTCAATCGTTATCAGTATAATGTAACCGACTGAAGTATGTTGATGGGTGTTTTCAATCGTTTTCAGTATGATTTAACCGACTGAAGTATGTTGATGGGGGTTTTCAATTGTTATCAGTAAATTGAAACCGACTGAAGTGTATTTTCAGCAGTATAATTTATTGTCATATTGACAATAGGTATACCAGTCGTTCCACACCCATAATGCATAGCGCCAAGCGGGGAGTAGTTACAACTGGTTTTGAAACTCTGGTATGTCTCAAACAAAGGAGAACACCAGGAGCCTCCCTTACTGGGGCGAACGCTCAACTAAAGGTCAAAACTGAGACAGTGTCAAGGGAGACATTTTGACGAAGAGAGTTGTAAAGAATGCTTCCCCGAACATATTACAGCCTCTAAAATGTATACGCACTCAACCCACACTCACATCGCCTACACCAGGAGGCCGTCCTTTAATGACCCTGTCTGTCATAAAAAATAGATGTTACTTTCCTTCATAGTATTAATTTCAAACAGCTGTGGGATTATTGAAAGTTTTAATGAAACACTGGAAACAACAGATCAATTATCTATAATACGAATGTATCGGAAATGGTTATTTTTACATTATTTATCAGGTCGCTTTGACTATATGGACTGATTCTGAGCTACAATTTCCGGTGCTTGCACAGTTCGAAAGTAGTAAAAGTCATAACTGTTCATTATTAAATAGAAAATAAAGGAAGCGAGACACAGACATGTATATTGTACAAAGATAGATTTTACTTATCATGCCTGCTTAGCTACATGACAGTACACTTGCTGAAAGCGACGCCAATAACTCATCTACAAGTCGATAAAATCTAGGCATTTTCCAAAGTGATCTCAATTTCTTGTGAACATAGCAAAAAGCTAAAAATATATCCGCCGATCTTTCGCAGAATTGAAAATAACCGATATTTTTATTTTAAGTATACATCCATCTTGTGTCCACCTCTTAGACGGTCCATAGACGTAAACATGTACGACTGAACGTTTAACAACACAGTTTAATGACGATTTGCATAATGTCCTTCAATTTTGATAAAAGTTGGCTCAAGTCCCTATCATGAACTGCCTACATGTATGCAAATGCCTCGTTTAACCTGCACCTGAATAATTTTGCCACGAAAAAGGATAAAGGATTATACTATGAGCGATGAAGATTAACGAATCGTTTCAGATTCTGTTTCTGACTTGATTGTCTCCTGAAGTGAGAGATCAACCAGGCGAAACCAAACACCATGGATATGTGTGCTTATAGTCGCAAATAACTGTGCTGTGTTGAAACTCAGAAAAACACGAATGCTGAATTGGGGATATCTTATTTTATATGCATCGCATACTGCAATGATAGCTCCCCGTTCGACGATTAGATAAAGATGTTTCATATGCTTCAACTTAGAGTCTTGCAGCAAGTGTGGTGCAAATAAAAGCCACGCCCATTACGTAGAAATCCTACATCACATCATAGTTATTGATTATGCGTCACAGAAACGAAGTGACAAATCGGGCAGCTTCACCTGTATCAACAGATATATACAAAAAGCGAACATCCGCATCTCACTAACAGAAGTAGAAGCCGGAAGTCAAGATGACGAAATTGCTCCTGTTGATGGTTCCTGTGTCAAATGGTAAGTCTTCTTCATAAATGCTTTCATTATTGCCTTTCCATACATGTTTCGCATGGGCTAAGACAGAAAATGACCGAAATCATTGAAAATATCCTATTTCTGAAAGGTAAGCCATTTCACAAAAAGTAAAGAATTAGAGAACTTTAGGAATAACAACGAAGCCGGGCCGAGTCATGCTTTGTCGGCATGTCTTTTGTGTTTGTTTCAAAGAATAATCTTACTTTTACTGTTGAAAAATCGGATGTCCGAAAGAGACCCGCCATTGAGTACGAATCAATTATGACGTCCTTAATATTCAATATAAGATTTCCCCACACAGTTTACGACTTTTGTTGTGCTGTATGGGCTGCACGTGGCCTGGTAATGGGACGAACCTGTCCGCGACAAAACTGATAGTTCAATGATTTTTTATTGTTCAACAATATTTAATCTTTAAAGTTGTAGTTAAAAATGACCCGTCATCATATCTTTTCATAGTCATTTGAAGTTGTCGGTGTGTTACACGTTTCGGTGTAAATAGTGGCCATTCCGTTTACATAAAGTTTTGTTTGTTTTCTTGTGCACAGCCAATTAAAAAGCTCAGATACTTACAGTTGTATAATTAAGTCAAAATTAGAACTATCGAAGGGGGTACAGTAGCCGTTGAACTCGGGATGATGTTCTTGAAAATAGGTGTTGATTTCGACATGAACGCATTGTATTTTTTCTTTTATGAGTGGTGATGTATAAATAGGTTAAATTAATTAAGACTTAAAAAAAAAGGCTTTAACAAAATAATTTCGCTTATATTTTCAACAAAAAGAAATCAAATGTTTAAGAAATTTGAGGTGATGTTAAATTATACAGGAAGACTACACGTACATCTGCTGGTTTCATGCGGGTTTTTAAGATAACTCTCATTAGAATAATTAACAGAACTTGGTTGATGACAAAAAGGATTATCAGGAAATACCTACAGTTTTACTGCTTGTGCCTGTGGAAAAAATAAAAATAAAAAAGAACCACTGAAGCGCTGACAAAGATATATATGCAACAGATATCGCGTTTAGTTTTCAACTTTCCGAAAATAAACGACCAACACCGATTATGACGCGTTTGCATGACGTATTTCCGGTTTTTCTACTGGAGGTAAAAAATCAAAAACAAAAACAAAAGGCAACGAGTAGCAGGGCGAAGCAACTCCTTTACTCACGCATGTTTTACCATTTGAGAGCTTCGCAAGGCGCCCGAAAGCTACGAATTGAAAAATAATACTTAAGTGACAGTAATCCTGCGGTTATCGGTGATATTCCTGACACAGACGAACACTTAGTAATAGTGACCAATTATTTTTAGAAACTTTGTTTCTAGAAATCAGAAGAAATAATTTTTATTCTCATCCTATAGTAAAGGTAACTAACTCAAGACAAAAAATGCTTATAGGTGGAATTCAACAAGACTGCAAATCAGAATTATATGCATTTGAGAGAATTGGATAGAAAAAAGAAGGAATAAGAAATTATTTAAACACGGAGGTTGAAGGGCAGTGTAATACCGGTAAAATCTTCATTATAGATGACAAGAGCTATAATTGTGCTCTTTCGATTTTGGAACTTTTCAGAAAATCAAAACTGCAGACAAGAACCTTCTATTAAACATTGATTAGAGAAATTATAAATTTTCATATAACTAAGATTATATACCTAGGTAAAAGAAAAAATGGGGATCCAACTGATTACTAACCATTGAAAAGCATCGATGGTGGGCGCCAATATCTCTCGTTGACCTCTCGTTTACTTTTCCTCCTTGGGTCAAGGTACAAATGTACCAAAGACCAAATGCATATGATCGAATGCAAATGTACATGACCGTGTGAACAAGCATCATCCAATAGTGGTTAACAATGATACAATATCCCATCCCTCTACTATGACAGGTAACAAAAGTATGGAGCGGAAACGAATACCCTAAAGTCTCGATAATAAAATGCTGAATAGAAAATAGGCCGATCTTAAAAATAAGCCATGGATTTCTTGCAGTCAGGTATATCTTGAAAATATGCCGGCTTTGAAAATAGGCCGTACTTGTAAGCAAGCCTTGGATTCATTGCAGTGAATAAATATCAAAAATAAGCCGACTATTTATTTGTAACTTGTCACTAATTATCATAACCCTGTGTTGTTTTTTTTATCATTGAAACCCCATTTGCTTAGCATACATACAATTTGTATATGTACATATATTACTGAAAGGTCTAAGATCTAGATTCTACCTGGACAATAGATCTGGCTAATCATATATAATTACATCGCTCGCGGTGATCCCCTGCGTGGCTACCTCAAGTATTGTTTTTACACTTCGCTACACCCCAAGCTTGATGTTTATATATTTCAGTTTACACAAAGTACCTGCAATTTATCTTAAACTGTAGGACAGTTAATATTCGAAAAATGAATTATCAAACGGAAAAATAGACCAGCACCGTGCCAGAAGACATTCCGATATGAACTAACGGTTACCTTCTATTAACATGCCTTCACAAAAAAAAATCCCCTTTAAAATGAAATCATTAATCAGGAGGAAGGCACTATTTTAATCATTTAAGCATTAGTTTCTCTACTGCTTTAGCAGTTGATTCCCACATACTCTGTAGGCCCATCGTCGTTAAACAGTGTCAACATCGGAGCACAATCCGGCCGGCGAATATGTTGCCGGAAATCGTTGCAGTGTTCACGTTATGGTCGTAAACAATTGTACACGAATGTTTATTTTCAATATTTCCAATATAAACAACATTTTCGTTGAAAAAGGGATGTTTGATCTTTGTTAAAAAGCAATGATTTGTGCATTAATTTGTTACAGTTCCTATGTCATATGCAAGACGACATCACTGCACGACTTACGTTAGCTAGGCATGTGATTGCCACGTGATCGTAAATATTGAAACAATGCGGCAAATACAATACGCTCGTGGGACAAAGTGTTATTCAAGCTTTAAGTGCAAAATAAGGTTAATCCTGACCATTTATATAAAATCCTGCATCTTATTGACTATTGATTTACAATACGTACGACGGCAAAATGAAATATTTTTTGAAATCATCGATGCTAATTTGTGTACCGATGAAACTAAGGTTTCGAAAATATGACGATCTCGTAAATAAGCTTTACTTGCCTTACGGGATAAATGACTTCGAAAATAAGACGGCCTTGAAATAGGCCTGCCTTCGAAAATAGGTCTGGGATTCCTTACCAAAAACGAAAATAAGCCGCGGCATATTATCGAGATTTTAGGGTATGTTTCACAACAAAGGGGTCCCATGAAAAACCTTTGGAGGACACACCTTTTAATAGTTTTTAAAGGATTTTGGCCACGATTTTTCATAATTTCATATTTCAATATCATTTGATGTAATAATACGTGAAGTGACTGATACCCTGTCTCCCTCGGTGTTGGGAAAATAGACAGGCTAGGTGACGCCCCATTTATATCAGCCTAGTGAATATGCATACTTTGACACGCCCATTACATATTTGTGTATTATCTGTGAGTGTAAGCATTGACTTTTTATCTAATTTCTTGGTGCAAGTAATGACAGCAACCAATACATGTTATGCGGTAAAAATTATCAACCGTCATTACTGATCTTGTCAGAAAAATAAAGCTGATCTAATTCCAATTGTGAATTCGAAGGCATTCATGATAATATATTTACCGATTCTCTAAATAGCAATTTACACCAGCACAATTACTTTTATTCCTATCCGTCCCCAGTGTGGAAAAAACTATTTTTTAAAAAGGATTAAAGGAGTTTTCAACAGAATCTAGCTATATTTTATCAGTATTTAACATTAGGCTAGTAATCTTGGCAAAACCTGACACTGTTAATTAGGTTAAACTATATTTGTATTACATATTACGATGTTCTGAAATTTTTTATTTTTAAGTTTTATTATATTTGTAAAAATGGTGATGCTGATACTTTTTTTTTTTAATTATTGCATATAACCTTCATGCATTTGTTTAAAATCGGCACATTCAATAATAAAGTGATTAACAAATGTCAAAGGTTAATAATATTCATGGCAATAAGGTTTGTTTGCATTTTACAGCCCACCGACAACTACGGTCATTTTGGGCAAGCTTTTTTTGTTGTTGTTATGATAAATGATAGTGATGTTATAATAATTCGAGTTTCTTATATACCGTTTTTTAACGACTTTCACGGCCGTCTCAAAGCCGTTTACAAATTATGATCAGTGGTTATAGGGCCTTAGCGACCAGCCAATATCGGTCACAATTACCTGGTGAGCATACAACCGGTTCTGCCATTTCGGCGCTCACAACCAGCATTCAACAATTTCTTGCACTACCCAACCACGTACTGAGTCAACAAGTAGAGTAAAGTATCTTGCTTAATGACACATATATAAAACACAAGTACCGTGACCGGGACTCGAATTCGCAAACATTCGATCACGAGTCGGGCGTCCTACCACCAAACCACCGTGCCTCCGAAAGTCACAGAGGTCTTTATATCAAACAAGCGATATCAGAGGGATTTTGTCGCCCACCATTGATGATCTTCATTGGTTCCTAAAAAGTTTTAATTTCCCCCTTTTTCTATTGTCAAAATCCAAGATGACAGCCTGTTAGCCATATTAATCTTCGTATCAGCTCAAAATGTGGACAATGCACAACTAAGGACCAAGGAAAACCTCCAAATGAAATTGAGAAGGATCCATCCATTACTTCTGAAGAAAAACTATCATAACTGTTCAGGACGGACGACGCACCATAGTATAAGCTCACGTCAGGCGAGCTTAAATAGATACTGGCTACTTCCTATCTGATGCTGAGCGTTATGGCAGGAAATTAACAGGTTCAATTGTTATCAGTATAATGTAACCGACTGAATTATGTTGATGGGGGTTTTCAATCGTTATCAGTATAATGTAACCGATTGAAGTATGTTGATGGGGTTTTTTCAATTGTTATAAGTATATTGTAACCGACTGAAGTATGTTGCTGGGTGTTTTCAATCGTTATCAGTATAATGTAACCGACTGAAGTATGTTGCTGGGTGTTTTCAATCGTTATCAGTAAATGTAACCGACTGAAGTATGTTGATGGGTGTTTTCAATCGTTATCAGTATAATGTAACCGACTGAAGTATATTGATGGGGGTTTTCAATCGTTATCAGTATAATGTAAGCGACTGAAGTATGTTGCTGGGGTTTTCAATTGTTATCAGTATAATGTAACCGACTGAAGTATGTTGCTTGGTGTTTTCAAATGTTATGAGTATAATGTAACCGACTGAAGTATGTTGATGGGGGTTTTCAATCGTTATCAGTATATAATGTAACCGACTGAAGTATGTTGCTGGGGTTTTCAAATGTTATGAGTATAATGTAACCGACTGAAGTATGTTGATGGGGGTTTTCAATCGTTATCAGTATATAATGTAACCGACTGAAGTATGTTGCTGGGGTTTTCAAATGTTATGAGTATAATGTAACCGACTGAAATATGTTGATGGGGGTTTTCAATCGTTATCAGTATAAAATGTAACCGACTGAAGTATGTTGATGGGGGTTTTCAATCGTTATCAGTATATAATGTAACCGACTGAAGTATGTTGATGGGGGTTTTCAATCGTTATCAGTATAATGTAACCGTCTGAAGTCTGTTGATGGGTGTTTTCAATTGTTATCAGTATAATGTAACCGACTCAAGTATGTTGCTGGGTGTTTTCAATCGTTATCAGTATATAATGTAACCGACTGAAGTATGTTGAAGGGGGTTTTCAATTGTTATCAGTATAATGTAACCGACTGAAATATGTTGCTGGGGGTTTTCAATCGTAATTAGTATATAATGTAACCGACTGAAGTATGTTGATGGGGGTTTTCAATCGTTATCAGTATATAATGTAACCGACTGAAGTATGTTGATGGGGGTTTTCAATTGTTCAGTATAATGTAACCGACTGAAGTTTGTTAATGGGGGTTTTCAATCGTTATCAGTATAATGTAACCGACTGAAGTTTGTTGATGGGGGTTTTCAATCGTTATCAGTATGATTTAACAGACTGAAGTAAGTTGATGGGGGTTTTCAATCGTTATCAGTATAATGTAACCGACTGAAGTATGTTGATGGGTGTTTTCAATCGTTTTCAGTATGATTTAACCGACTGAAGTATGTTGATGGGGGTTTTCAATCGTTATCAGTAAATTGAAACCGACTGAAGTGTATTTTCAGCAGTATAATTTATTGTCATATTGACAATAGGTATACCAGTCGTTCCACACCCATAATGCATAGCGCCAAGCGGGGAGTAGTTACAACTGGTTTTGAAACTCTGGTATGTCTCAAACAAAGGAGAACACCAGGAGCCTCCCTTACTGGGGCGAACGCTCAACTAAAGGTCAAAACTGAGACAGTGTCAAGGGAGACATTTTGACGAAGAGAGTTGTAAAGAATGCTTCCCCGAACATATTACAGCCTCTAAAATGTATACGCACTCAACCCACACTCACATCGCCTACACCAGGAGGCCGTCCTTTAATGACCCGGTCTGTCATAAAAAATAGATGTTACTTTCCTTCATAGTATTAATTTCAAACAGCTGTGGGATTATTGAAAGTTTTAATGAAACACTGGAAACAACAGATCAATTATCTATAATACGAATGTATCGGAAATGGTTATTTTTACATTATTTATCAGGTCGCTTTGACTATATGGACTGATTCTGAGCTACAATTTCCGGTGCTTGCACAGTTCGAAAGTAGTAAAAGTCATAACTGTTCATTATTAAATAGAAAATAAAGGAAGCGAGACACAGACATGTATATTGTACAAAGATAGATTTTACTTATCATGCCTGCTTAGCTACATGACAGTACACTTGCTGAAAGCGACGCCAATAACTCATCTACAAGTCGATAAAATCTAGGCATTTTCCAAAGTGATCTCAATTTCTTGTGAACATAGCAAAAAGCTAAAAATATATCCGCCGATCTTTCGCAGAATTGAAAATAACCGATATTTTTATTTTAAGTATACATCCATCTTGTGTCCACCTCTTAGACGGTCCATAGACGTAAACATGTACGACTGAACGTTTAACAACACAGTTTAATGACGATTTGCATAATGTCCTTCAATTTTGATAAAAGTTGGCTCAAGTCCCTATCATGAACTGCCTACATGTATGCAAATGCCTCGTTTAACCTGCACCTGAATAATTTTGCCACGAAAAAGGATAAAGGATTATACTATGAGCGATGAAGATTAACGAATCGTTTCAGATTCTGTTTCTGACTTGATTGTCTCCTGAAGTGAGAGATCAACCAGGCGAAACCAAACACCATGGATATGTGTGCTTATAGTCGCAAATAACTGTGCTGTGTTGAAACTCAGAAAAACACGAATGCTGAATTGGGGATATCTTATTTTATATGCATCGCATACTGCAATGATAGCTCCCCGTTCGACGATTAGATAAAGATGTTTCATATGCTTCAACTTAGAGTCTTGCAGCAAGTGTGGTGCAAATAAAAGCCACGCCCATTACGTAGAAATCCTACATCACATCATAGTTATTGATTATGCGTCACAGAAACGAAGTGACAAATCGGGCAGCTTCACCTGTATCAACAGATATATACAAAAAGCGAACATCCGCATCTCACTAACAGAAGTAGAAGCCGGAAGTCAAGATGACGAAATTGCTCCTGTTGATGGTTCCTGTGTCAAATGGTAAGTCTTCTTCATAAATGCTTTCATTATTGCCTTTCCATACATGTTTCGCATGGGCTAAGACAGAAAATGACCGAAATCATTGAAAATATCCTATTTCTGAAAGGTAAGCCATTTCACAAAAAGTAAAGAATTAGAGAACTTTAGGAATAACAAAGAAGCCGGGCCGAGTCATGCTTTGTCGGCATGTCTTTTGTGTTTGTTTCAAAGAATAATCTTACTTTTACTGTTGAAAAATCGGATGTCCGAAAGAGACCCGCCATTGAGTACGAATCAATTATGACGTCCTTAATATTCAATATAAGATTTCCCCACACAGTTTACGACTTTTGTTGTGCTGTATGGGCTGCACGTGGCCTGGTAATGGGACGAACCTGTCCGCGACAAAACTGATAGTTCAATGATTTTTTATTGTTCAACAATATTTAACCTTTAAAGTTGTAGTTAAAAATGACCCGTCATCATATCTTTTCATAGTCATTTGAAGTTGTCGGTGTGTTACACGTTTCGGTGTAAATAGTGGCCATTCCGTTTACATAAAGTTTTGTTTGTTTTCTTGTGCACAGCCAATTAAAAAGCTCAGATACTTACAGTTGTATAATTAAGTCAAAATTAGAACTATCGAAGGGGGTACAGTAGCCGTTGAACTCGGGATGATGTTCTTGAAAATAGGTGTTGATTTCGACATGAACGCAATGTATTTTTTCTTTTATGAGTGGTGATGTATAAATAGGTTAAATTAATTAAGACTTAAAAAAAAAGGCTTTAACAAAATAATTTCGCCTATATTTTCAACAAAAAGAAATCAAATGTTTAAGAAATTTGAGGTGATGTTAAATTATACAGGAAGACTACACGTACATCTGCTGGTTTCATGCGGGTTTTTAAGATAACTCTCATTAGAATAATTAACAGAACTTGGTTGATGACAAAAAGGATTATCAGGAAATACCTACAGTTTTACTGCTTGTGCCTGTGGAAAAAATAAAAATAAAAAAGAACCACTGAAGCGCTGACAAAGATATATATGCAACAGATATCGCGTTTAGTTTTCAACTTTCCGAAAATAAACGACCAACACCGATTATGACGCGTTTGCATGACGTATTTCCGGTTTTTCTACTGGAGGTAAAAAATCAAAAACAAAAACAAAAGGCAACGAGTAGCAGGGCGAAGCAACTCCTTTACTCACGCATGTTTTACCATTTGAGAGCTTCGCAAGGCGCCCGAAAGCTACGAATTGAAAAATAATACTTAAGTGACAGTAATCCTGCGGTTATCGGTGATATTCCTGACACAGACGAACACTTAGTAATAGTGACCAATTATTTTTAGAAACTTTGTTTCTAGAAATCAGAAGAAATAATTTTTATTCTCATCCTATAGTAAAGGTAACTAACTCAAGACAAAAAATGCTTATAGGTGGAATTCAACAAGACTGCAAATCAGAATTATATGAATTTGAGAGAATTGGATAGAAAAAAGAAGGAATAAGAAATTATTTAAACACGGAGGTTGAAGGGCAGTGTAATACCGGTAAAATCTTCATTATAGATGACAAGAGCTATAATTGTGCTCTTTCGATTTTGGAACTTTTCAGAAAATCAAAACTGCAGACAAGAACCTTCTATTAAACATTGATTAGAGAAATTATAAATTTTCATATAACTAAGATTATATACCTAGGTAAAAGAAAAAATGGGGATCCAACTGATTACTAACCATTGAAAAGCATCGATGGTGGGCGCTAATATCTCTCGTTGACCTCTCGTTTACTTTTCCTCCTTGGGTCAAGGTACAAATGTACCAAAGACCAAATGCATATGATCGAATGCAAATGTACATGACCGTGTGAACAAGCATCATCCAATAGTGGTTAACAATGATACAATATCCCATCCCTCTACTATGACAGGTAACAAAAGTATGGAGCGGAAACGAATACCCTAAAGTCTCGATAATAAAATGCTGAATAGAAAATAGGCCGATCTTAAAAATAAGTCATGGATTTCTTGCAGTCAGGTATATCTTGAAAATATGCCGGCTTTGAAAATAGGCCGTACTTGTAAGCAAGCCTTGGATTCATTGCAGTGAATAAATATCAAAAATAAGCCGACTATTTATTTGTAACTTGTCACTAATTATCATAACCCTGTGTTGTTTTTTTTATCATTGAAACCCCATTTGCTTAGCATACATACAATTTGTATATGTACATATATTACTGAAAGGTCTAAGATCTAGATTCTACCTGGACAATAGATCTGGCTAATCATATATAATTACATCGCTCGCGGTGATCCCCTGCGTGGCTACCTCAAGTATTGTTTTTACACTTCGCTACACCCCAAGCTTGATGTTTATATATTTCAGTTTACACAAAGTACCTGCAATTTATCTTAAACTGTAGGACAGTTAATATTCGAAAAATGAATTATCAAACGGAAAAATAGACCAGCACCGTGCCAGAAGACATTCCGATATGAACTAACGGTTACCTTCTATTAACATGCCTTCACAAAAAAAAATCCCCTTTAAAATGAAATCATTAATCAGGAGGAAGGCACTATTTTAATCATTTAAGCATTAGTTTCTCTACTGCTTTAGCATTTGATTCCCACATACTCTGTAGGCCCATCGCCGTTAAACAGTGTCAACATCGGAGCACAATCCGGCCGGCGAATATGTTGCCGGAAATCGTTGCAGTGTTCACGTTATGGTCGTAAACAATTGTACACGAATGTTTATTTTCAATATTTACAATATAAACAACATTTTCGTTGAAAAAGGGATGTTTGATCTTTGTTAAAAAGCAATGATTTGTGCATTAATTTGTTACAGTTCCTATGTCATATGCAAGACGACATCACTGCACGACTTACGTTAGCTAGGCATGTGATTGCCACGTGATCGTAAATATTGAAACAATGCGGCAAATACAATACGCTCGTGGGACAAAGTGTTATTCAAGCTTTAAGTGCAAAATAAGGTTAATCCTGACCATTTATATAAAATCCTGCATCTTATTGACTATTGATTTACAATACGTACGACGGCAAAATGAAATATTTTTTGAAATCATCGATGCTAATTTGTGTACCGATGAAACTAAGGTTTCGAAAATATGACGATCTCGTAAATAAGCTTTACTTGCCTTACGGGATAAATGACTTCGAAAATAAGACGGCCTTGAAATAGGCCTGCCTTCGAAAATAGGTCTGGGATTCCTTACCAAAAAAGAAAATAAGCCGCGGCATATTATCGAGATTTTAGGGTATGTTTCACAACAAAGGGGTCCCATGAAAAACCTTTGGAGGACACACCTTTTAATAGTTTTTAAAGGATTTTGGCCACGATTTTTCATAATTTCATATTTCAATCTCATTTGATGTAATAATACGTGAAGTGACTGATACCCTGTCTCCCTCGGTGTTGGGAAAATAGACAGGCTAGGTGACGCCCCATTTATATCAGCCTAGTGAATATGCATACTTTGACACGCCCATTACATATTTGTGTATTATCTGTGAGTGTAAGCATTGACTTTTTATCTAATTTCTTGGTGCAGGTAATGACAGCAACCAATACATGTTATGCGGTAAAAATTATCATTCGTCATTACTGATCTTGTCAGAAAAATAAAGCTGATCTAATTCCAATTGTGAATTCGAAGGCATTCATGATAATATATTTACCGATTCTCTAAATAGCAATTTACACCAGCACAATTACTTTTATTCCTATCCGTCCCCAGTGTTGGAAAAAACTATTTTTTAAAAAGGATTAAAGGAGTTTTCAACAGAATCTAGCTATATTTTATCAGTATTTAACATTAGGCTAGTAATCTTGGCAAAACCTGACACTGTTAATTAGGTTAAACTATATTTGTATTACATATTACGATGTTCTGAAATTTTTTATTTTTAAGTTTTATTATATTTGTAAAAATGGTGATGCTGATACTTTTTTTTTTTTAATTATTGCATATAACCTTCATGCATTTGTTTAAAATCGGCACATTCAATAATAAAGTGATTAACAAATGTCAAAGGTTGATAATATTCATGGCAATAAGGTTTGTTTGCATTTTACAGCCCACCGACAACTACGGTCATTTTGGGCAAGCTTTTTTTGTTGTTGTTATGATAAATGATAGTGATGTTATAATAATTCGAGTTTCTTATATACCGTTTTTTAACGACTTTCACGGCCGTCTCAAAGCCGTTCACAAATTATGATCAGTGGTTATAGGGCCTTAGCGACCAGCCAATATCGGTCACAATTACCTGGTGAGCATACAACCGGTTCTGCCATTTCGGCGCTCACAACCAGCATTCAACAATTTCTTGCACTACCCAACCACGTACTCATTTACAGCTGAGTCAACAAGTAGAGTAAAGTATCTTGCTTAATGACACATATATAAAACACAAGTGCCGTGACCGGGACCGGAATTCGCAAACATTCGATCACGAGTCGGGCGTCCTACCACCAAACCACCGTGCCTCCGAAAGTCACAGAGGTCTTTCTATCAAACAAGCGATATCAGAGGGATTTTGTCGCCCACCATTGATGATCTTCATTGGTTCCTAAAAAGTTTAAATTTCCCCCTTTTTCTATTGTCAAAATCCAAGATGACAGCCTGTTAGCCATATTGTTCTTCGGATCAGCTCAAAATGTGGACAATGCACATCTAAGGACCAAGGAAAACCTCCAAATGAAATTGAGAAGGATCCATCCATTACTTCTGAAGAAAAACTATCATAACTATTCAGACCGGACGACGCACCATGGTATAAGCTCACGTCAGGCGAGCTAAATAAAGATACTGGCTACTTCCTATCTGATGCTGAGCGTTATGGCAGGAAATTAACAAGTTCAATTGTTATCAGTATAATGTAACCGACTGAAGTATGTTGATGGGTGTTTTCAATCGTTATCAGTATAATGTAACCGACTGAAGTATGTTGCTGGGGGTTTTCAATTGTTACCAGTATAATGTAACCGACTGAAGTATATTGATGGGGGTTTTCAATTGTTATCAGTATAATGTAACCGACTGAAGTATGTTGATGGGGGTTTTCAATCGTTATCAGTATAATGTAACCGACTGAAGTATGTTGATTGGTGTTTTCAATCGTTATCAGTATAATGTAACCGACTGAAGTATGTTGCTGGGTGTTTTCAATCGTTATCAGTATATAATGTAACCGACTGAAGTATGTTGATGGGTGTTTTCAATTGTTATCAGTATAATGTAACCGACTGAAGTATGTTGATGGGGGTTTTCAATTGTTATCAGTTTAATGTTACCGACTGAAGTATGTTGCTGGGGGTTTTCAATCGTTATCAGTTTAATGTTACCGACTGAAGTATGTTGCTGGGGGTTTTCAATCGTTATCAGTATAATGTAACCGACTGAAGTATGTTGATGGGGGTTTTCAACTGTTATCAGTATAATGTTACCGACTGAAGTATGTTGATGGGGGTTTTTAATCGTTATCAGTAAATAATGTAACCGACTGAAGTATGTTGCTGGGTGTTTTCAATTGTTATCAGTATAATGTAACCGACTGAAGTATGTTGATGGGGGTTTTCAATTGTTATCAGTTTAATGTTACCGACTGAAGTATGTTGCTAGGGGTTTTCAATTGTTATCAGTATATAATGTAACCGACTGAAGTATGTTGCTGGGTGTTTTCAATCGTTATCAGTATAATGTAACTGACTGAAGTATGTTGATGGGGGTTTTCAATCGTTATCAGTATAATGTAACCGACTGAAGTATGTTTCTGGGGGTTTTCAATCGTTATTATATAATGTAACCGACTGAAGTATGTTGATGGGTGTATTCAATTGTTAGTTTGATTTGTTTCACTCTATTTGCTTATTGTTTGATATGCATATTGAAAAGGTGTGCAGGTTATCTTTATCATTAAGGATAATGTCACCACCGGAAGACGTTGAAGTGTTTTGCTTCTTGATTTATTCTATAATCTCTTTTTTGTTTATATCTTCATCTCCAAATTATCAACATGTATCTCAGAATATGAACAGTCATACAAATCCAATCCTTGAACATATCCAAAATAAGTCTCCATATCTTAAGTTCTATGTAATTGTCACTGATTTTCCCCTCCCTCCATGGTTATACCTCATATTTGTCATGATAGTTTTTGATAATGGATAATGATGTACTACATTACTTAGTTAGGTTGGGAACTGTGAGTGACTCTTTATCAGAATGGTTCTCTAGTGTATCCCTGTGTTTTTTCAAAAATATTGAATTCCGCCCATTCAAATTCTTTATGTTATCAATTTGTGGTTATATACATCCAAATCCGGGTCCAAATTACAATACTCAATTAGAAAACATATCTGTTTGTCACATTAATATTTGTTCTTTACGAAACAAACTTGATACACATGAAGCAGAATTCTCAGATTATGATATACTATGTATATCTGAAACGCATTTGCATGAATCTATTCCTGATAATAACATTTCCTTGGATAACTTTGGTAATATATTTAGAAAAGATCGCGATAATAATGGAGGCGGGGTACTTATTTATGCTAAAAATAACATTAACATTGAGCGTAGACCGGACCTTAAGTCCAATAATCTTGAACTCATCTGGACTGAAATAGCTGCTAATAACAAATCTATTCTTATTGGTTGTATATATAGACCCCCTAATTCCTTAGTTAATTACCGGGATATTCTCGATGAAAATCTCAACAATGTAGCTGATTTACAAAGAGGCATTGTTCTTGTGGGCGATATAAATCAAGATATGATTAATCTTAATCCAAATTCTCATTTTCAAAGAATTTTATTAAAGTATGGATTTGAAAATACCGTTTCGGAACCTACAAGAATTACTTCTTCTTCTTCAAAACTAATAGACGTAATAATAACTAATAATACTAATCTTATAGCTAATATTTCAGTACATAGTCCCTCTTGTAGTGATCACTGTCCAGTAACTACAGAACTGAATTTTAAATCTCTTAAAAAACATGCTTATAAAAAAAACACTCCTATACTTTAATAATACAGACTACGACGGTGCTAAAAACTTTCTTAATTCTATCGATTGGAATGAACGCTTACAAGGTGATACCAACAACATTAATGCTATCCTCACTGATACAATTCTTACAGCTATTGATCAATATGTTCCAAAAAATACTGTAACTATTAGGCCCAACGATAAAATCTGGATGACGAATGACATTAGAATAAAAATTCGTCAGAGAAATCGTCAGCATTCGAAAGCTAAATTAACCAATACTCCTGCCTCTTGGAACAAATTTAGAACTATTCGGAACGAAGTGATTTCTTCTATCCGAGAGGCAAAAGAAAAATACCTTTCTAAACTCCAATCATCCTTAGTTAATAAGTCTATTCCGCCCGGTAAATGGTGGCGTATTGCCAAATCAGTTATGAATCTAAAAAACAAAAATGAAACAGATGCCCCTTTGGTTATAAACGGAGAGTTAAAATTACACCCTATTAACAAAGCTGAATCTTTCAACGACTATTTTACGTCTATATCTGTTTCCAATAAGAATGCTGACGATTTACCACCTGATTGTCCCTAACCTCAACAGACCTTCTCTACTATCAATATTACCGAACAAGACATTATAGATCAGTTACGTTTTCTCAACGCAAGTTAACCTGCAGGTCCGGATACTATTCCCCCTAAATTTATTAAAGGTATTTCTAATTCGCTTATTAAACCACTACATATAATATTTAACAAGTCTATTTCTACTGGTATTCTTCCGACTGTATGGAAACATTCTAATGTCACGCCAATTTATAAAGGCAAAGGTTTACGATCTGATCCATCGAATTTTCGACCAATCTCTGTTACTCCTATTTTTAGTAAAATATCAGAAAAAATTGTCTTCAAGGATGTACATGTTTAATTTTCTATCAGAGAATAATATCATTTCCAGAAATCAATCGGGGTTTTTACATAAAGATTCAACTACCAACTATTGAATATATATGACACAATTGTAAAACATTTGGATATGGGTAAAGAGGCAAGAATGGTTTTCTGCGATATAAGTAAAGCTTTTGACCGAGTTTGGCATGATGGTCTGATATAAAACTTGAAAAAATATGGTATCAGCGGAAATATGATTAAATGGTTTTCATCTTATTTAAACGGTAGGATGCAGAGAGTGGTCGTCGATGGATTCAGATCTTCTTGGAAAACCATTCAGGCAGGTGTGCCCGAAGGTTCCGTGTTGGGTCCATTTTTTTTTATTATATATAAATGATATGTGAAAATTTAACTTCAGATTTGAAACTGTTTGCTGATGACACATCTTTGTATACACTTATAGAGGGAGACCGACAGGAATCTGCAAATATTTTAAATTCCAATTCAGGAAAATTTCCTCATGGGCAGACGCCTGGGGAATTGTTTTTAATCCAGAAAAAGCAGTAGCTCTTGTTTTTTCAAGGCGGGTTGACTCCCAGACTTAACATCCTGATCTGGTCTTTAATAACCTTACTATCAAAAATGTAACAAATCACAAACGTCTTGGTCTCTTCTTTAATTCTTTGGCTAACTGATCGACTCATATCAATTTTATTTATGAAAAAGCATATAAAAGGATAAATATACCCAGGATGTTGAAATTCAAAATTGATAGAAGGTCTCTTACAACTATATATACTTCTTTTATTCGGCCTATCCTAGAATATGCTAGTAGTGTGTGGTCTAACTGTACCCAGGCAGAATGTAACCTCTTGGAGTCAATTCAACTTGATGCAATACGTATAATTACTGGCTTAAGAAAAGGAACTAGTCATTCAGTATTATATTATGAAACTGGTATTGTACCTCTCATTGCTAGAAGACATTACATCAAAATATTACTTTTTATAATATTTTTAACAATAACTGTCCGCATCATATCACTGACTTACTACGACCTTTTATTTACACCAATGATGTCTATAGTTTTCGCCATGCTAGATTGTTTAATATTCCTGCCTTGAGAACTCAACTATACAGCAATAGTTTTTTTCCGTCCTTGATGTCTGAATGGAACAGTCCGTCCTGTCCGTTTCCCTCTATGTCTTCTGTACGTGAAATAAAAAAGGAATGCTTACAAGCTGGTATTACAGATAATTTCCCACTGTGTTCTGAAACATTTAAATATTCGGGCGAAAGAAAAATCAATATTATAATATGTCAGTTAAGAATTTCCGCTAGTAATCTAAACTCTGATTTATTTTATTCTCACTTATGTGATAGTCCTGCCTGCCGGTGTGGTTTTCCGATTGAAGATTCCTATCACTATTTTCTCTATTGTCCTCTATATACTAATCAAAGAATTCGCCTAAGTAACTCCATTGCTGTATTAGATGTTAACATTCCTCTTTCTATCGAAACTTTCCTCTCTGGATATAATAGTCATGCTTTTAATTCAAATGATATGTTATTGAAGATCGTACAGAAATACATTTGAGATACCAAACGCTTTATATAAGATAGTTATAACTAATTATAATTAATTGAGTTGATTTTAGATTTATTAATCAAAATTTGAAAAATTATTAATCTAAGAGGCATTTTGACTTGTCTAACATACGCTTCATGGTTTATTTATATTCAACTTGCGAGACTCTCTGAAATTGTCTGTTTATCACTATTATCTTTGCTTTACTACATATATTTTCTAGTTGTGGATTTTATGTATTGTACTGTTATCAATGTAATCGGGAGAGGGCTAATATAGGCATTGCCTGTTGCCCAATTCCCTTTGAAGTAACATCTTCAATAAAATATTCTGAAATGAAATTCAATGGTTATCAGTATAATGTAACCGACTGAAGTATGTTGATGGGGGTTTTCAATCGTTATCAGTATAATGTAACCGACTGAAGTATAATGATGGGGGTTTTCAATCGTTATCAGTAAATTGTAACCGACTGAAGTGTATTTTCAGCAGTATAATTTATTGTCATATTGACAATAGGTATACCAGTCGTTCTACACCCATAATGCTTAGCGCCAAGCGGGGAGTAGTTACAACTAGTTTTGAAGCTATGGTATGTCTCAAACAAAGGACAACACCAGGAGCCTCCCTCACTGGGGCGAATGCTCAACTAAAGGTCAAAACTGAGGCAGTGTCAAGGGAGACAATTTGACGAAGAGAGTTGTAACGAATGCTTCCCCGAACATAGTACAGCCTCTAAAATGTATAAGCACTCAACCCACACTCACATCGCCTACACCAGGAGGCCGTCCTTTAATGACCCTGTCTGTTATAAAACATAGATGTTACTTTCCTTCATAGTATTAACTTCAGACAGCTGTGGGACTATTGAAAGTTTTAATGAAACACTGGAAACAACAGATAAATTATCTATAATACGAATGTATCAGAAATGGTTATTTTTACATTATTTATCAGGTCGCTTTGACTTTATGGACTGATTCTGAGCTACAATTTCCGGTGCTTGCACAGTTCGAAAGTAATAAAAGTCATAACTGTTCATTATTAAACAGAAAAAAAGGAAGCGAGACACAGACATGTATATTGTACAAAGATAGATTTTACTTATCATACCTGCTTAGCTACATTACAGGACACTTGCTGAAAGCGACGCCAATAACTCATCTACAAGTCGATAAAATCTAGGCATATTCCAAAGTGATCTCAATTTCTTGTGGACATAACAAAAAGCTAAAAATATATCCGCCGATCTTTTGCAGAATTGAAAATAACCGATATTTCTATTTTAAGTATACATCCATCTTGTGTCCACCTCTTAGACGGTCCATACATGTAAACATGTACGACTGAACGTTTAACAACACAGTTTAATGACGATTTGCATAATGTCCTTCAATTTTGATAAAAGTTGGCTCAAGTCCCTATCATGAACTGCCTATGCAAATGCCTCGTTTAACCTGCACCTGAATAATTTTGCCACGAAAAAGGGTAAAGGATTATACTATGAGCGATGAAGATTAACGAATCGTTTCAGATTCTGTTTCTGACTTGATTGTCTCCTGAAGAGAGAGATCAACCAGGCGAAACCAAACACCATGGATATGTGTGCTTAGAGTCGCAAATAACTGTGCTGTGTTGAAACTCAGAAAAACACGAATGCTGAATTGGGGATATCGTATTTTAAATGCATCGCATACTGCAATGATAGCTCCCCGTTCGACGATTAGATAAAGATGTTTCATATGCTTCAACTTAGAGTCTTGCAGCAAGTGTGGTGCAAATAAAAGCCACGCCCATTACGTCGAAATCCTACATCACATCATAGTTATTGATTATGCGTCACAGAAACGAAGTGACAAATCGGGCAGCTTCACCTGTATCAACAGATATATACAAAAAGCGAGCATCCGCATCTCACTAACAGAAGTAGAAGCCGGAAGTCAAGATGACGAAATTGCTCCTGTTGATGGTTCCTGTGTCAAATGGTAAGTCTTCTTCATAAATGCTTTCATTATTGCCTTTCCATAAATGTTTCGCATGGGCTAAGACAGAAAATGACCGAAATCATTGAAAATATCCTATTTCTGAAAGGTAAGCCATTTCACAAAAAGTAAAGAATTAGAGAACTTTAGGAATAACAACGAAGCCGGGCCGAGTCATGCTTTGTCGGCATGTCTTTTGTGTTTGTTTCAAAGAATACTCTTACTTTTACTGTTGAAAAATCGGATGTCCGAAAGAGACCCGCCATTGAGTACGAATCAATTATGACGTCCTTAATATTCAATATAAGATTTCCCCACACAGTTTACGACTTTTGTTGTGCTGTATGGGCTGCACGTGGCCTGGTAATGGGACGAACCTGTCCGCGCCAAAACTGATATTTCAATGATTTTTTATTGTTCAACAATATTTAATCTTTAAAGTTGTAGTTAAAATGACCCGTCATCATATCTTTTCATAGTCATTTGAAGTTGTCGGTGTGTTACACGTTTCGGTGTAAATAGTGGCAATTCCGTTTACAGAAAGTATTGTTTGTTTTCTTGTGCACAGCCAATTAAAAAGCTCAGATACTTACAGTTGTATAATTAAGTCAAAATTAGAACTATCGAAGGGGGTACAGTAGCCGTTGAACTCGGGATGATGTTCTTGAAAATCGTTGTTGATTTCGACATGAACGCATTGTATTTTTTCTTTCATGAGTGGTGATGTATAAATAGGTTAAATTAATTAAGACTTAAAAAAAGGCTTTAACAAAATAATTTCGCTAATATTTTCAACAAAAAGAAATCGAATGTTTAAGAAATTTGAGATGATGTAAAAATATACAGGAAGACTACATTCTCGTCCTATAGTAAAGGTAACTAACTCAAGACAAAATATGTTTATAGATGGAATTCAACAAGACTGCAAATCAGAATTATATGAATTTGAGAGAATTGGATAGAAAAAAGAAGGAATTAGAAATTATTTAAACACGGAGGTTGAAGGGCAGTGTAATACCGGTAAAATCTTCATTATAGATGACAAGAGCTGTTATTGTGCTCTTTCGATTTTGGAACTTTTCAGAAAATCAAAACTGCAGACAAGAACCTTCTATTAAACATTGATTAGAGAAATTATAAATTTTCATATAACTAAGATTATATACCTAGGTAAAAGAAAAAATGGGGATCCAACTGATTACTAACCATTGAAAAGCATCGATGGTGGGCGCTAATATCTCTCGTTGACCTCTCGTTTACTTTTCCTCCTTGGGTCAAGGTACAAATGTACCAAAGACCAAATGCATATTATCAAATGCAAATGTACATGACCGTGTGAACAAGCATCATCTAATAGATGTTAACAATGATACAATATCCCATCCCTCTACTATGACAGGTAACAAAAGTATGGAGCGGAAACGAATACCCTAAAGTCTCGATAATATGCCTGAATAGAAAATAGGCCGATCTTAAAAATAAGCCATGGATTTCTTGCAGTCAGGTATATCTTGAAAATATGCCGGCTTTGAAAATAGGCCGTACTTGTAAGTAAGCATTTGATTCATTGCAGTGAATATATCTCAAAAATAAGCCGACTATTTATTTGTTATCTTGTCACTAATGATCATAACCCTGGTTTGTTTTTTTATCATTGAAACCCCATTTGCTTAGCATACATACAATTTGTATATGTACATATATTACTGAAAGGTCTTAGATCTAGATTCTACCTGGACAATAGATCTGGCTAATCATATATAATTACATCGCTCGCGGTGATCACCTGCGTGGCTACCTCAGGTATTGTCTTTACACTTCGCTACACCCCAAGCTTGATGTTTATATATTTCAGTTTACACAAAGTACCTGCAATTTATCTTAAACTGTAGGACAGTTAATATTCGAAAAATGAATTATCAAACGGAAAAATAGACCAGCACCGTGCCAGCAGACATTCCGATATGAACTAACGGTTACCTTCTATTAACATGCCTTCACAAAAAAAAATCCCCTTTAAAATGAAATCATTAATCAGGAGAAAGGCACTATTTTAATCATTTAAGCATTAGTTTCTCTACTGCTTTAGCATTTGATTCCCACATATTCTGTAGGCCCATCGCC